>CM032479.1:62493-716993 GCA_019059595.1 Marasmia exigua | reverse complement strand
GTTTACAATGCCCTTGGGCGACCGAAGACGCAAAATAACATTAGTCGGAATCAAGCAGCTCATGGCAAAAGTAGGCACAGAAAAAGGCCTTTGTCGTAAACCCTGATCGCTATGACATGTCCTATTTCAAATGTGGATTGAAAAGAGTTCTTTCATGGTAGGCAGCGGCATGTGCTCCGGCATTGTTGATGTCTATGAGCGGCGGTTACCATTTATGTACCTTCAGATTGGCCGCAAGTGCAATAGCACAATAAATATATTATAATAAAAAATCTTTTTATTTTGGGTGATACGTTATCTTCAGATAGTGGGTTATGTACCGGGCCGTGTCTCGTGGTGCTGGGTTCCATTCCTGGGTCGAGCAAAAAGTATGTTTCGGAGTTTTAGAACATAGCTCGGGTTTATGATCACCAATCCGCATTAGGAAAGCGTTGTATTTAAGCCTGATCCCATCATAGTAGCGGTAACTTAATTTCTATAATGGAGGCCTTTGCCTCGCAGTGGGATAGTTTTTAGGCTGATTAACTTACTTATGTGATAGGTGGCAGACAAAGACTTTTCACCTGATGATTTACATCAGTGTAGTCAGAAGCACACTATCAACTTTTTCCCTTTTCCCCAAATTGGCCCTCCGTTTCCCACAAGTCACGCTGATTGTTGCATCACGCTGATGCAACGCCTGATTTGTGCAGCCCTGGTATCACTTCGGTCATGTCGACCCAATCATTCAAAATTGTCAAAGTTATTACGTAATGCTATCTCCGCACATGAAACTCCAATAAATTAATAATGTAACCAGCCAAACTGTATCTAACCGATTATAACATTAACCCGGAGATAAAGGCGAAGCGATGTCGCACAAAATTTGGGAAATTGCCTTAGTTAAGCAAAGAAGGCATTTCTTGGCATTAAAGAGAAAAGAAAAGGAAATGGTGAGTATAGTGACCGATTCGAGCTTACCTGTGTAATTCTAGTATGATTAATGCTAGGAAGCGAATATCTGGATACCTAGTTCAATAAAGATAAGATAAAGTTAAAAAATTCTTTATTCAATTGAGGTCCACACAGAACACTTATGAATGTCAAAATAGTACATATTATCTACGGCTGGTTCGGAATGTCGATTTCTACTGAGAAGACACCAGCAAGAAACTCAGTAGTTACTCTGTTCAAATATTGATGATGTTACAGAGTTTCAATTGAGAAGAGAAAAAAAAATACAATTATGAAAGTTAATAGACTACTATAAATAACAACTCAAAAGATTAATCAATTAACATGACCAAGAATCCTTATCATTTAAATAGTCTTGTACACTATAGTAACCTTTCTTCTTAAGGCTGGTTTTAATATGAGACTTAAACTTATCCAGTGATAGGTTAATGTCACTTTGTGGTAGCTTATTAAATATCTTAATACTTAAGCCAACAAACGAATGACCGATTTTATGAAGTCTGAGGACCGGGACGGCAAGCCTATTTTTATTTCTGGTGTTAAGACTATGACTATCGGACTTTTTTGGAAAAGTGTGCAAGTTCTTACGTACATACAAAGGGCATTCAAACGTAAACTGATACCTCCTTATTATAAATCGCGAGATAAGTTATTGCCTTACTAAATCTCAAGCCGTCCCGCTCCAGCACGCAATGTTAAAAGGGGCGAGCACGAGTTTAGTTCTAGAACTTTTCTTACACCGCATTTTGAAATAAGGGGGATACTGATCTAAAGTGTAGTCTTGTATTTAAAATGGTGTTTAACTTAAATACAAGAATTCAGTAACAATACTGCCGCAAATATACAAATAGGTATGCGAGCTTTATAAGCATAGTGTCGCTTATAAAGCTCGCATACCTACTTTTAAATTGGCAAATAATTATTACTTATTCCTTATTAAGTTGACTACTTATTTCATGAATCAGGCTGTATGTTTTCTATAAAGATAAAAAATAAATGAATAAAATAAATAAATATATGTCGAAGCGTCAGCACAGTGGCGCTCTCTATTATGTTTGGAAACGTCAAGGAACTTCCTTGGGCAGAGGCAGCATAGCGATGGTTTGATACTTTTTGGTTATTCCATTGCCATTTACTATGATTTTAGCGAGCTGTCAGTTTGACGTTTGTACTGGAGACAGGCGGGAATCGCTAGATACATTCGGCGTGTGTTTTAACCGACTTAAAAAAAAGAGGTTCTCAACTCGACATGTGTTGGTGATCGGCAACAGTTATAATAAATAGTATACATATTCGAACTCTTTTCTACTGCCTTTATATTTTGTACTTGTTCTTCTTTTTTACTTGTCAATAAAAAACAGTTGCTGTTTAAACGTGTTTATTCTATATGGTGTCAGTGTAAATTGGTTATTTAATATCATTTTAAATATAGTTTTTGTGACTGTATATGGTAAAAATGCCTCAAACACGGTCGCAGAAGAAGGCTATCCTGGATGAAGGTTGTATCGTTCCAATTAAAATCGCAACTTTTGAGGGCGGAGCCGCTAGCAATGGCGCCACAGCGCCGGCACCGCCGTGCGTCTCGACGGACGATCGAACCTCGCCGTTACTGGCTCGCTCCAGCTCCTCAAGCACAGTCGCACAAAGTGCACGTTCTGGTCGTTCCAGTAGCAGTACATTACGTGCTCAAATTTTAGCGGCTAAGGCGGAAAGTGCTCGACGCCTCGCTGATGCTGAGGCCAAGCGCGAACGTGCTCAGGCCGAGCGCGAACGTGTTCAGGCCGAGCGCGAACGTGTTCAGGCCGAGCGTGAACGCGCTGTCGCGGAGCTAGAATTAGAAGCCGAATTGGCAGCCATCCGCGCCTCGACGCAGGGCGGCTCCCATAAATCTTGTTCATCTCAGCAATTAGTTGAAAATTGGCTCACTCAGTCTAGCAAAACAGTGGATAAAGCGCATTCTTTTGTCAGCAGGGAGGAAGTTATAACTAAATACCATAACGTTGAGCCGCGGATCATGCCGAGGTCGGCGTCCGCCACGGCCCTCGGGGATGACGCAGAGAAGCGCCCGGTCCCCGGCTGTGTGTCGGAGCGCCCTGTCCCGGCCAGTGCTCCGCGTGTTTTGCCGTTAGCTGAGCCACCGCGCCCAGTTTCACTCCGACGTGCCCAGCCACAGCGGGTGCGTCCACGCTGCCTGACCCCCATGCCTGTGCGGTGCCTACGGGTGCGCACCCCAACGTTGAGCCGGCTGAACTTTCACACACACATGCAATACATCTAGGCACACAGTCCAATGAAAATTGTAATTGCAACATAAATAAAAACCATAGCATTGATTTAGGTACTTCCCTCATGCAGCTGGCCAACGCAATCACGGGCATGGGGAAGAAGCCTACAAAGGTTTGTGACCTTGTTAATTTTGATGGTTGTGTCTCTGACTGGTTCCTTTTTAAGAAATCGTTTGACCAGTCTAAGGCGCATTTTTCCCCTAGCGAGAATGTTGCCAGGCTTAGCGCCGCGGTGAGAGGAGAAGCTAGGGAAGCTGTTGCTATCCGTCTGGTGGTTGCGGATGATCCAGAGCAGATCATGAAGACTCTTGAATCTAGGTTTGCCCAACCCCAGGTCATCATTTTACATCAGCTCTCAGTGGTGAGAGCCCTCCCGAGACTAGGTGCAAATGAGTCGCCGCGGGAGCTAAGCAACTTTGCCTGCCGCATTCGCAATTGCGTGGAGGTCATTCGGTTGCTAGAGCAGCCGGAGTATCTTGCGTCTCCGGAGCTCGTCAACTCCATACTAAGTAAGTTGACTCCACTTCTTAGGTCTAGATGGAGAGACTTTGCATTGACAAGAGTTGACTCTGGCAAGTTCAAATTGGATATTTTGGCTGATTTTATTGAAACTGAGGCAAATTTACAAATTAAATTCGATGTTATTTTACCAGAGTCGACACCTGTCAAAATTAATTCAATGCCTGTAAAAAGTCAAAGTCAATCCGTCAGGCCCACAGACAAGCCTATCAAAGGAGTTTTCCCGTATACAGTTTCGTCGACCGTGGTACGAAACCCTTCGGTGAAATGTATGTTCTGCTCAAAGTCCGACCATGATGTTGTGGAATGTAAACACTTCCGATCACTGTCTTTAATGGATCGCTGGAAATGGGTTTTTGATAACCAGGTTTGTCGTAGGTGCTTAAGAAAGGGTGGTCATCTTTACAAAGGCTGCAAGAAGAGATGTGAGGTAGAGGGTTGTCAATTCAATAGGCGGCACAATACCCTTTTACATAGACCTCAGTCGGAAGATGTAGCCCAAGTCGGTGTCCAATCACCATCTCATCAAGGTAGTAAGACCAATCCTGATGATCAGGTCAACCCAGCTCCATGTCCTTCCACTACCATGGCACACGCTTGTAGCACCGCTTCTAATGACGCCGTTAAGCCGCTCTTGAAAGTCATTCCGGTCACGCTATCGGGTAGCAGGGGGAGTGTAGATACCTACGCTCTTTTGGACGACGGTAGTTCGGCTACTTTGGTTGATAAGGCTGTGTCGGATTTGTTGGTTGATGAGGAAACAAGAGTCCCACTGCAGATCAACTGTGTCGGAGGGCTATCGAAGGTTACTGATGTTAGTTATATCGACATTAAGGTAAGAGGCCGATATAGCTCCGATAGCTACGACATTAGGGCGCGCTCTATTGCCAATTTAGGTTTAAGCGCTCAATCTGCTTCCTTCTGCGATCTCAAGTGTTATGGTCACCTTACTGACTTAGCTCACGTTCTGGCATATGACGACGCGAAGCCAACCTGTCTTATCGGAACAGACAATTGGCATCTTCTGCTGCCCCAGTCCGTGCGACAGGGCACTAGGTCGGAACCAGCAGCCGCTCTAACTCCGCTGGGCTGGGCTCTTTTCGGTTTTATCCCCAATAGAGTCAATTCTGTAGAGTTCATCAACCATTTAGAACTGGATGAGACTGCTAAATTGGACTCTCTGATCAAAACTTACTACAGGCTTGACTCCATTGGTATCGAGAAGAAGCCTCATTGCAGCCCAAGCGATAAGCGCGCTCACGAAATTTTGGAAAAGACTACGGTGCGATTACCGTGTGGTCGCTTTGAGACTGGACTATTGTGGCGGAATGATATCAAGGTCGTTCCGGACAGTAAGCGTCTTGCCTTATCCAGGTTTACGAACTTGGAGAGGAAAATGGCCAAGGATGAGGCTTACGCAATTGCATACAAGGGAAATGTACAAGGCATGTTAGACAAAGGTTATGTCTTATTAACTGGTATTTGCCGCATTTTGGTGTGGTCCACCCACAAAAAAATAATCTTCGCGTGGTCCATGATGCGGCAGCTAAGAGTAACGGCGTAAGTCTAAACTCGATGTTATTAGCTGGCCCAGATCTATTACAGCCTTTGCTCGCCATTGTCATGCGGTTCAGGGAGGGTACCGTTGCAGTTTCAGGTGACATTAGAGAAATGTTCCCTCAAATTAAGATCAGGCCTGAGGATCGCGATGCTCAGCGATTTTTCTGGCGGGAAAATCCGGGCGAGCCCCTTAAGGAATACCGAATGTCGTCTATGATTTTTGGAGCTACCTCGAGTCCATGCACGGCGCTTTTTTTGAAGGACAAAAACGCTTCTGAATTTAAGGATTCGCATCCAGAAGCGGCGCGATGCATAAAAGAAGACCACTACATGGACGACTTCCTCGGCAGCTTCGATGGTGTGGAAAAGGCAGCTTTGCTCGCTTCTGAGGTCCTTGCCATTCATAAAGCTGCTGGTTTTGAAATGCGCTCGTGGGTGTCCAATCAGAACGACGCTCTTTCTTTAATTCCACCCGACCTCCGCACCATCGGTGCTGCCGAGGTGGGTTTGGGCCCGTCCTCTCCGTTTCAGACACGAGTTTTAGGATTGACTTGGCTTGTTACACAAGACTCGTTGTGTTTCCTGAAATCAGTTCCACCTTTGCCTGAGACTTACACCAAACGTTTAGTTTTGTCTTTGCTCATGTCGGTCTATGACCCCCTAGGTCTTATGACTCCTCTAATTATAAAGGGTCGGGCTCTGTTTCAGCGTACTTGGAAGTTAGGTTTAGACTGGGATCTTACTTTGCCTGAGACCCTTATTCAAAAGTGGAAGTCCTGGTTTCAGGAGCTGGAGAGTCTGGTTGGCCATTCCGTTCCTCGATGCTATTCAGGGCAAGACTCTGTCAAGGAAGCTCAGCTTCATGTGTTTGCTGATGCCAGTGAGTTGGCGTACGCTTGCGCTGCTTACTGGCGCTTTACTCTTGCTGACGGCTCAGTGAAGCTAGCTCTAATTGGAGGCAAAGCTAGGCTCGCACCCCTGAAACCGACGACAATTCCGCGTTTAGAATTACAAGCAGCTGTCATCGCAGCTCGGTTTGCCGTTTATATTACCGACGCCCATAGAAGACCACCTAGTAAAATAGTTTTTTGGTCTGACTCTATAACGGTGCTTAAGTGGTTGCGAAGCGACGCCTGCGCGTTTAAACCGTTTGTGTCCTTTCGTGTAGGAGAAATCTCTGACTTGACCGATATTCAAAATTGGCGATATGTTCCCACTGATTTAAACGTTGCGGACGACGCTACGCGTGTCACTAGCTTATTCTCGGCGCAGTCTCGGTGGTTCACTGGACCATCTTTCCTTCTATCATCGGAGGATTCATGGCCTAGAGAACTGTAGGGACACATGATATGGTTTGCAGCTTAGCGCTTTTATGTAAATGTATTTTTAAGTCAGTCGTCCTGCGCCGCCAATAAATACACACGTTCCGTAATAAGATCTTTTATTTAAATATCCGCGTAGTTTCCCCAGTTGTAATAGTACCTACAATAGTACTTACACTGGTGACCCGAACGTTTTGATTGGACAGTTTAATATATTGTGAATTGAAATTGTGACTTTATCATCTTGTAAATTGTGATTTGATCTTAAATATTTCAAAATAATGTGGAACGACCCGAACCAAGTGCAGCAACAACACGTACCTGCCGTAGCAGTAGCTGAACAGTCACCCAACGATATGATGTCGGTGGCTCTACATTCTCGGATACCCGACTTTTGGGCAGATCAACCACGCGCTTGGTTTTTCCGAACGGAAGCGGTTTTGGCACCACAGAGACTGGGGGACGACTCACGCTTCGACCTGGTACTCTCGAAGCTACCTAAGGAGGTTATTACGCAGTTAAGCGATTTCTTGGCTAGATTACCTGACGCCAAGAAATACGACGCGTTAAAGGCCAAACTACTGACGCTATATGAAGACTCCAAGACCAGGCAGATCGAGAAACTCATTGGTGAGATGGAGCTAGGGGATCAAAAACCCTCCCAGCTTCTAAACCGCACGAAGAACCTGGCCCGAGACATGATACCGGACGATACACTCCGCGTGCTCTGGCAAGGACATCTGCCAGCCACGGTACGAGCGGTCCTCGCTGTCACCGACACAACTGATTTGGATCGCTTAGCAGAAGTAGCGGACAACGTCGCGGAGGTATCCCGACCAGGTCACATTTCGGAAGTCTCACGTACGCCGACCTCATCGAGCGACATGGCACTCATCATGGCAGAGATTGCTAAATTGAGTGTCCGGATGATGAATCTGGAGCGCGCTAGACCCAGGCAAAGGAACTGGAGTCGACACCGCCGCCACCGCTCGCGCTCAGCGAGCTGGCACAGAGGCACATCAACAAATCGTTCCCAGCGTAACTTCAGTCCAGGCAGGTTATGCTTCTACCATCGTAAGTTCCAGGACAAGGCACACAAATGTGTCCAGCCATGTGCGTGGAAGCAGCCTCAGCAGCCGGAAAACTAAAGCGCGAGGCACGACCTTCGGCGGAGGTATGTGCCATTTCGCCTTGTAATCGCCTTTGTGTCACAGATAGTAATAGCGGTCTTCGATTTTTAGTTGACACGGGGGCCAATGTTTCCGTATTGCCAGTTATGCGCAGAAAGAGTTTTTCTAAGTGTGATGACTATAAATTATACGCCGCGAATGGGACAGAAATTAAAACATATGGTGTTAAGACACTCGTGCTAAACTTAAATCTACGTAGGCCATACCGTTGGGATTTTGTGATAGCCGACGTGAAACAGCCGATATTAGGAGCAGACTTTCTTACACACCATAAGTTGATTGTAGACCTTAGTGCGCGTAAAATTAGAGATCAAGTGACCGATTTAAATATTATTGGTTCAGTGGTTAATGTTAGGGATTTAAGTATAAAAACAATTAGCGATATTCATCCGTACAAAAATTTGTTAAATAAGTATATAGAGATTACGAAACCGATGTCATTCCAGGAAACCATTACACCACACAATGTATTACATTATATTGAAACGACAGGTCCTCCGGTGCACGCTCGGGCACGCCCCTTGCCGCCCGAAAGGTATAAAAAAGCTAAAGAAGAGTTTCGAATTATGCAAGATGCTGGCATATGCCGTCCATCCAACAGCGCTTGGGCGAGTCCACTTCACATTGTGCCTAAAAAGAATGGGGATATTAGGCCATGTGGAGACTATAGGCAATTAAATTCTATAACTAAACAAGACAGGTACCCTATTCCGCGCTTGCACGACTTTACATATATATTGGCGGGAAAAAAAGTTTTTTCAAAAATTGATATAAATAGAGCATACCATTGTATACCTATAGCTCCGGAGGACATATCAAAAACAGCTATTATAACACCGTTTGGTTTATTCGAGTTCCCTAGAATGATGTTCGGTTTGCGTAATGCAGCGCAAACTTTTCAGCGATTTATGAATAACGTGTTACAAGGTCTAGATTTCGTGTACTGTTATTTGGATGACGTCATCATAGCAAGTGTCGATGAGGCCCAGGATAAAATGCACTTAGAGTTGATTTTTCAACGTTTCAAACAATTCGGCTTAACTATTAACCTTTCTAAATGCTCTTTTGGACAACAAAAAGTCGAATTCTTAGGCCATGAAGTCAGTGCTGAGGGTATTAAACCCCTACAAGATAAAGTTGATGCTATTATTAACTATCCTAAACCGAAGACAGTTCAAGAGTTACGTCGATTTTTAGGAATGGTCAACTTTTATCGTTCGCATTTGCCTAACACCATGTACTATCAATCAGAACTTTGCAAATATTTAGTTAACACAAAAAAGAACGATAAAACCATCATCGTATGGAATAAAATTGCTGACCACGCATTTGAACAATGTAAAACAGCGTTGCAAAACGCTGCTACACTTTCCCACCCGCACTCGGACACGACCTTGGCTTTGATGACGGACGCATCTAACAATTGCATAGGAGCAGTGTTACAGCAAAGATCAGGTAACACATGGCAACCGCTCGGGTACTTTTCAAAAAAATTGTCTTCGTCCCAACAAAAATATAGCACTTACGATCGTGAGTTATTAGCCATCTATATGTCTTTAAAGCACTTTCGTAAGTTATTTGAGGGTCGACCTCTGACTGTGTATACAGACCACAAGCCATTATGCCACGCCTTTACTAAATCCGGTAAGGATGACAAGGAAACCCCAAGACGTACTCGGCAATTGCTTTTTATCAGCGAATTCACGACCGACATACAGCATATTAGCGGTTCAGATAATATTGTAGCCGATACGTTATCTCGTGTTGAAACAGTGTACTGCCCGACAGTACTCGATTACAATCAGCTTGCGGATGCGCAAGCGAAAGATGAGTATTTGTTACAATGGGGCAGCAACAACAACAGCCAAGTACGTCTTAAGAAATGTTTCATTCCCACGGGAAACAATTCAATTTACTGTGAAGTATCCACAAATGAAATTAGACCGTACCTGACAGATAATTTTAGAAAACTTGCATTTTCTAGTATTCATAATTTAAGCCATCCAGGGGTACGCGTCACACGAAAATTAATTTCCAAAAAATTTTTTTGGCCAGGCATGAATAAGGACGTAGGGCAATGGGCTAAGGCATGTATACCATGCCAGAAGTCGAAAATTAGTAGACATACCATTTCTCAATTGGGTCAATTCCCGGCAGTCAACCGTTTCGAACACATCCATGTGGATTTAGTCGGGCCGCTACCTATATATTTTTTAACTATCATATCGGGCCGATATTGTTTAACTATCATAGATAGATGCACACGGTGGCCGGAAGCATTTCCGCTAAAAGAAATATCTGCGGAAGTCGTCGCTAAGACAATTTATGACGAATGGATATCACGTTACGGCTGCCCAGTGAAGCTTACAACTGTTTTTAGTACAATTACCCAACCGTCAAGTTCGCATTTCAATCGATAGATTGAAGCCAGCTTTCGTTTTGGATGAACAATTCAACTCAGATAACAATTACCAAAATGTGGACAATTCTCATCCCTCGCCAGTATCGTACAAGTGTAACCGTAACGTGATTGACAGCCCTAGCAATTCTAACGCGAACACAAAAAACCTAGTAACACGTTATGGTCGCGTGATAAAACCACCAGTACGATTTAGGTAAAAATTAAACGATATAAGTACTTCGATATCGGGTGAAATTCAAAAATATGTATGTACAGAGATAGGTTGGCATGGTAATAATTATTAACTAATTAAGATTTTTTACAACAAATGTGTTATTTATTTAGTTACGTAAAAGGGCAAATTACTTGGTACAGTAAAAATAGCCTCTACAATAGCCATTCATTGGATTTTATATTTTAATATTAATTCCATAAGAGCGAAATTTATCGCAGCAGTTAAGCAATAAGAATGCTGGTATAGCAACAAGCCGTACTTTAGTCTTTAAGTAACCTGCTCTACTTAAAATAATGTCTAACAAACAATAAGGTAATTGTAAGTTGATGAATCTCTAAATTTCTTTTAACCGTGATTTATAATCAACATCATTTAAAGTTGGTCTCTCGGATCAGATAGTTATCAAATCATTTTTTTTCTTCAACATAATGGGCCACAACAATAGTAAAGAAAATGTTTCGATGGCCCAAGCCCAAGCTCAATTTGTAACTACAACAGTGGAGAACAAAATGAACACATTTGGTATCGGCCTGCTAGTTATCATAATAGTAGTAGCCATCTTACTTTGTTACGGCATTCATCTAAAATGCCAGCAGAGAATAAGAGGCTGGTTACGCCGTGAGATCACCACAGCCAACCTATCTGCGCCAGTAGTGAAAGTGGATAATGTGCCGATGCGGCTGCAGCCGGCCGCGCCGCCACCAGCACCAGCAGCATCCGCTCATGCCAACTACGTAATCCAGTGAAGTTGTGCTATAGACCTACATATAAGAACGTGGTAACGTTTTATATTAAATTTTATTAACCGGAATGTATTTTTATAAAACTCTTTAATTTACACAATGTTTCATTTACATGTTATTGTTAATTTGCAATATTAAAATTTTCTTAAAATATTCGTATCATTAATATTCAAATTTAATGTTTTAGTGTAAACCATACTTTTGAAATTTATTTATTTTTATTTTTTGTGAAATTTATTTCGAAACAACTTTGTAAACTAAATATCTTTTATTATAAGATTTTTTACGAAAACTAATAACATTTATTGTATGGCTAAATTTAAAAATATGTTTATGGGTAAATAACAGTAAAATTGTATCGTAATTAGAAGCCACACGAAAGTAGGTAGGTAACGCGCGATGCAACTGCGCGGTTTCAAATTGTGATGACTAAAATAACCTACACTTTGAGTGACTTGTGCATCATTCTAGACAATTTAAATATTGTAGGTATGTGTTATTGGTAATATAATAAGAGAATGTTGTTAGCATTGTTGTAACGATTATATAATAAATTTTTTTTCTCATAGGGGAGGAATGATGTAGGGACACATGATATGGTTTGCAGCTTAGCGCTTTTATGTAAATGTATTTTTAAGTGTCTCACGTTGGGTACCGACCCTTTTCTTTTTCTTTGTAAAACATGTTTCAGAGAAATGTTCTGATTAAGTGCCATTTAGTGCCTAACTAAAAAAATATGTACCTTTTACCGTTTTAAGATTAAAATTGTTTGTTCGTGGTCGGTAGGCAACGACCTCGCTACGTACCGACCCCCATAAATAGAGTTTGTTTGCCGAAACAGACTTATACAATAAAATGTACTTTATATAAGCTATTTAGTGCTTAGTCAACATCTATTGTAACTATTGAAACTTCCATATAATTTAAAACTGTAATTGGTCCGTACGGAATGTACTCGCGCCATACCGACCACCGGTAAAAAAGAGTTTGTTTCTTACAAAAGGTTTGCTCAATAAAAAGTACTTTGTATAAGCTATGTAGTGCCTAGTCTACATCTATTGTAACTTTTGAAACTTCCAAATAATTTAGAATTGTAATTGGTTCGTACGGAATGTACTCGCGCCATACCGACCACCGATAAAGAAGGGTTTGTTTCTCATAATGAGTTTGTTCAATAAAATGTACTCTTACTACCCTATTTAGTGCCTATAGTCTATTTCAACAATAGATTTATCTCTACATAGCAGGTATAAAACAAAGGCTGTCCCTATGTAATGCTTATTTTTAATAGGTAGAGTAATTCAAGATGTGTTAGGTAGGTCATTTCGGTATTAAATAAAATAGGTATGAATTACATATTTTATATTTATTAAGGTAATTAACAATTATATAATACATATATTAAGAGATGGGGAACTATCTTTCGCCATATTAATGTAGTTTTTCGTGGTTTTAAATCATCATAGCATTCCCATTTTAATTGCCTTTTGCAGTAAGCCCTGTAATGACCAATTCCTTGTGAGGTGAAAGGTGCTTCGAAGTCAATGACGCTCAGAAATTTATAAGTATTTCCGAGAACTGTCAAAAATTCAGGTATCGCACTTAAATCAACAGCTGTGTCGTAGTCTAGTTCCATAAAGAGCAAATGGGATAATTCGTATTTTATTTCGACCCTTCCTTTGCAAATTTGCTCTCCGACTTTTGCGACGCATGGTAATTTTTCAGACGAAAGCATGTATTTCAGTGATTCTTCTATACCTCCAATACCCTTTTCTGAAAGTATCAGAATATTTAAAGGCACATAGGGGCACTTTCGTTGCAACGATGATTTTCCAAGAGCACAATCTTGATTTGAACACGACTTTGTGGTTGTAGCACTGTAATAGTTGCTATCGAGTAAAATTCGTTCAACTATAAAAGAGACATTGCATTCGCATTGTATATGTGTGACTTGATCCATTTGTTCGTGTTTGAAATACTTCATAAGAAGTTCAGTTCTTAATTTGTAGACATTCGTAAGGTAATCTTTTTCATACAAAGTTTTCAAAAAAATCGATAACTGGCTACAATTATTTTTTAATAGCATTTTCAAATTATTGTGGTCTGTGAAACCAACTAAAAGAGATTGAATCACAGCATCAAAGGCGCAAGTATTATTCACTCTAATATTTTTAATTCCTGATGATATAATATTGCCGTATGAAAGTATTTCTGGTCGAGACAGTTTGGCTTTAGGTTTCAAGCTGCCTGAAGTACGATTTTTTGAATTTGTTCTTTTGCCTTTCCAGTTTTCAGCCAGAACAGGCTCATTTGCGAAAATTGATTCATCGTAGAAATCTTTGGAGTTTAAGCGAATGTTGTTAGGTGTTTTACTAATTTCACTTCGTTTTTCACACTTCACTGCTTTATCCTTTTTAGTAAGGTTTCCGACAGTACCTTGATAATTCAAGTTGCTTAGTGCATGTTTCAGATCTCCAGATATATACTCATGATATTTTATTAGAAATTCGTCTATGCGTACACGTTTGCTTGGACAGTCAAGTAATAAAGTTTTTACGTTCTTAAAATAGCTTTCAATATTACTACTTGTTGCAGATAATTTGGAATCAGGAAAGTATTGCAGCATTGCATTAGACCACAGAGGTAGTTTTTTTAGTAGCCTTTCGAATGTTTCTTGGAATTCGGGCAAATAATACATATTATTATCTAAACTATTTTGTGTTTCAAGGGAATAGCGAGTCATTTGCATTTTGACATGATTAGTAAACCAATCCACAGAAGAGAAATATTGATTTTCGTCTGTATCGGGCAATTTATCTTCGTTACACTCTACCGATTTCAAGTCCACATCGTCTTCAAAGCAAATATTATTTTCAAATACTCGGTCTTTGACAATATTTCTCAGTCTCCGTTTTACATCCTCAAAATATGAGTTTTCATATTTATTTAGAGATAGCGAAATCAAATCTTTAGTAATTTCTTTTATTTCATCATAGTTAGTGCAGTTTTTTAAAAGTACAAGATATTTTATATAAAATTGTTTTACGCGCCAATCAACGAATTTAAAACAATTCAAGCCGTACAGATTTTTCACAAAATGTGATGTGTCAAGTCTTAAAAAACATTGAGTCTCATCAAACTCGCATTGTTTCTCCAATACTGAAAAACAATAACTGAGATATTCATTAGTACTTTTAAATTTGGTAAAGACTTTTACTGCAGCGCCAATTATAGCTGCTGAGTCATCGCTAGTAACTTCATTGACACGTTGGGATACTTTTCTAAAAGATTTTTCAAGCCAGTTTTCTATATCCTTCATTGTGTGGGTTTCACTAATCATTTGTGAAACTGGAACACTGCCTTCTGAAGTTTCACATACAGCTATGTACAAGAATTTTTGTTTAGGCTTATACTTCATATTTGTTGTTTCTGGTGGTACAATAGGTTTTATTATAGAACCTGTGGCGTCAATGCTCAGATTAACGTTCAAGTTGTTGTTGATTCGACATTCAACATATTTTTCTTGAATTGGAGACCAACACAAAATGTAAAAAGGTACCAGGGAAATTATTTTAATAAAATCATTATATGGTGGAGTAGCAGATAAGGACCACAATGACAGAATAGGATTACTGTGAGCACGTGATTTAAGAGAATTCCTGTATGATAAATCATTTAAAGTACGTAGTTTAGGTACTATTGCAGGTTCGAATGTATGATCATCTCCAACCAATTCGTTTATTAGTTTATTTCTAACGACCACAGCACTGTCAATATTAAGCTTCTGTGTTAATTTTGTTTGGTCATACTTTGTTAATTTGTTTTTTACATTTGGATTGTGAGCGAAGGTATCGTCTTTATTTTCAATGATTACTTTCAAAACACCAACCTTTTCAGTTTTATCAATACAAGAAATATTTATTTTTGCACCACATTGCTTGCAAAAACCATCACAATTAAAAAGACCCTCAGCGTTTACCGAGTTATGTTGAAAAATCCATGTACATTCAGAGCGCATCTCATCCCAAATGATTTCTCTCATGATCGAAGACCATTTATTAATAGGCAGATGATTCCTTTTATGATAAAGAATATTTGGTTTTTTAGTGTCACTTCTTCTACTAAATGTTGTCTGAGAGTTTAATTCCTCCAACTTCGATATGTCTACTTGCAAAGTACTTTTATTAATATTGTCGTTATTGGAATATTCAGACGAACTACTAGAATATTTTTCATCACAGTCACTTGAAACGTTATCGTGAGACTGACAATTTAAAGTCTTTTTTTCCTGACTTTTCGAAATTTTATCCGATTTTGGGAAAAAATAGTTATAATTTCTTTTGACTGTTAAATACAGTGCTTTGCATGACATACGAAAATTCAATTTTTTGCCGATGTCCTTATAAATTTTATTTGAAGCAACAGGAATATTATTAACATCACTTAACTTGTTTTCAAATTCCTTTATAGCGTCCCGTTGATCCTCTAAACAAACTGATAATGGTTTACCTCTTTTCCTGTTTGCACTCATGGCTTATAAATACCATAAGAACTATTAATGAATCACTCAATGGTTTTAAATTGACAAGTTTACTACTTTTATAACTATTTCAATCCGCTACACTTGTTTTTATTTCACAATTGACAATTCACATAAATGCCAAATTAAATCCTTAAATTTTTCACCTACCCACTTATTTTTAAATCGGCTGCGATCATAGACCTAATATACAAAAGCAATAGGACTGAGCACTAGTAGGTAAAAACCGAGCTAAGCTTAAATTAAGCCTTACTGTAAAGTAATAAAGTATATTGTACTTGTATCCATATTTCAACTCAATCTTCTAACGTGATAAATAATGGGTATAATTTACAATTAACGTCAATTCTTATGCTAACACAGATAATAAAAAAAATAATAAAAAAAAGCAAGATTTTCCTGTAAGCAGTTTTTATTTCATTATTTTGAAGTATTAATAAGTACAATTAATAGGTAGATACTTATTATTTTGTTTGTTGTAATATAAAATCTGAAAATATTTAACGTTTTAAAAGGCAAAAATAAAATAGACTAGGCACTAAATAGGGTAGTAAGAGTACATTTTATTGAACAAACTCATTATGAGAAACAAACCCTTCTTTATCGGTGGTCGGTATGGCGCGAGTACATTCCGTACGAACCAATTACAATTCTAAATTATTTGGAAGTTTCAAAAGTTACAATAGATGTAGACTAGGCACTACATAGCTTATACAAAGTACTTTTTATTGAGCAAACCTTTTGTAAGAAACAAACTCTTTTTTACCGGTGGTCGGTATGGCGCGAGTACATTCCGTACGGACCAATTACAGTTTTAAATTATATGGAAGTTTCAATAGTTACAATAGATGTTGACTAGGCACTAAATAGCTTATATAAAGTACATTTTATTGTATAAGTCTGTTTCGGCAAACAAACTCTATTTATGGGGGTCGGTACGTAGCGAGGTCGTTGCCTACCGACCACGAACAAACAATTTTAATCTTAAAACGGTAAAAGGTACATATTTTTTTAGTTAGGCACTAAATGGCACTTAATCAGAACATTTCTCTGAAACATGTTTTACAAAGAAAAAGAAAAGGGTCGGTACCCAACGTGAGACACATTTTTAAGTCAGTCGTCCTGCGCCGCCAATAAATACACACGTTCCGTAATAAGATCTTTTATTTAAATATCCGCGTAGTTTCCCCAGTTGTAATAGTACCTACAATAGTACTTACAAGAACCATTGTCTAACGTTCCTTCTGCCGTAGAAGAGTTGAAGCGCGGTTACGGTTTAATAAATAATTTGGTTGATGGAAGTTCGGCGGAACCTTCTACTTTCTCGCCGATAGTCGCCGACTATAGGCGATTCAGTAGGTGGTTACGTTTACTCAGAGCCACAGCTCGGGCCCATCAGGCTGCAAAAGTTTTTCGGTCTCTTTTACCTCCAAATTCTATACGTGATCCCCTTCGCTGTTCCCGGAATTTCAGATTACTTTCCGTAGATGATTTGAACTTGGCGGAGGTTCATTTATTAAAGTCAGCTCAAATAGAATCATTTACAGATGAGTTGACATGCGTAAGCGCAGGACGCCCAATTTCGAGTCACAGTAGGCTTAAAAATGTGTCCGTGCTCCTTGATCATGAAGGTTTGCTGCGTCTATCCGGCCGAATCTCTTCCTCTGATGTCCTAGAGCCCCGTCCCATAGTTTTGGATGGAAAGCACAGAATCACGCGACTGCTTATTCTTCACTACCACACCAAATACGTTCACGCTAATAACGAACTAGTCTTCAACGAGGTGCGACGAAGATTCTATGTCGTTGGTTTGAGGCTTGCCGTCAAGCAAGTGGCCGCGCATTGCCAGGATTGCAGAATACGGAAGGCAAGACCAATCACACCACCCGTCGGAGATTTGCCCCACGCAAGAACCGCCCACCACGAGAGGCCCTTCACGTATGTTGGGCTAGATTATTTTGGGCCTATTAACGTGACCGTTGGACGACGGACAGCCAAAAGGTGGATAGCACTTTTCACGTGCTTGACAATCAGAGCAATTCACCTCGAGATTGTGGAAAATCTATCGTCTGATTCCGCAATTATGGCGATACGCCGTTTCATCGCTCGAAGAGGTTGTCCTGCCTGCTTTTATTCTGACAACGGAACATCGTTTGTTGGCGCCGCCAAAATGTTACCAGAAGTTTTCGAGTTCGCATCTACCAGGCAGATTCATTGGAAATTTATCCCGCCTTCGGCCCCTTTCATGGGAGGATGCTGGGAGAGATTGGTGAGAAATGTGAAGGACGCTCTCAGAGTCACGCTTGCTGAGAAGTCTCCAAGGGAAGAAGTATTGGCAACATTACTAGCGGAGGCAGAAGCCGTGGTAAATTCACGGCCCCTAACGCACGTGACCACGGATCAAGACTGGGAAACCGCGTTGACTCCCTTTACTTTTCTCATCGGTACGACCTCCAACGAGATCCAGACGCAAAAGTTCGATGACTCAGATCTGTGCAGCCGTGCTCAGTGGAGAAGGTCTCAGAGAATGGCAGACCATTTTTGGCAGCGGTTCGTCTCAGAGTACCTGCCGACGTTGGTGCCACGACAATCTTCGGCGCAAGGAGCACGAACAATAAAGATGGGCGATTTAGTTTGCATTGTGGACGGGACTTTACCCAGAAGATGCTGGCCAAGGGGCAGAATAGTGGGCACTTTCCCTGGAAAGGACGGGATCGTCAGAGTGGTGGATGTGGCGACAAAAGGGGGTGTCCTGCGCCGCCCGGTTAGAAAGCTGGCGTTGCTGATCACCTCCTAAGTCTATCTGGTGTTCACACCGTGGGGGGCCATGTTGGTGATCGGCAACAGTTATAATAAATAGTATACATATTCGAACTCTTTTCTACTGCCTTTATATTTTGTACTTGTTCTTCTTTTTTACTTGTCAATAAAAAACAGTTGCTGTTTAAACGTGTTTATTCTATAACATGTATATATGTGTATGTTTGTTGCGCCGATGACTTTGCCATTTATGAACAGATTTAGATGATTATTTTATAATTGGAAAGTATATAGTCCCGGATTGGTACCATGATCAGGATATCAGGATCTGATGATGGGATCTTGAAAAAATTGAGGCGAACTTTCAAATTTTGTAGCACAGCCACTTTTTTCCGAAAGTATAAGAACTAAAGTCCTAACTATTATCTGACTCGCACTTGTCCGGGTTTTATGAGCTAGGGGGCAGACGAGTATATGAATCACCTGATGTACATAGCCGCTTGGTGATCGCTTACATCACCAAGGGCTATGTACACCTGCAACACCAGAGGAGTCACAAGTGCGCTGCTAGCCTTGACCCTGTACAAGTACATATTTTCTGACCATAGCCTAGCAACGCATTAAAAAAAAACTCCATTCAGTCTACCGCATTCATGCAATATACCGCTAATTCGGAATGTTGATTTCCACTAAGAAGTCAATCAATCAATCAATCAAATAATTAATAAAACACAGCACTTACAAATCGTCATACATTTGAATGATTTAAGACTATTTATAAGTACTTATGTAATAATTTACATGTTAATACATATATATGTTGATACATAAAATATACAAAATAAAGTAAATAAACATAATGTGATTCTACCACCGGCTCGGAAAGTTGTTTCTGGTCGAGAATATCCGGCAAGAAACTCGCCAGTTACTCTTTTTAATGAAGAACCAGCAAGAAACTCAGTAATACCTCACTCTTATAGAGTAAATTTTACGTCTGACTCTACGAAGAAATGATCTCGAGACCTTCCATACTTACACACTGTGCTATCATTTGAGGGAAATTTCTCACTTCTGAATAAGTTGAACAATAATTTTATCTTTGAATTAAAAAATAATAAACATTTATTATTTTAGGACATCAAAACACAAAGTATAATTAGCAGTTAGGTATAAATACAAATTGGTACTTACAAACAAATAACAAAAAAATTCTTAAAAATATAAGGAACTATAAAAAAGAGAAAGTATTCGTATCCAGACAGTGGCAAATGATTTCTTTGTTGTAACGCCTAATATAAATGGCCCTCACTCAGCTAAAGCCAAGGTCCCATGAAAAAAGCCATATGTATGATTATCATCTACCATGAATCACTCTTCCTTGAATGTTTCCTAATGTTACCAAATTATGGCGCACAATTTCTATAAATACTTTTTAGGGTTCCGCACCCATAGAACAAATACTTCATTCATCAAAATCGGCTGAATAGTTTAGGCAGAATCTTGGAACATGCAAACATTTACATACTTATATACTCATATAAATAGATTGCTAAAATCATAGCCCTTCCTTTTTGGCTTTTCCGTAGTCAGGTAAAAACAATATATTTTTTTATGATTGCTATAGAAATCATAAAAAATATGGTTACTTGTAGGAAGAAACTATCACTTAATTGTGTCTCAAAAATTCTTAATACTATCGTTTATGGATTCAAAATGTATGTACTTTCAAAAAATGTCGCATAATCGCCACAATTTATACAAATCTATCGCGGGGCTAGTTTCGTCGATGCGTCACCTTAAGCAAAGGATGTATCTGAAAAAGTTTTTATAAATAAATAAAAAGGTTCAGACTCCAACTCGCACTTCATCATCATCGTCATTTCAGCCAATAGACGTCCACTGCTGGACATAGGCCTCCCCCAATGTTCTCCACACAGATCGGTCCTGTGCCGCCCGCATCCAATGGATTCCCGCGATCTTCACCAGATCGTCGGTCCACCTTGTGGGGGGCCTGACACGGCTGCGACTTCCTGTACGTGGCCTCCACTCGAGGACCTTTCTTTCCCAACGGCCAACTCGCACTTGGCTGGTTTTTATTTCCTTTTTATCTCAACATATTTAACATCTGTTAGATTCAACTGTCGCATTCCCAATTTATCTATATTATGTAATTCAATAAGGATTTACGCACTTACATTAGCAATGACATTATTAGACACGGTAAAGAATATTAATTTAGTACCTATTGTAATGATTTAAGTGCTATCATTTAGCATAATATGTACATAGGTAATTTGTTTAGTGCCAATGTTGGTTACTAATTATGTTTTAGCAAATACTCACTTTGACTATTAATGGATGATTAGGGTTCATCCATAAATAACGCCTTACAGGGGGGAACGGAAAAATAAATGTGACATTGTAAGACAGGGGGCGAGAGGAGTCCTGAATATCGTAATGACGTCATTTCAGCCAATAGAAGTCCACTGCTGGACATAGGCCTCCCCCAATGTTCTCCACACAGATCGGTCCTGTGCCGCCCGCATCCAATGGGTTCCCGCGATCTTCACCAGATCATCGGTCCACCTTGTGGGGGGCCTGCCACGGCTGCGACTTCCTGTACGTGGCCTCCATTCGAGGACCTTGGAGGATGGGTGTAAGGGGTCCCACCCAATATCTAACGGGGCCTAAGTCAACCTCACCTACCTCACCTGCACGTGGCGCATCCTGCTGCACAACAGACGAGGCTTTGGCGTTCCCCACCAATCCGCACTCAGCCAGCGTGGTGTGTGTAGGCCCAACCCCCCCCCCCCCCCCCCCCATGTTTAGTAAAACTAACACTCGTAATGACATATCAAAACAAAAAACAATACAACTATCGACTGCTTTCTAGTCCAAATCGAACTGTGTTATATTTATTGAACAAAAGAAGAAACACTTAAGAAAACATAAATTATATTTTAGTTATAATCTCAACGATTAGGAAACTGTCAGAAACGTGCATTTTTTTATCACGATAGAAAAATCCATAGGCGCATGCTTGGATTCGAACCAACGACCTGACGTTCAGAAAGCCCACGGTCTTAGCCACTGAGCTACCATCGTATTTTCACACTAGGGAGGGGCAGAAAGGGTAGGGGTAAAAAATTCATAGATAATCATGTGAGTTAATTATGTATGGCCCCTTAGTTAAATAATATTTAGATATCTATCTGAATGAAATCGCTTTCTCTAACAATATTCATTTCTTCATTCAAATTGCTAAATGTGTGACGTCACACTAGGAAGTGGAAGGAGGGGTATTTGTAAAAAAGTCATAGATATCATGTGACGTATTATGGATGGCCCCTTAGTTAAATAATAATTAATACCTATCCGAATTTAATTGCCTCCTCTAACAATTATGAGGTAGGCGATGCGATCAAGCACGAGAGAATAGTTACGACTGATAATATACAGTCGCCTACAATTAAATGTAAACAGATGGACTCTTGAGGCCAGGAACCATAAGGTCCATATTTGCATGTGACTGTACTGTAACGCAGAACTAAACGGTGTTATGGGCAAACTGAAACTCAAGAGAAAATTGTTGGTTGTACTAGGTGCAAATTGAAATTCCATGATAGTTTCTGCAATACTAACGATATTCCCTTTAGTCGAAGCCAAAGTCAAAAGATTCTTTATTCCCATAGGCACTTACAAATCGTTATACCTTAAAATATTTGGAAACTGATAATAAATTTAATAATAATTTGCATATAGTTATATATATCATCATCATCATCATCATCAGCAACCCACACTCGTCCACTGCTGGATATGTCCAGCAGTGGACGTGAGCAGTGGCGTGCATTAGGGAAGACCTATGGGTCTCCCCTAATGCACGCCACTGCTCCCGATTTTCGGCCACTCTCATCTAGCCCACACCAGCCAGCCTTCGAATGTCATCATCCCATCTTGTCGCATGGCGTCCTACACTACGCTTACCGAGTCGCGGTCTCCACTCAAGGACTTTACGGCTCCAACGGCTGTCAGTTCTGCGGCTAATATGACCAGCCCACTGTCACTTCAGTTTGCTAATTCGGTGGACTATGTCGGTGACTCTGGTTCTCTGTCGGATTACATCATTTCTGATGCGGTCCTTCAGAGATACTCCGAGCATAGCCCTTACCATAGCTCTTTATATATGCCGACACATAAAATATAATAAGAAATAAATAATGTGATTTTACCACCGGCTCGGAAAGGACCGCGCCAAAGTTGTTAGAGAAATGTGGCTTCAGTCAATGTCCCTATGGATGCTATCACGGTTATTACTGTGCTCCTGAGATTCTAGTATCACTTCTCTATAAATTCGACGTTGGATTTGACGTTTGGTTACCATAGCGAACTTAAAAAGCTCAACTGAAAATACACTGAATCAACAAAACGTTAAAGTCGCACATAAACACGCTAACTCACGACTTAGATAATTTATTTACATATTTTCTTATATTCATTATTTACATTCATCATTTCAGCCAATAGACGTCCACTGCTGGACATTGGCCCCAATGTTCTCCACACATATAGGTCCTGTGCCGCCGGCATCCAATGGATTCCCGCAACCTTCACCAGATCGTCGGTCCACCTTGTGGAGGGCCACGGCTGCGACTTTCTGTACGTGGCCTTTGGAGGACCTTTCCACCCCAACGGCCGTCTGTTCTCCTCGCTATGTGCCCTGCCCATTGCCAGTTGATACATGCAATCCTTTAGGCTATGTCTGTGACTTTAGTTCTCCTGCGGATCTCATCATTTCTGATATGATCACGCAGAGAGACTCCGAGCATAGCCCTCTTCACTGCTCTCTGGGTGACTTTGAGGCTCCTCAATCGGCACATTGTAAGCGGCCATGTTTCGGTTCCGTATGTCATCACTGGCAACACACACGCATTAAATACTTTTATCTTGAGACACTGCAGTAGATGAGCCGAAAATATGCTGCGCTGCCCAGCCGAGTTGGATACGTCAATCGACTTCTATCTGGAAGTTGGATTTACCAAGCTGGACTTTTTGTCCGAGGTAGATGTACTCGTCTACAACTTCCAGTGTAGAACTTCCAACCTGTACAAGAGTGGGTACGATATGAGAATTCGACATAATTTTCGTCTTTTCCATGATCATTTTCAGACCCACTTGTTAAGAGATTCTACTGAGGTCTCAGCCATGACTACGATATCGTCTGCCAATCGAAGGTGTGTCATGTACTCGCCATCTATATTGATACCAAATCCATCCCCGTCCAGTAGTTTAAACACGTCCTCGGACAAAGAGGTGAACAGTTTCGGCGATATAACGTCGCCCTGTTTGTCTCACACCTCGCTGGAGAGGTATGGGTTTTGATTCCTGGTTCTGAACACTTGTATATATCGGTAGTCTATTCGGCACCTTTGAAGAGACTGTAGCACGGCCCAGGTCTCGACAGAATCGAATTATTTACATTACTTACTGTTTTTATTTACACTAGCTACTATACACATGTAATAAGTATATATTTACTTCTTTTGCTTTCATCACAAAAGAGTTTAAGGATTAAAATAACAATTATATCGGGTAAATACATATCCGTTTGTTGGTAAAATCTCGATCGTATCTCGGGAACGAATTCGGGAACCGTGATATCAGGATCACCTTCTGATCGTCTGCCCCCTATCCCAATAAAAAAAAAGAAAAAAGAGGAGTCTTTGCACCTTATTACAAATCGCGAACTAAAGTTATTACCGTACTAAGCTCATGTCATCCCGTTTCAAAACGCAATGTTAAAAGGGGCTGGCACGAGTTTTTCCGGGACCATCTTCGCGATTTATAATAAGGGAGTTTTCGTTTATTATACATAGTAGCAGATCCACTTGCGTAATCTCTCCTTTTTGCCTAAACTTACCAATTTTACACGTTCATTTATGTAAACTAAAGTCTTTCATAAATATATAAAGAACTAATTGTACTTCATGACATAATATTAGTTTCAACAGTTTCCCAACAAAATTTCACATAATTATTCCTTTCCAATATAACCTACACTTTGGTACATAATTTATACTGAAATCAAATATTCAGAAACTACCAACCTATTCATCCATTATTTTGTCTTTCATTTGAACAAATGGAATCAGGAATCAGTAATTGACCTCATCAATCATGTAAAAATACTCCGTAAGTACCAATCAGTCAAATCTATAGAACATGTAAGTACGGGTACAAATATAGATCAGTAACTGATCTTCCACTGACACCAAACTGAAGTGGGAATAGGCTGGTCATATGGCACGCAAGAGCGACTCATGAAGCAAGCGGCTGCTGCAATGGCGACCATGGGATCAGAAACGACCAAAAAGGAGACCCCAAATGCGTTGGGAGAACGATATAAAAAGAACTGCAGGGAAAAAGTGAATCCAAAATGCACGAGACCGCCACAAGTGGCGTGAATTGAAGAAAGCCTACACCCGGAGGCTGAAGAGAGAGAGAGAGAGAGAGAGAACTGATCTCCCATAGTGAGATTGATCAATTGCTTGGTCATATGCAAGCTCAAGTAGATAGTTCTTATTTAGTTAAGATTATGAAAAATAAAAACCATAGTAAAAAATAAGGTTTAATATCCTACCAACTTAAATAAATATTTAAATAAATCACAAACATTGATCTGATTCCGAGATAGGTAGCTCAGGCACTTTTGTTACGGATATCAGAACCAACAGCGGAATTACAAATATATACAAATAATTATTTTCTTTTGTAAATACATACTTATAATACATAGAAACACCCAGACCAATACAAACAGACATGTTCATGCGCACAAATGTTTGTACTCTGCGGGGATCGAACCCGCAACCCTTGCACCAGAGGCAGTATTCACTACCACTGATCGAAACGGTTCGTCAACTTATATAATAAAGAGAAAATATTAAATTTTAATTTGTAAAGTTTTTTTTCAACAATTATTATTTTAATAAGTATTTAAGAATTAATTAGTGAATCATATAATTTGACATTATAACATAAATAAGTAATTGTAACTTAGGTATAAATTATAAATATTCGTTCGACCTTAGATAAATAAAACTATTGATTTTATCTAAATATTCGACGCAACATGTATTTTGCTATGAATAAATTGGATTGAATTTAATTTATTATCTCAAACACTGGTCGATGGGTCTCAAGAATTTTTTAATCACTAAAATGCTTTTTCGGGAAATACTTCATACTGGAGAGATTTAGAAGCAGCATTCTAATGATTAAAGAATTATTAAAATTAAAATTGCTGACAGATGCAAATCTAAAGTTCCCATCCCATATATTTTGAAATTTTGCATCTGTTAATGGAAATTAAAATTTAATGGAACAAGACATCTTTGTGTAGCACAATTTATTAAAAATTAGAGTTTTCAAGAAGACATCAATGAAGTCTACATGGACGTGAATCCTATACCTATAAATTACCTACCTATAAATACACCTACATGGACGTGAATCCTATACCTATTAATGACCTACCTATAAATACCTATACCTATAAATACCTTGGATTGCAGCAGACGATACTATTTTGAGCTATCCCACATTTTTACCTCTATTTCTCAATTCGCCAATTTATGTAGGTACCTATCAGTCATCATGCCTATTACTCGTACCAAGTACTCTTTTAAATACGACTATTGTGTGTCTAGTGAATTTTCCCATACATCATTTTCTACGATGTATCCGAGTCTGCAACTTTTGAATGGATCCTCTTTGAGAAAATATTTTCTTGCAATCAAGGAGTGGTGGTGATTACTCGCACAAGCTCGTATGTGATCGACGGTGATTTAAAAATAAGATCTCTAATGTGATAGTATATCATCAAGTGACACCTGTTTAACTTCGAAATGACAGATTTTGTATTAGAATGAATGAAGGTAAATGACGTTCTAACTGGGTTTAAAGTTAAGAATGTCGGTGATTATAGAGTTGGAGGAGGATGTACAAAATTTGCATGAAAAAACATATTGTATATATTTAACTTACACCTACTTGGCTGTGACAGACTAAAACTTAAGCAACGCCGCGGAGCTTTGTTGTGCTTTTTTCTGATCCGACAAACAAGCAAGCGGATCACCTCATCATCATCATCATTTCAGCCAATAGACGTCCACTGCTGGACATAGGCTTCCCCCAATGTTCTCCACACAGATTCGTCCTGTACCGTCCGCATCCAATGGATTCCCGCGATCTTCACCAGATCGTCGGTCCACCTTGTGGGGGGCTGCAACTTCCTGCACGTGGCCTCCACTCGAGGAGCTTTCCGCCCCAACGGCCGTCTGTTCTCCTCGCTATGTGCAGGGCAGGGGCCCATTGCCACTTGAGGCATGCAATCCTTTGGGCTATGTCTGTGACCTTAGTTCTCCTGCGGATCTCATCATTTCTGATACGATCACGCAGGGAGACTCCGAGCATAGCCCTCTCCATTGCTCTCTGGGTGACTTTGAGCCTCCTTAATCGGCACATTGTAAGCGGCCACGTTTCGGTTCCGTACGTCATCACGGATCACCTGATGGAAAGTAGGTAATCAACGCCGCCTATGAACACTACATTTCAATACTTTTATTTAAATACCACTTAGCACTGTGTTGTGTTTCGCTGCGTGAGTGAGAGTACCGGAGGCTCAATCAGAGGGACAGGGGGGTTTAAAGGTTGGCATCGCACTTGTGACTCCACTGGAGACGCGGGTGTCTATGGGCGGCGGCAATCGCTTACCATCGGGCGATCTGTCTGCTCGTCTGCCACCTCTCACATAAAACAAAAAATACTGACCTACTTGGCTGCGACGGACTAAAACTGCATAAGCAATGCCGCTTATGTAGAAATTTTTTTATATGCTAGAGGCGACAAACGACCAAGCGGAACACCCGATTGGAAAGTAATCAACGCGCCCATGAACACTAATACATTTTCGATACTCTTATTTAAATACTAGTTCACCAAAAATATGAGATCGATTTAAATTTATATTTCAACACCAATCACTCACAATAGCGTCCACCGATAATATCGGACGAAATTCTAATTAATTTGAACCAACATTTCGACTCTCGAGGGAAATTTTCTCATAATCAAAAAACTCTCGACTTTTGAATATGTAGACGTCAAAAGTATACCCAACTAAATTATCCTAAAAATTTACAGACGGGCTGACCTTTATTGAAGCAAGCATATGGTCGAATTTTCACCTCTTTTTTAACTCTGCTGTGTGATAATAGCTATCCCTAGCATTTAACACACTAATCCAGGGAAGTGTTCAGATTAAATGTACGATCTGCTATATAACATCGTGTTGTGATTAAAATCAAGGAACGTCATAACGACTGAAAAGATCCATTTAAAGAACAAAGGTAAGAAAGGACCCTATTAAAATAAATCCAAATAGAACAGGTGTAATATAGATATTTGGTATTTTATACTCGACACTTGATTACTTATTATCTAGAAATTGAAGATTTCCTAAAACTTGAGTTTTATTTCCTTTGAATACTGTAACAATACCAATAACTAAGGGCTCTCTGTTTTACACCTCTTTATTATTTCTTTTTTTTTCAACTTAACGTCTGTTAAAAACGTAATGTCAATTCGTGTCAATGTATGTCGTTGCCTATCATATTGGTCGAAGCAAAATAAAATTCAACTGACAGTATCATTCGCTTTCAAATTTGTCAAAATGATAATTGAATTTTCTAGCGTTTTGTTATAAATACTAAATCTGTGATTATTTCTGGTTAGTGCCATGTTTTAGGGAGGATTTGTAGCGATGCAAACGCGCTTTTGCTAAACGCGCGACAGTATCGCATTTGTATCGCCCACCTATATATTAATCTAAGCCCAGGACACACAACTAGCTAGCTAAACTTGGGCGAGGCTCCTTAACGTTATTTTTAAACGCATTTAAAAACTTTTTATCCGACAGTTGTAGAAATATAATACAATTACATTTATAGTTATGAAATTCAAGTCGAATAAGTGCGTAATATTTTAACTATCCCACATTGCGGAATAACACGGTACCTCCACAACATGGCACTCTGCCTATCTTTTTTTACAAGATCTTTTTTAAAAGCCTTATCGTAATCTAGCGCTTTACACATAAAAAATAAAAACAAGAAGGTTTTATTTTTAATTAAAAAGGTGACGCCGCGTTCCAGTACTGTCAGAAAGCAGTAAAAGCGCACAGCTAATCAGCCAGCATTTCACGTCGGCTGACACAATAGAAAAGATGCATTCACACTGAAAGCCCCACGGCTCAGCTTTGCTTTTTACCCCTGGTTATCTTTTCCCGAACCATGCGCAATACTCCCATTTAGTCCCGAGAAGTAACGTGCGACTCCCCAGTCCATTCTGTGAGACTCGCCCGCGTGGCCGCCTACTGGGAGGCGTGAGGATGAGCGCAACTTAGCTCGCGGCTGTTTCGGACCAATTTCAAATTCTAATTTGGAACAATTATAAAGTTTCTTTTCGTAATTTGAAATTGCGTGGAACTCTTAAGTGATGTGTCACCGTATATTTTTGTGCCAGTTTTTTAAAATTTGAATATGGAAGCCTAACTCTAAGTAAAAGTTACTCTACCTAAATAATTTGTCAAAAAAGTTTTTGTTTAAATATTTGGTAGAAACTTTTTCGTTCAATGTTGGTGACTTCAATTTGGAATTGTCTTGGAGTAATTTTAGATTGAATTCGCAAAGTTTGTTGGCTTCCAGTGATTTATGGCGCGGCGGCGGCTCGGAAAATTTTAATCTCACCTCATTGACCGTGATCTGGTGAGTATTTATAATCATTATAGTTATTAAATATTATGACAGTTGACTGAGCTCAGCATCAGATACTGTCGTATCCATTTATTTTAAACTTTGCGGGAAATCGAGACTCGATATTTTTTTTTCCGTTACGTAATAATTAGAAAAATAACTAATAGCTACATTGACTTATTTAGAAAATTGGATGGAATATAAATCTTTAGTATTGTTTTTCTTGTTTAATATAGGATAATCTTGACCACAATCTCATCAGAATTTTTGGGTATAGCAATTTTTTGCAATTTATTCCCACCCGAAGACTGTCACAATTTTTTTAAGTGCATTATTTACACAATCTAGATTGAGATAGAGGTGACGATGAAGGTCTAGGATGTTGTTCAAAACTATGTGCGTATTTCTACCATTAACTAGGCGGTGAGGGAAAACATCGTGAGGAAACTTGCACGTTTCGGAGTTTTGTGAAAACGTGAAACCATGATTCAGTTGGTCGAGTGCCCTTGTTAAAGGGTTGCGAAGGTCAGATGGCAGTCGCTTCATTATAATTATCAGACTTCCCAAATCAAGAATCATGGTCCAAGCGTACCTCTGGCTCCAGAGCGACGGCTTTGAACGCAATTGGGAATTTCACGCTAAGATGAAGAAGAATCGGATACTTAAGGCCCCTACTTTATGCGCCATCGCGCCGGGTCAAACTATTTCACGCAAGTCTCAGTGATTTAATGTATCTATAGGTACTGTCCCGCTGGGATGGGGAATAGAAACTCTGATATATCTACGTTTATTCCAAGGAAATCTGCAATAAATGAGTACAGCAACGATAGGCACTTGCACAAGTTATACCTCAAACGCGACTCCTCCGAGAGTGACTGCCATTCGATAAGCGGAGGTCGGGCTAGTTGTATTCTCTATCCTAAACGAATTAAACTTCAAGAGTCAACCAGCTTTACAAATACAAATACAAATAACGTTTATTGCTTATTAATGATACATATTACATGAAATTAGGTAAAGTAACTTAAATTTATAGGTGTACAATAAGCAAATGGAGGTGGCTCCATTTAATTATATTTAGCTCTGTTCTTAATCACATTGACAACCGACACTCTTAAATCAAATCAAATAATTCTTTATTTGCATAGGCTTGTACACAGCACTTACAAATCGTCATACATTTGAATAATTTAAAACTATTTATAAGTACTTATGTAATAATTTACATGTTAATACATATATATGTTGATACATAAAATATACTAAAAAAAGTAAATAAACATAATGCGATTCTACCACCGGCTCGGAAAGTTGTTTCTGGTCGAGAAGATCCGGCAAGAAACTCGCCAGTTACTCTATTTATTATCCTCATACCAAGTCATACAGTCTAATGCAACACAAAATAGAATGAAGCAAATTAAAAGCTAAATATGAGGTAAACCGAAGCGGACCAGTCCCCAAAGGCTTAAAAATTAATAACTTCTTTCTTTTAAATAATTGTGTTAATACGGCCAGCAACGAAAGAGTTCACCATCGTTACAGTACTCTCTCGTCTCCCGAGGCATCTTTCACTGTGACCTTTCGTGCGATTTCTCTAATAAGCCCTATTCCAACATTCCTGCGTAAAGTTCCGCCTACGTTTCTTTCATTGATGAACGCCTTTCATTCATGAATACCATGTTTGAATGGTAGGTTAATAAGCCTGAATGATGGAGAGCGATGGTGGCTGAGTGGATAAGAACGTGCCTTCCATACGGGTGCTTTGAATCAATACTCAATAGTCAATGTGTTTATTGCCACCATAGTGTACAGTAAGGTGATATTATACCTATGATAGCATAATAGTAACCACTACAGACCCTGTAATCTCAGAGAGCTTTAGACGCATCCAATGACTTAATATGACACTTCTGCTGATAATAATATGTTTTTGGTCGATATCATGAGCGAAAGAGATAGTGTGAGTCATCTATCTCCCAGTCTAAAAGATGTTTCGACGAGTTTTATTTACTTTACACGAATTTGAACTATTTTAATTGTACTATTGGAATAAATTTCTTCATAATGTTTGTGTATCTTTTTTATATTTAATGCTTCCTGGATACTGTTGTAATGTTTAGGTAAACGATAAAAAGTAATGGTTCTAGGTATGTAATGTAAACATATATTTTCTTTAAAACCTACTCTCGTTAAATTGCGTGCTAAATGATATAGTACAGCTAAACATCATACACATAAAAAATAGTAATAAGTCTAAGTGCTTGATAGTAAATTATGTTAATGTATAACTCCTCCAATAACCAAAAAAGTCACCATACTATAAATATACATTAATTTAAGACTAATACGTATTTTTTTTTTTTGCCTTTTTCGATATTAGAGGGCAAAACTAATTCTAGTGAATCAAAGAGAATTATAATAATTATGCATAATGGCTCAGTCATCTACTGTCATAATGCCTCAGGCATTGTCTATGTCTTGGCATTATGCTGAGGGTCACCTTTTTGCCGAAAACATTTATTAGCTATGTAAGATTAAAATGTAATGAGTCATAAGTTTCGTTTGCTGAATAAATATTTTCTATCTATCTTTAATGTGTCCACTATCCTTAATTTGGAGTAAATCATAGGTACGGCTTTCTTGAGATGCTTACGTCACGTTTGAATGAGCATGTAAATGTTATGGTCTTATTCATACATATTTGTTAACTAAAACGGTTTTATAAAGCTGTTTTTTCGAAAAAAATGTATTAAAATATTTTGTTTCAAACGCCGTTTTAGTTAATGATTGAGTTGACCAGAGGGAGTGGAGATGCGTTGCCAACGCATCTCCACTCTCTATGGTGTGGCTGATGTCCTATGCTCGTTTGCCTGCCTTTCTCATAAAATAAAGGTCTAGTGTACTTTTACCTCCAAAACAGAAGCAAAGAATACGGATGGCTAGATCCTATTCTCATGTACTCTACATTAAAATCGAATTAGAGATTTCATACACATAAATCTCTCAACTACAATGCCGAATACATGAGAAAAGGCCCTCAGGAGTTATTCTAGGCAAGTGTGACGGGTCTGCATAGGCATGCAGTCTACGTATTGTGTGATATTAAAATAGAATTCTGAACTTAAAACCTCTGGTAGACAACATGAATCAACCAATCAGAATGGTTAATTAATTCATAAGTACCGATTCGTCCCTTCGACCGGGTCGCTCGACGTAACTGGCTCCGCCGTAAATATGTATAAATTTAGCCGATTATGAGACCTTTTTTAAAAAAGTACTACGGTTGATCCATAAAGGAAAGTATCAAGAATATTTGATGTACTTGTGTAACATTATCTTTGTAAAAGTAACCATAATTCTTTATATTACCTAAAGTGGTCACTTTTACTCGTAACAAAAAATAATGGTTATATGTAGAAATAAATATATTGTTTTTTTATATGAAAGTAGACATAAAATGAACAGACCCATATTTTTTCTTTTTTCAAAATTTGTCCATTTTCATGCATAAAATAATTATTGAAATTCTTTTTATTCTAAATAGACGTAAGCGCCAAATGACGTCATCGGACGGCTGAATCAGCGATATTCCTTTGCTTATCATTGTTTTAATAAAAAAAAGGTACTACTGTCAAAGGTAAATAATACTAGTGTCAACATTGTCAACGTCATTCATACATTCAACGTTGACAAGTTGTCTTTTTTTTTTACAGTTACATGTCATGAGTTTGGCATTACGTAAATTTAAAACTATAATGTGCTAAGCAAAGAAATATTTTACATTCTGCCGTCCGATGACGTCATCTTACGTTTTTTAGTTTTTAATTTTTTTCTCAGTAAATAAGCAATATAAAAAATGAATAAATATATATTCGAGCAGCGGAAAAGTAAACAAAGAATTGGTATTTTTTGTTTCAGAGCTTAGCAATTTTGAAATGTTGTCCATTATTACAAATAATCTGGTGGCGCTATTTTCGTCGATGTGCCACCACCTTAAATGGAATAGGAAAGACAATGGCGTCTGGAATGTCACGCGGTCGCCATATTTGCACATTTCCGGATTAGGTGGTATTCCTAAAATGGGAAAATGGGCAAATATGGACCCGACCCTTGAACGATCAGGATTAGAATTTAAGGCTCGTGAAGGGTGTATGGGGTTGATAAGTAAGTAATAAGTATGCAAAGTGTCATGAGTTGGCGATTAAGTTAGAGTGAGTTGCGATGTTCATTTAAAATCGATGCGTTAATGTGAGTGACTAAATAAAATATGTAAGTATGTTAGAATAATATGTGAAAAGGAATAAGATGATAATAACGATTCTGCGTATGAGCTGATGGAATTTAATGGTTTGAAATTAGTAGTTAGTGGTTTTAGTGGACACATTTCGTGTTAATTTGTGCAGTAAAGTGCCGCGAAGCAATAATAATAAATCAGAGAATTGTATCGTTTTTAACACTGTTATTGTGTCGACACACAATAGCAGTGTTATAAACGATACCAAATGAATAGTAGCCCAAAAAGGTATGACTTGACGTCGTAATGGATGGCCAATAAACTGACCACTATGGATGGCCCAGATCGTGCGAAGTGTACATGGAGGAGTGGATCCCTGGCGCGACAGCTTGGAAGCAACCGGGACAAAACTCTGGGATAATGATGATGATGTGTGTCGAATGAGTCGCAACCCAGTGGCGTGGATATTTCTCATGAGATTTTTGTGGTAGACCATGGAAGTAGCCCTTTTTTTTTTTGGCGCAGGGGAAATGCCGCCAGCCTTATGTGCAATGGGCTGACCTCCTTATGCATACCCGTCCACCGGGAGGCAGACGGGTTATGTGGGGCTCTCCGCCTGGCGAGAGCATCTCCTGATGAGCCAGCCAGAGGCATACTCACTAAAACCACCTGCGACGCTCCTTCATCGTCTAAGTGGGGAGGAGACAAGCACACCGGCTTAGAAGCCTCTCTTCATGTTCCTCCCCAGACGCAGGCCCGCTTATAGAGCGCGCCCGACTCTGCCTCCTCCAGCCGGGCTGGAGGGGGCATGGAAGTAGCCCTGGTGGTTTTAAACCACAGTTTTTGAGAGGAGACCGTACTGGCAAGTCTTGCTATCCGTGAGGTGGGACGCGGTGCCGGAGTTTGTATGGTGAGCCCGTGTCCTGTCTCGTTGCCTAGATATGCCGGAAAATGTCGGAGAGGTTTTTGTGGGCATGCCTATGGACGGTCTCTGGCTTGCAGAGACCCTACCCAGAAGCCCCACACTACCCATCGGTCTCCTAGTCGACGGGTCTGCATAAGGTGGCGCCGATTACTTGCACCGACGTCTGCCCATTGCATATCGGGCAGGCGGCATTTCCTCTTCGGCAATAAAAAAGTTGTGACGTGAACAATATGCTTAGACTTAATAGAGTCTAAAATTAGCTATTTCGATAAGACTAGTTTCGGTAGAATTCGTAGGTCGATAAGTAATAAACACCGGCGTTTTATTGAGTGGGTTTTACTAGCTCCGACAGTTGACTTTATTAAAAAATAATATATACTTTTAGATTAGCGAAGATATTCTCATAGAAGAGGATAGAGACATCTTTTTGAACATTTTTTTTTCTAGTAGTTTGCATGCTGATATTACCTATAATTGTACGTATTTTGCTTTAAGAAAAATGGTTCACTTTCATATTATGTAATAAGTACCCGCTGTATCTTATGTGGGCAATCCAACAAATAAAAATAGAATAATAAAAAATTATGATTTTGGGATGACCCGTGAAAAATTAAACATTTTCTCCTAACATTTTATTTATTTATTATCCTTTTACACACTTTATCATCATTACTTATGTTGTCAACTTTCACCATTCCGTTTAATTCTTACGAACTTAAAGTTGTTTCGAAATACACTTTCCGATGAAGCTTAATGGCCTGTCAAACGTATGGCCATTTCGACAGCTTTAGTAGCTCCGTTTAAAATATGAGGTAGTCACGCATGTGTTTAGTTACATATCTACGAGGATGTTACAATTGCAGTTTTGATTCCGTCAGTAGCGCAGGGGCTTCGTAATTGGTTGTACCTAATTAAAAGCGGCAGCCGGGTTTGATTATTTGTTCCAACAAAATTATAAAAAAAAAGTGTGAAAATACCTTTAGTAACTGGCCTACTATGGTACACTGCAGTATTATAATCGTATTTAGGTTAACATTTTTAACAGGTCTCTTAAAACTTTTTTTTTGTAAGCGGTTGCCACCGCCCATGGACACCTGCAACACCATTGGACAGTGCCATTTTATTTGTTATTGACTGGGTTAGTTTTTTTTTATTGCAAAATATAGCATATAGCATGCGGCCCATTTGCTGGTAAATGGTAACCGCCGCACCATAGACATTATCAACCATAGATTTTGATTTCTAAGTGCTTTATTGAAGTTCACATGAATGAAGTTCTTTATCAGTTTGAGAGATCTCTAAATTCCTCAGATTTTTCCTCTGCAGTACCAAGGTACCTAGCAATTTGTAAGTGGGTATCCACTGCGTTCATGATTCAGAGTGCACATTCGCAACTGTTTGCACACTGCTGCACTCTCAAAATCTCAGATGCGCTACAAGAGCAGAGTTGCACATTGCGGAGGATTTTTACCCAACTACAGCGGAGCAAAAGGAAGGTTTATGATTTTGACCTGTATGTAATGTATGGTTGTTCATCTGTTCTCCCATAACTTCTAAAACTAGTAATTATATTTGAACAAATGAGGTGTCGTTAGAAGCGTTTTGATTGTCTTCTGGTAAAAGGCGACATGAAGTCACGTTAAATTGGCTACAGCGCCCTCTATGGGACTTAGAGTAAGAAACTAAAAAAAAAAATTGCTTGACGGTACCATGTGGGGTATCAAATGAAAGAGCCTTTATAGCACATTTTAAATATGTTATTTTATTTACATAATTAAAAATATATTAAATAGAAATAAAGTTTAAAACTAAAACCCGACTACCAAAAAAACACGCTCTAAAACTTTACTTTACTTTTTAAAGCGTGTTTTTTTATAGTCGGTTTTAGTTTTTTAACTTTATTTCATGTCTCGTGTCTCATTTAGGTACTGACTACTAAAAAAAATACTATGCTAGGATATGTGCGTGTATACTACTAGCCCGTCATAACTTCGTTTCAGGATACGAATTAAGAGAAAGATACGTATCGGGACTTAGTTTCGCATAGTGACATTAACCACCTTATTAACTCGCGATCTAAAGTTATTACCGTACAAAAGCTCCAATATGAAATATTAAAAGGAGTTGGCACGCGTTTTTTTTATGTCATAGGTGACAGACAAGCAGACGGATCACCTGATAGTAAGCAATTGCGCGTTTGCATTGCAATTGTCCATGGGCGGCGGCCCATGGACAACCGCGACACCGGAAGAGTCACAAGTGCGCTGCCAACCTTTAAACCCCCATTTCCCCAGGATTGGGATTCCCGTACCCTCAGTCACGCAGCGAAACACAGCACAGTGCTGCTTCACGCCTGTTTTCTGTGAGGCTGTGGTATCACTCCGGTCGGCCCATTCATGCCGAAGCGTGGCTCTCCCACGGTCTAACGATTTCGTTCCTTAGTTTGCGATTTGTAATAAGGTGGGGAAGTTTCAAAACTAATTAAAACGCCCTTTTACTCGCTTAGGTGTTGAGAATTGATTTTCAAAAAAAAAATCTACATGATTTCATGACTCGAAGTTTCATTCGATTAACTTAAAAAACGGCAAAGTTTCGTACTTGTTTTAAACCCGCGTTTTACCCCCATAGGACCCTCTAAAGTCTAGTTTAGACTGACCGGATGGCGCAATTGGTAGTGTCCCTGCCTCTTACGCCAAAGGTCGTGGGTTCGATTCCCACCCTGGACAAACATTCGTGCGATGAACACTTGTGTTTGTTCAGTGTCTGGGTGTAATATATGTTTTTAAGTATATATTTGTGTTCCTCTGTTGTCTAAAAAATGATAACATTATAACAAGACTAGAAGGATAGTTTCCTTACTGCTGTCACCTCAAATTTAAAGCACAAATTTGGTTTTCAAGTTGGTACTACGACTTAGTATCAACATCATCATCATCATCATCATTTCAGCCAATAGACGTCCATTGCTGGACATAGGCCTCCCTCAATGTTCTCCACACAGATCGGTCGTGTGCCTCCCGCATCCAATGGATTCCCGCGATCTTCACCAGATCGTCGGTCCACCTTGTAGGAGGCCTGCCACGGCTGCGACTTCCTGTACGTGGCCTCCACTTGAGGACCTTTCCGCCCCAACGGCCGTCTCTTATCCTCGCTATGTGCCCTGCCCATTGCCACCTGAGGCATGCAATCCTTTGGGCTACGTCTATGACCTTAGTTCTCCTGCGGATCTCATCATTTCTGATACGATCACGCAGGGAGACTCCGAGCATAGCCCTCTCTACTGCTCTCTGGGTGACTTTGTAAGCGGCCACATTGTAAGTATCAACATAAAAATCCTAATTCATATTACCAGTCAAAACATATATTCCTAAAACATGGGAAATGGTAATTGTAGTAACTACACTGTTTTAAATAGCTAGAACAACGCTAACAAGTATCTGCCTAACTGTGATTATAAAATTAGTTGGCAAGCTATGTTTTGAATTTTGATATTTATGATGCCTTGACCATACAATAATTAATAAGAAATAAGTAAATGCTACCTACTTATTTTAATGGTTAGCAGGGTGAGTTTCAATTTGTGAAAATGTGGATCCATGTATTGCACTGTCAGAAACACATCAAGCTACATAAATGTTAAAATTATTATTGAATGAATAAATTCTTGCTTATTTATTTTTTAACATATAAATGTTTCGAAACCCGCACTCACGCAGCGAAACACACTTGAGACACTGCTTCACGCTGTAAACATCGTAACAACTGATTAAATTAAATAATAATAAATATTTCACAACATCACATACATTGATCTGACTCCAAGATAGGTAGCTTAAGCAGCTGTGTTACAGATATCAGAATTGATCAGTCGGAGCAATGGGGAAAATATTTTTTTCTGTTATCGGGTAACAATGAGCATTTTTATAAATCGTTTGTATTTTTAGCTTAGAAAACAGAACATACTAAGAAGTATTGTAGGCTTACCCGTGAAAAGTGATGTTATTACACTTGCATGCTTTTCCGAATCATTGTGACAAAATTTTACCGCACAAATCGTCATAGTAAATTAATTTTCGCGAGGTGCGTTCGACAGGCATTGACATTGACGACTACGGAGCGGTCCGGGAGTTTGAAGCCGTACGGCTCCATTTGAATTGCTTCAAATTGTGAGCGCAGACTACGTTTCTAGTCTTGTTAAAATTCTATGGATCTATATGATGTACTGTACTGTACCACTATTTATTATTATTCTACCTATTTTCCCGCTCCACTAGCCAGGTGTAGGCCATTGGCTACCCAATGACGCTACAGTTGCTATTGGAGGCATACAGATTTCAGTGAAATACTACTAGGAAAATAAATATCAGGAGCTCTACAGACCGAACAAGATCAGGGGCACTTCAGTAACATTGACAGGGGGCGACAATGTCGCAATAAAGTTACTAGCGATATAAAAATATTATAAGTTGGTAATTATTAGATACATTTGAGAAATCATGACCATTATTTCAGCCCATAGACGCTTACTGCTGGACATACAGTTATTTATTATACTTTTTTTAAATTCATGAAAATATTAAATTAAAAATGTTTTGTTAAAATAGTAGGTTCTATAAGTAGAAATTTTTAGAGGAAAGTCTGGCTACACTGGTGACATTCGGAGAAATTTATAATCTATTTTTCATTATTTACCATTTTTCCGAGTGCAAATGATTGTGATCGGACTATATATTTGATTTACTTGTATGACCTTGTTTGAGGAGCCGTGTGGTCCCCGGCAGAGTAGAATAGGCCACCCTCACTCTTACCCAGGTGTCGTAAAAGGCGACTAAGGTAAAGCTGCTGGCATGATCATCAGCACCCAGAGAAGGAAAACTCTGCATTTATATCAAAACCCTCGCCAACCCGTCTGCCAAGCGTGGTGAGTATGGCAATTACCCCTCATGTGATTGAGGGAGGCCCGTGCCCCAGCAGTGGGGACTTAAATGGGCTGATGATGATGATGATGACTTGTATGACAGCGTTGGCGCATGCGACGTATGTCACATTCAACTTCCAAGTCGCATGAAGCCTTTGAATAGGAAGTTTCACTTATCAAAGTAAAATGTAATTTGATAAGTGAAACTTCCTTTTCATGCCGATTATCCCTATTTTTTTATCATTAGTCTGTAAAAGTCATAGACTATTGGCTGTATATAAAAACCTTTGCTTAAGTTGACGCATCGACATAACTAGTGCCGCCAACAGACAGACAGGACGTCATACCTTGTTAGTTTATTTGGTTGGTTGACTGCCTCGGTGGCGCAGTGGTTAGTGGGTCACACTTTAAAGCGACGGGTGCGCAAGAGGCTGGGTCGGGCCAAAAAATTTGTACCTAAGTTTTCGGTAAGAATTTGTTGTAGGTAGTAGACTCCGGGCTAACCGGAGTCTGGAAGTTGGCGGTTCCGTGCGTCGGAAAGCACGTTAAGCTTTTGGCCCTGCACCTGATCCCTCTTCGATTGTGTCACGCTGGGGTCCGCTTGGAATATGAGGGTAAGGGAATAGAAAGTGCCCTTGTGTTTGCGCACACACTTTAGGACTATCCTGCGTACGTGGCTGATCGTTACGATCGGCCACCGTAGCCGTAATCGGTTGGAGGATTATTTGGTTACAAAACTAGTGGGTTTTCGGGATTCGTGGTAATAAAGGCCTATTACTGGACACGGGAGAATACGGTAAAATTCCGGGGCAATTCCGGATTTCTCGGCCACCTGGCTAGCCGAATTCCCACACCCAACGTTCCAATTGACAAATTGAGGAAGGGATTATGTCACATATCAAAACCCTTACATTACATGCGTTGTAATAAAAGTCACCGCCAAATGACACAGATCTAATGGCCACTTACAATAAATAACTTTGTAACGACTTTTATATTTTTAGCGCAGATTGCAAACCATCGGCACGTCTCCCATAGTTGACACGCAACTAATATTTCAGACGAAAACATGCGAGATTAATCATAATTTTACGACCTCAATGGATGGTTCGATTCCAGGTCGGGGCAATTTAGGAAATGAAATTTGCTAAATTAGCTCGGATTTGTGTGTGTTATGAGACGCCCCTGTCTATCGTTAACTGTAGGCACTAAATGCAACCACTCGTGACAGAATAATTAATGAATGCGTCATGACATCGATTTTTTAGATTTTCGCGTTGCATTATAACTATAATTTATCAAGACGGGAATTAACACGATATTTATTATGTGATACAACATTGTGTACTCACATATTTTGCTCGACGTTTCGGCTACGTTACAGCACCCGTGGTCACGACCGATTGCCACAAGTTTTTGTCTTGAGTATAATATTTTTTTTATGGCTGCTGCTGTGTCTTGCGACACTTATATAATCCTGCCAATGTCTAGTAATTAAAGACCCACGTTGTATTTCGGAAGATTGACCGGTGTGGCGAGTGGATGCTATTTTAATTGATTTGTGACAGCACTCATTATGACAACGTCTGCCATCAGTCTTTGTATTTAGTATACCTACCTAGTCTTAGATCAATGCAGGATAGGGGTGCTCTATATACCGAATACTCATATTATCGGCAATCCCTCAGTTTAAGACTACTTGCCGATCAGTATAAATTGTATAGCGCATTTATTTATTCTTTAGTGATATTTAGATTTCTAAAACTTTTCTGCTGTGTGAAAAAATAATAAAGAAAAACAGTGTTTATTAACTAAATTAGGGACATCGAATTTGTCAAAGTAAACCGAAACAAAGAAAGAGTTTCAATCTATTCAATTTCAAGAAATCTGACTTGATCAAAGATGCTACAAAGTTTTTGACTTCAAATGGGTGAAAAATGTATTTATTTCACAAAAATGACACACAACCTCATACATCAACAAAGGTTTGCTGTCCCTGGAAAAGGGTATTTATAGAACCATTTTGTAGAGACAGAACAATATACGTTACCTATTATGAAATTTAATTGACGCCCCAATGACGTCATTTATCATTGACGTAAGCAAAGTATATGCTAAACTCAAGAGCTGTACAATACGTACCCATTGTAAAAGCCGATAAAAGTAAACAAAGAGCTATATAATCCTAAGTTTTCGTCGTATTCATATCCTAAACATTTATAAGGCATTCATGTAGTGGACAGGCTATAAAATCTTCTTTATTTTTTGGGCCTAATCCCACGCACGGTGACGGCCGCACGTGTGATTCCGCCAATGTCAAGTGTTTAGGGAGACAGGTTATATTTATATATTGACCGGTTTATGATTTAAGATTTCCGATCTTTTTTGAGGTCTTCTCTTTCGTTACGGCCAGTAACTAAAACAAATAAAAAGCAGCACATATAGACAACACAGCAGCAACATATAGACGACACAGAAACAGCACTAACGAAAGAGACAAAACAAAATTTAACAATAATAATATAGGATGGAAACAAGATTATAATTTTATATCACATAATACTTATATATTTACATAAATATTTTAAATACTGGGAAATAGGGAGGGTTAACAGGTATTGGAAATTGAAAGGGCGGGGGAATTTGGGTGGTAATAGGTCATATAAGGATGTCGGGTATTTTAAGCAATTAACAAATATAAGATCTGTGGTTCCTTCGTCTATGCCGCATTCGCATATGGAACTGTATCTTACGTGAATTTTGTTTAAAAAAACTGGCGTACACACGTGACCGATGCGAAGGCGATATATCGTAGATATAACACGCTTGTCATACACATAAAATCTTCATTGTTGAATTTTCTTATGGGTGTCGTTAAACTAGAACTGCACTCGCGTTCAAAGTCTGAATAGGATCTCATTTTCATCTTCAACACAAAATACCATAAAGTAACTTATTTATACTGAGAAAGAGAGAGAAAGATACAGAAAGAGATTTAGAGAAATCGATTTTTGATCGCAAGTGTAATAAATACTTAATCACTTTTATATTCAATCGGGGCATCAATAGGGGCTATCGCGTGTGAAATATCCGCTAGTTGGCATGCCTGTGAATCGAGGCCCAACTTCAAAATCATTGGCTGATTTATTCGTTACTTGGAAATTTGAAATATCACGTTTCAAAATATCCAATCATCTTGTATATGGACCACATGCCTATAATACGTCATCTTGCGGATTTTTCGCAAGCGATGCCTCCATTACGGTGACAAAACAAACACTACAGTGAAAATAGTTTTGTGGTTCTTTTGAAGCTAAAGAACGTAGGTGGTACTTGTTTCATTTATTAGTAATGTAATTCACTCAAATGAGTGTGAGAGTCATTAGTTTTATAGAAGCGCCGAGTGAAAAAAGAGTGGTTCTTGAAATAAGTGATGAGTGATATGATGTCGTGTATTTCTGCTTCTCTATTTATCTTGTAGTTTTGTCGACTGTTATTATAAGTTTCTTTCTTCATATTTATTATTGAGGGGAACAACATTTACAGTAAATTTTATTCAAAAAATTAAAAAACTACAAAAAAAAAACTATTTGATTGATGCAATAAATGTTACATTCCACAAAAAGATGTAAAGTGAATGGTTAATGCACTGACAGTCGAACGAAAGTTTATATTATTTTTAAAAACCATGTATCTAATTTTATCAGTTAAGCATCAAAACTAAATAAATAAATACTATTTATCATAATTGCATTGAGAAAAAATCCAGGAGGTTTTTTTTTGGGTCAATAGGCTTACGCTTGACCACAATCGCTCCTGATGGAAAATGACTATGAGGTCTGTGATTATACGCGTTTGCCTAAAAAATGCCTCTACACTCTTGTCTTAAAGATGTCCAGATTATAGTAAAATTATCGTAATTGTCGTACGGACCGCCACACGTCGATGCATACAAATCTGTATATTTTCTTCAGTAGATTCTTACCTTAATGTCAAACCTTGAGGTTCAATATCAATTGAGGGAATTTAACCCGATTGTGGTAACCCGATTGTGGATGTGTGGCTGACTGTACCATGGATGAATTGGGTATGAATATATGTATGTGATGGCGACGGTTGGAAATACGGAACATTGTACGAGAATACCATCGTCGAGATATAAAAGTGTAATTCGTTTTACGCGAACGTTTTTGAGAGGGGATAGTGATATAAGTGGCGGATCTGCGGGGCTTTCTCACGACTTTGTTGAGTTTGGCGGTTTTCTATTGAAATCAAATTTTCGCTCAAGGACTTCAGAAGCTTAGCTATCGTAGGGAGTTTGCTCTGTTTTTCTAGTTGTGTGCTCAGCTTTTTCTGGTTATGATATGTAATATTGATCAGTTTCAAGAAATGTTTTGATAAGAAAAACTTAAAAAGTCTACGTTCTAGTCTAGTCTAAAAGTTTTCGTTTACGTCAATATAAGTGATTGAAGTTATTTAGTTGCAGATTGTGGATCCTTCGAATTGTGTCTGATTTTAAAGGAATATCGTGTTTGTGTATGACAGATAAATAGATTGTACTTTAGATTTTGTAAAATTAAATAATGTAAGCTACCTTACTTTAGTTATTAAACCGACGACCGGTTTTTGTTATGCTTACAAACTTAGTAAATTGTATCGTGTTGATCTTAGCGGCGGAGAAACGATGAGTTTAAATCGACAAATAATAACAAGTAGCCACAAAAGTTATCTGAATCATAATCATAATTCTTTATAGTTACAAACTGTGGTTTAACATGAGAGTAGGTCTTACATTAAAGAAAGTTCTCACAGCTTACCTTTATAGGCATACAATAGGTCATTTAATTTAAATTTATAATAATTTCATTCAATGATTTTGAATAATTGATTCAGTAATAATATTAATTAAATTTTGAATGTCAATAGTTTATGTGATAAAAGCTAATTAAAATAATAATAAGTCATGATAACAATAGATCTCAATGTCAATAGAATAAAATAAGTAAAGTTATACAAAATATGCTACGTGAATTTTGCTCTGAAATACTCGTCCAGATTATAGAAACAACTGCGAATTAGCCAGTTTCTTACTGTCGGCTTGAATTCACTCAATTCCAGCTTTCGGATTGAGTTTGACAAGTGATTGTACACTTTCACGCCTGCAAAATACATGCCTCGACGAAACAGTTCATTTTTAGCTCCGGGTAAAATCAGTTTATCATTGTTGCGCATCTTTTTATTTTACTTTTGCCGGGGTAGTATACACTGTGCCGTTTAATAAATAGTCTTATATTGTATATACTTGTAAGAGTTAAGTACTTATGTTCTCTAAAAATTAAATTGAAAATTTATAAAACCCCCGACGGCGGCCATCTTGGATTTAAAATTTGTTACAATAAATGTATTCTGCTACTCAAGCCCTTTTATATGATACCCATATTGTGGGAGTTGTGTCAAAACATAAAACCCATATCTTTGTGACGGCGGCCATCTTGGATCGATTATTATTCAACATAGCTAAGAGCACTCCCGCCTTATTCATCTTTCAAACAAAAAAAAACAAAATCAAAATCGGTCGATTTGTTCAGGAGCTACGATCCCATAGACAGACACACAGACATACACACACACACACACACACACACAGACACGTCAAACTTATAACACCCCGTCGTTTTTGCGTCGGGGGTTAAAAACATGCCTGCAAGACTATCAGTGTGGATGCACTGTAATGCTTCCAGCATAAACTTGCGTTTGTCAAACCTGATGGTAATCGCTTAACATCAGGTGATCCGTCTGCTCGTCTGCCACCTTTATCATAAAAAAAACACAATAGCAAAATCTATACACAGCCACTAATAGATGCATAATAGGTTTCATAAGCGTTGATACGCCGATGAGTTACGTAAATCCCACTTAAGCTATTCTATCAAATCAATTATGGACCTTATACCATAGACTTAAAAGTGATCTTATTGGGCATAGGCATAGCAAAATAGGCTTAAGCGATTTGCGCGTGTCTAGGCCGAGGTTCTGACCGAACCGAGTTCCGTCAGTCTAATCAGTAAATCGTCATTAGGCCACTAAATAGGTCACTCTGGACAAAGTAAGCTTTCAGTGTTTGGTTTGGTTATTGCGATGTGTGAATCAGGGTTGGGGATTTAGTAAATCAGGGGTACAAGCATATGGAGCAGAATGCATTAGTTACCTAATAAGTACAGTGGAACTTGGAGTTTTAAACAGAAAAGTTAATAAGGGTATCTTCTGCTAAAGCACATCCTATAGAAATATTAACATATGATACCAGCCTACTGATATTATACAAATTAAGAAATAGTAAAAATAATATTATAGTTGTTGCGATTGGACTGTATAAAACCTTTTTGCTAAAACGCTGATTATAGGATGCTGATAAAAAACACCGTTATCAGCAAAACAATGTATTTTCGTTCATCTGACATAAGAGATAAAAACAATACAGTAAACACAACCATATTCATATGTATTATAAGTATGTATTTACAAAAGAAAAGTATTTTATATATATATATATATATATATTTGTAATCCTACTGTTGATTCTGATATCCGTAACGCAGGTGCTTGAGCTATCTATCTCGGGGTTAGATCAATGTATGTAATGTTGTGAAATATTTATTTATTTATTATTTAATAGTATATCAAAATCAGTAAAAAAAAAGTTTAAAAACAAAACGAGTAGTTACATTTGCTTTTTTTAACATGCCTGCTGTGTTGCTTACGGCAAACACATAAATAACTCTGCCAAAGACGAGTGATTAAAAAAACACGCTGTTACATTTGTAAGATTATGATTTCGAACAACAACTGTTTAATTTCAATCTGTTATTACTTTGTTTAATAAGCAACTGTTAAAAGGCAGACCCTGAAAGGGGTTCGTTAATTCTGTAACCATAGACTTAAAGCTTCTGTTTCGTGTGTTATTTTGGAACATGCTTAAAAAGTTTGCCAAATATGAGCATGCTTAATGAACGGTCTACATTTGCTTTCAATAAACATGCTAATTTCTTGCTACCAATAACCGTGCTAACAGTAACAGCATGCTATTAGCAGGCCTATTGATAGCAAATGTGGGCAGAACACACTCTCCTTCCACCTACACTACAGGTAGGTAGCATGCTAAAAAATCGAATGGGCGCGCGCGTGCGATTTTAAGCATGCTCAAATAAGCATGCTGAATAGCTTAATAACATGTTTTTATCAAAAAAAGCATGTGTAACATGAAACATCGAAGAAATCAGCGCCGCCAATAGATTTGCATGGATTGTGGCGATTATCAGACATTTTTAAAATAAGTACAGCGGTGAATCAATAAAGGATCTATTTAAAACAATTTTGCGGCTTCAACCTCTCGGCAATCACTTATACTGTTTATAAAATAACTATAAACATATGTTGGGTCAGTTTTTGTACCCGAAAAATTTATTACTGCCAAAAGCGGCCACTTTTAGCGTGAATCAATTTTTCGCGTACAAATGCTGGGTCCGAATTTGTGCATGGTTATTTAATAAATAGTATAAGTGTTTGCCTAGAGGTTGAAGCCCCAAAATCGTTTTAAATAGATCCGGTTAAGTAGCTAAAAATTAAAATCAATTGGCGTCGCTACCCGTCACCTTAAACGCCACGATTCATAAAAATCTATTGGGGGCGCCAGTTTTGTCGATGCATCGCCATAAAGCACGGAGCTAATGACTTTCAACCAATCAGGGACATATGCAATTAACCTCGTCATTTTTGTAAATGGCCCCCTATTTTCAAAAAAATACAGGGTGAACCGCTAAATCGCCCGGGCCCCAGGCAGACCGTATGCCATTTAGGGACAAAAATGGGCTTCAATTTACCCATTGCAATAACTCTCTCACCGTCATCAGCGAGATTTATTTCCGAAAGATTGTATTTATTGTTCAATTACTGCTAATGTTGAGGATAATCCCGCAGTGACGATTCGTTGCACGTAGAGATGATTACGTGATCGGAACGTAGGCCATGTCACGTTTGTCATGAATCGGTATTAATGTTTGGAAAGTAGAGATGATCCTGAAGAAAAAACAGGGACAATGTGAGTCAAGAAAAACCGGCCAAGTGCGAGTCGGACTCGCCCATGAAGGGTTCCGTAGCAGCAAGTAAGACATATGGAAGGTAAATTGCGGTTTACGGTTTATAACGTATTAAAAAAAAAACTACTCACTATATCTACTTCAAATAAATTTTCGTTGTTATTTTCATGATTATGTACATTATATATTTTTTTTGTTTTATAATTAATTTATTATAGAAGTTAGAGGGGGGGGGGGGGGGGGGGGGGGACGACACACAATTTACCACTGTGGGAGCGACTCTTGCGCAAAGTATCGTGTTTAGAAAAAAATGATGTTAATAAGCTCAACATCATTTTTAAAGACCAATTCCATAGATACCCCACACGTATAGGTTTGATGAAAAAACAAATTTTGAGTTTCAGTTTCAAGTATGGAGACCAAAAATTCGTAATGCGGTTAACAAAATACATCTATTTAGTTTCAAAATTATGGTTACTTGTAGGAAGAAATTCTGAAATAATTGTCAAAAACAGCGGTTAACAAAATACATCTATTTAGTTTCAATAGTATAGTTATTATAGTTACGGAAAAAAGTGGCTGTGACATGCGGACGGACGGACAGACGGACAGACATGACGAATCTATAAGGGTTCCGTTTTTTGCCATTTGGCTACGTCACAATAAAAAACAAGTTTGAATTAACCCTTGGTAAGCTAATTATATAATCTAAAATTGACATGGAGCCCAATTCTCGTGCTCGTGATATTTTGAAAACATGGCGGATGGCACTTGAAATCCATACAAAAAAACTATGTTTTAGTGATATATGTCGTATGATGATAAATGTCAATGACACGAGCCCGAGTTTTTACATTCGACAATCCCAAGTATTGGGCTCCAGGCCCTTGATCACGTAGATTTAAAAACATGAATGAAGTGTTCAAAATAAGTTTGAAAATGACAAATCCTTTTTTTATTTTACTTGATTATTTTTCCATTTACTGTCTAACATTCAATTAATTTTACTACCGTCAATAAAAATCTGTAGATGGCGCAACTGAATCATTTTTTTAATAATAATGTTGTTTTTTCTTTTGGACTTGATCCCGCGCACAGTTACGGCCAATGTCAAGTGTTTAGAGAGACATGTTATATTTTAATATTGACCGGTTTATAATTTTATTCTGAGAATAAGTGGGTAGTCAACAATCAAAGTCACAGTCACTCAATAAAACGTCGGTGTTTTTCGTTTTATCGACCTACGGATACCACTCTAACACAATCGCGGGTTTCTAGACTCTATTAGGTCCAAGCAAGTTATCCGTGGTTATTCACTAGGCACGCAATAGCAGTGTTATAAACGATACAATTCAACGATTCTTATTATCAGGACCACTTCACGGCCCTTCACTGCACAAATAAACACCAATTTGTTCACTAAAACTACTAGATACTAATAAACCTTTGAATTGTATTAGTCCACCCGAAGTGTTTGATTCCTATTGCCAGAATTTTGCAACTGAACCATAAAATGGCCCTTAAGTCATCATCATCTGCCCATTTAAGTCCCCACTGCTGGGGCACGGACCTCCCCCCATCACATGAGGGGTAATTGCCATACTCACCACGCTTGGCAGACGGGTTGGCGAGGGTTTTGATATAAATGCAGAGTTTTCCTTCTCTGGGTGCTGATGATCATGCCAGTAGCTTTACCTTAGTCGCCTTTTACGACACCTCGGTAAGAGTGAGGGTGGCCTATTCTACTCTGCCGGGAACCACACGGCCCTTAAGTATGTCATAGCTATGTTCTATTAATACGCATAATCGGTATACGTATTATCATTGTGTCTTCATATAAACAACACCCTTTAAAAGTAACTTTGTCTAAGACTCAGCGGGTAGGGCTAAAACAAGACACGTGGGCTGATGCAATTCAAAGTTTTAAATTAGTGTCTAGTGGTTTTTAGTGTACAAATTTGGTGTTTATTTGTGCAGCGAAGTGCTGCAAAGTGATACTAATAATACGAATCGTTGGATTATATCGTTTTTAACACTGCTATTTTGTGTGTCGAGTGCGTTGTCTCGTGGCAACTTGCTTGGACCTAAAGAGTCCTAAAACCCGCGATTGCTTTTAGAGTGATATCCGCTGAATGTGTTGGTCGTTAAAACGTTTTATCGAGTGACTTTGACTGACTTCGATTGTTGACTATTCTCAATAAGTTACTTGACATTGGCGAATTATCTTCGGGTAGAGCCATAATAAAAAAACATCAGCCAAAGGCGACCTCGACTAGCAGATCAATGGTAGACTTGGCGCTGCTATGGCTGCTTTTAGTAAAGCCCGAAATAGGGTGTTTCGTTCCCACGATCTAAAACTAAGCACCAAAATGAAAGTATACTCGGCTGTCATTTTACCCCACAATCTCTATTTATCCGAGACTTGGTCTGTACTGTAAGCACGTACGCACACTTGAGAGATTCCATCTTAGATGCCTCCGTGAAATAATTAATATCGCATGGACAGATCGAGTCCGCAGCACGACTGTAGAGGACTAATGAGGGCGACTACGAGGGCTAATGTATGTAGCATGGAGGCATATTTGATGCGACGTCGGTTGCGATGGTGCGGGCATCAGTCACGCATGTCCGAAAGGGAAAGGCGAAGCGCATCTTCTTTTCTGAACTTGAACTCGGTAAGTGGAAACACGGTTGCCAGTTCCTGCGCTTTAAAGACGTTCAGAAAAGACACATGAAGAGATTCAACATTGAACCTTCCTCTTGAGAGTCTCTTGCTGCGAACCGACTTGAATGGAGATAGGAAATACAGTCCAAGGTGTACCAGTTTGAGAATGATAGGAGGCGACAGTTAATTATCAAACGCGACCTAGTTTAAAGCAAACCGCCTCCAAATACTGTTTATAACTACGTAAACAATATCCTGACGTCCAAACTGCTCTCGCACATTTACCCATAAAACAGGGTACGTAAGCCACACTAGGGCAAAACACTCGAGCCCTAACTATTCACCGTAGCCGAAGTCGGCCAGGGAATGATGAAGAATAAAAAAAAACTTTGTCTAAGTGACAGTTCTATTTACACCGAAAAATATAAAAAATACTCAAAATACGCGCGCCGATCCTAACAGTTAATAGCAACAAACCTTTTTTCTTCTAAAACACTTTATATCTGAACATAGAACTTTAAGGCGACGGGTAGGGCACACTAGCGACTCAAATTGATTTAATTTTTTAAGCTACTAAACCAGATTTATTTTAAACGATTTCGGGGCTGCAGTCTCTCGGCAAATACTTATACTATTTATTTAATAACCATGCATACATTTTTGGTATTTTTTGTACTCGAAAAATTTTATCTCGCCAAAAGTGGCCGCTTTTGGCGGTAATCCAAAATTCGAGTGCACAAGCAGAGCAAATAGTTAACTAAAAGTATTAGTAAAATATTTACCGAGATGCTAGAGCTCTGGAATTATAAAAAATAGATCCGGTTTATTAGCCGACAACTGAAATATTTGGCGTCGCTAGTAGGGTCTACCCTTCACCTTAAAGAAAAAATTTCATTAACTTTTCCTTTGTATGAAGTGGCTTACGAGACCGCATCACGGGAATATTGCCAAAATTGAACGATGGGTACACGAGAGGAAAAAAACCGGATAAATACGAGAATCTGGCACATAGGGTTCCGTACCATGATTTGAATAGCAGACTGCGCTACAATGCTGTTTAAAAATGATTACCAACGTTAGTAAACATTTCTTACGATCACAATATTAGAAAATGTTTTCATGTCAGATTTTAAACTACATAGGTAGTTATCACTTTGTTATCCACTCAAATGTGCCATGTCCGCTCAGCGGACAATGTGACGTGTCCTCTCAGCGGACGCGCGAAATGCTGACGCGTACTGTTCGCGCGTTTATTATTTTTACGTTTGTTTAATGACGTATTATATTTTGAAGTGTAAAAATTGAATGTAAATGAACTGGCTCTTCATCTGAATGTCACTTTAGCACGTCTTTAGTATTAAAAAGCGTTGTTTGAATCTATGACCAATCCAAGCAGAAATTGCCTCGAAATTTATTCAGATTGTTGTATAAAAAAAAAATTGGAACATATTGTTTTATGATTTTATTTATCATAAACATTTCGTGAACATGTTTATAATTTAGGTCACAGGATATTCTAATGTTATTAATATTTGTAAACATTTTCCGTCAGTGTAGGAGAATATTTAATATTAACAACAACATTTAACAATCCCTAACAGAGTATCAAAATTCCTAACATTGTAGGTATTAGATAATGTATGTAAAACATTTTGAACTGCTGATTCAGCACCAGTGGTTGTGGCAGCACTTTAAGTGAAAACATTACGATGTTATAATTTTATGATTACGATACATATTCATAACCTAATGGGATATATAAAATACCTTGAGGGCGAAAATCTATTTTTATTTTGGTAGCTTCTTATTCTTTTGTTTAAAAATACAAATAAACATTTCCTATTCAATGGAACATTAATGATTAGATCCCACTTGATAAAATTCAAAATATCTTTATTAGCATAGGCTTGTATACATACAGCACTTTCAAATCGTCATACATTAGAAATTATAACTATTTATTTGTTAGTATAATACATGTAATTACACATATATGTCGATACATACAATAAACTAAGAAATGAATAAACATATTTAATGTGATTCTACCATCGGAATCGGAAAGTAGATTCTGACGAGAATATCCGGCAAGAAACTCGCCAGTTACTCTTTTTAATCGCCAAAAATTTTAATACAATGTTATTTTTACTATATTACTCGCATAAATAAGTCGATTTCATGTCCAACAATAAATATATCCATTACAATATCTAAGGTGTAGGTGAACAGTTTATCATTTCCACAAATTCTTGTTATTTAAATAATCATCAACTGTATAATAGGCTTTTTTCATTAAATATTTTTTAATGTGTGTTTTAAATTTAGGCATTGGTAAGTCAACAAGCTTTTGTGGTAACTTGTTAAATATTTTAATACTCATTCCGACAAATGAATTACCAACCTTATGAAGTCTGAGATTTGGAACAGGAAGCCTATGTTTATTTCTGGTGTTCAGGCTATGTTTATCAGATTTTTTAGGAAATAAATCCAGTTTTTTATAAATATACATAAATACAGTCAAAGATGTACTGTGATGCTAATGTTATAAGATGTTAATTTCTTTGAACAAATTTCTAAGTGAGTCCCGTGGCCTGAGTCCGTATATGGCCCTGACAGCTCGTTTCTGTAGCACAAAGATAGCTTGAATATCAGCTGCAGAGCCCCACAACAGCAGACCATAAGACATAACACTATGGAAATAACTGAAATAAACAAATCTTGCTGCTTCAATATCGGTCAGATGTCTTATTTTTCGTACTGCATATGCAGCTGAACTAAGTCTTCCTGCCAGGGCAGCAATATGGGAACCCCACTGTAGTTTCGAATCTAACGTGATGCCCAGAAATACTGTAGAATTAATTACTTCAACATTTTCATTATTCATATTAATAATAGTGCTGACCTGTCTTACGTTGGGCAATGTAAATTTGACACATTTAGTTTTTTTAGCATTAAGCAGCAAATTGTTCACAGTAAACCAATGTAACACTTGAGTGAGAGTATTATTTACATCGTCAAAGTTATCTTTGTGTCTATTAGTTTTAAAACTTAAAGAAGTATCAGATAAGGGTACCTAAGTACGTTAACTTTTCGCGCTCACCTCTGTATCTAAGGATACTATTTTTTCTTTTTAAGATACGGAACCCAGCAAAATACAAATTGTGCGCATATACGTGAAGCAGTTGGCGGAATAAGTGGTTTTATTACCATAAACCGCGCGAAGCAATACTGGGGTGACGTGCTGGGTGACGTTCTTTCTCTACCGCACCCGTATAGAATCTGCGTCAGGGCCGGTGGGATCTCTTTCATACTCTGTGACGTGTTTTCCGAAAATGGCACATTCCGTTTTAAGCGCGCGTTTTCCAGTTCCATGTTTATTAAAGTGACGGGTAGGGCACACTAGCGACGCCAATCGATTTTAATTTTTAGCTACTAAACCGGATCTATTTTAAACAATTTCGGGGTTACAACCTCTCGGCAAACACTTATATTATTTATTAAATAACCATGCTCAAATGCGGACACAACTTTTTTAGGCGAAAAATTGATTCACGCTTAAAGTGGCCGCTTTTGGCGGCAATCAATTTTACGCGTACAAAAACGGATCCAACATTTGTGCATGGTTATTTAATAAATAGTATAAGTGTTTGTCGAGAGGTTGTAACCCCGAAATTGCTTAAATTAGATCTGGTTTAGTAGCTAACAATTAAAAACGAATGGTGTCGCTAGTTAGGGCTACCCGTCGCCTTAATATTAAGAATATGTAATGTCATGTTCTTACTGAGTTATGACAGGCACGGCCACAGAGTATAAAAAGTGTTTGCAGTGTCGTAAAAATAAACTCGTTATGACAGATGGTAAACAAAATGTATGAAGTAGTGTCTATTTTAAAGCACTTGAATTCTGGCCTTGGCATTGAATAGATTTTTTCATAAAAGTTTATGCAATCATAAATATTTTGTTTACTCCCGTGTTTCAAAATCGGCGTGAAACAGCACTGTGCTGTGTTTTGCTGAGTGAATAAGGAGGCCCAATCCGGGGGAAAAGGGGTTTAAAGGTCGGCAGCGCACTTGTGACTCCCCTGGTGTCGCGGGTGTTTATGGGCGGTGGCAGTCGCTTACAATCGGATAAACCGTCTGCTCTTCTTATCACATAAGAAAAAGTTACTGAAAGGCTTAGACAATATGTCTAAGCTGATAGGTAATAAAAAATATCGGTATTTAATCATCCGCATACTTACCTTTTTGTCGAGTGAATAATCTGTACAATTTTTGTTTCGAACTTTTTTGATTTCCGACATTTTCCTTATTACCTTTTTATCAGAAAATTTATCATACCGTGGCAAATGGCTATAAATAGAATTTTTGCAGTATTTTTTAACTTCTTCCGGGCTAGGTAAGTTTTTCTTTCTGTTTGGTAATATGATGACTAAAGTTTCTTGACTTGTTCTAATTCGTAAGCAAATAAACATTGGCAGATGAGCAGACGAATCACCTGATAGTTTTTTACAATACGGGGAGCACACAAGCAGACGTCTGATAGAGTCACCCGTAAGCAGTGTAGTCACCCGTAAGCAGAGAGCAAAGGTATGTTTCGAATTAGTCTAATCCCATGATAGTAGCGATGACATGATTTCTCTGATGGAGGCCTTTGCCCTGCAGTGGGACAGTATATAGGCTGAAACTTTTCCTCTTCCAATTAGGCCTCCGGTACTCTCACCCACTCACACACAGTGCAGGCCGGGTTTTTTTGTGAAGCCTTGGATCACTCCGACTCACTCATTCATGATAAAGTGAGACTTTCCCACGTTTAAATAAACATGTATTTATCTTGTTACTTCCTATCGCTCATTATTTAAATCAGACCCAACAAACCGCGTAAAATGAAAGTCCGTAGTTTAAAATGATAAAAATTTGCAAATCCGCTGTTAAATGTTCAGAGAAATGCAAATGAATCAGGTTTGCAGTAATCTGTTTAATTTGTAGCAGAAAAAGTAAGGGAGAAGATACCGTACCAATTCATGAATACACAAATGCGTTATTATTTTCTGTCGTAAAGTATTAGCCTATAATACTGTTCCCACTGGCAAAGGCAGGGCAAAAAGAAATCAAGTCATCGCTACTATAATGAGATTAAGCTTAATCACCACGCTTGCCTAATGCGGATTGGTGATCACAATCCCGAGCTTTGTTCGACAAATTCGAAACATATCTTTGCTCGACCCGGGAATCGAACCTAGGACCCCGAGTTCACTGCCTGGATGTCATTCACTTTACAATATCAGAGGTAAGCAGCACTATAGTAAAAGTAAGACTAAGGCAGGTTCAGCAAACAGCGCTGTTTTACGCAGATTTTTTGTGAGGTCGTGATATCCTCCTGGTTAAGGTGACGGGTAGGTGTACACTAGCGACGCCAATCGATTTTAATTTTTAGCTACTAACCGGATCTATTTTAAACAATTTCGGGGTTACAACCTCTAGGCAAACACTATACCTATTATTAAAATTAATATGCCTCCAAAGCGGACCAAACATTGTAGGCGAAAAATTGATTCACGCTTAAAGTGGCCGCTTTTGGCAGCAATCAATTTTTCGCGTACAAAAACGGATCCAACATTTGTGTATGGTTATTTAATAAATACTATAAGTGTTTGCCGAGAGGTTGTAATCCTGAAATTGCTTAATATAGATCCGGTTTAGTAGCTAACAATTAAAAACGAATGGTGTCGCTAGTTAGGGCTACTCGTCGCCTTAATATTAAGAATATGTAATGTGATGCTCTTACTGAGTTATGACAGGCACGGCCACAGAGTAAAAAAAAGTGTTTGCAGTGTCGTAAAAATAAACTCGTTATGACAGATGGTAAACAAAATGTATGAAGTAGTGTCTATTTTAAAGCACTTGAATTCTGGCCTTGGCATTGAATAGATTTTTCATAAAAGTTTATGCGATCATAAATATTTTGTTTATTCCCGTTTTTCAAAATCGGCGTGAAACAGCACTGTGCTGTGTTTTGCTGCGTGAATAAGGAGGCCCAATCCGGGGGAAAGGGGGGTTTAAAGGTCGGCAGCGCACTTGTGACTCCCCTGGTGTCGCGGGTGTTTATGGGCGGTGGCAGTCGCTTACAATCGGATAAACCGTCTGCTCTTCTTATCACATAAGAAAAAGTTACTGAAAGGCTTAGACAATATGTCTAAGCTGATAGGTAATAAAAAATATCGGTATTTAATCATCCGCATACTTACCTTTTTGTCGAGTGAATAATCTGTACAATTTTTGTTTCGAACTTTTTTGATTTCCGACATTTTCCTTATTACCTTTTTATCAGAATATTTATCATACCGTGGCATATGGCTATAAATAGAATTTTTGTATTATTTTTTAACTTCTTCCGGGCTAGGTAAGTATTTTCTTTCCGTTTGGTAATATGATGACTAAAGTTTCTTGAAATGGTCTAGTTCGTAAGCAAATAAACATTGGCAGATGAGCAGACGAATCACCTGATAGTTTTTTACGATATGGGGAGCAGACAAGCAGACGGCTGTAAGCAGTGGAGCCACCCGTAAGCAGAGAGCAAAGGTATGTTTCGAATTAGTCTAATGTCATGATAGTAGCGATGACATGATTTCTCTGATGGAGGCCTTTGTCCTGTTTCAGTGGGACAGTATATAGGCTGAAACTTTTCCCCTTCCGATTAGGCCTCCGGTACTCATACCCGGGGACCATACGGCAAATTGTCGTATTGCCGTATGGTCCCCGGCAGAGTAGAATAGACCACCCTCACTCTTACCGAGGTGTCGCAAAAGGCGACTAAGGTAAAGCTGCTGGCATGATCATCACCACCCAGAGAAGGAAAACTCTGCATTTCATATCAAAACCCTCGCCAACCCGTCTGCCAAGCGTGGTGAGTATGGCAATTACCCCTCATGTGATTGAGGGAGGCCCGTACCCCAGCAGTGGGGACTTAAATGGACTGATGATGACTCATACCCACTCACACACAGTGCAGGCCGGGTTTTTTTTTGTGAAGCCTTGGATCACTCGGACTCACTCATTCATGATAAAGTGAGACTCTCCCACGTTTAAATAAAGATGAATATATCTTGTTACTTCTATCGCTCATTATTTAAATCAGACCCAACAAACCGCGTAAAATGAAAGTCCGTAGTTTAAAATGATAAAAATTTGCAAATCCGCTGTTAAATGTTCAGAGAAATGCAAATGAATCAGGTTTGCAGTAATCTGTTTAATTTGTAGCAGAAAAAGTAAGGGAGAAGATACCGTACCAATTCATGAATACACAAATGCGTTATTATTTTCTGTCGTAAAGTATTAGCCTATAATACTGTTCCACTGCAGGGCAAAGGCAGGGCAAGAAGAAATTAAGTCATCGCTACTATAATGAGATTAGGCTTAATCACCACGCTTACCTAAGGCGGATTGGTGATCACAACCCCGAGCTTTGTTCGACAAATTCGAAACATATCTTTGCTCGACCCGGGAATCGAACCTAGGACCCCGAGTTCACTGCCTGGATGTCATTCACTTTACAATAATCAGGTACAGCACTATAGTAAAAGTAAGAACTAAGGCAGGTTCAGCAACAGCGATTTTTTGTGAGGTCGTGATATCCTCCTGGTTAAGGTGACGGGTAGGGTACACTAGCGACGCCAATCGATTTTAGTTTCAGCTATTAAACCGGATCTATTTTTAAAAATTTGGGGATTACAACCTCTAGGCAAACACTTATACTATTTGATAAATAACCATGCAAAAATTTTGGGTACAACGCGTACGCGAAAAATTTATTCACGCCAAAAGCGGCCATTTTTGGAGTGAACCAATTTTTCGCGTACAAAAACGGACCCAACATTTGTGCATGGTTACGTAATAAATAGTATAAGTGTTTGCCTAGAGATAGTAATCCCGAAATTGTGTAAAATAGATCCGGTTTAGTAACTAAAAATTAAAATCGATTGGCGTCGCTAGTGTGCCCTGCCCGTCACCATAATTAGGCCCAATTATGCCAAAGCGTGTCTCTTCCACGGTTATCGCTGCTACCTAGTGTCAATGAGAAACAATTGACAACATTAAGTTGGTAAAATTTCTTCGTTTTGATTATTAAAATATAAAATAGAGTTAAAGACATTCAACACGTGTTTTTTTTATTTTTGATAATTTCAGTTCTTAATGTCATTATCATCATATCAGCCTGTGGGCTGCTCCACCCACCCACCACCACCCACCATCCATCCATCCACCCTACTGCTGAGTATAGTCTTCTTTATTACGCCATTCCCTTCGGTCCCTTGCCAGACCTATCCATTGTTTCCCCACTGCCGTCACAATATCGTCGGACCATCGAGCAGGTGGTCTACCCACAGGACGTCGACCCATTCTTGGCTGCGATTCGGTAAGCTTTATAGTTCACTTACCATCTTTACGCCTTGCCAGGTGTCCTGCCCATCTCCACTTTAGCTCACACACTCGCGTGCCAACGTCTACTTCCCTGGTTTTCTTTCGAAGTTTATCGTTGGGTACGCGATCTCGTAAAGAAAGATCGAGCATGGAACGCTCCATGGCACGTTGCGCCACATTTAACTTGTCCATAGTTTCTTTAGTCAGCGTCCATGTCTCGGCTCCATATGTGAGCGTTGGGAGGACACATTGGTTAAATACCTTTGTCCTTAGGCGCTGCACTTTGTTTTTAATGTGAAAAATAATAATTTTAAAATCGGCTTAGTACCATTACGGGACGAACAGTTGTAATATCTTTGCTTGTTATTTGCCAAAAAAAAAACAATACCCAGCTAAAATGGATTTGATTGACAGTTGACTGACTGAAGTCAGTCAACTGTCAATCAAATCCAAACGCGCCATCTGAAAAGTCCCGCGGCAAAACATGGAACTAAAATTTAAAATTCCTTATATATCTATGAACATAACGCTTTAATTTGAATGCGACGTAAGCGCGGTCTGCGTGAGGCTTCTTTCGTGGCGTGGCATTCTAGTCGAAATGTCATCTGCCATCTGTTATTATTTTTCTGGCGTTGCTACTAACGTTCAGAAATAAATTAATAAATAAAGTAGTGGTAAAAGGAATATAGGCTATTAATCCTATAATATTAATTTTTTGATATGTCGTAATTTTGAGAGTAATAAATACCGAGAGAAGTATAAACCATGTTCAGAAAGCCTAAAAACATGAATAGGGTTCTAATTTTCACATAATTTTTTCGATGTAATGTTGTATGTCCTTCTACTCTACTCCTGACTTTATCTGCATCCCAGCTTAAAAATAACCAACGCTAGTATGGCGATATTTCATTCATTCATTATGAATGAAATATGACTATGTTTAAGATAACTTTGTCTCGAGTATAACAGTTACTTCTCTTTAAACCTATTGACCATTAAAAACAACTCAACCATCATTTATTAATGAATGAAATATTCTACCGTAACAGTTTTTGCCTTTATTATAATTGTAAATAAGTTTTGCTGCGATTTAATTTGTCAGGATCGAGGTCGAAAATAAATAAATATTTCACAACATCACATACATTGATTTGACTCCGAGATAGGTAGCTCAAGCACCTGTGTTACGGATATCAGAATCAACAGCGGAATTACAAATATATACATACAATACTTTTCTTTCGTAAATACATACTTATAATACATACAAACACCCAGACTAATACAAACAGACATGTTCATACACACAAATGTTTGTACTCTGCGGGGATCGGACCCGCAACCCTTAGACCAAAGGCAGCGTTCACTATCACTGTTCCAATCGGGTCGGAAAAACATGTAGAGCACTCACTCGTAAGCTTAAGGTCGGCAGTCCAACGAAATGCATGGCATCTATACTTTGCCGAACCACGATCTCCCTTTCAAGACGTCTGCTCCAACTAACAACGGTTTTACAGTTGGCCAACCTACCACTTCAGCGTGCTAAATCGTCAGGCTAAATCAAAGGCTTTTGTCCTTTGACGCATGCTCTTTCCGTATCCGTAAGATCCTGTAGTACGGTAGAGTTGCACTACTCTGGAGAAAGAGTATGTTTGTGTAGGTAAAACCTGCTTTTAGTCTTTAATCAGACACTGGCATTTTTATTGACATTGATTTGAATACGAGTGTTTTGGTATGTGCTTTGTTTATATGACATTTAACTGTCTCTATGTAAAATCACCAAGATACCTACATTGCATACTTCTGATACCTATAAAAATACAAGTAACTATTGGATAATCTAACAGCGGCTATTATTCCGGCATTTCCAATGCGTCCTTCCTCTGTACCGGGAGTTTGCCACCGAGATTTTTGAGCATCATAAATATCAAAACATAACTTTCCAACTATTTTTATAATCACAGTTAGGTAGATAGGTATATGTAAGCTTTGTTCTAGGTACTAAAACAGTAGATACAGTTACTACAGTAACCATTTCCCATGTTTTAGGGACATATGTTGTGACTAGTAACATTAATTAGGATTTTTATCGTTGATACTACGTACGTAGTACCAACTTGAAAAACCAAATTTGTGCTTCAAATTTGCGGTGACAGCAGTAAGGAAACTATCATTCTAGTCTTGTCATAATCAAAGAGTAGTATTATATACGTCATAATTCTATGTAAGATCTAAAGATGTTCCTACTGAGTTATGACAGGCACGACCACAGAGTATAAAATGTATTTGCAACGTCATAAAAATAAACTCGTTATCACATGTTGTACATAAAATGTACAAAGCAGTGTCTATTTTAAGCACTGAAAGAATATGGCCTTGCCATTGAATCGATTTTTTCATGAAAGAAAGTGTGGAGAAAAAGTGTGTTTACCAAACATTTCGGTAGTGCAGTATGATAATCCGCAAGTATATTATAAAAGTATCTATGTGTCCAATATGACCGTGGGAGAGCCACGCTTCAGCATGAATGGGCCAGCTCGACCGGAGTGATACCACGGCCTCACAGAAAACCGGCGTTAAGCAGCACTGTTCTGTGTTTCGCTTCGTGAGTGAGGGTACCGGAGGCCCAATCCGGGGGAAAGGGGGGTTTAAATGTTGGCAACGTACCTGTGACTCCAATGGTGTTGCGGGTGTTCATGGGCGGCGGCAATCGCTTACCATCAGGTGATCCGTCAGTTCATCTGCCAACTATCACAAAAAAATGAAAGAAAATGTGGAGAAAGTATGTTTACCAAACGTTTCGGTAGTTATCATCAGCCCATTTAAGTCCCCACTGCTGGGGCACGGGCCTCCCTCAATCACATGAGGGGTAATTGCCATACTCACCACGCTTGGCAGACGGGTTGGCGAGGGTTTTGATATAAATGCAGAGTTTTCCTTCTCTGGGTGCTGATGATCATGCCAGCAGCTTAACCTTAGTCGCCTTTTACGACACCTCGGTAAGAGTGAGGGTGGCCTATTCTACTCTGCCGGGCACCACACGGCGGTTTCGGTAGTACATTATGATAATCCGCGAGTATGTTTTAAAAGTATCTATGCGTCCAATATCGTTTTTCAGGGTTCCATAGCCCTCAAGGAACCCTAGTTTTGCAATATCCGTCCGTCCGTCTGTCCGTAGCCTGCCTAGTTATCAGAGAGACATCAAGCTTATCTGTTAAGGTTGATGATAAACACGAGCAGGATGGAGAGACTGATGATTAAGACCAGTACCACATTTTTACCGCGGAAGAGACACGCTTCAGCATTAATGGGCCGGCTTGATCGCACTTTAATAATAATATCAAAAGAATTGCACCACCCTCCCCTCTTCTATCTAATGTCCTTTACCTGTACCTACCAGACGGTAGAGATCGCTCCCAGCGATAAGACCGCCTAAATTGTACATTGTATCTCTGTATACCTAGCTTTTAAGTTTTGTATGTTGTGCAATAAAGAGTATCTATCTATCTATCTATCTATCTAATATCCTCCAAGTAATATTCATTATAGTGCTCAAGTGTGTGCGCAGATACAAGTGCACTCTCTAATCCCTTACCCTCATATTCCGATGGGACACCAGCGTGACACGAACGGAGAGGGATTGGGCAGGACCAACAGCTTAACGTGCTTTCAAAGGCACGGGGGTACAAGACTGCCAACTTTCAAAATCCGGGTTGACACTAAGAATTTACTGAAAACTTAGGTACAAATTTTTGGCGCGACCCGGCCGCAGCACTTCACGATAACCGCGTTTACTTGTTTATCGAAACTTAACAAATGAAATGAAATTTGTTATAACATCAATGATGGCTCCAATTTTATGGCTTCCCTAACCAAACGGGACAAGTTTCACAAAAGAGACCAACTTTAACAAACTTTGCACTAAGTCAAATAAAATTCCATCAGACAATATTTAACCTTAGATTGTTCGCTAAAAGTTCACCGTAATGTATTGCTTGTAACACCGAAAATAATACGTCGGCTTATTGCTAAAAGTCTTTACTTTCAAAAAATCATCGCGTATATGTCAAAGATAAAATAAAGTTTCTTTGTTTTTTTATTCCTATCGAATTTGAATTTTTTTTTGTTTTTGTTTTTTTTTTATATGTAATAGGTAGGCAGCCGAGACGGATCACCTGATGGTAAGCAATTGCTGCCGTCCATGGACACCCGCGACACTAGTGGAGTCACAAGTACTGCCAACCTTTAAAACCCTCACTCACGCAGCGAAACACAGCACAGTGCTGCTTCACGCTGGAAATTCATCTAGAGTTAGATTTAGGTTCTGACATCAATATTGTTTATTTCTTTTGTCTTCCGTTTATTTTACTTTCCAAACTCCTAAACATAATTTATTACGTAGGTACTTAAAAACGTAACTTACTTTATAAGCGATGAATGCGTAATTTGTATCCCGTGGGGGAGAGAGCAAAAGCTTGTACTGATAAATCTTAGGATACTCTAAGTATCAATTTCAATGAACTGTTCAAAACTTTTTCGAGGCTGTTCCCTTGTACCTACATGGGTTAATTTGGCAGTAAATAATGTAGCAAATTATAATACTTATTTAATTTTAAAATGTTGTGTATAATGATGGAAAGTTTTGGATGGAAAGTGACACAATACATTGGCTCACCTTACCCTAATTATAAATAAATAAATAAATATTTCACAACATCACATACATTGATTTGACTCCGAGATAGGTAGCTTAAGCACCTGTGTTACGGATATCAGAATCAACAGCGGAATTACAATTATATAGGTACATATAATACTTTTCTTTTGTAAATACATACTTATAATACATACAAACACCCAGACCAATACAAACAGACATGTTCATACACACAAATGTTTGTACTGTGCGGGGATCGAACCCGCAACCCTTGGACCAAAGGCAGCTGTTCCAAACGGGTCGTCAAAAATTATAAGCAAAGGGAGTGCCCACGTTGCAGTGACAACGATCGCCATGACACGGCATCAATCACATCCGTTGGCACTTCCATACTGGCCTGCGGTATTGTTAGTTCTTCAATTTTATACGCCTGCGCAGACAGCCACACAACTGCTATCTGTCAAATTTTAAACCAAAGGTGTTTGACATTAAAGTGAAAATCGATGAAAGACACATAATTTATACAAATTGATGTCTGGATGCCGCGTACAGGAAGTCGCAGCCGTGGCAGGCCTCCCACAAGGTGGACCGACGATCTGGTGAAGGTTATGGCAATCATGGATATAAGGGTATATGGGGGCAGCACTGAACCGACCTGTGTGGAGAACTTTGAGGGAGGGCTATGTGCAGCGTATTTAGTAGCGTCTATTGGCTGAAATGATGATGATGTAACATTCTGATTATATCTTCGTCTTCTTATCTATCGTATTTTCTTCATTGCTGAAGGTCGTGCCTTTATTGAAATGCCTTTACCAAGGCTGCGACAAGGTCTTTGCATTCTTTCCTATCTTAATTATATTGGTCGTTTATTTCCAATGTCTCCCCTTTAATCACCATTGTCTTGCAATAGATGTTGCAATATCAATCTGTGGGGGCAGCGCTACTAAATTCTTCCCTTTTGGCCCTACTGGTGGAAACTGGGAAGAAATGAGTTAGGTTATTTGTCCCTCAGCGGTGGTAGTGGCAACCAAAAAAGATCCATTGTCTCCGCTATATTTTTTTTGTTTTCAAGATAATTGTATTAGAAAATATTTGTCAATACGTCATAAAATAACTGTTTATGTAAATATTTTAATCATTGATCGATAGATGTGAAGGTCAATTTTTGAAGCACAAATGAATTTATGAATTTATAAACACGAAATATGTGGTTCAATTCATCATCATCATCATCAGCAACCCACACTCGTCCACTGCTGGACATAGGTCTCCCCTAATGCACGCCACTGCTCCCGATTTTCGGCTACTCTCATCCAGCCCACACCAGCCAGCCTTCGAATGTCATCATCCCATCTTGTCGCAGGGCGTCCTACACTACGCTTACCGAGTCGCGGTCTCCACTCAAGGACTTTACGGCTCTAACGGCTGTCAGTTCTGCGGCTAATATGACCAGCCCACTGCCACTTCAGTTTGCTAATTCGGTGGGCTATGTCGGTGACTCTGGTTCTCTGTCGGATTACATCATTTCTGATGCGGTCCTTCAGAGATACTCCGAGCATAGCCCATAGCTCTTTGAGCGACTTTGAACCGGTGGACTAGTCCAGCCGTGAGTGTCCACGTCTGGGCACCGTAAGTCATGACCGGAAGGACGCACGCACGCAGGTGGTTCAATTATTTAACTTCAAATAAAAAAAACTCGAACGCAAATGGAACTCTAATTTTAGGAAGTTGTCAATGGCAGAATATTGATTGATGGATGCTTCGAGAGCTTCAAAGCTTACAAACAACTGATGTCAAGAGTACTGAGCGCGAAGAGCAATTTCCGATGCGTCAGATAATTAAAAATTAAAACGGGAACCCTTTTACGAAACTTTACGCAAACCCAGGTAATGATAATAAAAGATTTGTAACCTCAAGTCATTGTGAAAATCGGTTCATCTGTCGTCAGCCACGATCCACAATAATGATGACTGTCTCGGTAGCAGAATGGGTAGTGAGCAATGGCTGCGCAAGAGGTCTCGCGGGTCACAATCGGGACAAACATATGTATCAAAGTTTTCGAAAAGAAATTATTAGTGTCAACCCGAAGTCTGGAAGTTGGCGTTCTTGTACCCCTCGCGCTGGTCCGGCGTCCGATTCCTCACCAGTTCCGTAGTAGAATCGCATTGTTTATTAATTTCTTAGTACCTTTTATGTATTGACAAATATATGTAATTAATTTATGTATATTATACATACCTTGATTATTAAACATACATTAAAGTGGGAGAGCCACGTCTAGGCATGAATGGGCTGGCTCGACCGGAGTGATACCACTGCCTCTCAGAAGACCGGCGTGTAGCAGCGCCTGCGCTGTGTTTCGCCGTGTGAGTGAGGTTACCGGAGGCCCAATGGGGGGGAAGGGGAAAAGGTGGCAGCGCACTTGTGACTCCACTGGTGTTCCGGGTGTCCATGGGCGGCGGAATTGCTTACCATCAGGTGATCCGTCTGCTCGTCTGCTGACTCTCATATAAAAAAAAAACCTACAAATAAATATTTATAAGTTTTGTTACATGATGACGATTTGTAAGAGCTGTGTACGTACAAGCCTATGCAAATAAAGACGTACTTTGAATTTGGTCATGTCTCACTGGCGTCCCATCGAAATATGTGGATAAGGGAACAAAGAGTACACTTGTGTTTGTGCGCACACTTGAGCACTATATTTTATTCTGCGTACGTGACTGTTCGTTGAGATTGGTCTGCCTTAGTCCAATCGGTTGGAGGATATTTATCCCGCACACACATTAAACTTGTAATAACAACTTTTTTTGTATTGTGTCTGGGGCTTAAATAATACTAGCTCATAACAACAGCGATAATAAAATCGGATCTGTAGCCATAACGGTCCTTTGGCGGTATAATGGAATTTCATCAGTTCACCCATAAGTCCAGTGCTATAATGGATCATAACTTTTAACAAGCTCAACGTGACCATCTCTTATTGTGTCCGGAGGGGGATTCATTGGACTCATTGGAGTAGTCAGGGGGGTTGAAATTAAGAAATTAATATGAACGACAGACAGATCACATACTACGTCGACCTGATTCTTAAGTGTGCAACTCCGTCTTTTTTTGATATCTGGAGAATTACTGCTTATTAAATTAGGCACACCCGTTCAACGGGGGGCAACGGCCTGGGAGAGGACTTAAAGATAATTCTCCTTAGCCAGTTCTTGTGTACGCCAGAATAAGGAGGGATAAGGACCCCTTCAGTAAACAGTAACATTTTTTTTTTCTTTTGCCAAATCTTGACATTTGAGATCAGCTCAAATGTCAAGATGCTGATGTCCCCCTGATGGAGGATAAGTCCTAATTAAATACTGAAAAAAAAAAACTTTTAGCCGGCAATTTCAAATTTGGACCAAAAATATATAAAAGTGCGAGGATCTCCTTTGAAGCAACAAATTCATATAAATACTCTTTAGCACCATTTAGGATAACTCCTTCATTCATCATCGTCAGCCCATTTAAGTCCCCACTGCTGGGGCACGGGCCTCCCTCCATCACATGAGGGGTAATTGCCATACTCACCACGCTTGGCAGACGGGATGGCGAGGGTTTTGATATAAATACAGAGTTTTCCTTCTCTGGGTGCTGATAATCATGCCAGCAGCTTTACCTTACGACACCTCGGTAAGAGTGAGGGTGACATATTCTACTCTGCCGGGGACCACACGGCAACTTCTTCATTACATTCCCCATATTTTGTAAGATACCAGCATCACAAATCACTATTTATTATGAGCCCATAGTGTCCCACTGCATGGCAAAGGTCTCCCTACCCTTTTTCCACCTCTCCCTGTCCTGGGCTGCTGTTCACCAGTCTTGAAAGAACGCATCGAGTTCATCTCGTCATCGTCATACGAAATCATTAAGTAAAACATATTGACATACTAATTAATGAAAAGTCAGCAATATATGTATAGTTATCATAAATCGGTCAGATCTTGTAATTTATTCTGAAACTATTTATACGCACGTAAGTACTACATCTATCTTTCTCCCCCACTATTCAATCATGTTCGATTAATGAGTGGGATATATATTATCAACGGGCGGATAGTTAAGAAATAAGGCCTCGACCTATGGGTAATCACACTATTTTATTACACTGTTCTAGAAAAGCGAAGAATTTCCTGTATGATTAAAGTGAATAAATCAAATCTCTTGCATAAAGGGAGTCTGCAATCCTGGCGCTTTTATTTACACAGTTCTGCCCGCTACCCGAGACTATAATTATTACGTATCCATTTTGCCCCACAATATGGCAGAAAACTACGTTCCGAACCAGTGATAAACATGTCGACATTCATAAGTGTTCTACATGGACCTAAATGAGGGCGTGTGAAAAATCCGCTAGATGATGTACTGTTGGACTGAGGCCCAACATCAACCGCATGGGTTGTTTAATTTGTCAAATTGACATTTTGACAGATCACGTTTATAAATAACCAATCACATTGTATATGGACCTCATTCCTATAGTACTCTATGTAGCGTATTTTTCACACGCGAAAACCCTCATTGAATAAACTATGTTCATTTTTCATTTTCATATGATAATGGGAGAGCCACCCTTCGGCTCGAACGGGCCGGCTTGACCGGAGCAATACCACGGAGCACAGCACTGTGCTGTGTTTCACTGCGTGAGTGGAAAGGGGGGTTTAAAGGTTGAAAGTGCACTTGTGACTCCACTGGTGTCGCGGGTGTCCTTCCATGGGCGGCGGCAATCGTACGTCTGCACGTCTGCCCACCTATCACATAAAAAAGTAATGTATTTGAGTAGTAATAATCTTTGTACAAGTAACCATATTTTTATTAGAGCCTAAAGTGGCCCCTTTTATCAATTATAAAAATACTGATAACTTGTAAATTCTTAACACTTTCCTTCATGAATTCTCCGTGGTACTTTTTAAAACATGTCTCATAATTGCCACGATAAATACAGATCTAATGGCGGTTTCGTCGATGCGTCACGTAGGCTTATTTACAAGTTCGGGGATTGACAGTGTGGTGTTTGTAACTGGGTTCTTAAGAATTAAAAGACTTATAAATTTGACAAGTCTTGTATTGATTGTATTCATGACTCAGAACCATAGATTTAGGGCGGCATCCTAAGTCTATGCTCAGAACATAGACAGACAGCCTTTTGACAGCTAAAACAAACATGCATGATTCTACATGAAGCCAGATTTTAACATACATGTAATAGAGTTTATATGGACGGACACCACAGACAGGAAACATTTTTAGACGACCTGTTTGGATCAGCGGTAGTGAACGCTGATTTTGGTGCGCAACCCTTGCACCTTGGGTTCGATTCCCGCACAGTACAAACATTTGTGTGCATGAACATGTCTGTTTGTATTGGTCTGGGTGTTTTCTATGCATGATGTTGTGAAATATTTATTTATTTTTGTTTAAGCATTGAACTTATACGTAACACGTTGTCGTGACGTCATTTTTACTCGTGGAACGGAAAATCTATAAATGTTCATTAGTCCAGTAAAGTTGAAGCCGTGATTGAATTGAAACCCGGCGAAGAAGCAGAAATAGACGCAATCTTGCCTCTTGTTAAACTTGTTCGGTTGTGAAAAGGATTCTGGGTAAGTATCTTCTAATTATTGCAACGATCTTTGAAATCAACCAAGAGTAGTACCATTTTTTTATGAAAATCGGTCGCCTGCGGTTTTGCTCGAGTGGATGCCGATTTTTAGGGTTCCGCAGCCAAATGGAAAAATACAGAGTCCAATTAGATTCGTCATATCTGTCTGTCTGTCCGTCCGTACATCACAGCCACTTTTTACCTCATATATATATCTCACCAACACTCAATTATACATACGCTATAATAAATAGTTATACGCTACATCAAACGCGCACATATGCCCCACACTAATTTACTTTCAAACATCACATGCACTCACTTCACAAGTAAAGTAAGTATTCTATCAGCCTATAAACTGTCCCACTGCAGGGCAAAGGCCTCCATCATAGAAATCAAGTCATTGCTACTATGATGGGATTAGGCTTAATCACCACGCTTGCCAAATGCGGATTGGTGATCACAAACCCGAGCTATGTTCGAAAAATGCGAAACATACTTTTCGCTCGACTCGGGAATCGAACCCAGGACCCCGAGATCACGACCCGGTACTTAAACCACTAGACCAACAGGGCGTCACTTCACAAGTATTCCTATTTTTTTAGTACACGGGTCTCTAAGGTGTATTTTTTATCATGTTTAACAATAATGTGAACATCGCTGTTCGGTTTACAATTTATCAATTGTTTTTGGTTTAGCTTAATCCTATTATAAACATATTTGTTGGTTTTTTGCAATAAAAACATGTGGCCTGAGTAACAAAGGATATATTTACGGGAAAACTTTTAGGGAAACTGGCAGGAAGCTAGTTTTTTTACATATCATCTTAAATAAATAAAATAAAAAAATTAAAGAAAATAAAAAAAATATCTTTTATGTTATACGTAGCTACTCGTATTAGTATACGTTAGTTCCTGATGTCCCTCCATAACATTGATATAACGGTGTAATTAATTCCATATCACTGCTAGAGATTCTCTCACGCCTCGGGGGAAAACTGTCAGGTATTCAGGAAATTTCCCATAATGTTACAATGTTACCGGCGAAAACCTCCCACAGGAATCCAGTATCATGTTGCGAATCTCAGTTGAAAATAAAATATAACATGAAACTATTATTTTATAGTTTGTGAATGGTAGCATGGAAATTATAGGTACAAAATACCTAAATATTACACACCGGCCGGTGCGTTGTGGTGACGGCCGCCGCGTAATTGTGTAGGTATATTCTGCTTCTCGTTAGGTTTTTTCTATGAACACCGATATATTGTAAAATCAGCGATCTTTACAAAATAGAAAATTGAATTTTGCTAGTACAATACGACATTTTTGTCACACTGTATATGAATAAGTACATGTGCAGCGTCGCGGGAATAAATTCATTTATAGTAGGTACCTCAATCTATTTTAAAGAAATATGAGTATGATAATATTAAATAAGATGATACATATCTCCAATATTTTAATTTTTTCATTTATTACATGCGCCGGCAATACATTTTACAGCATTAACTTAATGTATCTACTTGTGGATAATGTTGTTGATTGTACAATTACTAAATACTATGTGGTCACTGTATTTTAAAGTTAAGATACATTATACATTTGTTGATCCCCAATAAATAAATAAATTGATTTAATCGTCTTTCTCTGGTTGATTTCCCCTACGCGGTGACTAGTAAGGGCTCAGGTGTTTTGCCCTAGGTTGGCTTACGTACCCGATTATATATGTACATAATGATAATAACACATATAACACTACTCTTGACAATAAATGTTATTGTTGGTGCAAATAAAGCTTGAAGTTAGTTTGATTAGATCTAGATATAGGTATTTTGCCGTGTGGTCCCCGGCAGAGTAGAATAGGCCACCCTCACTCTAACAGAGGTGTCGTAAAAGGCGACTAAGGTAAAGCTGCTGGCATGATCATCAGCACCCAGAGAAGGAAAACTCTGCATTTATATCAAAACCCTCGCCAACCCGTCTGCCAAGCGTGGTGAGTATGGCAGTTACCCCTCATGTGATTGAGGGAGGCCCGTGCCCCAGCAGGGGAGACTTAAATGGACTGATGATGATGATGATAGGTACTAAGCAAATCAAAAGCGATGACATATTGTTGAAAAAAATTAAGAGAATTCTTGACTGCAAAATGTTATTAGTATACGCTGAAAGATATTGAAATTGAATGTTAAGTTTTTTAAATATTATTTAAATAATAGATAACAGTTGAATAATTATAACGAAATATTGTAATTATTTAGTTTTTAAGATTAGCAACACCCTTACAGGATCCAAAATGCGAACTTTATTATATTTAAGACCTGTATACCACTATGAAGCAAGAACTATTATGATTATGATAGATTGACCAAACATTTGATTTGCTGTCAAATTATCAGGATCAACCCGAAGTCTGAAAGTTGGCGATTTTGTACCCCCGTGTCTCGGAAAGCACGTTAGGCCGATGATCTTGCGCCTGATCCCTCTTAATGAATAGAGAGTGCGCTTGTGTTTACGCATACTCTTACTTACTAGGTACTCTTAAGCACTATAAAATAAAATCCTGCTTACGTGGCTAATGGACAACATTTCAAAATTGCTGAGCTATGAAACAAAAAATACCAATTCTTTATTTACTTTTCCGCTTCTCAAATATATATTTATTTATTTTTTATATTGCTTATTTACTGAGAAAAAAACAAAAACTAAAAAACGTAAGATGACGTCATCGGACGGCAGAATGTAAAATATTTCTTTGTTTAGCACATTATAGTTTTAAATTTACGAAATATCAAACCCATGACATGCAACTGTCAAAAAAGAAGACAACTTGTAAACGTAGAATGAATGAATGACGTTGACAATGTTGACACTAATATCCTTTACCTTTGACAGTAGTACCTTTTTTTTATTAAAGCAATGATAAGCAAAGGAATATCGCTGTATTCAGCCGTCCGATGACGTAATTTGGCGCTTACGTCTATTTAGAATATAAAGGTCCCGAAAATGAGGACTCTAGGGCCACATTAACACGCCATTTCACCGAAGACTTGCCAGAAGTCAGCATTGGCGAAATCGAGATTGGTCTTGGACAGCTGAAAAATGGAAAAGCCCCTGGAGAGGATGGCGTTACAACAGAGTTGTTGAAAGCTGGAGGATTACCCGTACTGAGGGAACTCCAAAAGCTCATTAACGATGTCCTCTTCGAAGGGAGAACTCCGGAGGCGTGGAGTAAGAGTGTGGTCGTCTTGTTTTTCAAAAAAGGGGACAAAACCTTTTTCAAGAACTATCGACCCATTTCCCTTCTAAGGCACGTCTATAAGCTGTTCTCAAGAGTGATCACGAACAGTCTTGCGCGGAGACTCGACGAATTCCAACCACCGGAACATGCTGGGTTTTGGAGCGGATACGGCACCATAGATCACATCCACACAGTGCGGCAGATTATACAGAAGACAGAGGAGTATAATCAGCCCCTGTGTCTAGCATTTGTGGATTATGAGAAAGCCTTTGACTCGGTTGAAATCTGGTCTGTTCTGGAGTCCCTGCAGCGATGCCAAGTCGATTGGCGATATATCCAGGTGATGAGATGTCTCTATGATGCTGCTACTATGTCCGTCCAAGTACAGAACCAGCAAACAAGTCCTATACCATTGCATCGAGGAGTGAGACAAGGGGACGACATCTCCCCGAAATTGTTTACAAATGCAATGGAGGATATGTTCAAGACGTTGAACTGGAAGAGACGTGGCATCAACATCAATGGCGAATACATCTCTCACCTGCGATTTGCTGACGACATCGTCATAATGGCAGAAACGCTGCAGGACCTACAACAGATGCTGAATGACCTGGCTGACTCTTCTAAATGCATCGGCCTACGGATGGACTTGGACAAAACCAAGGTCATGTTCAATGAACATGTTCTACCGGAACCGATTGCAATTCACGGTGCCGTCCTCGAAGTTGTTCAAAAAAACGTATACCTCGGTCAGACTTTGCAATTGGGTAAAAACAACTTCGAGGATGAGGTGAATAGGAGAATCCAGTTAGGTTGGGCAGCATTTGGAAAACTACGTCGTGTCTTCGTATCGTCGATACCACAGTGCCTAAAGACGAAAGTCTTCAATCAGTGCGTCCTACCCGTCATGACATACGGAGCCGAAACGTGGACACTTACGGTACGGCTGGTCCATAAGTTAAAGGTCGCTCAGCGGGCTATGGAACGAGCAATGCTCGGCGTCTCTCTCCGAGATCGAATCCGAAATGAGGTGATCCGGCAGAGAACCAAAGTTCATCGACATTGCTCACCGGATTAGCAAGCTTAAGTGGCAGTGGGCTGGTCATATTAGCCGCAGGAGACCGCGTCTTGGCAAATGTAATGTAGGGCGCCCTCTGGCTAGGTGGGGGGACGATCTGCGCAGGATGGCTGGCATGAGCTGGATGCGAGAAGCCATGGATAGATCACAGTGGCGAACAATTGGAGAGGCCTACGTTCAGCAGTGGACTGCGATAGGTTGATGATGATGATGATGATGATGATGAGAATATAAAAAAAAACAATAATTATTTTATGTATGAAAATGGCAAAATTAGGAAAAAAGAAAAAATAAGGGTCTGTTCATTTTATGTCTATTTTCATATAAAAAACCAATAAGGACATGTTAAAAATATGAAATGTTGTCCATTGTTGAGGCCACCGTAGTCAAATCGGTTAGAGGACTTTATTGTTGTATTATTTAAAAAAATTGTCAGTTGCTGTACATAGTATATTAACAATAAATAGAGAGGGATAAAGTGATTGAACAAAGTTGAATATCCCAACAATATTATCTTTGATGTTATTTGGCATTTTCATGGAGCACCTCGAATGTATACGATCTTTTGTATCTGAGGACCTACAACAAAACAATATCATCAAGGAGAATAATTATATCTGTCGCATCCAAAAAAAACAAAAACGCCTTCTAAAACCACGAACTAAAAAGTGAAAGACTGAATAACTTCAGTATTACCTTTTTTAACCGCTTCAAAAAAAAGGAGGAGGGTCTCAATTCGACATGTATATAGGTATATTTTTTATTTGAGTGTACTGTTATAAATTGTAATGTGAAGTGTTAGAAATATTATTTTACATTTTTTAGTTCGTGGTTTTTGAAGGCGGTTTTTTTCGTAGAAATTTATTTCATGCTTTTATCTCATTTTCCTGGCAGCCCCCCTGCCCATCCCTCATCCCTTCACCGTATAAACAGGCAATTTTAAAAGGGACTCGTACTTTTAACATTGCCTGTTGGATCGGATTACTTTAGTGCGGCAATAATTAAAGATCGCGCTTATTCCAGTAACAAAGATTTATTTATTATTATTTTCACAATGAATTTCAAAAATCTAGTAATTTGTTTACTCATTATTATTTAAGTTATGTAATTTTCATTGCCTACCTTAAGTAATGTAATGTGTAAAGTGTTTAGGATCTAATCTATTTTTTTAAGAACCGTTTAATTTGCTGGAGAAATATCCGTAGGCCGATATGGAAGTTTCTGCAACTGTTTGTAAATCACGCCCACCCTTAAATGAATGTATATGAACAACTTAACAGATTACGAACGCTCTCGAAAGCGAGTTTCTCTTTAGAACAAGTGAGTGGTCCCTTATCTTGAACATTTTGTCGTGTGCAATAGTTATTTGTTAACTAAAGTTGGTCATATAACCGCATAGTTCTCACTAGCTACAAACTAAGTTTAGAAATTCCATTAAGGTTATAGCAGAGTGGAACAATCTTACAAGCGTTTCAGATTTATAGTGTTAAGGTGAAACTATTTAGGATTAGCTTTGAGGCTATTGTTTGAACAAGGCAGACTATCTAAAGTCCTCAAATTTTGACAGTCAATTTTGAACTTTAATGTTGAGACATGAAGGGCAAAATCCCTTGCCAAAAGAAGGGTTTGTGTTGTATAAAGTGATGATTCTTGTGTAAGGCATCGATAGTAAAAGCATAGCGATCTCATAACAGAAAGCAATATCCTGTGCTGCTGCGAGGTTTCATGCAGAAGTCGTCGTTTTTGCGATACGACCGACCGTGAGTAAGCACGCTTCGGCATTAATGGGCCGGCTGGTGGAGTGATACCACGGTCTCACAAAAATCCGGCATGAAGCAGCACTGAGCTTCTATTATACCTAATAAAAAGTGCGTTTATAAATAGTTCAAGACTCGGGAAGTTGTCCCGCATCCAATGGATTCCCGCGATCTTCACCAGAACGTCGGTCCACTTTGTGGGAGCCTGCCACGGCTGCGACTTTCTGTACGTGGCCTCCACTCGACTCCTCCACTCGTGGCATGTAAACGGTAAAAAATAACGGTTTATGAACACCGACTTTCGTTACTAAATAAGTAAACATTTATTGACCACATACACGAATACAATTACAGCAAGAAATGATACATTAAGAGAAATTCATAGACAAAAACTTCATTTGTGTACTTTCGGACAAAATTATAGCTTGGATGATAGGTTAAAAGGTCAAAACCTCTGTCTATGCCATATTTGAAGAAAAAATGTGTTGTGACATTTTTGAAACGTTCATCATCATCATCGTCATCAGCAACCCACACTCGCCCACTGCTGGACATAGGTGTCTCCTAATGAACGCCACTGTTCCCGATTTTCGACCACTCTCATGCAGCCCACACCAGCCAGCCTTCGAAAAAAAAAGGGCAAGCAAAGGTTTATAAGGTTGGCAGATCTTTATAAAACGGTATGTTGGTATAACTGATTCTTGCCGTACAAGCGAAAATTTACCTTAAGGTGAGTAACCTTTTCATTCTCTGAATGTACTTACGCTATAAACCGAAGAAATCAGTGTCAGCATTAAAAAGAGAGCTGGAAAACATCGTATGAAATCTTAGAAACTCTGCCAAGGAAAAGCTTTTAAAATTCTACGCAACTAGAATAGAAAGAGGTAAACATGCAATAGATTTAACACTTACTTACTCACTCACTCACACGCCAATGTTGTATTTGTTTTGTAATTTTCGTTTCATTCATGTTGAACTTGTTTTGATAATTTTTCTCGTCTTCAGAACGTACGGAATACAAACATAATTATTGTGTATTTTTTATGCTAGAGGCGACAAACATAATGTATGTTTAAACCCCCTCTGGTTCCCACACCCACTCGGCGAAACAAGGAACAGATTTTCTTAGTTCACATTTTCAAAAATCTGTTTTAACCTCATGATTATGTCGTACTTATCTTAAATTCCTACTCCAAAACAAAATCCAACAACAAGTTTATCTTTCCTAAATTAGCACGCTCACTCTCTAACGTGACGTCATTCGTAATAAAAACTCAGAGATAAATGACGTCACGTTAACCATACAAACCGAAAAGTTGGGAACAATCACATTAAACTCGACAAACGCCAAAATTGTTGGTTGTTTAATAAAATTCGCGCACTGCTGCGCGTCTCGTGTCTTCAATTTCGTACTTTCTGTGTTATGACCCCTACACGTCCCACGCACTAATATTTAAGCTAGTGGAAGCTGTCAAACCGGTGCACGGGCGCAATTATGCCAAAATTTCAATGCGAATACGCATGATATTGCCGCACTTGTGCGACGCAATTTTGAAACAAAAGAAAACAAAAATGGAAGTAGTGAGATGACTCTGCTTTAGGAGTCCCTCTGCCACGCACTCTCCCCGGCAAGTGTGACTTTGTTGCGAGAACACGTTCATCGAGTGCTGTAAGCAGAAACAGGTGAATGAGAAATGGTATTAAAACCATTCACTGCATATTTATTGCAGTCCGCAAGAACGCAAGGTGTCTTAACTAGCGTTTTGTCCCGGTTGCGTCCCAAGCTGTCGCTTTAAAGCCCGGGTCCTCTTTCCTACTTCCTTTCTATCCCGTCTAGCCACACCTTTTTGGGTCAACTGTCTGTCGGGACCCGGAGATGGTAGCATGGTTAGATATTAGTTTCCCCGTAGTTGCCGGTTTTCGCAGGACATGGTGTTACCATCTTTGTTGACTTTCCAGAAATATGTGTTGTTGTTTGTCACGGATATGAAGGCTGCCACGCATGCGTGAGTTTCTCTGGATTGGAATCCTCAGGTGAAGCGCAAGCTTGGCCGCCCGAAGAAAACGACGAACGACGGCGACGAACTATTGCTGCCGAAGCACAAAAACTTTGACTCACCTGGAATTAAGTTAAGCATTCAGAAAAGATCTAAATCTTAGGTTATTCGCCATTATCGAAAAAACTATATTAATTTTTACTTTTCCTGAGCGTGTAGTTCGAAAACGGACGAGAATTTAGAAAAACTGTAAAGAATTAAAGTTGTAGAAAATTCAATAAGCATCTCCTTCCTAATCATCAGGACTACAGTATGTTTTTTTTTCCCTAAGCACCTTGATTAAGTTCCTGCAGAAATTGCTTAGGTTCCAACTCACGCACTCTATACCCTCCTTTGAGTCACTCAAGGGGCTATAAAAGGTTGGCACTTGTGACTCCACTGGTATCGCGGATGTCTATAGGCGGCGGCAACTGCTTACCACCAGGTGATCCGTCTGCTCATATGTCACCTATCACATAAAAGAAAACTTTTTTCACTTATTATATTTTATTACAATGGTACAGTATTTTTAGAACAGACAGTTTATCCATTTACACCACAATAATAAAATTGAATGTTAGTTGTTAGTATTAGTCGACATTGTAATTAAAATATTCATTTAAATCATAGAAGCATTTACAAAATAGCCATTTTTTAAAATTCCTTTTAAATATTATCGGTGTGCAGAAATAGCCGCGAACTGTACTTATATTGGGAACGATAGAATTTGGTACCAAGTGAGTACCTACGAGTATCATTAGATAGAAATTAATATAAGCAGAATACGGCTACGGTGGTCACGATTAACTACGTATGCAGGATATATTATAGTGCACAAGTGTGTGCACAAACACAAGTGCACTCTCTATTCCCTTACCCTCATATTTTGATGAGACAATAGTGTGATGACCAAAGAGGTATCAGTTACAAAGCCAATGTACGAGCCAGGGTACGAGACCACCAACTTCCAGGCTGCCACTGAAAATGTTTTAATAACAGAAAAACTAAGGCATCATTTTTTGGCTTGACCCGGGGATCAAACCCGGGACCCCAAGCATAGAGCGGTCGATCGAAGACAAAGGGTAGTTTCCTCAATGAGAAAAAAACAAAATGAGAATGCAGCTAGGATCCACATTAGGCTGTAAAAATGTTGCCGAGTTTTGGGCTGGATTCCATGAAAAACCGCCAATTCAGCCAGACATAAAAACTACGGAATTCAACCTCTCTTACAGGCTTAATGGTCCGCAAAACTTAAGTACATTTGACGCTTCGTATGATTTCACGGTTCTCTGATTCCTTTACCACGTTCTTCAGGTTTTTTTAGTACGAGTACAAACGAGTTTTAGTTATGGTTTAAAAGTAGGTACATATGTTTCATCACAGTTTAGCATGTTGGAGTCAGGTAAACTTTCTACCCTCGGTGAAATTTCATTAGCTTTTTTATGTAAAACCAGCCTGTAAAAGTTTTTTTAGTGTGTTAGGATTATGTGTGAGATGTATTAAAAGTAGGTATGTTATTTTTTATTTATACGATTGTATTTTGTCTGGAAAGTGAGCAGTATTTTTTTAGATTTTCGCGTTGCATTATAACTATAATGTATCCGTATGTGTGTAGTCCGCTCGTGACCACGGCTGCTGTAACGTAGCCGAAACGTCGAGCCAAATATGTGAGTACACAATGTTGTTTCACATAATAAATATCGTGTTAATCCCCGTATTGATACATTATAGTATTTTTTTGTTTTCTAAACTGTGAATACAATCTAAAGGGTTGGCGTACCGTGGCTCTAGATAGAAAAGGCGGACGTCTTCGTCCTGCAGTGGGACAGTACAGGCTCAATATAAAAATAATTACGTTGTTTAAAAATAAAATCAAGCCACTTCATCACGTTTCGAGTTCCATTGTTTTATTTTAAACCGACTACAAAAAAAAGGAGGAGGTTCTCAATTCGACATTTTATGTTTGTTCGCCGATCACTTTGCCATTTATGAACCGATTTAGATAATTATATTTTAGTTGGAAAGTAGATTGTCCCGGATTGGTACAATTAGTTTGTTAGTTATTTGGCGGGGGTGGAAGGGAGAAGAGGGGGACACTTTATACACTTCAAATAACATTTTATATATTAGTACACTCGAGAAAAGGTTATATATAACCGACCCAACAGAAAATTTTAAAAGGGACTGGCACTTTTAACATTGCTTTAGTGGGAAATAATTGGAGATCGCGCTTGTACACACATACTTGTACATTTTATAACAGTACACTGGAGAAAAGGTGTCGGCGCCCAATACTATCTTGTAATTTAATACAACATTCAATTACTGTTATAAAATGTTATTGGAAGTGTATAAAGTGATAAAAATATTATTTCATTCTTTTTAGTTCGTGGTTTTTGAAGGCGGTTTTATTTTCGCAGAATTTTTTTAACTACACAGGAGCGTGCTTTCCGTGTTGGCACGGGGGTTTTTGGCAAGACCGTTAACTTACAGACTTCGAGCTGACATTCTTTCTCAACAGAAAAACTCAGAAACGAATAGCCCGATATCATTTTGGTCGTGTCACTCTAGTGTTCCATCAATAATATGAGGGTAAGGGAATAGAGAGTACCAACTTATGTTTACGAACTGTTAATTAACAATCGTAGGTGACTGAGTCGTTATGATCTAATTGGTTTGAGGATATTATTACTAGCTGCTGTCCTCTGGCTGAGCCCGAGCACAAATCTTCATAAATATTTACTTCTTATCACAATTTGCGTCGTGCTCTTGCTCAAATTTAGACAGAGTAATGAATCCGTGATATTCCTACTGCGATGCATTTTCAACTCAGAAATCAGGGGAGAGAGTGTGTTAATTTATTCCGCAACTCTAAGCTTCAAGCAAACTTTTGCAATGTGGAGGAAGTTCCAAAATGCTTCAAAATCAAAGTGTTTGAATGTGTTAATGATCTAACTAAATGCTCCAGATAATTTGTCCTCCTAGTCTCAAACTAGGGCATTTCATGTTCTATGACTTCTATGTATCTGAGCACATCTGAACTCGAGATACAAAATCAGTTCGGTGATGGTGAGCACTCAGAAGAGCTTTTCTCCCTTCATTTTCCGTCACAGAACTACTCGCGCCGGACAATGCTGTCACCACTTCACCGTGGAAAACATTCTATCACGGACGAAAAAAAAATTAGCAGTTCCTGTTTTTGTAATGGAACTCGTTGCCGCGCGCATGTGTTACCTCCTTAGACCAAAGCGTGAAGAAGCAGTTCGCGGGTCAGTATGGCAATGCCAACGAAAGTGATGCCTTGACATGGCGTCCTTTGTAATTACTACGTGGGCATTCATTTTGGTTACCTTCGGGCTAAGGTGAGCCTATGTCACTATAAAAAGAGTGGATAGAGAAAGTTTCCGATGTAATGATAATGACTCTTGGTTTAAAATTAGACAAGGATAATTTTACCGAAATTTAACAACACAGTACGGACCCAGCCGATATTTACGCTCAATTTACTAGACTTGATGGATGGTTCTAGAACTAATGATCTAAAAGGAAACTCACGGCTCTGATTTAAAATGTATTATAAATTGTGCATTTTATCTGATATTACGAGTATTATGTGATATATTGTCTAAACAGTCACACATCACAATAAACAATTTGTCAAATTCCCTAAATTGGTAATGAACCAAACGTGTTTGACATTAAAGTGAGAGTCGATTGAAAAAATTTGACAGTTTTTACTTTAATGTGTGGCTGTATGCATGTACGAACAGCCACACCACCTGCAGTACCTAATCACAATATAGTTATTATATGTCAAATTTCCTCAATTGATATTGAACTAAATGAGTTTGATATGAAGATAAGAGGCGATTAAAGAATAGATTTGTACTACGTTAATTACCAAACATTATTAATGAAGCTACAGCATTACGGCCTCACAGATAGCTCTCTGAGCTTAGTAAGGTCATACCTTAGTGATAGAATTCAAAAAGTCAATGTTAATGGAACTAACTCTTCTGGCGCCCTTTTAGAGATGGTAGTGCCCCAGGGCTCGATATTGGGGCCCTAACTGTTTATTATATATGTAAATGACTAACCTTACTTTACTAAAAACTTGTGTGACATAGTATTTTTTGCAGATGATACTTCCTTAATTTTTAAAACTAATAGACATAAAGCTAACTTTGACGATGTCATCGTCAGCCCATTTAAGTCCCCACTGCTGAGGCACGGGCCTCCCTCAATCACATTAGGGGTAATTGCCATACTCACCACGCTTGGCAGACGTGTTGGCGAGGGTTTTGATATAAATGCAGAGTTTTCCTTCTCTGTGTGCTGATGATCATGCCAGCAGCTTTACCTTAGTCGCCTTTTACGACACCTCAGTAAGAGTGAGGGTGGCCTATTCTACTCTGCCGAGGACCACACGGCTATGTAAATAATGCTCTCACTCAAGTGCTACATTGGTTTACTGTAAATAATTTACTTCTCAATGCTAAAAAACTAAATGTGTCAAATTTACATGGCCCAATGTAAGACAAGTCAACACTAGGATTAATATGAATAGTCAAAATGTTGAAGTAATTAATTCTACAGTATTTCTGGGCGTCACGTTAGACTAAAAATTACAGTTGGGTTCTGATATTGCAGCCCTGGCAGGGAGACTTAGTTTGGCTGCATATGCAGTCAAAAAAATAAGACATCTGACCTATATTGAAGCAGCCAGACTTGTGCATTTCAGTTATTTCCATAGCGTTATGTCTTATGGTCTGCTGTTATGGGGCTCTGCGGCTGAAATTCAAGCTATTTTTGTCCTACAGAAACGAGCTGTCAGGGCCATATACGGATTTAGGCCACGAGACTCGCTTAGAAACTTGTTCAAAGAAATTAACATTTTAACATTAGCATCACAGTACATCTTTGACTGTATTATGTATGTTTAAAAAAATTTGAAAACTTCCCTCAAAAATCCGACAACCATAACCTAAATACTAAAAATAAACACAAACTTGCTGCTCCACTTCTCAAACTTCATAAGATTGGTAATTCATTTGTAGGAATGAGTATTAAAATATTACCACAAAAGCTTGTTGATTTACCAATGCCTAAATTTAAAACACATGTTAAAAATTATTTAATGGCAAAAGCCTATTATACAGTTAATGCTAACTTAAATGACAAGAATTTGTGGAAATGATAAACCCTTCGCCTACACACATGATATTGTACTTACAAAAATTTTGGCGATTAAAAAGAGTAACTGGCGAGTTTCTTGCCGGATCTTCTCGTCAGAATCAACTTTCCGATTCCGGTGGTAGAATCACATTATATTTATTCATTTCTTAGTATATTTTCTGTATCGACATATATGTTTATTTACATGTATAATATACATAGCTATTATTTATATTTTTCATGTATGACGATTTGTAAGAGTTGTATATAAGCCTATGCAAATAAAGCACTTTTGAATTTTTGAATTCGTAACTATAAATACAACAATAATAATAATATCCTCTAACTGATTACAGCTACGGTGGCCAATCTCAACGATCAGCCAGGTACGCAGGATATATCATAGTGCTCAAGTGTGTGAGCAAACACAAGTGCACTCTCTATTCCCTTACCCTTTAGGTGGGACACTACTGTGGGTAGAGAGGGTTCTGGCGCAGGACTAACAGCTTTACGCGCTTTCCGAGGCACTGTCACTAAGAATTTCTTATCGAAACCTTAGGTACAAATTATTTGGCCCGGCTCTTGCGCAACCGTCACTTTAAAGTGCGACCCACTAACCACTGCGCCACCGAGACAGTCAACCCAACAATAATGAGTACACCAATATCGAGGAGCTGTTCGGCTTTATTCCTTCTACAAATGTTCACCACCGTACCTACATTACGTCAGAATGCCAAATTCCATGTAGTTACATTTCTTGGAATTTTGTTAATCTACGGCGCTTCTCACGTCACGTCTTACCGCGCACAGTAAGACCACAGTATAACAAGAGCTCTTGTTATATGGTAAACGTGTGGAACCTGCTGCCATCGGTAGCTGTGTTCCCGAACGGTAGGCAGCGGCATGACTGTGCTCCGGCATTGTTGATGTCTATGAGCGGACGGTTACCATTTTCCATCAGATAGGGCCGCATGCTCGTCTGCCTATTATTCGCAATAAAAAAAACCTGAAGTGGTCTGTAAGGATAGAGCTTATTTCTTCCTTAAGGTGACGGGTAGGGCACACTAGCGACGCCAATCGATTTTAAGTTTAGCAATTAAACCGGATCTATTTTAAACAATTTCGGGGTTACAATCTATCGGTGTTCTCGGCAAACACTTATACTATTAAATAACCATATATAACGCTAAATACCAATAAATAACACGAAAAATGCGATTCACGCCAAAAGCAGCCACTTTTGGCATGAATCAATTTTTCGCGTACAAAAACGGCCTAACATTTGTGCATGGATATTTAATAAATAGTTATAAGTGTTTGCCGAGAGATGGTAACCCTGAAATCGTTTAAATAGATCCGGTTTATTAGATATAAATTAAAATCGATTGGCGTCGCTAGTGCGCCCTACCCGTCACCTTAAGAGCCCGCAACACATTTTGTGATGCCTCGGGTATTGCAGATTTCCATGGGCAGTGATCACTTACTATCTATTGACCAGTCTGCTAGGTTGTCGGCTATAATTGAAAAAGAGAATGATATATAAGAATATTTTATAATTTTATTCACATTGACTTGTTACTAAGTTAGTATTACGAAGGTTAAGTAAGTACAGTTTTGAAAGTTAAACCAATGTACCTGCGCAGAAGTCTTATTTTCGAAATCGGCGGCAATATCTTAACCAATCACAACGCTCCATTTACGTGCGCCAAAAATTACAATTCATATTGGTTGATGCTTCAGCGCCATGTTCAGTGCGAGTGCGGTTAAGAGAGAGATAGCATTCCTCTCTGGATTTATTGTATTTAATCTTAACGTAACGCAATAAAGTCTGTATTTCGACTGCTTTTGCAATCGTAATCATTAGGTTTAACTTGCTCTACTGCGTAGACGCATTTTGCCGATGTAACTTATAAACGTGATACATAATGTAAGTAAGTAAACATTTTAAGTTCGACAATAATTTATTATCAGACTTGCTAAATCCTGAACTTTAGCCTAAGCTTACTCGAAGTAGAGGATTTCTCGTTTCCGTCGACAAAATTATCGTAGGGGTTTGTTTTATCCGTGGTAGGAGCCGCAGTCGGTAATATATCGAGCAATTAATAAGACCACACTAGACAGTGAAATATCGACATTTAATGTCATCCCAGTAAATTGCTGCACATTTCTCGAAATTACAAACGGCGGCACGTGGAGTTTAGACTTTGGACCGTCCTTATGTTTAAGACACAAGTGCTATTTTTGCACTGCGGGGATGTACCTCGACCTGTCGCCATCTGTACGCCCTAATTAGTTCAAGGATCAGGGATTGGATAATTGAGGGGGGGTTTGTTAACTACCGTTCCCTATTATTTTATGTCATAACAAGGAAACAAGACTGATCGGTTTGATTGAATTCTATACTTAACTAGTGGTCACCCGCAGAGTCGCTCGCGTGGTATTCGGTTTACTGGAGTTTATGTAACTCTCTATCCCTTACTGTCAATAAGTTGCTTCGTTTTCCCGTGAAAGGAAATGGACAAACAAACACACATTTTCCCATTTTTAGGGTTCCGTAGCTAAATGGCAAAAAACAGAATCCTTATAGATTCGTCATGTCTGTCCGTCTGTCCGTCCGTCCGTATGTCAAAGCCACTTTTCTCCGAAACTATAAGAACTATACTATTGAAACTTAGTAAATAGATGTGTTTTGTTAACCACATTACGATTTTTAAATAAAAATTGGAAAAAAAAAATGGGGGGTCTCCATACTTGAAACTGAAACTCATTTTTTTTTTCATCAAACCTATACGTGTGACGTATCTATGGATAGGTCTGTAAAAATGATGTTGAGGTTTTTAACATCATTTTTTTCTAAACACAATACTTTGCGCAAGAGACGCTCCCAAAGTGGTCAATTGTCTCCCCGCCCTCTAACTTCTATAATAAATGAATTATAAAACTAAAAAAAGCCAAGCGTGGTGAGTATGGCAATTACCCCTCATATGATTGAGGGAGGCCCGTGCCCCAGCAGTGGGGACTTAAATGGGCTGATGATGATGATGATGATGAAAACTAAAAAATATATCATCATCATCATCAGCAACCCATACTCGTCCACTGCTGGACATAGGTCTCCCCTAATGCACGCCACTGCTCCCGATTCTCGGCCACTCTTATCTGGATGTCGTGGTCGTGGGCTGGCCCACACCAGCCAGCCTTCGAATGTCATCATCCCATCTTGTCGGAGGGCGTCCTACACTACGCTTACCGAGTCGCGGTAAAAAATATATATGATGTACATAATCATGAAAACTAAGAACGAAAATTGGTTTGTACTAGATCTAGTAAGTAGTTTTTTTTAATACGTTATAAACCGTAAACCGCAATCATGTGCGAGTCCGACTCGCACTTGGCCGGTTTTATATTAAGTATGCATTGTGCGTGAGATAGGCCGCAGAATAAACGATGTGACTGGTGACTCACGCTCCAGTTCGTTCCTGGTGCAGATGCTGGCCATCACTATTCAGCGTGGTAATGCGGCGAGTGTGATGGGAACATTTGATCTGGGGGCTTACGGGGGGGAATAAATTTAATTTAATTTAATTTATTTAGGGGACTAGAAATATGTACTAACGTAGTTTGTAAGGTAATCATCGTCAGCCCATTTAAGTCCCCACTGCTGGGGCACGGGCCTCTCTCAATGACATGAGGGGTAATTGACATACTCACCACGCTTGGCAGACGGGTTGGCGAGGGTTTTGATATAAATGCAGAGTTTTCCTTCTCTGGGTGCTGATGATCATGCCAGCAGCTTTACCTTAGTCGCCTTGTACGATACCTCGGTAAGAGTGAGGGTGGCCTATTCTACTCTGCCGGGGACCACACGGCTTGTAAGGTAATAATTGTTACTAACACCTATGGACTTTGTGACTTGAATAAATATATAATTTAGTATGCATTGTTATGGTCTAGTTTTTCTTTGCATCATAATAGTATTTGGTTGTGACCCTGCCTCGTACGCCGAAGGTTGTAGGTTAAATTCTCACCCTGGTCAAAAAAATCTTGTGATGAACACTTGACTGTGTTTGCTCAATGTCTGGGTGTATATGGATTTAACTACCTAAGTATTATATTTGTAATTCCTCTGTTGTCTGATATTTTATTTTACAAGTTTTTGGAAAACTTACAGCTAGATTTTGGGATACAGTCACAGAAAAAAAAACATTGAGGGCCAATTACAAGTTTCCACTGATAATCACTTGGTTTTTTTAACAGAAATGCAAGTGGGTAATGTTAAGAAAAAAAAAGTTACTAAATTACAAACAAAACGAACAACGTATTTGCCACTCTTAGAAGAAGAAACATTGAAATTGATCAAGTCATCAGACATTATCAGGAAAAAAAGAAATTAAATAACATTTGAGAAAAAGTTATCATTCAGTACACGTTTCAATTTCGAAACGGAAGTGTTGAACAAGTCAATGTCGACATTTACTTTTGCCAAATTATTAAATAGTTGACATGTTCTAATGGAAAATGCGTTCCGTCTATAATTAGTCTTTGCGTGCGGTAAAAAGAGCAAACTGGGGTGTCTGAAAGACTTCAAGTTAGTGCGCAGCCCTATAAGTTCAAGAAGCTCTGGACAGCCTATCTTACCGCTTGCTATGCTCAAAAGATATGAAAAGTCAGAAGTATTTCTTCTTTCATACAGCGGAAGGAAATGAAATTTGTTGTGTAGGGTGTACGGAAATTGTATTGTGGTCTGTTTACGAGTATACGAGCAAACATAACACTTGGAAACGTTTAAATCTAGTTTATTATAGGTACTACAGTAATTTTGAAACCTTATCAAGTCCTCTTGAAGGTGTTGTGCATCACTAATTGACTGTATTTTGCTTAAGATTTTCATGTCGTCTGCATAAAGTAGGACCTTAGTATTCAAGAAACAGGACAAGATGTCATTAATAAATATCCATAACACAATTGCTTAAACTGTTAATATACCTAATTTATCAGGGCAATTTATGTACCTATGTTTTTGAGTGAATTTATATATTTACATTTTTTCGGTATGGTGCTAGGAGAAGATTTATAGGATGTTTACGCCGTACTTTCCTTGAACTTTCCGACCGTAGGAGAGCCACGCTTCGGCATGAATGGGCCGGCTCGACCGGAGTGATACCACGGACTCACAGTGAAAACCGTTGTGCTGTGCTGTGTTTTACATGTAGGGGAAAGGGGGGTCGAGCTCAAATATGTTAAGAAACAAAATACATGTAAAAACTCTTTTCTCGCACCAATGCCAGATCCTCCTACTAATGTCTTAAAGATGAGCATATCGGTATATGATTACTATTCTATCAATCATGAGATTATAGTAAATTGTCAATACGCACCCGAATTCCATTTCTTAAGATTTTCAGCAAGAAAAAAAAAATTAAAGCAAAGAAAGCGGGTAACCACGTATGTTGCCTAAGCTCTTGTGACCAGATGGCTGCTTGACGTCTGGTCTGAATAAATAAAAACAACAAATTTTAGTGTTCATATAAAATGGACTTCATATAGCCTACTGCTGGGCATATCAAACGTACAAAGTTACGAAGCTTGCATGCATTGAGTCCTTGTAAAAACAGAAATTCTTTTATTTGGAAATAAAATGTACCGAACAAAAATGATATAGGTGATTGGGACAATCAACAAACCCAAGAAAAGTTGCAAAGGTATGGAGACACTTTTATCTACGATCGTGTAAAAACTAACTATTTGAGTAAGTTTCATAGAGTAATCTAGTGTCATTATAATATTGATTACAACCAGATATAGAAAAGAGTATTCATGATAAGAACAGACCTTCGCAATGTTGACATTACTGAATAACACTAATATTAATCAGATATAAATTTCTATTTTCATATCCGACTTATGTGTCTCGTTAAAGGGCTCTGCTGTTTTACGTTGTTAATTTTAATACAGATACGCATACGAGAAAATTAGATGGCTGTGCCAAAGGAGGTGATGCCTTGACATCGCGTCGGTTGTAATTGCAAAGTGGGCTCTCTTCTTGCTTACTATCTGGCTGACGAGAGCCAATATACTGTGCCACTATAAAAACAATGCCATTGTTTTAGAACGACGTCAAAATATATCTATACAATTATACATTTTTGCAAAATTAGTAATTCGGTTTAGAGACAATTATTATATCACATAATAATTAAATTAAGTTGCTAATAGTACCACAGTTGTCGACTTGCAATTAGATAAAGACACCACAAATGACGAATGTGGAAATATTGTAAATAATAATAGAATTCAATATAATAGGGAAAAGTTGAGCCCTGTAAACGGTTTTCCTGTTCCATTGTTTCATCTATCATAAGTTGTGAACCATCAATATGTGTCTGTTCGATTTGTAAACGGTCGCACTGTGTCTTGTGAACAAAAATAATATTATTTGTGATTATGTCGTCAAAAGATCAGTTTCCTTTTCCGTTTAGTGCTAATTCTGATGGATGTGATTCAAGTAAGTAGTAAAAAATATTGAGTAAGGCAAAAATATCACGTTCATAAAAAATATTGTATATCGCTAGCCAAAGCTCTCAATTAAATTGACTAGTTTGGGATCATAGTCACATAGTCTAGCGTATTTTATTCTGCATGGTGTAAAAAGTAGCACCTAAATAATCCTAAATTTTATTTAAGCTGTTCTTAAGATTGAGATAAGTCGTAATCGCAATTTTTCGAAGCAGATTTACCCATAAGAAGATTTTTCGTTCTAACAAAACTAAGTCATCTTCTTTCAGAATCTGGTGAAGTCCGAATGCCGGTGTATTCAGTGGTCCTAATTGTCCTTTTTATGGTGGCTCAGTTAATAGCCATAGTAATTTTAGTGATTTTACTTTGCTGTAAGAACCGATTCTACAACATTTTCGTATCAAAGCCTAAGTTGGAAATAAATAAAGAAACTTCAAATAGTGAGCCAGAGTTACGTCACAATTTAATTACACAAACATCGCAAGAGCTGACTACGATTAATGTTTGCCCTTTACCAGAAAAAGCAAAAACGACTTTCTATGAAAGTGCAAGCAATGGTTCAGTTAACAATATAGCCCAAACGTTAAAAAACATAGCCAAAACAACTGACGTAGAAAGGAATATAGGACTAACGAGTAGTAACAAAATGTTGAGATCTATAAAAACAGAGCTGGACCAGAAAATGATGAAGAAAATATGCGACGACGCACTAGCTAAAGCACAAAACAATGGCAATTCAGCAAGCCTAAGAGATTTGCAGAATCTATTGCTTCACGAAGATATACCGGCGTCACAGGAAATAAAGTCTAAAATTGACTCAATAAGATTCAACAAATCTTCGTCATTTCCGGTACTCGACATATACGAGACGAATCCTTCAAATGTTCCTGTCGACTTAGTGTCAGAAGCCGTTTACGACTGTCTGCCATCTTCTGCTTCGAAGAATATTATAGTTGAAGACGTGGACACTAAATATCTTTTGGCGTTGTCTGCGGAGAATTTTCAAGAACCTTCGTATATAAACGCCCGGTGTAATTTGGTTCGGCCGCAAATTTCATTCCATGGTAATTTTCAGTAGGTAAATTTATGGCCTACTTTTACTTTTTTGTATTTTTTATGGCGGATGGTGGGCAGGAAGTGGCTTAAGACCGACCGAGATGGAGGCTCTATGGGTCGCTGCTTCAACCTAGATACTTAGTTTAACTTGCTCTTCTGAATAACTGATTAATACTCGTAAGTGTAATTTATTATGTATGTCAAAACTTTTGAAATGTATATATTATTTTACTATAGGTTTGTAAGAAAATGTTCAGTGCTCAGAAATTTGTTATTTTAAATAAATTATACTACATAAATTCGTATTCTGGAATAGTTCAGTAACGGTGCACAAGGATTTTTGTTAAAATAATAATATATCTTCCAACCGATTTTGGCTAGGGCGGCCAATCTCAACGACCAGCCACTTACGCAGGATATATTATAGTGCTAAAGTGTGTGCCCAAACACAAGTGCACATTCTTCCCTTGCCCTCATATTCCGATGGGACACCAGTGTGACACTACCGGAGAGGGATTGGGCGTATGACCAACGGCATAACGTGCTTTCCGAGGTACGGGGGCACAAGACCGCCAACTTCCTGACTCCGGGTTGACACTGAGAATTTCTTAACAGAAAAACTGAGGTACAAATTTAGGCGCGACCTGGGGATCTAACCTGGGACCCCAAGCGCAGCCTTCGCTTTAAAATGCTATGCGCTGCCCATGTATTTTTGTTCCTTGAATTCCAAAGGTTTTATATTCATAGGTATACTAATTATATTGCATAGGTACTTGTGCCAAGTTGGATTAACAAAAAAAACTGACATTCAACAGATGAACTTGGAAATGATGTATGGAACAGCTGGTTTTTTTTTCGCTTATAAACGTGCTATTCATGACAGTTATTAAAATGTTCTGCTTAAAAGCACCTTCAAAAACCACGAAATAAAAAGTGTAGGTACAATTATATATTTAGCACTTTAATACTTCAAATAACATTTTATAACAGTACACTCGAGATTATTCAACCTTTTCTCGAGTGTACTGTTATAAAATGTTATTTCAAGTGTATAATCAAGTGTTGAGAAAGTTAAAAATATTAATTTACACTTGTAATTTAATACAACATTTAATTATTCAACCTTTTCTCGAGTGTACTGTTATAAAATTTTAATTCAAGTGCATAAAGTGTTAAGAATGTTAAAAATATTATTTTACACTGTTAAGGTCGTAATTTTTGAGAGTGGTTTTTTTTTTCGCAGAAATTTTTTTTTCAAGCTTTTTAGTGTGTCATTGTTTGGCATAACAGAATTATACTCATACAGTATACATTTCCTTTTATGTAGATTGAATATGTTGTTTAATCTTGAATGACATGAACTAGTCTCGTAAATATGTATGCGGAAAAGCGCATACATTTCATGAGCACAGTAGTCATAATATTTTGATATTCAAAGGAAATATTACCCTATAACATTTGAGCAAATCATCATTTTTAGTGCCATAACATTAACAGTGCTAGTCAAATGTGTTTAATAACGGTAGGTAAAAAGTTTATAACCTAGTTTATACTTAATACCAAGATCGCATTAAAATAAAATAATTTTTTGATCGATTAGGTAGTGCCCCTGCAGGGTTCATGTTCAGGACTTGTAATTAGTTTAAGATCTATTGTGAACAACATGAAAGCAATAAAAACTATGACTATGACTATTTTTGAACATGGATTATTATACATTATAACATTTTAGTACCAAACCATGTTTTGATAGAATTTTGTATTTTCAACGGTTTGTCAAATGTGTCTTAATAATAATCTCAGTTAAAAAGTATTTTTGCTTTGAATGTTTAAATTTTGATCACTTAATATACAGATCTACAGGTCTCCTCGTGCCTTTGAATAGAAATCTCAGTATGTGCGTTCAAAGCCATTTTTTCAAAACTCGGGGTACGCTTGGACCTCTAGGCTTAAAAATTAACGCATAGATTTGGAAAACTCAGAGGTGCGTGCTCGGATTTGAACATACAGCCTTAGGTTTATGCGCTTAGGTGTATACGCGTCTAAAATACCCACAGTCTGAAAGTGCTAGTAAATTTGTCTTTACTTCTATCGTTCAGCGCTCGACACACTAAATTCAAGCTGATACAACTCAGTGGGTCCATAAACCTAGTGCGGGCAAAAATAGGGACATTTTGTTGGAAACAACGTTCTCAGCAACTTTATGGCTGTTTTTGCAAATAATGATTCAAATAAACTCTTGAAGGTGACACCGCGTAATACTAGCGCCGCCAAGTGATTTATATTGATTTTGGCGAATAACCAAATAACGTTATTTTTTTTTAAAGTGACCAATGATAAATACTTTAAGGGTAGTATTAGCACTTTTTGAGTCAAACTTTACATACATAACATAAATAATAATAATTCTCACAACATCTCATAGGTTGACCTGATTCCGTACTAAGTAGCTTAAGCACTTGTGTTACAGATATCAGACAACAGAGGAACACAAATATATACTTAAATATATATATTATACCCAGACACTGAACAAACACAAGTGTTCATCGCACGAATGTTTGTCCAGGGTGGGGATCGAACCCACGACCTTTGGCGTAAGAGGCAGGGTCACTACCAATTGCGCCATCCGGTCAGTCAAACAAATCGAAAACGTACATAAGAAGAAGCTTATGTAATCATTTCTTCCTGTAAATAAGATTAATCTTGATAACTGCTAAAAGTGACAACTTTTAGCAATTAGGTAGATTATTGTTATTTTTAGGAATAAATTATAACATAGATGAGTCGCAAAAAACAAATTAGTAATTTCCTTAAATTATGTGTTACTCACTTATAAAAAAATGTCTCCTATTTGCCACAATTAATATAAATCACTTCGCGCCACTAGTATCGTCGCGGTGTCGCCTTAAGCTTCTTCTTATGGTGCCGTATCCTTCCAATGGTTGACAAACATTAGCCATCTAGTACTTTTGACGTACCATTAAGGTAGATTTCGCAACCAAGAAATTCTTTTTCTACCCGGTTTTCTCGGGCCATGGATCTATCTTCATTTGTTATTTCTCATGAGGGGTGTAGGTAATGACTGAATATTTAACAATTTTTATCTTTGACAGCTGCGCTGCTCTGGCGCTTTCCACGCAGGGAATCGTGTTCTGAATTCCAGCATGCAAATCTAGATTTTTCAACATTGGCTCGACTGTGAGGTAAAACATCATGAGGAAATATGCACGTTTTCGATAGTAACCATGACTCAATTGGTCTGGTTTCCCTGGTAAAGGGTTGCGAAGATCTGACGACTGCCGTCTGCTTTATTGTAATTACTAGACTCCCCAAACCCTAGATCATAGTCTAGGTGTACTCTGGGCTCCATAGCGACAGGTTTGGATGCAACCAGAAACTACGCGCAAAGATGAGAAATATTCAGTGCTAAGCAGAGTATTGAGCGGTAGACTCCGCGCCAAAGAAGTCAATACAAAGAAAGTAAATATAAATGTGGACAATATTGTTGGTCTTACAATAAGTAATATTTATAACTGCAATATTGTAAAAAAAATAGGTATATAATTGTAAAACTGTTTTTTGTCCTAAATAAACGGAAAAAAAGAAACATTTAAATTTGAGCTTTATGCTAATAGACAAGTGTCTATAAGCAAGAAGAAGTCTTCGTCGTCGTTTTTTGCATTGCTGAAAAGGTCATCCTTTTCTTGATGTACCTTTACCGAGGCGGTGACAAGGTCTTTCCATTCTTCCCTATCCTCGGCTTGTCTTAGGACAATCGGCAAAGTGAGTCCGGTTACAGTCCTTATTTGGTCTGACCAACGAAGAGGTGAACGGCCTCTTCGTCTTTTACCATTGACCTTCCCCACAACAACTAACTTGGCCAATTGTCGGACTATTACCGGGCGATATGGCCAAAGTAACTTAGTCATCATCATCATCATCAGCCCATTTAAGTCCCCACTGCTTGGGCACGGGCCTCCCTCAATCACATGAGGGGTAATTGCCATACTCACCACGCTTGGCAGACGGGTTGGCGAGGGTTTTGATATAAATGCAGAGTTTTCCCTCTCTGGGTGCTGATGATCATGCCAGCAGCTTTACCTTAGTCGCCTTTTACGACACCTCGGTAAGAGTGAGGGTGGCCTATTCTACTCTGCCGGGGACCACACGGCGAAGTAACTTAGTACTCCTTGGTAACAGATAGTCGACAGTTTGACACAAGTAATCTTAAATTTTAGTTCTGTGTTTTACGCGGGACTTTTTTCGTGGCGCGGACTGAGCGTATTCAGCGGTTAGCAGTTATTCAGCGGTAAATACGTAGTGAGTCTTAGGCGAAGCACAGTCTTGTTTCGTATCATAATGAATCAAATAGCGATCATATTATGGTTAATGAAACACATCAATCATACGCAATCGGTAAAATATCGAGCAGTAAATAAGACCACATTGGATTCCAATAAATTGCTCCACATTTTTTGAATCACAGCTTATATAGTTCAAGGACGAGAGACGGCCTAAAGGATTCGAAGGGGCAAATATTATACTTCTGTTATAATGCTTATGAATTGTACCAAAGACGTTTTCTATAATAACCTCCTATTTTAGTGTGTTTATTTAATCATGTCATTCGTCAATAATATGTAACATAATTTACGAATGTATGAATAATTTATGTAGCTAAGAAATGTTATTTATATTTTATTTACATTAGCGTGGTAATATGATTTTTTTTAAATACCAATCTATATAATCATGTCATTATCGTATTATTCTATATTATTCTTATTGTTATTGTTACCCGAATTATTTTCATCATCATTATCGACTTTTTGATTTCACAAAGGAAATAATGTAAAACCAGGCGATTAGCATAGCCATACCATGACTACCATGACTACCATTAGTCATCAATGGAAACTTAACTTGTAATTGGTTGTCAGTGATTTTTCATGAATTGTATAAAATTTATATCTAGCTGTAAGTTTTCCTATAATGTCTAAAATTAAATATACGTACCTATACGCGTGTCGCTCTTTTTCAATGTAAACCAAATAGGCCAATTTGTCTGAAATAAGTCAAGTACTTAATTTAATATTATTAACCTTTTTGCGAGTTACTGGAACCCCTTCAACAGTTAAATAACTTTATTATGAATGTGAATAAATTCCCATGCAATATGAATGAGGTTGTACCACTTTCGCCAGCTTTTGCAAACACACGGCGTTAATCTGCAGCTTCAAATATGACCTAACAATATTTTGACAGCCAACAGGCGTCGCTTTGTTTCGTCCGCTATTGTTCTTCCAGGGTTTATTCAGCAAAAGTTGTGTGTCTCATTCATGATGTGTAGGGATGGGTTTTAGGTCAGAACTCGAATTTGAATGGCTCGACTGCCATGATGAAGAAAAATAGACCTAGCTCACTGGATCAGCAAGGTGAATTTGCAGTTAAAAGGCTAACCAGCCGCAGAACCGACATCCATTGGGGTGAACGAGTTCTGTAGTGGAGACCACACACTGAGTCACTCAGTTTTACTGAGGTAAAACGATAGTGTAGGGCGCCCTCAGGCCAGGCTGAGAGAATATTTGCACATGATGACTGACAAGAACTGAAGCGAGTTATATAGATAGGAGTAGGGAGCATTTAGAGAGGCCTATGTCCAGCTATGGACTGCAATATGCAAATGTGGTGATCATGGTTCGATGACACGTGTGGTCATTACCAATTTGACCGAACGCGAGACCAACGCTTGCGCAACGCGACCAACAAATTGGGTACAACCCAAAAGTTATGACGAGACTAAAGAATTACTATGTCATGAATGGCTATGGTTAGCCATAATATACATAAAAAAGAACACACACATATACACACACAATAGCTAGCTAGTATATCCATTGGGTTTTTCTTGCTTTGTTTCTTTTTAATTTCTTTTTATTAGTTTTACGTTTACTCTTTTATGTTGTTTTCTGTGTACCCAGCCGAGTCATGAATGAAAAGAAAGGAAGAGCGGTGGCTCCTAACCAGCCTTAAAGATATACCTACACTTTTAATGAAATAAATAAATTTTAATGTTAATTAAGCGTAAGGGAGGTTCAACTGTCTGCCTTCATATCCATGACATAGCAGACAAACTACTGGAGAGTCGCCTACGTTGGTCATGTACTGTGAAAACCGGACAGCTACGTGGGAAACAAATGTCTGGCCATGCCGCCACTGCCGGGTCCCGGCAAAAGGGGTAGACCTAAAAAGGTGTGGCTTGACATGTGTGCTAATAAACTGATCACTAGGGATGCACAAGACCGCGCGAAGTGGAAGAGTCGAAGTGGGAGAGCGGACCCCAGGCTCCGAAGCGACGGCTTGGGACGAAACCGGGACAGAACGCTAAGATGATGATGATATGAGAGTATATATTACAAACAAACTTTCCCTTAAGGAATTCTCATTCCTTACGGGAAAGTTTCTAAGTGGATCGTAGTTTTTCCGAAGGTTCTTTATTATGAATTCTTTTATCGAAAAGGTTATGTACAGTCGCCTATCATCACTAATGTCAGCGTTTCTGCATAACATTCATGACGTCACAAGTGTGAAACGGAAATTATTTGCACGCGGTTTTTCTTTCATTGCTTGGGTCAACATTTTGTTTTCATTTTCGCATATTTTAACGAAGCACAGGATGTGGAGCGAACTGAGAGATATTTTCCATTTTGTTAGTGGTGTGAAAGGGAGGATTGTACAATTTGTAAAAAACATTTTGGTAAGTGATTACCGATACTTATAGACGTCTGCCAATCCAAAGGACGTTTGCATGTCCTTTGGATTGGCAGACGTCTATACTTTGCCATGCCTTTAAAACCTTAGCACCCCTTTTTTGAAGAACCTCATACTCGGAGGCCGGTTTTGCCCATATAGCGCCCGGGTGCAATCAATATTTGGCGCCCTCTTGTATCATAATGCGCAAACAAAATTTTATAATTTGGTTCTTAATACACGCAGAGCTACACAGTACGTAGCACCCCGTCTATACAGGTTGTTTCATTTAGGGTGTCAACCTGAAACCCATGAATAAATTACTTGAAAACTAAATTAAATCGTAGGACATACATAGGGATGTTTCGGGTACCCCAAAAGGTGCTCTATCCATTGCCATGGTCTTGACATACTAAATGAAACATCCTATATAAATAAACTAACCTAACCTAACCTACGGTTGCACGCTCGCTCCTTGGAAAGCGTTACAGAGGAGGTTCTAGTCACGAGCGGCTCTCGGCGCCTTCTAGCACCCGACGTCCGGGTGCAACGCATCCTCTACGCTATAGGTAAAGACGCCACTTTTTTTTTGACGCTAGGGAATGCCTCCTTCTGCATACCCTCCTGCCGGGGGGCAGGCATGAGTACGGCTTAAAGAACCTTACTTCACGTTCCTCCACAGGCGGAGGGCCCACTTACACTGCGGGCCCGACACTGCCTCCTCCAGTCAAGCTCGGGAGGGAGAGGGGGGGGGGGGGGGGGGAGAGCGATAGAGGGTGAGAGCGCTGGGCTGTCCCTACCAGGCTGAGGCAGAGGCCTGAGTGGTGCCTGTGCTGGCACCCCCGTACCACGCGCCGGCGGGCCACTTCCTCGTAGAGGAGGTAGACACGCCTCTGGTCGCCGTCTTCTTCCCCTCTTTGCCCTTCTACGAGCGTTCGCGAGAGGGTCCTGCTCCCTTAGACGCTAGAGGTAAAGATTCCCCTACTCATACTGACAATCATTGAAACTGTATTTTAACAGGACAAGGCTAATTTTAGGAGTTACAACAAGGCAAATTTTAGCAGTTAAGATGACGGGTAATGCACACTAGCGGCCCCAATCGAATTTAATTTTTAGCTTACTAAACCGGATCTATTTTCAACAATTTCGGGGTAATAACTTCTCGTAAAATACTTATACTATTTTTTAAATAACCATGCACAAATGTTGGGTGCGATTTGTACGAAAAATGGATTCTCGCCAAAAGTGGCCGCTTTTGGCGTGAATCAATTTTCCGCGTATATGCGTTGGACCCAACATTTTCCATGGTTATTTAATAAATAGTATAATATGATAATATGTATAGTGTTAATATAATAATATGTGTAGTGCGGACCCAACATTTGTGTGCGAAAAATGGATTCACGCTAAAAGTGCCCGCTTTTGGCGGTAATAATTTTTTCGCGTACAAAAACGGACGCAACATTTGTGCATGGATAATTAATAAATAGTATAAGTGTTTGCCGAGAGGTTGTAACCCCGAAATTGCTTAAAATAAATCCCGTTTAGTGCCTAAAAATTAAAATCGATTGACGTCGCTAGTGTGCCCTACCCGTCATTTTAACTGCTAAAATTAGCCTTGTTCCCAATCAAATAGCCAACGCTGACTCACTTTTAGACACTGTGACGTAGAGCATATGTTTCGATTTATACTGCGGGAATTTATGCAGAAAATTAAGGTAATTTCGCGCTAGACTTTAAAGGCTTTTACGCCGGCATCCTAGCTTTGAACTCGTTGACACGTACAGATGAGATGTGTGTGATAAAGATCAAAGTCTTTGAAGCTACTATCTTACAAATATTATAAACGCAAGTTTTTAGGGATGTATGTGTAAGTGGGCTTGTTGATCCTGGCAGGATCGCCATGCAATGACGGAGGTTCGGTACGTCTAAGTAAAAGATGTTCTGCGTTATGACTGTCTCTTTATTACACACTGACTTACTTAAATACTATCTTAACCCTGGGGCAAGGTGCGTCACACACTACAACACAAAAACTACTAAAAGGATTTTGATGGAACTGAAATAATATAGCTTTTTATGTGATAGGTGGCAGACGAGCAGACGGATCGCATGTTGGTAAGCAATTGCTGCCGCCCATGTCTACGGGTGTCTACCCGCGACACCAGTGGAGTCACAAGTTACCTTTAAACCCCGGTACCCTTACTCACGTAACGAAACACAGCACAGTGCTGCTTCATGCCGGTTTTCTGTGAGGCCGTGGTATCACTCCGGTCGAGCCGGCCCATACATGCCGAAGCGTGGCTGTCCCACGGTCAAGCTAACATATTATATAAGCTACAATCCATTTCTAAAATATAACGATAAATCTATCACCACATGGGTGAAACCGCAGAAAGCAGTTAAAAATGATTTTCTGTTAAAAAACCTCAGTTTCTCTTCGGTTGCGTTACACTGATAAAGGAATAGAGAGTGCACTTGTGTCTGCGAACACACTTGTGCACTATAATTTAGTTTCGGCCCTATGCGTTAAAAGATCAGTCAGTCAGTCAGCTTCCGCTTATAAATTTAGATTGTTATCAATACTTTATGTAGTTTCACATTCATCATCATCATCATCATCAGCCCATTTAAGTCCCCACTCCTGGGGCACGTGCCTCCTTCAATCACATGAGGGGTAATTGCCATACTCACCACGCTTGGCAGACGGGTTGGCGAGGGTTTTGATGTAAATGCAGAGTTTTCCTTCTCTGGGTGCTGATGATCATGCCAGCAGCTTTACCTTAGTCGCCTTTTACGACACCTCGGTAAGAGTGAGGGTGGCCTATTCTACTCTGCCGGGGACCACACGGCAAGTTTCACATTAACTACAATTAATTAAGACGGAGATTAACACGAAATGTATTATGAGATACAACATTTTGTACCATCAGGTGATCCGCCTGGGCGTCTGTTACCTATCACATAAAAAAAAATATTTCGCTTGCCCTATCAGCTACGTTACAGCAGCCGTGGTTACAAGCGGACTGTCCTCTTGTGACCACATTATCTCATAATAAATTTCGTTTTAATTCCCATCTTAATTAATAAAATTATAATGCAACTTAAAAAGCTAGTTTCATATTGTTGACAAAGTTTGCCTGTAGGTACCTATATTAAATAGCCGGTTAATAATATTTAGAAAAATGTGCATGGAGCTCGCAATCACACACCACATTTCAATTTTCCGTTAAAGCAAATTCCTAGTTCAATCTTGTTGTGGAAATAGGGTTGTCAACCTTACTCTTTGCCTAATCTTAAGTTGAGTTAAGACCGCCGAAATTGTATACAAAATGTCTATAATGCCTAGTACTTAAGTTGTGTATTTTGTGCAATAAAGTAAGTATATATATGAGTATCATCTACCTTAATTCGTTGGCTGTACACATTTATTGTTTTTTTTAAGTGTCAACGAACAAAAAAATAATTATGGTACGGATTTTTTTGTGATAGGTGGTATGGCATGGACACCCATGGACATCCGCGACACCAAAGAACAAATGCGCTGCCAACCTTTAAGCCCCCCTTTCCCCGGATTGGGTTTCCGGTACCCTCACTCACGCAGTGAAACACAGCACAGTGCTGCGTCACGCAGGTTTTCCGTGAGGCCGTGGTATCACTCCGGTCGAGCCGGCCCATTCATGCCATAGCGTGGCTGTCCCACGGTCCTCCCGGGATGGTTTAGTAGGTACTAGCGTTCTGGATCCAATAGGTATAGGTTCAACTTTGTAATACATAATAGTTATTTATCAAAATGCGATGATCATTATTTCTGTGCTGAAAACTGTAATTTTTAATGACTAAAAAACCAAGCTCAATATTCATACATAACACTTACTTACGTACACGTAGTACCTAAATACACGCATTACATCTTTTTAACTACGTGTCCTAGTAACCATTCTGAACAACATTTGTTCTATGACATTGATATTTGAAAAATTTTTCACTCTCCTTACAAAATGACCAAATCAGATGACCGACTTTGTATGAAAAGTTATTTTTTTTATGCGAATTTCCAAAAGTCCTAGAACAAAATAGAGTGTTTGGTAGAACACATGATTAAATGTACCTTTTCACAAATACAACCTGTATACGTTCAAGTTAAACTTTTTTCGAAAATTAAATCGAATAAAATTAAACAAGACAGGAAAAATTTATACTTTTAAATTTTGTACATTTTAGGTACCGGAGTAGTTAATAAAAAATATTTTAGATTTTTTTTTAGAAAACACTGAGGATAGACTGGCTGACAACCATATATGGGTGTGTGACGTCAGGGCATGCAATTTCAACAAATTTAAACGGGAGTCCAGAAAAATGTGTGTAAAAATGTTGTAGGCGCTTACGAAATGATTGTGTTAAATATATCTGGGATTTTTCGCAGCTTATTCTAGTAGACTAGCAAGTTTTAGGCAAATATTACAAATTTTTTAGCTGTTATAAAATGACCCACATCATACATTTTTGACGGACAGACCAAACTTAGTCTAAGTAATAAGCTCCTGTTTTTTGCCTTTCGGTACGTAACTTTAAAAGTGGGCCAGCAAGTGCGTCACTTCCGGTTAAACATAAAAAAACATTACTAATAAAATAATAAACCAAAAAATAAAATTTTCAAATTAGTATCAATACATAGCGTCGAAAATTCTGGCCTCGTCCATTTAGGACCGTTGGAAAGCCACGCTTCAACATGTAGTAAGTATCGCGGGAGGAGAGAATCGTTTATGCGTAGATTCAATCTTCATGGTCATAATTTAGGTACATTTACCACAATTTTAGCGGACCCAACATCTGAGGCAGCTAAGCAATTAGCTGATATTTTTAGTACATAAATGATCCTCTCGTCCCGTGCTGTAACTATTAATCTTTAAGTTATGCTAATTTCGGTTAAGGTTCGATGGGGCTGACATGTCTATGAAGACAAAAGCCTCTAAAATAATTAAAGAGAAAAAAAAATCCCTTACCATCAAGTCATCTGTGTGCTTGTCCATCTATTTATTATTAATTAATTTGACCGTGGGAGAGCCACGTTTCACAAGTGCGCAGCCCCTACCTTTAAGGCGACGGGTAGCCCTAACTAAGCGATACCATTAGTTTTTTATTGTTAGCTTCTAAACCCGATCTATTTTAAACAATTTCGGGATTACAACCTCTCGGCAAACACTTATACTATTTATGAATTAACCATGCACAAATGTTGGGTCCGTTTTTGTACGCGAAAAATTTATTACCGCCAAAAGCGGCCACTTTTAGCGTGAATCAATTTTTCGCATACAAATGTTGGGTCCGCATTTGTGCATGGTTATTTAATAAATAGTATAAGTGTTTGCCGGAAGGTTGAAACCCCGAAATTGTATAAAATAGATCCGGTTTAGTAGCTAACAATTAAAATCGATTGGCGTCGCTTGTGTACCCGTCACCTTAAACCCCCCATTCACGCAGCAAAACACAGCACAGACGCTGCTACACGCCTGTTTTCTGTGAGGCCGTGGTATCAATCCTGTCGAGCCGGCCCATTTCTTTCAAAGCGTCTCTAAATGTCTTACTATTCGAAAAAATATTTCAGAAAAAGTTTGCCTGATTATATCTTGGAAAAAACTCATAACAAAAACATGAAAATACTTGAAACAGCAGTGCTTTTCTGTCTCGTGAGGAATAAAAGGCTCGCTAAAAATGCAAGATGTACTCGTTTCTGTTTGTTCTTGCTGACTATTGTTGCTTGAGATTTTATATTTTTGCACCGTGTCCATTTAGTTTAAAGATGCTGGTGGAATCACAAATGGGAAATTTTGTAAAATAAGCTTGTATTTTTATGTGATAGGTTGCCATCGATAAGCAGACTGATCACTTGATGGTAAGCGATCGCCACCGCCAATGGATACCCGTAACACCAGAATACTATCCCCCCCCCCCTTCTCCCCTTCCCTCTTCCTTAGTATTGAGCCTCTAATACCCTTACTAATGATTGCGGTGAAACACAGCTCAGTCATTGCTTCACAGCATCAGTTTTCTGTGAGGCATCTTTCCGGTTGAGCCGGCCCATTTAAACCGAAGTGTGGATTTACCATAGATAGATAGATAGAGAGCTCTTTATTGCACAACATACAAAACTTGAAAGCTAGGTATACAGAGATACAATTTAGGCGAGTTATAATTTATCGCTGAGAGCGATCTTTACCCGACAACTTGGTTTATTCCCGCTGTCCACGCCATCTTTCAACCAAGAAGGGGTGGACAGCGGGATTTTTTTTAAGAATTGTTTCACTGTCCACCTGGGGTGGACAAGCAAAGGGTGGACAGCGGGAATAAAACCGACAACTTTCCTTCCTACCATGGCAGACCTCCTGGTTACTTAAATAGTGGAGGTAAGTCGGGTTATATTTCAAAGACGAATTTGATCCGACCCATCTTCACTGGTCGAAGAAGGCATGTTGGCACTTGTTCTTAGAACTACACAGTAATCGAAACATAAACCGTCTTTCTTCTTGCCTTTTCCCTACATTCAGAGTCAGCTCTTCTCGTCTTTAGCCGCCAGGTTAGTATATCCTGGATTGTCTAAGCGTTCAGCTGAGCTCATTCACGTAGATGCGAGCTTGGTTTCTTTCCTTTCCGGGATCGGTTCCTTCTTTACTGGGTACTTTTAGTCTCTTTGTATCACATGTCCGAATTAGCGCATACGTCTCTCTGTCATCTTATTTTCCAAGGTGCAGCTTTGAAGGAGTCTTTGATAATGTTCATTGCGGATGTTATTACTTAAATTCACAATAAAAGATAAAGGCTGCAACATTACATAACTTGTCGGCCTTACTATTCATAAAATAAACATGTAAATATTTATTTCGTTTTATAATTTAAACTTCATATCATTAATACTGGTGACTATGTACCTACCAAAAATATTATTGTGTACTGTAGAGGATAAAATATACTCGTTTACCAGCAATCTATAGAACTTGCATTATTTACATTATAGGACAAATTGAATTCACATTGGATTTAAATTATGCTTATCAAATAAATATGATTATTATGAACTGCGTCTGTTTATGACAGTTCGATTCAATCGTGATCGGATTCTGTTTGACAAACAATAGACAGACGACAGTACGAATGCCTACTCGTACTGTCGTCTGTCTATCACACACAAAGTACAGCTTGGAATACGTGAAACGTACGTATATGAAACGTGTGACAGAAAACTAAAAAGATGAATATCTTTATTCAATTTCTGAATATACAAGTCATTTACTTACTAGATTTCATGTTTACCGCCTTAGAAAGGATACGCGCACTTAAAGTATTATGTAGGGACGCTAAATAAATAAAAAACCGGCCAAGTGCGAGTTGGAATTGCCCATGGAGGGTTCCGTAGCAATAAGTTAGATATATGGAAGGTAAATTGCAGTTTACGGTTTATAACGTATTAAAAAAAACTACTTACTAGATCTAGTCCTAACTAATTTTGGTTGTTAGATTTTATGGTAATGTATATATCATATATTTTTTTTAGTTTTATAATTTATTTATTATAGAAGTTAGAGGGGGGCAGGGGGGGGGGACACAATTTACCACTTTGAGAGCGTCTCTTGCGCAAAGTATTGTGTTTAGAAAAAAATATGCTAAAAACATCAACATCATTTTAAAGACCTATCACACACGTATAGGTTTGATGAAAAAAAAATTGAGTTTCAATTTCAAGTATGGAGACCCCCCCCCCCATTTTTTTTATTTTTTCCAATTTTTATGTAAAAAATTTAATGCGGTTAACAAAATACATCTATTTACTAAGTTTCATAGTATAGTTCTTATAGTTTCGGAGAAAAGTGGCAGTGACATACGGACGGACAGACAGACGGACAGACATGAAGAATATATAAGGGTTCCGTTTTTTGCCATCTAGCCAGATGGAACCCTAAAAAAAGTAATATTTACCTCATCGGTGTCAACGTAGGTTGGTTAGCCACTTTCCATAAAAATATTGTTATTGTCCATTATTTCAATACAAAATATGACGTAGGCAGATGAAAGTAGAATATTTTCTCGCTAAGAAATTGTTACATTATTGCGTTTTCGCTGTCACAACCAGGTATATGAGGAAAACAATGGTTACGACCATCACGCCTGAAAGGACGCGTCATTTGTGCTGACAAAGTTATGTAACACTTATTAAGATTTAATGATAAGAAACAATTTATTGACCAATTTCTATAACAATGATATAAATAATACTTACTTTACTAAAAACTTGTGTGACATAGTATTATTTGCAGATCATACTTCTTTAATTTTCAAAACTAATAGACATAAAGATAATTTTGACGATGTAAATAATGCTCTCACTCAAGTGCTACATTGGTTTACTGTAAATAATTTACTTCTCAATGCTAAAAAAACTAAATGTGTCAAATTTACACTGCCCAACGTAAGACAGGTCAGCACTAGGATTAATATGAATAGTCAAAATGTTGAAGTAATTAATTCTACAGTATTTCTCGGCGTGACGTTAGACTCAAAATTACAGTGGGGTTCTCATATTGCAGCCCTGGCAGGGAGACTTAGATCGGCTGCATATGCAGTCAAAAAAATAAGATATCTGACCGATATTGAGGCAGCCAGACTTGTGTATTTCAGTTATTTCCATAGCGATATGTCTTATGGTCTGCTGTTATGGGGCTCTGCGGCTGATATTCAAGCTATTTTTGTGCTACAGAAACGAGCTGTCAGGGCCATATACGGACTTAGACCACGAGACTCGCTTAGAAACTTGTTCAAAGAAATTAACATTTTAACATTAGAATCACAGTACATCTTTGACTGTATTATGTATGTTTATAAAAATTTTGAAAACTTCCCTCGGAAATCCGACAACCATAACCTAAATACTAGAAATAAACACAAGCTTGCTGTTTCACATCTCAGACTTCATAAGATTGGTAATTCATTCGTAGGAATGAGTATTAAAATATTTAATAAGTTACCACAAAAGCTTGTTGATTTACCAATGCCCAAACTTAAAACACATGTTGAAAATTATTTAATGGCAAAAGCCTATTATACAGTTAATGATTACTTAAATGACATGAATTTGTGGAAATGATAAACTGTTCGCCTACACCCATGACACTGTACTTAAAAAAAATTTGGTGATTAAAAAGAGTAACTGGCGAGTTTCTTGCCGGATCTTCTCGTCAGAATCAACTTTCCGATTCCGGTGGTAGAATCACATTATATGTATTCATTTCTTAGTATATTTTTTGTATCGACATACATGTTTAATAACATGTATAATATACATAGCTATAATTTATATTTTTCATGTATGACGATTTGTAAGAGCTGTATATAAGCCTATGCAAATAAAGTACTTTTGAATTTTGAATTTTTGAATTTTAATGGTGAATTCGATTTTATTCATGTCCTAATCAAACAGGAGGAGAAACATCAGTCATCATGTCAACTTCTTTTAATAATTCTTAGGTAATAATTACCCCTGGTAGTGCCCCTTTTTAACCGGACTACGGCGAAGCAAAAAGGAGGGTTATGATTTTGACCTGTATGTATGTATGCATGGTTGTTCATCTGTTTCGTCATAACTTCTAAACTAGGTATCATATTTGAACAAATGAGGTGTTTTCAGAAGCGTCTTGATTGTCTTCTGGTTATAGGCGACATATATCACGTTAATTTGACTACAGCGCCCTCTAAGGAACTTAGAGTAAGGAACTAAAAAAAAATTTTGCTTGTCGGTACCGTGTGGAGTATCAAACGAAAGAGCTGTTTTAGCACATTTCAAAAATGTAATTTTATTTACATAACTAAAAATATGATAAATAAAATTAAAGTTTAAAAACTAAAAACCGACTACCAAAAAACACGCTCTAAAAAGTATGAAACAAGAAAATTGTCTCTGCTGGAATTATTATGCCGTATCGCCGTGGTCGTATGCCACATACTGTAGCAAAACAGATTCATTATAATAATAAAATAAAATCTATTTGGCACACGACCACGGCGATACGGCATAATAATTCCAGCAGAGACAATTTTCTTGTTTCGTCCTTTTTAGAGCGTGTTTATTTAAAAGTCGGGTTTCAGTTTTTGAACTTTATTGGGCACATATAGATACTTATACACCTGTATTTGCTTAACATTGAAATATTTAAGTCGTTTATTTAATATGTACCTACCTATAATTTTTTAATGTGTCCAAATAAATATGTTTTCTTTCTTTCTTTCATTTATTTTTTTAATAATTCTTACTAATGTTTTTGGAGTATGTTTTGTGTCTTTAAATTAAGCTAAGGGTTTTAAAATAACCATAGTGGAAAAAATTCGATCACGGACTTAAAAATTTGGTAGTTCCTATTTCTGCCGCACCATCTTGAAATGTAACTCCTTGCCCATGTATGTATGTATGTAACTCATGTATTTCCTCCTTCCTACAATACGGATTTCTTCAAACGAAGCGTGAAGCAGCATCTCGCGGGCCAGTATGGCAGTCCTAGCGGAGGTGATGCCTTGATATCGATTCCGTTGTAGTTGCAACGCGGGCTACGGCAACTTAATTAATAATACTATGTACTTAATATATTGTATTATATATTATGTAGGTATTTGCAAAAAACCTAACCCCTTTTGCTCACTTAAGGCTGAGGAGAGCCAATATACTATGTCACTATATAAAACTCCACGCTTTGTATCCAATTAAAGGTTTATATTAAGCAAAAGATGTCTCATTTGCCTCAGGAATGTGCTTTAGTTAAAAAGTACTTCACTTGTTTATTATGAGTGATCATTGTACTGAATGAGAGTACAATATATTCTTAACCTGAGACCATACGGGAATAGAGTAAGATGGATGGTAAGATCCCTCTTGAACAAGATTGGGTAAAACGAAACTTGACGGATGCTCCATTACAAGGGACTAAAGGGTCGAGTCACCACAAGTTCCCTTTATTCTATACTATCTGACCCGACAGACTTCGTTCTGTCAAAAAAATTTGTAATGTGGCAACAAATATGAACTTTATATAATAGCAATAAAACTCAAATTGATTCTACGTTTTAGATAGAAAACGTTTGTTAGTGAAAAAGAAAAGGGCTGTTTTTAGAGTTTTCCCGACAATTATTCGATTTTTTCTCGCCGTAAGAACCATCCTTGGACTTCAACGAACATTTTAAAAAAAGAATTGCCCAAATTGGTCCAGGCGTTGTTGAGTTATGCGCTTACCAACGCATTTTACGATTCATTTTTAGGGTTCCGTATTATATTATAGATTCTAAATCTAAAATTGCTAGGTTAGAAACAAAGATAGAGTATACTAAACTTTATATTTCTGTGTTCCTAACTTTTGAGTTAGTCTGTTGTGCAATAAAGAGTATCTATCTATAGGACATGACAGTAATAATGTAAAAGTAACCTACTTACACCTCCCTGAATACATTGACAATAATTTCGGTATATTTGAGTATTATTCACAGTAAGGTCTAATTCGTCCATAGTATGGATCACGATGTCATGAGGTTTTTATTATTTTAGTTAGGTATGGATAATTTTAGATACCTTTCATTGTTTTTTATATGATTTTCGAAAAAAACGTTTTTTTACGCTTATTTTGTTGACATTTATAATAACATTTTTTTTTATATGAGAGGTGGCATACGAGCAGACGGATCACCTGATGGTAAGCAATTCCGCCGCCCATGGACACCCGCACTACCAGTGGAGTCACAAGGTAGCTGCCAACCTTTTCCCCCTTCCCCCCATTGGGCAACCTCACTCACACGGCGAAACACAGCGCAGGCGCTGCTTCACGCCGGTCTTCTGTGAGGCAGCGGTATCCGGTCGAGCCGGCCCATTCATGCCTAAGCGTGGCTCTCCCACATTTAGCATGCTAAATAGACTTTATTAACGATACCTATTAAGAGGTTTGCGGGATTAATAACTAATTCCATGTTATATTAATTATGTAGTATATTATGTATTGCTTATTATCGATTTTGTAGTTATGATTACGTTGTTTGGTGATTTTAGGTAGTGATACTTTTATGGTTTTGTAAATTAATCACCAAGGAACCGTCTTGTGAAATCTAGCGTAACTTTTGACTGGACTGGTAAGAAAAATGTAAAAAACAAAGCAGGGGTAGTTCACCTGCTCTGTAAGTAAAACATTAAAAATGAATTTTAATTGTAAAAAGCAAGTTTTACTTCAAAACATTGAATGGATTAATATGGTGTGTGACCCCCTCTTGCTGAAATCACAGCTTGCATTCGCCTGGGCATGTTGGCCAGTATACCCCTCATGGTTTCCTGCGGAATACGTTCCCAATCCGCCGTGGTCGCATTATTTATCTCTGTAATGGTTTGCGGAGCCGGCTGCACTGATCTCACTCGTCGCTAGAGAAGGTGCCAAACATTTTCAATAGGATTGAGGTCGGGACTTCAAGCTGGCCAATTCAAACGACGGATTCCATCATGTAAGCGCCTACGTCGGTGGGCTAATGTGGGTTTTGTGTTGCATTAGACTGTATGACTTGGTATGAGGATAATAAACCATTGTAAAAAAGTTGGCGATGAAAAAGAGTAACTAGCGAGTTTCTTGCCGGATCTTCTCGACCAGAAACAACTTTCCGAGCGGGTGGTAGAATCGCATTATGTTTATTTATTTCTTTAGTATATTTTATGTATCAACATATATATGTATTAACATGTAAATTATACATAAGTACTTATAAATAGTTTTAAGTCATTCAAATGTATGATGATTTGTAAGTGCTGTGTACAAGCCTATGCAAATAAAGAATTATTTGAATTGAATTGAATTGAATTGTACATAAGGTGAAAGAATTTCCGTCACGCAGCGATGTTCATTTAATGTGCCGTTTTCGATAAAGACTAACTCTGTACGACCTTAAAAGATTATTCCAGCCCAAAACATAACAGAGCCCCCACCGTGAGACATTATTTCTTCAAAGCAGACCTCTGCATAACGCTTCCCTGGTATCGCATCGCAGCACTCGCCGACGTCGATCTTCACCATAATGTCCTGGTTTCATCAGGGACAATAGCCTATCCCAACCCTCTTGAGTCCATGATACACAATTTTGAGCAAAGTGAAGTCTGTCCGTCCCTTGATAGCGCTGCTAGGTTCTTTGGACTGTTGAACGACTTACATTTAGCTTTTGAGCGACAAAACATTGGCTACAGCCCTCTTCAAGCAGCGCAATACTTTTGCTGGCTCTTACAATTTTATCTGCCATCATTCAGACCACTAAGCATTAAAAACAATAATATACATATTAAAAAGACTTAAGGCGACGGGTGGCCCTAACTAGCGACGACAATCGATTTAAATTGATAAGACGGATATCTTTTTGACAATGTTGAAAATCGAGCCTAGGTATCGGAAAAAATATATACTATTTATTTAATACTTATAATTAACTTTATGATCTGTTTTTGCACTCGAAATTTGGATTATGACGCCATAAGTGGCCGTTTTTGGCGGTAATTCATATTTCAAGTAGGAAGCAGACCAAAAAGTTAATTATAAGTATTGAATAAATAGTATAAGTTCTGTTCGAGATGCTCGAACTTCGAAATTGTTAAAAAGATGTCCGGTTTAGATGCTAACAATTCAAATCAAATGGCTTCAATAGTGTGCCCTACCCGTCACCTTAAATCCTTTTTTGTGCCATTGAAATAAAAACATCAAAACCGCCCGTTTTTTTGTAAAAGATGTAATACTCCATAAATTAATAATATCTTGGAATCAGTCCTTAATAATACGTATAGTTAAAAGAACAAATAAGAGCAAGGAATGACAGATATTTAGGGCAATAGGAAGGGAGCTTTGACACGTGACTTGAATAATAGGAAGAGGTTGGGATTTCCTGATTGGAAGGGGTAAAATCTTATTTGTTAAGTCCTAAACTCTCAAACCGCTATTTATTGCTTTAACTTCTGATGCTTTAAATCGAACGTCTCATTAATTTAAATAAGCGAAGCATTGGTACCTACTTTGTATTGTACACACCTCATTGGTTCAAAACGCGCCTTCCATAGTGGGTTGTATTCGTGGGGTCGTAGTTTGAATCCATTCATGCACCTCTGGATTTTTCAAATTTATGTGCCTATTTCTACCATTAGCTCAGCGGTGAGGCAAAACATCGTGAGGATACCTGTGCATTTTGGATAGTTTCTGAAACGTGTAATTATGATACAGTTGGTTTTAAGTAAAGGCTTGCGAACTTCAGACGGCAGTGGCTTCATTGTAATGACGACCCGTTTGAGCAGTGGTAGTGAAAGCTGCCCCTGGTGCAATGGTTGCGGGTTCGATCCCCGCATAGTACAAACATTTGTGTGCATGAACATATCTGTTTGTATTGCTCTGGGTGTTTTCTATGTATTACAAATATGTATTTACAAAAGAAAAGTATTTATGTATATATTTGTAATACCGCTGTTGGTTCTGATATCCGTAACACATGTGCTTAAGCTACCTACGTCATAGTCAGATAAATGTAAGTGATGTTGTGAAATGATATCCTCCAACCGATTACGGCTACGGCGGCCAATCTCAAAGATCAGTCACTTACTCACGATATTTATAGGTATTGCTCAAGTATGTGCGCAAACACATCGACTCGGGACTCGGACTCGGACTCGGACTCGGGCGTAGGACCAACGGCTTAACGTGCTTTTCGAGGCACGGGGGTACAAAACCGCCAACTTCCAGACTCCGGGCTGACACTGAGAATTTCTTAACAGAAAAACTCAGTTACAAATTTTGATCCGATTCGGGGATTGAACCTGGTTCCCCAAGCGCATCCGTCGCTTTAAAGTGCGACCCACTAGCCACTGCGCCACCGAGGCAGTCAAATATGTGTGTTGTGAAAGATTAAATTATCAGACTCCCAAAATCTTAAATCATGATCTAAGAGGGAATTACACGCTAAAATGAGAAAGAGGATTAATTTAAGGAAACGTCGACAGTTAATCCCTACAATACGTCCAGATTAGGACAACAAAGGTCTCTTCGACTGGAAGTGGTCGGCATTGGCGTAAATAATTTAACTTTGAACGAACAATGCGGAAACAGAAGTATTTATGAACGAGGAATTTTCCGATCTGTTCGTTTTGTGAATTGAATACCATTATTAAGTGATTAAGAGTCCTTTGCATATCCCAGTTCCTATTTAACATTTAATTATAGTCCAGGAGGCCGAATCCCAGACTGTGGCGAGCAATTATAGTAGATCTAACAGTCGCAGAACGTGTGTGGGATATGATCAATTAGCGATGGTGTATGGTCATACGCTGCTTAGTCCCGATTTCAATACCAACTCCAGTTTTCATTACCACCAGCAGTATAGCAATTTCAAAGCGGAGCGACAACGCAGCGAACACTTTCACGCCGCTTTCAAAACGCTCGCAATACTTAGGGAGTTGCTACACTGGCGTAGCAACTCCCTAAGTCTTCATCGTCATCAGCCCATTTAAGTCCCCACTGCTGGGGCACGGGCCTCCCTCAATCACATGAGGGGTAATTGCCATACTCACCACGCTTGGCAGACGGGTTGGCGAGGGTTTTGATATAAATGCAGAGTTTTCCTTCTCTGGGTGCTGATGACCATGCCAGCAGCTTTACCTTAGTCGCCTTTTACGACAACTCGGTAAGAGTGAGTGTGGCCTATTCCAATCTGCCGGGGACCACACGGCCCTAACTCTTATATGCGTATAATTTGAAATAAATTACATAAATACTTTGTTCATACACGCTCAAAAACCCTTTGTTCGCTAAAGCAGTGTTAAAGAGCAGTTTTTACGTTTGAAATAAAAATCTTTCATACACTTTTTTCGAAAAAAGAACGTTAACTGTAACAGTTTTAGTTAGCAAAGGTTTAACAAGCATTTATGAATAAGACCCTTTTTATACTAATTACTGTTAAAGTTGAAAAAAAGGACATTGATAATTTTGTCTTAAATCTTTCTGAATTGCTAAAAACCGTAGAAGTACCCATTTGGTCGTGACCCTGTCTTAAACGCTAAAAATCAGGTTTGATTCCCACCCTGGACAGATATTCGTGTATTTATTACACTTATAATTCCTCTTCTATCGGATATTCATAACACAAGTGCATAAGCAACTTAATCACCATTTCAGCCAATAGACACCCACTGCTGGACATATGCCTCCCCAATGTTCTATCCACACAGATCGGTCCTGCGCCGCCCGCATCCAATGGATTCCCGCAACCTTCACCAGATCGTCGGTCCACCTTGTGGAGGGCCTGCCACGGCTGCGACTTCCTGTACGTGGTCTCCACTCGATGACCTTTCCGCCCCAACAGCCGTCTGTTCTCCTCGCTATGTGCCCTTAACCACTTAAGGCATGCAATCCTTTGGGCTATGTTTGTGACCTACTTAGTACAAAGCAAAATTGTAGGAAAAAGTGTAATGAAATTACGTTAGACGCTATTATTTTTTTTTTATAGAAAGTCCAATCAAGATGACCTCACTCCGCCTGATGGTAAGCGGCCGTGATATTCAAATATGAGTTTGACGGGCACAAAAGAACCAACATCCTCATCGTGATGACCTGCTGATTTATTTAGTCAAACCTTTGATCTCTCAAAATTATTATTACTAAATGTTTACTTACCTACATCTTTTGCAGCTGATGACAAAATTAAAAGCACATAATTGAAGGGGTACCTACGTAGCCAGCTAATGAAAATTATAATTATTTTCACCGAAAAATAGTTTAACAGAGGACTTAGCACTAATTTTATAAGTAAATTGATTTAGTGCATGGAAATTCGATTAAATCTCTTCGACGCTGAACAAACCAACCTGTTATGAAAACTTAAAAGTAAATAATTCTAAACACATATAATTATAACAAGAGTATTAATAATTCTATGCTTAAACATTTAAAAGCCAAATTCTTATACTACACCTAAAATGAAAATTCGATTTGACTGTAATTTTCTAAAATAATTTAATAAGTACACTTACAGAAATTATATTCAGTTAAATTTAAATTAAACGGCATTTTGCGTGTTGGATTCGGCCTCTTACAAAGATTCAGGACTTGATTCCCGTGACTCTAGAACGCCTCCCAGACAGAGCCATAGTTAAAGTTGTCCGGGGCCCAGCCCACGTGGGGCAATCCAAAGAGAAACTTATTTAAACTGAGAAAGAGGCATCGGCTAGCCAATTCAAGCGCCATCTAGAGGAAAACGACCAATACTTAACGGCTATTTAGTACGGCCTCTTTCGAGAATCAGCCAAGGAGACGATGAAATTAAATATCAGAAATAATTTTACTTGCTATATAAACAAAATTCCCAATACCTTCTAGATTTCTGGATTATTTACCATACTTTTTAAAATTGCTTATGTGGGCAGGCGGCTTGAGGTCATTGTTTCGGAAACACGCTTTACAGCGCGATGTAAAAATGCATAGTGGCATCTACCGAAACAACGCCTAACCATATGCTTGATTTCTTTTTAAAGCTATATCTACTTTTGACAAGCTCCATCTAAAGAAAACCACTGAACAACTTTTCCCATACTAAGAAAAAAAGTAGGTAAATGAAATAATGAAATGACCCTGATGATTACAAATCCTGAACTAAGGAACAAAATTCGTGCCTACCCCTTTTAACATTGCGTGTTAGAATGAGATGACATGCGCTTTAGTACGGTAATAACTTTTAAATCGCGATTTATAATAAGGTAGTGTGCATTTATCTAAATCAAAAGTTCTACGGCCCTATGTTTTTTCCTGAGCATAATATTTGCTACTGATAAATGATTGCTGTTGAAATTTAACTAGGTACTAGAATAACAATCGTTTTATTATTAAAGCGCTTGTTAAACACTACAAGCTTTTTACCGCTGTCCGCGTAGACTAACATACATATGGTAGTTTTACTTAGAAACGAGACTTACACCTTATACCTGTTCATAAACACTATTACACAAATTCAATATACAGTTATAGGCGTCATACTTCACTGACAATCTCATTTATTATAATTTAAATATCCGGTCTATTTACGAACGTCCCGAGTGAAATATCTTGTTAGCAGTGATATTTTCCGCCCCAACATTTATTGGCTTGTGATTTTCCCAATACACTGAGAAAACAGGAAAAACGAAAATATCAAACGACAATGCTAATAGCAATCACTGGGGCCAATCGAATCATGCGTTTTATGGGGTGCCGACAGAGTCATACCTAGGTAAGGGCCCTGTAGGAAAAAACACCTTCGTTCAGGGTGAAATTCAGGAGATTGCTGGCAAGGTATGTCAAATTGCAAGAATGAATAACCTGTCATATTTATTTTGAAAATGAGTCGCCCAAAGAGCAATGCTGGAGTCACTCTTCGTGACCATAAGAATCATCATCAGCCCATTTAAGTCCCCACTGTTGGGGCACGGGCCTCCCTCAATCACATGAGGTGTAATTGCCATACTCACCACGCTTGGCAGACGGGTTGGCGAGGGTTTTGATATAAATGCAGAGTTTTCCTTCTCTGGGTGCTGATGATCATGCCAGCAGCTTTACCTTAGTCGCCTTTTACGACACCTCGGTAAGAGTGAGGGTGGCCTATTCTACTCTGTCGGGGACCACACGGCCTATTCTACTCTGCCGGGGACCATAAGAATAACGAATGGGTTCGCCGAGCAACGGGCCTAAAGGACATCATCGTAGAAATAGCCAGGGGAGGTGTAATGGGGTCCATCGCATGCGCATAATCCGCAAGATGGCGTACTATAGGCCCGAGGTCCATCTACAAGATGACTGGGTATTTTTAGACGTGATATGTCAAATTGTCAATTAACGAATATGATGTCGTAGTTGGACCTCGCTTCACAGGCACGCCATCTAGCGGATATTTTACACGCGATAGCCCCCGATCCATCTAGCGCGGATGAGCGTTTTATGAAGCGAGTCGTTGAGTGGTGGACCACACCTCGCTTCGCAGGCACGCCATCTAGCGGATATTTCACACGCGATAGCCCCCAATACATCTAGCGTGGATGAGCATTTTACGAAGCGAGTCGTTGAGTGGTGGACCACACCAGACCGCAAGACTGCCCTCTCAAGCGGTAGACTTACGTCATCAAGGAACACGGGGGCATAAAATGCCTATTATATCGAGCCCCATGAGCTTGAGGGCCCCGGGTTACTGCCTAGGCCCTAGGTCGCCACTGATCCGGACTCTCGAGTAATGCGTGGGACTTTATGGGAAATACGAGCATGTTTTATCGCATGATAGCAGACATTTATTTATTAGTGTAGAGGAGTTCTTAAGTGGAGCTCTATTGAGAGTGCCCTCTATGTAAAATAAGTCAGTAAGAAGAAGTAGGTATTAGATTGAGATGTGATCTCAAACCTGTCCTCGAGGTAGTATTGCCGAATATTCGACAATAGTTTAATCGATCATTTTCACCCTCAATAACCTAATAATCGATTATACTATCGATCAAATTGATTTTTATTTTATGTCGATATAATCGATTAATCGTTTCAATTGACGATACTATCGATTAGATTGATATTGGAATTAAGCCGATACTATCGATTAATTTGCAATTGTTTCTAGTTCGAGGATTTTGACAGCAATGATGCATTTAGTCTTAGTGGGTTACAAGCTCTTTTTAAAAGATGAGAGAGAAAAGTGAATAATATTTATAAACATAAAATTTAATTAATTTTTTTATCTTATCTTTTAGTACCTCGAGCTCAAAATCACTTACATTATGTTTATTTAGGGAATAAAAATATTTCAAGGTGCCCGATCTTTATGTAAATGTTTATAGTTTAGGCGACACCGCGATTATACTAGTTAGTACCGCTAAGTGATAAATATTAATTTTGGCGAATAGAAAACATTTTTTTGAAAAGTGAGCAACGAATCCTTTAAGGAAAAAAAAAAGTATCAGCCTACTTACTATCCTACCGCAGGGCTAAGGCTTCCATCATCAAGTCATCGCTACTATGATGGGATTAGGCTTAATCACCACGCTTGTCTAATGCGGATTGGTGATCACAAACCCGAGTTATGTTTGAAAAATTCGAAACATACCTTTGCTCGATCCGGGAATCGAACCCAGGAACACCACGTTGGTCTAATGGTTTAAACTTTTAAAGAAATGATTTTTTTTTTCGATGTCTCCTATGTAAAAAATTTTTCCTACAAGTGATAATCATTTCCATAAGATATTATCAAGATTAATCTTACTTCCAGGAAGAAATGATTACATAACTATGTCTCAAAAATTGTTAATACTGTCCTTAAAGTATTCATTCCTAATTAAAAAAAAATAATCTTATTTGCCACTTTCAAAACTTATAATACCATGACGAAGATTTAATGATATTTTCTTAAGATTTTGAAGCTTTTATCTTCCACGCTAATATAAAGGAGATAACCAATTTAGGAACTCGAAACTTCACGGTGAAGTTATATCATTATTTAAGTAGCGTGAAGCCAGATTAATACTAACTATTTGAGAGCTTAATTTATTATTTATTTACTTAAGTATAATTCCGTGCTTCGGTGGGAACGTTAAGCAGTTGGCCCCGACAGGTTAATAGTGCCTATGGACTATGGGAACTTTTTAAGGTTTTAATATTTTTTTTGCAATGCCTTTTACAGTTTTAAGTACCTAACTGATTTGAATATTTTTGTAAAATAGCAGGTATTTATTTTTTAATGAATTTTCAATAAATTTGAATTCGAGTATTTGTGACGTCATAAATACACTCAGTGTTCCCAAATATCATTTTCCCCAATTTGCGGGAAATATATCGTAAGAAAAAATAACGTAATCCTAAAAATGCCTTTTGATCTGGGAGATTTAAAATCACTATCTGGTAACATTACGGTAAAACAAAATATAGACAGCCCACTGTCTTAGTTTTAGTTTTAACCTGCAAATAAACGTCAGACTAGCGCCATCTGTTACTTGGCCCGGGTGAATAAGTCACTGAGACATTGTTGTTACCTAAATACAACTTGTCTGAATACCTAGCCTATCTGGGGTCAAATGAAGGTCAACGCAATTTTATTGAAAATATCCTTGATCCAATGGTTTTAAATTTTAAAAATATAAAAATATGTTATGAAATACAAATGCCTCGAAAAGGTTTTCGGATTAGAACCTGTTTAATATTAAATCATTAAATCATTTATTTATTTGTACAAAACATGGTATACAAGTATGACATAAAAAAAGTAAAAAGTCCTCATGTGTCGCTAATATAAAAAAAATAGCATGCAAATATTTACAATTTCAATAATAAATTAAATTACATTACATAGATTCAAAATTACATGGATTTACAAAATTATTAAATAGTCAATTGTGGAAAATTAAAAATACCAAAAAAAATGTCCAATTCTAATTGTCAAAATATTCCTTAAGACTGTAAATTTTTTTCTTATTAAGCCATTTATCTAATCTTTTTTAAAATAAATAACTATTTAGCACCTTAAATTCATTTTACATTAATTCCGCACAGAATATGTGCGGAAGAGACACGATACCATTATTCGCAAGGATCGCGAGTTCGATCCGCACCAGCACGAATGTTCGTGATGAACTTGATAAAAGAGATATTTGTGTTGGGTCTGGGTGTTTCGATGTTCCTGGTTTCCATAGTAGGGGAAAACCTTGGTTTGGGACCAGGACAATGTATGTGATGTAATCTCAAATTCGTTTTTTTTAACCGACTTAAGAAAAGGAGGTTCGCAATTGGAGTCGTATATTTTTTTATGTTTGTTCGCCGATTTGTTTTTCCATTTATGAACCGATTTAGATGATTCTTTTTTTAGTTGGGAAGTAGATAGTCCCGGAATGGTACCATGATAAGAATTTCAGGATCTGATGATGGGATCCTGGGAAAATAATATTTTTAACATTTCTACACTTCAGATAACATTTTATAACAGATCACTCGAAAAAAGGTGTTACTGAAGTCAGCGCCTAATCCCTGTTGAATCATCATCGTCATCGTCATCATCGTCAGCCCAATTAAGTCCCCACTGCTGGGTCACGGGCCTCCCTCAATCGCATGAGGGGTAATTGCCATACTCACCACGCTTGGCAGATGGGTTGGCGAGGGTTTTGATATAAATGCAGAGTTTTCCTTCTCTGGGTGCTGATGATCGTGCCAGCAGCTTTACCTTAGTCGCCTTTTACGATACCTCGGTAAGAGTGAGGGTGGCCTATTCTACTCTGCCGGGGACCACACGGCAGAGTTGAATAATTGAATGTATTTTAAGATAAGTATTTAGATAGTTACATAGTTAGTATTGGGCGCCGACTTCGGTAACATCTTTTCTCAAGTTTACTGTTATAAATTGTTATCTGAAGTGTATGAAGTGTTCAGAATATTATTTTATACTATTTAGTTCGTGGTTTTTGAAGGCAGTTTTATTTTAACCGTGGGAGTCGCATCGGTATGAATAGGCCGGCTCGACCGGAATGATTCCGGAATGGCCATGCCTTTCAGAAAACAGACATGAAGCTGCGTCTAAAGTGTGTTTGGCTGCGTGAGTGAGGGCACCGGAGGCCCAATTTTTTATTTTATTTTATGAATTATTAGCCAACGCTTGACCACAACCTCACCTGATGGAAAGCTACGACGAGGAAAAAGGAAAAGATAGGGAAAGGAGGGTTTAGAGGTTAGCAGCACTTTTGTGACTCCACTGGTGTTGCGAGTGTCCATGGGCGGCGCCAATCGCTTTCCATCAGACGATCCGTCTGCTTGTCTGTTACATCACGATAAAAAAAGACTAACCTGATCTTTCTTTTGTTCCAGGAACCACAATGTACATCAATACGACCGAGTTGACCTCATACGGTGTATTCGATGAAAACTCGACGGACAGCGAATACACGCCATATAAGGATAGGTTGGAGACGTACCTGGTGCCCGTGCTGTTTGCTATTATCTTCGTGGTCGGCGTACTGGGCAACGGTACACTAGTGATAGTCTACATACGGCATAGGGGCATGAGGAATGCTCCGAATACGTGAGTATTGTTTTTACTTTTTATATCGGACACCACACCTCGAACAGACAAACCGCTGGAGAGTTGCCCAAGTTGGTATGACCGTACCGTCCTGCGAGAACCGGACAGCTACGTGGGAAACAATTGTCTGGCCATGCTACCATCGCCGGATTCCGACTGAAGGGGTTGGTAAAAAAGTGTGGCTTGACATCGAAAAAGATGCGTGCTTAGATTAAATCAATATAGTGGAAGATCTTTGAGTATACTCAAAGTGGAAGATAGATGACTCGCTGAACTGGTGGACCGTTTAAATTAGGTCCCCGTTGTCTAATTGCACGCAGTCGCAAGTTGGCGAGTCTGACAAGCAGTCGTGTGAGGTCATGTCCCATAAAAACATTCTTTTATCGTTTTAAATGGGATAAAGGTTACCATAATGCCTTCGTGCGCTTTTACGCGTTGTACAAATCATTAAAAAAGAAATAACAAATCTCATGGAATCACATTTTACTTATAGGTAGAAGAAAAGTTTTAATTTCTCATGATTAATCATCTAAATTGGACGACCCGTTTGGAACAGTGGTAGTGAACGCTGCCTTTGGTCCAAGGGTTGCGGGTTGGATCCCCGCACAGTACAAACATTTGTGTGCATGAACATGTTTGTTTGTATTGGTCTGGGTGTTTCCTATGTAATATAAGTATGTATTTAAAAAAGAAAAGTATTCTATGTATATATTTGTAATCCCACTGTTGATTCTGATATCCGTAACACAGGTGCTTGAGCTACCTATCTCGGAGTTAGATCAATGTATGTGATGTTGTGAAATATTTATTTATTTAAAAAAAATCATTAATGTTTTGGTCACAATTTTGAAGAGTGAGATAGAAATATATGATATCTTAATGTGTGACACGTAAAGTCCTTTTGACAAGACTCAACTCTAAAGCGAAGTCAACAAAATAGGTTTGTCTCTGTCGTCCAATGTCGTACAACTTTAAACAAATGTGTCGTAGAGCTGTGAGTACGTGCGAATCAAGCTCGTTTTCAGTTGTCTAATTGAAGGGGCGTGCCGTATCTTCCGCTATTTTGTATTAATCTAAGCATGCGAGCTAATAAATTGACCGTAATCGATGCATAAGATTGCGGGAAGTAGTAGAAACAGGAAAACAGACATCGGGACAAAAAGCTAAGATGATGATGATGACCACACCTCGGACACTCGCGACAAAATAAATGAAAACCAACCATTCATACAATGACGCTGTTGCAATACGGTACCTATTTGACTATTTTTTTTTATTTTCATAATCAAAAGACTTCTCAATGATAGAAACATCGTTGAAAGAATAACTTGATTCTCATTTAGGTAAACTACCTGAGATATCACAACTTTAAAATCACATTATTTTGGGCAAACCCAAAATGCTCCATACAAATGGCTACTGAAATGTTACGTCACAAACAATTATTTTGTATGCATTTCATTTGAATTTTGTATGGTAGCTATATCAAATGTTTCGTTTATGGCAATGGTTCTATTAAAATAGTTGGTGCAAATTGTATGGGTTATTCAATGGTATAATTATTTTTTACTTCATACTTTTAAAATGGACTTGCCCATGAATCTTTGAATGACCATAAAACCGGCTAGACATTATATTTTTAATTGAGAATTTTTGCTATTGGCACATATTTACCTATATTTTGATGAAATATTTTGTAAAATCTCGAGCTTGGTCAAATACCCTATTGCGTCCCATTGAAGTGTGAGTGAAATGGAAAGCTATGGTTTGCGCCATTTTTCCGTTGTAGTTCTAGCACGGAACAAGAAAACGCGCGCTTTGTCTATGAGTTCTAATTATACACCATAGATTAGGGTAATAAACTGGAACTGTCAAAGATTTCCATTGAATACCTGGATTTCACTACTAAAGCCTGGTTTACACAATGCGAGCTGCTGCCTTGCAGTTAGACAGCTCCTTGCAAGCGAGTTACCCGTAAGTGTAGTTCAAACAGTGCAACTCATCGGTGATGACGTACTCTCAGAGGCTGGCTTGCAGAGCCTTGACCACTGCAGACGTGTGGCAAGTTTCTCAGTCTTCTACCGGATTAACTTCGGAGAGTGTGCGGAGTTTCTGCATACTTTGATCCCCCCATCCAATTCCACCACCGGACAACAAGGCGTGGCGAGAAGTTTCATCCATACGTTGTTGGCTTACCCCTTATCCGCACGAAGCGATTTGCTTCCACGTTCATAATGCGGACAGCTAAGGAATGGAACTCCTTGCCAAGGACCACTACAATCTGGACATCTTTAACAAGAGTGAACAGGCATCTTTTATGCAAACGCGTTACATCCTAGACCTCATCGTCACTTTCCATCAGGTGAGATAGTGATCAAGCGTTAGCCTACAGTTCAATAAAAAAAAAATGTTATTTTTTTCCGAATTTACATTTAAGAAAAATAACAAGGGACTGCTTTGTTATTTTTCCATTTGTTGTTCAAATTATTATATATTTTAAATTTGTTATAATATTTGGTAGTAAAATAACTAGAGCATTAAGCTATAACCTGCAAATTGTAACTCGATACAATTAGCCCATTCAACTACTTTTGCAACACTGACCTGCGAGCCTAGTGTACAAGTCAATTGTTTCTAATTTTGCATTAAATTATTTACTTCTTTATTGAGGTGCAACTACTCGACAGGCTGTCTTGTACGCCAACGTAATGATCTTATACTCTCTTTAGATATATACTGCAAGACAAATCGAGAATGTAAAGCAACTATTCTCACAGAGACTAAAACTTATAATGAAGTCGAGGCATTGTTTGTTGATTGATAATTAATATTGTGTAAGAAATTTAAAGAAATATGTAGGATACACAAACATATACACGCTGATACAAACATACACACTTACACACACACACAAAGTCACTCACATAAACACAAAATTGACAGTACGTTCGCGCCTGCAGTTAGATAGTTCTTATTATATAGCATAAGTTAGTTAAGAGATAGAAGAGCGGAGCTGCCTGGCACAGGCTTAAAACTTAAAAAGCAGCTCCAATCCCATAATAAAATAAATTTTGTTTATTTACAATAAAATATTTTTCATTTTTCATTCCTTTGGTACGTCAGCTTGCACTATGTAAACCAGTCTTCAGAGCTATTAGATAATATTAGTAACAACTTTAGCTAGAGTACCTATATCCCAAATTGACCCTAAAGTAGATGGCTACACGGTGTCGTATACTAAAAAAATGTCAAAGTAATCTCAAAAGCACTCCTGGTACATTATCGAATATTGGTGCTAAAAATGTTATAAAACATCGAAAGTGCAGCGAAAATTCTAGCCGCAGATGCATGGGCAAGTTTATGATGATCACTATTAGGGGTAAAATATTAGAAGCCATTATCTGAATATGCTGCCATAAACTTTTAACATGACATGGCGGAACTATAAAGGTTCCTAATGGACTCCGGAACCCTTAAAACGGCTGAGAGATGAATTTTACGTATAATTTCATGTAACTTGTTTTGTCAAAAACCTTATCATGGCATTGCCGTGTTGGTCTAGAGGTTTTTAAGTACCGAGCCGTGATCTTGGGGTCCTGAGTTCGATTCTCAGGTCGAGCAAAAAGTATGTTTCGAATTTTTCGAACGTTGCTTGCGTTTGTGATCACCAATCCGCATTAGGCAAGCGCAATAATAACTATATTAAGCATAATCCCATTATAGTACCGATAACTTGATTTCTATGATGATTGTTAAGCCTAATCCCATTATAGTAGCGATAACTTGATTTCTATGATGAAGGCCTTTGCCCTGTAGAGAGACAGGTTATAGGCTGATACTTGATTGAACTTCTCATAGCAAATTAGTTAAATAAAATGACGTCAAAGACATAGGAGATCTATTGTTATTGGCTAGAACATTGTACAATATTCCAAAAATAAAGAAAAATCTGCCGTTTTCGGGAAAAATACACAGAAAACATTTTTCTCACAATCACGTGGTACAAATCAGAAAATAATTTAATAATTTTAATCCCAATCAAGCATACAATATGGCGTTAGAAGAACAACGACATGAACCCTCTATATGATATCCCATCCAGATGTCACTTGTCACTTTGACCAATATGTTTGTATTGTCAAATCTGACAGTTGACAGATGTCTTCATTGAAATGTCATTACCTCCATGATGGTTTTTGCTTTTCTTTCAGTGCTTTTTATTTTTGCACCGAAACGAAATCATTTCTTGGACAACTCTACCAGGTCCTACCCAAATCTCCTTACAATATTGGATAACACCTTTCACTACAACTTCTTGGTCCAGATTTAATGTAATCTAATATTGTAGCATCCTAAATGAAATGTTGCAATCTAGTCGCATTGACAAAGACAGTTTTGAAGCCGCACACAGATTTCCCCTGATGTTTGTCCGGCCTTACAATAAAGCTTTTAGTGGAATGAGCACTGCAATTGGATTAAGCACGAAATTGAGAACTTTTCAATTGAAGTTATTCGTTGTATGTACCTATATAAAATATCAATTAAAAACAATGTCATTATAGTATTTATAAGCTAGAAATGCTTTTGACCACACAGAATAGCGATGGTAGCTCAAAAAAATTATCCCTTCCGGCACGGATTTTTAATTGACGGTTTCAAATGAAGAAATATTTTTTTTTTCGAAACAAGATTTGAGATAAAAAATATAAACAGAAAAACAGAAAAAAAAAGTTAATATGGGAAAACAATTGCACTTCGCAAAAACAACTGAAGATTAAATGAAACGATTTTCTGATGAAAAAAAATTAATCCTTCCAGTACGGATTTTTAATTGACGGTTTCGAATGAAGAAATATTATTCTTTTTTTTTCGAAACAAAACAAAACAAAATTTGAGATAAGAAATATAATTCTTACATCGAAACCAATTTCGAAAGAAGAATCATTATTCTTAGTTACAAACTAGTTTCGAAACTAGGTTTCCTAGGCGGCCGAAGAGCTTATCTTTATTCGTATAACGGCCGATCCGACCAATCTTAATCCGAGACAGCGGATAGTGATTGGTCGATTCAATCCTAAATAGTATAGAAGATGTATAAACCTAATACTAATTGAACCATTTTTCCCCAGGTACATCTTCTCCCTGGCACTGGCAGATCTCCTAGTCATCCTCATCTGCGTTCCGTTCGTCTCCATCATATACACGTTAGAGTCCTGGCCGTGGGGCGAGCTGATCTGCAGAATATCCGAAGCTGCGAAGGATGTCAGCATTGGTGTGTCAGTATTCACGCTGACGGCATTGTCCGCGGAGAGATACTGCGCAATTGTGAATCCTTTTAGGAAATTGCAGGTACGTTTTATGAGTATAAGACAAAGCCGTTGCTCCGACAATCTGTCGGAGCGACGGCAAAAGGCCCGATGGGATGACCCTCATCCCGTGGAGTCAGGGCAAGGCATTGGTTTGGGACGCGACCTGTGCGGACACGTTGGCCCCTTCCCATGTCCACGCCACTTCACGGGGCGCGGGTGCAGCAGCTGCTTCGGCGGAGTCACGAAAAAAAAACAAATACTCCGCCTTAGACACCTGTTACCTATTTGCTCCGTTCGGCGTGGAAACCTTGGGACCGTGGGGGCCCGAGGCCCTCAAGCTTTTCCGCGAGTTGTCTGCCCGGCTACTCGACATTTCAGGTGACAGTAATGCTGGCAGCTACCTCGGCCAACGCATTGGGTTCGCCATTCAAAGAGGTAACGCTGCCAGCATTCTGGGCACGATGAGTAGCGGGGCAGATGTTTCATCTCATCCATCATCTCTTGTAAATAGTATTCCTCTTTTTGTTTATTTTTAGCATTCTGTAAATAAATATTTTATCAAGCAAAAAAAAATAATAGTAATAATAAGACAACGCAGTTCCCTTAAGACACAGCAGATGCATAGACGAAACGCCGGTTTTCTCTAAGCCGTTTTTTTCAAGCCGAAACGTGATTTACCACGGTTAAAACTTGTTTACATTGATGTATGGTTTTTTTTTTGTTAGCCAATGGCGTCCCACTGCTGCTGCTCCTCAATTGATCCCTATCCAATTTGGACATACTTGTAAAAATCGTCACATCATCATTTTGTGGGCCAACCCCGTAGTCGGAGTTCATCGGTCGGCAGCCATTGAGTGAGCCATCTTTTGAGGGCCCAATAAATAATATAATTATTTCACAACATCACATACATTGATCTGACCCCTAGATAGGTACACACACAGGTTGAGTTGAGTTGAACACAGGTGTTACAGTGGGATTACAAATAAGTATATACATATAATACTATTCTCCTGTAAATGTCTTTTTAATACGAGCAGCTATTAAAACGTTTAACAATATTTCGCAAAATCTTGGTTTAGACATCTTTAATAGTAGTGTTGTACAACTAAAGAGAAATCTGTGTGACGAGTTATTTAAACTTACCAAGTAATTGTGTGCTTTGTGCGAACAGAAGATGTTTATTACTTGGATTTTTGATTTTTTTTCTTCTTTGACTTACTCTTGTTCCTTGAAGTGGAAACTTTTAATTGGCTTTGTTTTATTTAAAGTTAGTGCTATTTATTGATTAGCTGTAAGATTCCCAAAAATTGTAAAATGAATAAAATTATAATAATACATAGAAAACACCCAGACCTATCTGGGTATATCTGCACACTATGTGATTTTACTAACTTGTATATATTTTTTTATTGCTTATAATAGGTAGACGAGCTTGCGGCCCATCTGATGGTAAACGGTAACCGCCGCTCATAGACATTAACAATGCCGGAGCACAGTCATGCAGCTGCCGTGAAAGAAGAACTCTTTTCAAACCTCGTTCAAAAAAGGACATGTCATAGCGATCAGGGAACACCGCGGCTGGAAACTGACGCGCTGACTTTACTGTAACAAATATTAATATTCAATTTAGTTTAGTTGTAATCTCAAATGTTTGTTTGTTTATTTGCTCACCAAGCGATTTGTTATGATATAAGGCGACACTGAAAGTTCTTAGAAAATCAAAAACTGAATAATTTAGCAAGTTGTTACTTTTATTATATCTTTTCAAAATAGTGTCCCTTCACATCAATACATCGCTGAATTCGATGAAACCACTGAGAAAAGCACTTGGCCCACTCTTCTTTAGGGGTCTCTTCGACGGCCTTTTAATACGCAGCCACTGCTTCTTCGGCGTCCGTGAAACGTTTTCCTTTTAGTTTTTCTTTTATTTTTGGAAATAAATAAAAATCGCAGGGTGCGAAGTCTGGGCTATATGGCGGGTGACCCAGTAGTTCTACGTCTGACGTCGCCAAATACTCGAGTGTTTGCTTGAGGGTGTGCGGCGAGGCGTTGTCGTGGTGAAGGAGGATCCTACTGCGAGGTCGTTTTTACCGAACTTTTTCCAAGACAAGTGGCAAACAGTTATTAGTGTACCACTCTGCGGTAACTGTTTTTCGATCCTCTAAACAAACTGTTGCGATATGACCTGTCCATCCGAAGAACGAGGCGACCATCTTCTTTCCCACGCTGCGACCTGTCTTCACTTTAGTTGGCAACTCCTCGAATGGAAACACCTATTCAGCAGATTGTCTTTTAGTTTCAGGATCATAACAATAAATCCAGCTTTCGTCACCTGTTAGTATGTCAAACACAGCATTTGAGTCACCTCCGTTTAATCTTTGAACCATTTCGCGGCACCAATCAACACGACGTAGTTTTTGGGCCTCATTCAAATTATGAGGTGAGGCACAAAGCTTTCTGAACCCCTAAATGTTCATGAAAGATTTTGTGTACTTGACTCATACCAATGCCTATCTGCTGATAGGTCATTCTTTTGTCGGCCTCTATCATACGTCGCACAACACTGATGTTATCTTCGGTAGTCGCCGTACATGGTCGTCCCTTACGCAAATCATCGGTGAGATTAGTGCGACCACATTTAAACTCATTAAACCAGTTATAAACAGTGGCACAAGATGGAGCTTCACTGTGAAAGGCCAATCGAAGTCTTTCATAACTTTCTTGTTGACTAATTTGACATGGAAAGTCATAGAAAATCATTGCACGGATTAAAGATTATTTTCAATTTGCCGCCAAATCGGAAAAAAAGAGAATCGAATTAAATGCATAGACAATAATATTGGCAAAGATTCCATTTTCAAAATTTAAACTTATTTTTTTAATCAGCCTCATAGAACTGGCCAGTCCTAAAAGCTTTCAGTGTCGCCCTCGTATGTGTAAACACGTTAAGAACTACAGTTCTGTTCATAAGTTACAATGTCTATACATATAAGCAATAATTATTGCAGTCTGTTGTGTTTTCCAATAAATAAAAATAAATGAACAATGTAGGTACATTTGCTATATGGTTACCTGTACTTAAATGTACAGCTACTGGGTCTGGCTTGTATGCCATATTTTATTCCATTACTACTGTTACCGCGCCTGGCGGGTAGCCAGATAACTCGGCAGAAACTTAGACAATTTGATTGTTGAAAACTTAAATGCGCTCTTTATATAAAATGGGAGAATTTCAGCAATTACATTATTATACAGACCAAAATAGAAATTAAGTCATATTTTCATTGAATACTGTAACAATACCTTTAACTAATGGCCCTCTACTTTTCACCTCTTTATTATTTCTTTCTTTTTCAACTTGAAATCTGTTAAAAACGTCATGTTAAGGTGACGGGTAGGGATTTTAATTTTTAGCAACAAAAAAATTTGGGTCCGTTTTTGTACGCGAAAAATTGATTCACACTAAAAGTGGCCGCTTTTGGCGGTAATCAATTTTTCGCGTACGCGTTGGACCCAACATTTGTGCATGGTTATTGAATTAATAGTTTAAGTGTTTGCCGAGAGGTTGTAACCCTGAATTTTTTTTAAAAAAATCCAGTTAAGAAGCTAAAAATTAAATCAAGTGTGCCCTACCCGTCACCTTAATGCATTCTTTGTTCTTTAGAAAGTTTCCTGCCACCGCCGTCAATGTTCGGCTTTCATTTTCTCACGGACGCTAAAAATCGCCAAGTAAAAATCTCCAATTTTTGTCAATAATTTTTATGATTAAATTATTTAAATCAAGTTCAAAAATAACACATCTTATTAAATCCGAATTGTCCTTTTAACAGAGAGATCATGTCAAAAATACACTCAGACCACTTGACCGTAGGAGAGCCATGCTTCGGCTTGAATGGGCCGGCTTGACCGGAGTGATATCACGGCCTCACAGAACACCGGCGTGAATCATCACTGTGCTGTGTTTCGTCATTTTTCGTCAATCATTAAATATAGGTAGATATGTAAATTAGGTAATTTTAATCAAGCATTTCAATCACCGGCCGTGTGGTCCCGGCAGAGTAGAATAGGCCACCCTCACTCTTACCGAGGTGTCGTAAAAGGCGACTAAGGTAAAGCTGCTGGCTCATGCCAGCAGCTTTATGATGATCATTCATCAGCACCCAGAGAAGGAAAACTCTGCATTTATACCAAAACCCTCGCCAACCCGTCTGCCAAGCGTGGTGAGTATGGCAATTACCCTTCATGTGATTGAGGGAGGCCCGTGCCCCAGCAGTGGGAACTTAAATGGGCTGATGATGATGATGATTTCAATCAAGCAAATTGGCTCAAAAAATTTAAAAGTAACCAGAGTCATAAAGACATATCTGTATAATATTTTTTTGGACGTATGTAGTATGTATATAAAATATTGACGTTATCCATATTTTACGATTAATTTACACCATTTTAATGGTATTCGTCGCTAATGAAGTAGAATGAATCTGACACTTAATTACGACCAATCATACACCTAATTCTGTTGTAATTAGTTATGAAGACGGAATCCCAAGAAAGCAGTTATTTAGGAAGTCACATATTAAAGGAATTATACTTATAACATTTTGGGAGCATGGATTTTCGACATTGGTTTTCGACATACCTTATTAATTGATCATGTAACAATATTGGATTGGGATGGATGGATGAGCATTAATGGAAATATTATGTTCTATGGAGTTAGTACAGATCCTATGATCGAATGATTGTTGTAATTAATTACGGTCAAAATGCCTACGGTCAAAAAGACCAAAAATTATAAAACTGAAAGTACAAAAAGATATGTTTATATATAATTGTCGAATTGAGAACCTCTATTTTTTAGAAGTCGGTTAAAAAATCCGAAATCCGAAATACCAAAGTTTTGTAATTCTGATGTTCAATTGTCTGTTGAAAATATTGAATGTGTAAATATTAAGAGTTAAAGTATGAAATTACCGTTTTGTATTGCGATTTTATTAGAAGTTGTATTAAGCAAACTAACATTATATTAATTTTCAAAGTAATTGGTTAACGCTAGTACTCTTTAAATACACTCTTTAGGATAGTTTTTCAGAAAAAAATATGTTTTAATAAAAAAAAGTTATTGTTGATAAAAACTGCCAACAATAAAAAAGGGCTTTTTAGAAAATTTTGTTTTGCAACAAGAATACAATAATATCTTATCATCATCATTTCAGCCAATAGACGTCCACTGCTGGACATAGGCCTCCCCCAATGTTCTCCACAGAGATCGGACCTGTGCCGCCCGTATCCAATGGATTCCCGCAACCTTCACCAGATCGACGGTCCACCTTGTGGGGGGCCTGCCACGACTGCGACTTCCTGTACGTGGCCTCCACTTGAGGACCATTCAGCCCCAACGGCTGTCGGTTCTCCTCGCTATTAGGGCAGGGGCCCATTGCCACTTGAGACATGCAATCAAATAAATCTAATTTCTATTTAATATAAACCTATAAAATATGTATAGTCTTAAATCAAAATAAAATTATACTATGGTGACATTTTGCTTATCAAAGAAGTTATTAGAAGTCTTATTGTCTGTAGAAAAAAAAACGATAATTTCATACTTTAAGCCCTGTTACTTTTTGTGTAATGTGGGTTCAAAGTTTCTTCGGGCGCTTCTAAATGCTGGGCTCTTCTTCAGGCCATCCTTTACTTTCATGGAAGGCCTACCAGGTCTACGACTATCAGTGCCTCAATTCGAAAACCTTCCCTAGCAGCCGTCAGTGCAACTCGCAACATTTTTTAAAAGTTTATTTTTTGTTTCAGCTTCGCAAACTGCCGCTTGTCTGCGCAACCATCATCTGGGGAGCAGCTCTCATCTTCGCAGCTCCAGCGGCCATATTCTCAAACACAGTATCCCATCATTACCCACTTGAAAATGTGACTATTATTTACTGCACACCGTACCCACCGGGCTGGCATCATTATCCTAAGTAAGTTATTGAGTTATCATCATCATCATCATCAGCCCATTTAAGCCCTCAGCCCTCAATCACATGAGGGGTAATTGCCATACTCACCACGCTTGGCAGACGGGTTGGCGAGGGTTTTGATATAAATGCAGAGTTTTCCTTCTCTGGGTGCTGATGATCATGCCAGCAGCTTTACCTTAGTCGCCTTTTACGACACCTCGGTAAGAGTGAGGGTGGCCTATTCTACTCTGCCGGGGACCACACGACAAAATACCTATATCTAGATCTAATCAAACTTACTTCAAGCTTTATTTGTACTGTATGTTTTGAGCAGCATCGCGCGGTGTGGCTGTATAGTCCTATGAATTTGAGTGTGTTTTCGGGAGTGAATTTTCCGACCGCATTTGCGACACGTAAATTGAGCGCTGCTACGATTGGAATGGCAGGCACGGTGCTTAGCACGTTTTCCTTCGGGTAAAGGACACTTTCTTAGTAGAGAAGGGGTAGGTGGTGCAATATTCAATAAGGAATAAAAATAAATGAAAAGAATTAAACAAGTCACGTGACCGATTTTGTATGAAAAGATGATTTTTTTTTTTATACGAATTTCCAAAAGTCATAGAACAAATGTTGTAATATAATGGTTGATGGAACACTTGGTTAAAGGGATGTTAATGTTCACAGATTCATGTAGAAAGGGCCTGTTATTTAATTAAAATATTTTAAGATTATTACCTATGTCATTTTCGGAGTATTATTAGATAAAACTGTCGTGGCAGTCCATGAAAGTCGAAGAATTACCCACCTATGGGCAAATACCGTTCAGTTGTCAGAGACAATTTCAACATGGACGCAGACGAAGCGCCTGATACAACTATTAAAACTACTGAAGCTATTTTACGCAATGTTGATTGGAATAATCTAAATTAGTTGGGGTTAGTGATGTGACTTGTGTTGTTTTTTTCCATTTTACTATTTTTATTTTTGTGTTAGGTACTAGTAATTTTGTCAACATCGCCTGATAGAAAGGGACAAAGGAGGACCATAGCAACTTAGCAACTAATATGAAATAACAAGTAGACATAAAACAGAAAAAAAACATAGATTTATTGTCAACTAGTGGCCCGCCCATAGACTTAGGACGTCGCCCGTCCATGGCCCGCCCTCACTTTGTACCGGACACTTTATTTTGTGTCAAAGCGAATTTATTCTTCTTTTTGGAATAAGTATGACGTGGAGGTTGAAACATAAACTATTTTTCATACCAACTTTAAATCCCGCTATGATAGGAACCTCTGTACCAAATTTCCTTATAGTTTAGGCCCTGCGTGCATAGATCAGTCTATCAGCTTGGTGTATAGATAGATTTGTATACCTACATACTGGTCCACAACTGAAAGTAGGTACGTAAGTATCTTTTTTCCATGTCATAGGTGGCAGACGAGCAGACGAATCACCTGATGGTAAGCGATTGTCGCCACCCATGGACACCCACGATACCAGTGGAGTCACAAATGCGCTGGAAAATTTTAAACCCCCCTTTCCCCCGGATCGGGCCTGCGGTAAGGGTGAGTGAGGACTCACGCAGCGAAACACAGCACAGTGCTGCTTCACTCCGGTCGAGCCGGCCCATTCATGCCAAAGGGTAGCTCGCCCACTGCTGAAGCGTGGCTATCCCTCTACCAACACAGTATTAAAGGTCTTGTTATACTGTGCTACAATTACTCATCCTAAACTGTAGGAAGCAAAATATAATATATTTTGGGCGTTAAAGAGCTCAAAGATACCTAAAGTAGGTTAATGCCTGTCTTACTTCTGAATAACTTAGGTGCCTTAATTTTAACAGGACTATCGAGGTCAAAACACACTTACCTATTTAGAAGTTAAGGACAATAGCAGACCAGAGCACTGTCTGAGTGCGGCGAAAAGTGGATGAAATTGACTTATGACAGAAATTAATGGTGAAATTAAGAAGAGGTCTAATAGTTTTAGCTACTCATTAGTAGTAGCAAATGTGGGCTGAGGTGATGTTGATGAACTAAACTCAAATTACTCAAGAGCGATATTCCTAGGATGCGAATTTCGACCCGCGTACGGACTAGCGTGATAGTGACCATGTTTTTCCAATAAGTTTCCTTTCATTATCCGCGTTATTAGTTCCATTTTTTGCCATTTGGCTACGGAACCCTAAAAAGAGTACGCTATTCTCTTGAAGGTCTATAATTCGTAGCCGTCGGAAAATACTCCTGTAGCCAAACCACACATCTGAGATACGTGGTAGAAAGTTCAACGAGAAACGCACAGTATTAGACCGCCATCCATCGAGATGATAGGGATGGAATGACAATGGACAACATTACAAATTTTTAACATGTCCATATTGTTTTTTTATATGAAAGTAGACATAAAATGAACAGACCCATATTTTATCTTTTTCAAAATTTGTCCATTTTCATGCATAAAATAATTATTGAAATTCTTTTTATTCTAAATAGACTTAAGCGCCAAATGACGTCATCGGACGGCTGAATACAGCGATATTCCTTTGCTTATCATTGTTTTAATAAAAAAAGGTACTACTGTCAAAGGTAAATAATACTAGTGTCAACATTGTCAACGTCATTCATACATTCAACGTTGACAAGTTGTCTTTTTTTTTTTGACAGTTACATGTCATGAGTTTGGCATTACGTAAATTTAAAAATATAATGTGCTAAGCAAAGAAATATTTTACAGTCTGCCGTCCGATGACGTCATCTTACGTTTTTTAGTTTTTAATTTTTTTCTCAGTAAATAAGCAATATAAAAAATGAATAAATATATATTCGAGCAGCGGAAAAGTAAACAAAGAATTGGTATTTTTTGTTTCAAAGCTTAGCAATTTTGAAATGTTGTCCATTGCTTGCGTGTGGTTCTATAGGGTACCGGAGGCCCAAACAGGGGGTAAGGAAGGTTCAAAGGTTGGCTACGCAGAATCGCACATGTGACTCTACTGGTGTTACGATGGTTTTTTTACATAATTTTAATGGGTTTGCACTTGACCTTATTTCACCTAATGGAAGGTGACAATAAGGTCTAAGATGTAGCGTACTTACCCAGAAGAAGCCTATTCACTCTCGACTTAAAGACACCCTAATTGTAACTCTCTGGGAATAGAAGCCGGCCAGTTGCCTTACGCTGGTTAAGTTGGTTTACGCCATGTCGCTCTGGTTGAGCGGTTTGCGTTCCTAATGAGTCATTCAAGTAAAAGATGAGTCACATCACTAGTGGGGTCACAATCTGAGATTTGTCTGTGATTCCAAATGGGATAGGACACTGTGAACTTGAAAAGGTCAGCAAATGTTCGGGAACGTGATCGTGATTATGTAAACGGAACATCGTTATTCCTTTATTTTCACAGACCAATGAACTGGCCAGTTTGGGATAATAATGAAGAAATGGACTTGTCAGAACTGAACTATAGAGATCTATGAATGAACTTAGGTAATATCTCTGCTTGGTCCGAAGAAAAAGTTATTACATTACCTACTTTGCTCGTTATCTAACTCAAAGGATTCGCTGATTTACGATCTGGAAAATCGTATTAACATTTTACACGTCATGCATTTTCAGGTTTGAAATTTGCAGTGTTCCGCAATCGACTTACCTTTTTTTTGGTAAATAGGCTAACGCTTGACCACAATCGCCCCTGATGGAAAGCGACGATGAGGTCTAGGATGATACGCGTTTGCCTAAAAGATCACTCACTCTACTCTACTTTTATACTTACTTATATTTAAGTAGAATAAGTAATGGATGGTTTTAGAAAAAATCCCCATTTGTACACAAAAACCTAGACATAACATTCCACGAAATAAATATAATCTTGTACAAATGAACTCGAAATTAATGCTACATAGTTCTGGTCCCTATCCGATGTCAATTAAAATTTGCAATAAACTCCCAAACAATATAAAAAATGAAAACATATTCACAAAATTCATAACTCTCCTAAAACACTTTCTTATTAAAAAAAGCTACTACTCAATAAATGAATACCTTGACGATAAACTAATATAATATTTCTCTGGTCGGTATTTTCAAAGCCGTTAACTTAATTATAAATAAAACATGTTTCAGTTCGCCGATATACGACCTATAAAATGTCTGCCCCTCTCTCTTCCGCTTTGCTATGCCTGTCAAGGCGCATATGAAGTAAACTGTGTGCAATCCCAAATAAATAAATAATAACAATAAATAAATAAGTTAAAATTACGAATTTGTTTAGTTGACCAAGGTTCTATTCAATAAAGATAGGTAACACTATATTGGGACAAAATACTTAAAAAGTGTAGTGTAGGAATTTTTTTGGGTATAGCAATTTTTTGCAATTTATTCTTAAGAAGATAATATCAAATTCAAATTAAAATTCAAATAATTCTTTATTTGCATAGGCTTGTACACAGCACTTACAAATCGTCATACATTTGAATGACTTAAAACTATTTATAAGTACTTATGTATAATTTACAAGTTAATACATATATATGTTGATACATAAAATATACACAAGAAATAAATAAACATAATGCGATTCTACCACCGGCTCGGAAAGTTGTTTCTGGTCGAGAAGATCCGGCAAGAAACTCGCCAGTTACTCGTCGGTTCACGGCGAAGCAAAAAGCACTTACAAACATTTATTGACATACCAAGGTCTCCGGTAGCTTAAAAATAAAAAAATAAAAATCATTTATTTCAAGACACATGGCCCATTTAAAATGTTAGTATGTTAGTAACAAACAACTTATAAAACTATGTGAATTAGCACAGACAGAACAACATATAACTAATACCTACCTTTGCAGACAGTAGGCACCTACTGTCTGCAAAGTCTGTCTGTCTGCTTAGTCGGTAAAACAGTTGTCCGGTTAGCAAAAGATCGTTGATTCGAGTCTCACCTAAAGACTGTCGAAAAAAAAATTCAGTGCGTTATTTACTTAACTTAGTGTAGATACATTTCGGCCGTTACTATCTCTGTAAGAGATTTTTACCAGTTAGTCTTCAGACAATGAATGTTTGATAGTAGAGAAGGCAGGTGAAAAGTAAGCAAAATCAACAATACTGAGTTTCCCTTTCGCCTGTAAAAAGATAGAGTTTACAAACAAATCTAGTTAACTTAATTAAGGTTTATATTTCTTGTACTAGAAAGCAAAATACTTAAACCCAAGTGTTAACACAACCACACGATCTGTACAAGTAATTGTCTGCACTTGCTCTTTTCCTTTTCCTTAAGTTTCATTAAAGTTAAGATTCTTACCCAGCGCATTTGAACGAAACTGTTCATTTATTTTAAAGAAAAGTCTGGCCGTTTTGTTAGAAAGCTTCTGTTTGCTGATGGATGTTTATTTACAATCCGTATTGAACGGGAGATAACGAGATTGTGTTCGCTTGAGCAAAGAGTATAGCTACCATGAGCAGAAAAGTCTTATTCGTAAAGAAATCGGAAGAAGTACAATGAAACATAATTGGCAAATACTATTCCTTAAGTGTCTATTATTCATCATTAGCTCCTACATAAAATTTTGGAAATAAATAAAACCGATTTTGTATTTTTTTACCCGTTATTTGGTAAGATATCTTTTGATCTGCTCATTTTAAGAATATTCTTGGGCTTTTTTTGTTTGGAAGGAGAGTGCCATGCAAATTAAAAAAAAAGCACCTAATTAGTAAACAAAAAAAGTTTAAAACCGCTAACCGATGTCGCTGGCAGTGACACTGTCTTATGTGTAGATACGCCAAAGGTCGTGAACTCCATCCCCCAGGACCATTCTTCTGATGAACATTTGTATTTGTTTTGTGTCTGGGTGTAATAAATTACATATTTTATAATGCTTTTAATATTATTTGTAATTTCACTCTTGTCTGATATCCGTAACACAAATATTTTAGCTACTTAGTACTACAGAACCAGGTCAAGGAGATGTTATATGAATTTATTTCTTGTGAATAAGCTTGATTATTACTTTCTTTATTCCCTTTTAGTAAGCTCTACGCGTCTCCTAGGTTTTTTTTTTCTATCATTGTCCGTAAAACTCATAGTCACTATTAATATACTAACCGAGGGAGGGGACCGGTTATTTTCTCTAAAAACCTATTTCAATCATCCTACACAAATTTATGTTTTAAGTTCTACCTATTGTAACTAGCATATTGTAATTGCTAAATTGTGAAGAGAAAAGTAAATCATTTATTTATTTATTATTATGTTTAAACGAAATGACTCATAGAATTTTCATTTACAGATGGATGACGCTAGCAAAAGCAATCATATACTACGGCCTGCCTCTCCTCGTCATCGCGTTCTTCTACTCCCTAATGGCCCAGAGGCTTCTGGCCAGCACCAGGGAAATGCCGGGAGCCCTGCATGGCGGTCAGGGGGAGGCACAGGCTAAGGCCAGGAAGTCTGTCGCTTGCATGGTGCTTATCTTCGTTATTGGTAAGTCATTGGACTGCCTCGTTGGCACAGTTGGGTTCGATCCCCGGTTCGGTTTGGGACAAAATTTATACCTTAGTTTCTCTGTAAATGAATTCTCAGTGTCAGCCCAAAGTTTGGAAGTTGACGGTCTTGTACCCCTTTGCCTCGGAAAGCACGTTAGCCGTTGGTCCTGCACCTGATCTCTCTTCGGTCATATCATACTGATGTCCCTACGAAATATAAGAGTAAGGGTACAGAGAGTGCACTTGAGTCTGCGCAAACACTTGTGCACTATAATTACGTGCGTCGATGGTTGATCGCTGAGATTGACCGCCATGACCGAAATATCGGTTTGGAGGGCATTACATTGGTAAGTCTAGAGTTTTTTTTGTCGTTGGTTCGATAACCAGCCTCCACTCTGGACAAACATTCTTGTCAGGAACACTTGAGTAGGTATTTTCAGTGTGAGTGTAAATGACATTATGACAGTATGTATTTATTCCTCTGTTGTGTAATATTCACTCGATAACACAAGTACCTTCTAGTAGTTAATCAAGTCAATGTGTGAGATGTTCCGAGATCTGTTTTTCCTAACCACTATAATCTGGACATCTTAAAGGCAAGAGTGAACAGGCATCTTTTAGTCAAACGCGTATCATCCTAGACCTCATCGTCGCTTCTGTGCGATTAATGCGATTTGTGCGATCAATTTTTCGCGTACAAAAACGGACCTAAAATTTGTGCATGGTTATTTAACAAATAGTATAAATGTTTGCCGTGAGGTTGTAGCCCCGAAATTGTTTGAAATAGATCCGGTTTAGTTGCTAAAAATTTAAATCGATGGCGTCGCTAGTGGTAACGGTAGGGCACTACCCGTCACCTTAATCTCATCATCATCAGCCCATTTAAGTCCCCACTGCATATGCGTCCCTTCGGCATATGCTGAGTGCAAACCTTTTTGGTGACACATTTTTTTATTTTTTTTTATTATTACTTTATCTCTTTTACTGTACATTATTTTATAGATGTAAAAATGTTTTGTAATTTTGTTACTTTATTTGTGTCACTAAATAAATATTATTTCTTTCTTTCTTTCTTTCACTGCTGGGGCACGGGCCTCCCTTAATCACATGAGGGGTAATTGACATACTCACCACGCTTGGCAGACGGGTTGGCGAGGGTTTTGATATAAATGCAGAGTTTTCCTTTTTTGGGTGCTGACGATGATGCCAGCAGCTTTACCTTAGTCACCTTTTACGACACCTCGGTAAGAGTGAGGGTGGCCTATTCTACTCTGCCGGGACCACACGGGTAATCCTTTAATCTAAAAGTGCTAAAAACAAATGCTAATAGCTAACTAATTAACAACTCGACGAAACACTAATGAACTACACTAACAACAAAGTATCCAGTGGATGGAAATGAGCTCTGAACTAAATCTTTTTTCATCGACTTCACTAAAGATAATTAAAAGCAGTGTTGCTACTTACTAAAAAAGTTTTGCTTAAACCTTCATGGACGGCGTTGATTACTAGCGTAACAAAAACTGTTTTTGTTATAGAGGTAATACTAATTACCTTAGTTTGTCTGCCTCTGTGGCGTAGTGGTTAGTGGGTCGCACTATAAAGCGACGGCTGCGCAAGAGGTCCCGCGTTCGATCCCCGGGGCGGGCCAAAAAAGTTTTCGGTAAGAAATTCTTAGTGTCAGCCCGGAGTCTGGTAGTTGGCGGTGTTGTACCCCCGGCACGTTGCACGCTGTGCCCAATCCCTCTTCGGTCGGATCACCCTGGTGTCCCATCGTAATAGGAATAATTTTTTTTATTGTTCAATCTCACCTGATGGAAAGTGTCGATGAGGTCTAGGATGTAACGCGTTTGCCTAGAATATGCCTGTTCACTCTTGCCTTAAAGATGTCCAGATTGTAGTGGTCCGGAAAAACAGACCTTGGCAAGGAGTTCCATTCCTTAGCTGTCCGCATATAATGTAAGGGAATAGAGAGTGCCAACCCGTCTGCCAAGCGTGGTGAGTATGGCAATTACCCCTCATATGATTGAGGGAGGCCCGTGCCCCAGCAGTGGAGACTTAAATGGGCTGACGATGATGATGATGATGATAGAGAGTGCACTTGTATTTGCATACACTTGAGCACTATAATATATCCTGCCCATGTGGCTGATCGTTGTGATTGGCCGCCGTAGCCGTAATTGGTTGGAGGATATTAATTAATAGTTTTAACAAATGGATGCGATGGTAGCTCAGTGGATGGAACACCCTTTCCATACGGGAACTAGTGGTTCGAATCCGAGCATGCACCTATGGAGTATTCAAATCTATGTGCGTATTTCAAGATTACTTCTGCCATGAGAATCTGAGACGTTTCTCCGACAGTCATTTCGCCGTTTGGCTTTTCTTCGACATAATGTTTCGTCACCGGCCATTTCGCCGACAGTACCTTTCACCTATGAACTATTCGCCGACAGAAATTTTCGTCGACATGGATTTCGCCGACACAACTTCTCCTATTCTTGTGTAATATTATCTTTTTACAAAACCTCAATTCTTATTATTGCCTAATGCGGGTACCTACTTTTAGCAATTATAAAAATTATGGTTAGGTCTTGTTGATGATGGAAAACATCTTGAGTAAACTTACAATTCTCGGACCGTTTCTTAATATTGAGGCCTATCTATAATATTTGATTATGAACGTGTATCCGTGATCCAGTTGGGTTGGTTTCTCTGTCTAATTGTTGCGAAGTTCAGACGGCAATCGCTTCATCAGATTTTTTGAATCTTAGATCATGATGGTCATCCGGAGCCCGGGCTCCGAAGTGACAGATGAACTCGCAACACAAGTGGAGGCACAAGTCAACCTTCCAACCCCCTTTACCCCGGATTGGGCATCCGGTCCGCTCCTCAGCCGTGTGGTCCCCGGCAGAGTAGAATAGGCTACCCTCACTCTTACCGAGGTGTCGTAAAAGGCGACTAAGGTAAGGCTGCTGGCTTAATCATCAGCACCCAGAGAAGGAAAACTCTGCATTTATATCAAAACCCTCGCCAACCCGTCTGCCAAGCGTGGTGAGTATGGCAATTACCCCTCATGTGATTGAGGGAGGCCCGTGCCCCAGCAGTGGGGACTTAAATGGGCTGACGATGATGGGCCTCCGGTACCCTCACTCACGCAGCGAAACATAGCACAGTGCACATTGACTGACCGGATGGCGCAATTGGTAGTGACCCTGCTTCTTACGCCAAAGGTCATGGGTTCGATCCCCACCCTGGACTTACATTCGTGCCATCGCACGAATGTAAGTCCGAATAAGTGTTCATCAACACTTATGTTTGTTCAGTGTCTGGGTGTTATATATGTATTTAAGTATATATTTGTGTTCCTCTGTTGTCTGATATCTGTAACACTAGTGCCTCAGCTACTTAGTACGGAATCAGGTCAACGTATGATATGTCGTGAGAATTGTGCGTGAGCTGTCGCTTAACACGGTCGAGCTGCTTCTACCGCAACGTACGCTACCCGGATTGCGCTGTACTAACTCTACCCCCAACAATGGCAAAGTGTAATATTTGTGAAAAGACAATCACCAAGAAGTCACCAGGGCTAGAATGCAACAAATGTCAAAAGATAGTTCATGGAAACCAATCATGTTCTAGACTATCGGTGAAACAACTATCTGCACTTCGTAATGCGGAGAGCTTAGAATGGACGTGTGAAGAATGCTGCAAAGACTCTCCAAGACGCACGTCACTCATAATTCCAGATGATGACGACGACGAGCAGGATGACGACATCGATGTTAATATCACGTCTCCAGCCTTGAAAAAATTACTAGGCGACATCTCAAAGGAGGTAAAACAGGCAGTGAAGAAAGAACTGGCTCCAGTAAATGAATCCATAAATAATTGCTGCCACAAAATGGATGAGATGATGTGTACTATGGAATCTTTCAAAGTCAAAATCAAAGAGTTAGAAAAGAAAAACATCCACTTGCAAAACCAAAACTCGCATCTGGAGCTAAAAGTTGATGCATTGGAACAACACATAAGAAATATCGATCAAAAATTAATAAATAACGTACTCGAATTAACTGGAATACCAGAAAATAATAATGAAGACCTGGATAGTATGCTGATCCATGTTATGAACAAAAGAAATACATACAAGGAAGAAGTTTCTGCTGTAAAAAGATTAAAGGGACGAAATGGAAAGGAGGGTGTCATACAAATTATACTAAAGCAAGAAGAGCAGGTAGATCGATGGATACGCGCCGCACGAAAGCAGGTTACGTGTGTAGAAGATGTACTACCCAGTGCTGTGTCTGAACTCGCAAAATCAAAGGTGATGTTCCGTCGTGCCTTAACTAATTTGAACAAGTCCCTATTATGGCAAGCGAAACAAAAGCTTCGAGAATCCCATAAGTACGTATGGTTTCAAGAAGGAAATATTTTGGCTCGAAAAAGTGACAATGACAAACCAAGGATCATCAGAAACATCGCAGACATCGACAAGTTACTCAACACCACTACCAATACCGCCACAAGGAATAGTGATAAGCGATAGCAGTTTCCCCTTCCTCAGTTCTCACTACGATAGATATACCTACGGATGTTATAGAAATAGTCGACTCCTCCCCTAGCATAATTGACTTCAGTAATTACCTTCCAAATAGCAATAAGTACAAATTAAATATTGTCCATATAAACATAAGATCGATTGTTAAAAATTTTAGTTCTCTCACTCAATTAATAGATTCTTCTCCAATCGATATCGATCTCATTATCTTAACTGAAGTGGGTATTTTATCATCCAGTGGATTGAAACAAATGTTTAGTCTAAGTGGCTATGTAATGTGTAGTGTGCTCCGTGAACAGCGAAGAGGTGGCGGTATCATAATGTTTATTAAAAATACGCACAATTTCGAAACAATAACTAATGCACCGTTAAAATACTGCGAATCAATCATAGGAATCCTAAAAACCTCGTATCACTACACGGCACACATCTGCGCATTGTATAGACCCCCTAATAGTAGTAAGCACTTATTTATCACGGAACTAAAACAGCTGCTATGTAAAGATAATTTCCATCACACGGACCTATACTTACTCGGGGATACGAATATCGATCTAAAATGTCATGATAACATACGCGAATACTATCTAAGTAGCATGGCCGAGTGTGGTCTAACAAGCGCGATATCAGACTACACAAGAATAGAAACGCGAAATGAAATTACAACTCAAAGTTGTATAGATCATATTTTTGTAAAATCACGCTTGTCCGACCTTTACTCGGCCGCGCTTGGCACTGTTCTGGCGGACCACCGAATGGTCATAATCTCGTGCGCAGGGATTGAGCCTCGCGGCTGTATACAGGGTGATTATCAGTGTAAAACATTGATCGATGGTAATAAATTGTCACCTTTATTAAACAACATAAAATGGAATGAGTTTGATAATATGAAATGTCCAATAGAAATTTATAATTTTATCAAACAGAACATCAATTATTGCTATGAACAATCGAAGTACACAAAGAAAATAAATATCAATAGTAAAAGAAATCGACAACCGTGGATAAATAGTAAAATAAATAACACGTGCAATAAGAGAGATATATTATACTGTCAGTGGAAAAAAGATAGTAACAATAAAATCATTAGACTAGAATTTAATAAATATAGGAATAAAACTCGCAAAGAAATAGAAAAAGCAAGAAATAATTATCTAAATGCCGAAATAAATAAAAATAAAAGTGATCCCAGAAAACTCTGGGGTATATTAAATTCTCTATCCGGTCGCGTTTCGAAATCTGTGGACAGTGCTATTCTAAAGGCTTTTCAGAAAAATAATCTTACAGTAAAAAAGTTGGCTAATAATTTCGCATTAGAATTTGATAATAACGTAAGAAAAATATTACCAAAATGTAATGAATGTCTGTTGGAAGTGTCCGAATACGAGTTTCCTGAGATTAGATCTATGCTTCTGACACCCGCAACACCTACCCAAATAGCAAAAATTATTAGAGGACTAAATGTCAACAAAGCTCCCGGTATTGACGGAATAAGATGCATAGATGTTATATCGCTTAGCAGGAAGCTTGCAAACGTAATAGCGAAACTTGTGAACACGAGTATCAAATGTGGTAGGTATCCTACAGATCTTAAAACAGGAATTGTCCGGCCAATTCACAAAAGTGGTTCACGCAGCGAGTATGATAAATACAGACCAATCACTATTCTTCCAGTCGTTGACAAAGTTATAGAAAAATTTGTATGTAACCAAATTCATAGTTACTATAGTCAACACGATATCATATCTAAGAGTCAATTTGGATTCCAACCTAATAAATCCACCACTTGTCTACTCTCTAAATTTACTGATGAAATAAATACATCTCTTGATAATAGAAAACACGTTATACTATTGTTTATAGATTTTAGCAAAGCGTTCGATACTCTCCGGCACGACACATTAATTACAAAGCTGGCCAATACGGGAGTCCGTGGTCCATTACTCAATTGGTGCAAAAATTATCTAAAGAATTGAAAATACCAAGTAAAACTCGAAAATGCCCTAAGTGATGAAATCGAAGTTAGTACCGGCACAGCCCAGGGTTCTGTGCTAGGCCCATTGCATTACTTAGCTTATGTTAACGACATGGAGAATGTAATTAAAAAGTGTTCTGTATACCAATACGCGGATGATACTTGTCTTATCGCTGCCAGTAGAGATATTTCGGAGGCTGAAATTGGTATACAGACTGATTTTACAAACTTGTGCAAATGGTCACATGATGTCGGACTTGTAATAAACTCCGCGAAAACAAAAATCATGCACGTCCGTTCTAACCACCTTCTGAATGTCGACAGACCGTTGCGTGTAGTAGCACACACTCATGAATGTCTACATTTGAGAGCGAAGTTGATAAATAGTAAATGTAACTGCAACTCTTTAGAGCAGGTTACTACCATAAAATATCTTGGTCTATTAATAGATAATAGATTTAACTGGTGCCAACAAGTTGAAAGTATCTGTGAAAAACTAAGAGCCTTGGTGGCTAAGTTTGCTATACTAAAATATAAAGTTCCTTTCCCAATACTTCTAAACATGTATAAAGCACTAGTTGAAGCTATTGTCTCATATGGGATTACAAGTTACGGAAGAACATTTAAAACGTATTTAGATAAAATACATAACTTACAACTAAGAATCCTTAAAATTATAATCCCTAACAAAATTATACAAAAAAGATAATAGCCATATACAATTATTTAAATTCTGTGAAATACTTCCAATACAAATTAAAATTAAAATGTCAATACTCATCGAACAATACCATAATAAATACTTACAAATCTATATAAATCATAAAACAATTACCAGGAATATTACTCAAACCAAACTTAAGATACCAACCTTTAAAAATTATTACGGAAAACGCTTAAATAGATACTTAGTCCCTACTCTTTTAAATGAAATTTCACATAGTATACGAGCAGAATTAACCGATGAAAACTATAAACATAAACTCAAAACATACTACAAAAATATACTTCAGAATATGTAATCTTAATTGAATACACCATGCGTATCACCCTGTATGTTGCCATTTTTTTTTATGAGCGCTGCTCTGGGCAGCTCAGTGCGAGCGAGATGCATCGGCATAGGTACCTACGCAAACGGCTCGCGGCGCGTGGTCGTGTAGACAATAAGTATTAGAAGTAGTTATGTTATACTTTATTATTTTTATTTAGTTAAATAAGCGACACTCATGTGTAATCGTGTCAAGGACAAACCGGCAAGGTTTTAATGACACTTTTAATTTACATAATTGTCATTGTAATTATTATAAATAAATGAAAAAAAAAAAATATATTATTATTATTTTCTTTATACGCTGAGTATCACAGCTATTACCTGGCTTTTCAAAAATGTACGGGCCTAGGCCAAGTACAATTCCTACGGATCTGATTGTGATGTGGTGGGGGTAATGAGTTTTGATTGTGATGATCTGTGTCGTTGTATGATTATTATTATTATTAATAAATGTGGCCTTTTACTTCGGTTTCCCGTGGATGTCGCCTCCGGTAACCTCGAAACTTTATGCCAGTTTGTGTGAGGCCTTGGTACATTTCAGTCGAGTCGACCCTTTTATTTTGAAGTGTCAAAAAGTGCATCCAAGTTTCGCCTTATCCAAGACTTTCTTACTGTTCAACCAAAGTAAAGTAATCCAAAGTTTCCTTAGACAAATGATGACGGCCATTGAACCGGAAGCACAACTTTTGTATGAACAAGGGTCTCAGCCTAAAGTTCTTATACTTAGGAAAGTTCAGGAGTGTCATCAAAGTACATTAGGAGTTTGGTTGTATGCTGTTATAATGACGCCTCTAATGAGAATGTTATTTCTGACGGGAAGTTTAGATATGAGCTCAGGGTGATAATGAACTTTATTTTAAAGAAGTTAACGTTTGATATCAGTCGCGTTTGAAGACTGAGAACTGATTGTGCATGAGAACAATGAATACAAAAGATCACGCGTTTCTTGATCATCAAACGGCCAGTTGAAGGACTTTTCATCTTCAAAAGTCTACGCCTCCTTTTTATGTGATGGGTGAGCAGACAGATCAAAATGGTAAGAGATTGCAGTAGTCACAAGTGCGCTGCTAACTTTTAACTTCCTTTCCTCCACGAATGGGCCATTCGGCGAAACATTTTTTGTGAGGCTGTGGTATCACTCCGGTCGAGCGGGCCATTCATGCCGTAGAGTCGCTCACCCACGGTGAAACGGTAACGTAAGGGACATCGACAGAAACCGGTAGAGGTAGATCATCTACTACAGATGTAGCCCTGATGTTGACCACGATCTTCAAATATGAGGGACCAATTAAAGAGAGACAGAGAGAGAGACGTTTCTCTTCTTCTTCCTTGCTCTATCCCACTTTAGGTGGAGTCGGCTCTTCTAATCTTTTGGCTCCAGGACAGTCTGTCCAGGCTTGTCGGGTTAGGTAGGTTTTCTTTTAAAAAAAATCGTCTTGCTGCTGGTTGCACCATGTCGACAGCGGGCGTCTCTCTCTTTGTAGAGAGAGACAGATGTTAGATGTAGTAGAAACCAGAATGCTAAAGCTAGTTACGAGTAAGTAGGCTTACATTCACTGAAAAAGGGAGTGTAATAGTTACAGTCCTAGGCACATTTCACAGCTCACCACATGATTTTAATATAAACGTGCATAATATTGTAATAGAATTTGTTCATTTTGACTTCACGAGACTGTGAGATGAGATGCTCGCGTTTATATGAAAATCGTGCGGTATTGCGGTAATTGCGGTAATTCAATGTACCCCTGAAAGTAATTTTATACAAAGAATATTTAAATATGGATTTTTGTATGTCACATAGGGCCGATTCCACCAACCTTATTCCGATGATAAATCTATATATATGCTATAGCGCTGTCATTCTACACAATTCTGACGTTATCCACGGATAAAGATTGCTTCAATCCAGCCTAAGAGTGCTATAAAATATACGTTCTATTACATCGTATGTAGTACCTTAGCAAATAAAATAGCTATTTCACAAACATGCGCGCAAATGCGAACATTATTTTGAAAACCTTCTTCGAGGTCAATCGATATTGTATACCTATTTATTTATGCGTCACTCTGAGTCACTATACATTCTATATCTTATGTTTTACGTACACAAAATAGCCACATTCGTAATTTTTCGCTCACTCTAATGTGCCACCCTCGAATATTACATAATCTACTGCGGGCTATTTTTCGTCCTAATAATGGCAATAAAAAACTTTAGTTGCTAATAAACATTTAAATATTTTAAACTGTGATAAAAGTATCTTTAAAACGAATATGTAATACTACGAGTATGTTATTAATCATAACACTATGAATGTTAGGGCAAAATTTTCTGAATAAATATTTTGAATTCATTATTTTTTAATATATAAATATAATTATTTACCATTACATAGACTTTATTTATAGAAAAAAATACGTTTTAAAACCAAAGGTATACTAAGGGTTGCACTAATTAAAAGTCAAGAAAGGGCAGTTAAATTAATAATATCCCTGTTTTATTTGCCTTTTATTCGCCCTGAATGAATTTGACTGACCGCATGGCGCAATTGGTAGTGACCCTGCCTCTTACGCCAAAGATCGTTGGTTCGATTCCCACCCTGGACAAACATTCGTGCGATGAACACTTGTGTTTGGGTGTAATATATGTATTTAAGTATATATTTGTGTTCCTCTGTTGTCTGATATCTGTAACACAAGTGCTTAAGCTACTTAGTACGGAATCAGGTCAATGTATGAGATGTAGTGAGAATTATTATTATAATTTTAAAATACAGAAATGTTCATCTGAATTCATTATTCATAGTTATTTGTATAAAATAATACTGAAATTTAAAGTCTATTCGAAACGAAATTATTGTTGCGATTTTACTAAAGGCGACGGGTAGGGCACACTAGCGACGCCAATCGATTTTAATTTTTAGCTATTAAACGGGATCTATTTTAAACAATTTCGGGGTTATATACTCTCGGCGAACACTTATACTATTTACTAAATAAGCATTCACGAATGTTGGGTCCAACGCGTACGCGAAAAAAATATTCATGCCAAACGCGGCCACTTTTGGCGTGAATAAATTTTTCGCGTACAAAAACAGACCCAACATTTGTGCATCGTTATTTAATAAATAGTATAAGTATTTGCCGAGAGGTTGTAACTCCGAAATTGTTTAAAATATATCCCGTTTAGTAGCTAAAAATTAAAAGCGATGGGCGTCGCTAGTGTGCCTACCCGTCGCCTTAAGTACTTACCCAGCACTTCTTTTCTACGCCATTAATTTAGTATACCTACTTGAAAATGATAATTCTCTCTTTAGAAACATAGTGGGATATATTTGCCTTCTTATATTAAAGTTGCGAAGGTGAGAGGGTAGTTGTTGTTTGTGCATGAACATGTCTATTTGTATTGGTCTGGGTGTTTTCTATGTATTTTACGTAGGAGTACGTATTTACAAATGTATGCAATTCCGCTGTTGGTTCTGACAAAAGTAACAAAGATGCTTGAGCTACCTATCTCGGAATCTGATGAATATATTATTTATTGTAATTACCTTATTCTTCAATTCTTGAATCATGGTCTAAGCGTACCTCGGGCTCTAAAACGACAACTTTGGACGCGACCGGGAAATGTTAGCTAGGATGAAAAAGATTTCTTAGAGATATATGTACTATTCAAGTAAATGAACTATCCTTAAAGTATCTATTTCTACTAATTAAAAAATAAGTGTGTTTACGTAACGTGCACCACTAATTTACCAAGCTCGTGGAACTTGCCACGCAGACGTGAAAAATAAATCGACTTATCAAAACAAGTATCTTCCCCTACCCACTTGAGTCAATACACATTTACCCACGTCACTGGTTACGAGCTGAAAGCCCACTGAAGCGAGAACTTGAATCACCGCCCAAGATATTTATTACTTACAAGAATGCCGGAGCTTTGGGGAGACAAGTGGTTAATCCTTATTGGTGTAAAAAAAAACGGTAGACAAGTTTTTCTCCGGTTAACCTGATGCCAAAACAGGGGAGTACTTAAAGAGACTTATTAGAAATAAAATGGAATAGAAAATGCTCTTAAAATTGACAATAAGAGGAGTGTCTGTTCAAAAGGTCCTATTTTCCTATATAAAAAAATATTTTTTATTTTTGTTTCCGATACTCTAACTTGAATTTCGTCCATATTTGTAAAAATCCTGATCGAAAAAGGCGTATTTCCGATGTTAAATAATCTTAAACTTTGACGCTCTGGTCAAAATGGGTTTATTTCTGTGTGTAAAACATATTCAATCAAAAGGTCTGTTCAAAAGGTCTTATTTCAATGATAATAAAATGTTTCCCGTAAAATTTTGTTTATCTTGAAATAAGACCTTTTGAACCAACACTCAGAAGAAAAGTGGATCTTGGTAAATTCCGTTTTTGATGCTTTTCTTGTGCATTCACAAAGTGAGTGAGAGTCATTTGAGAATCATAAAGGACTACAGCTCTGGCTTGATTGGTCCAGCGCATTGGTAAACTGCCGCGTCAGCTAGATAGCCCTACACATAGAGTAACTTATACATTAGATCTACATGTGTAACTAAATAAAGTGTGCAAGAAGATGGCTGCCTAGCCATGGACCGTATTTGTGGGCCGCGAATTTCACGAGGACTAGACCTTCAGCGCGTCGCCGTCTAATCACAGCACGGCGGCGTGTCGCAAGTGGCAACCGAAATAGCTGGAGCCTAAATTCTCGTGCTTGTGATATTTATCAATCAAACATATATTTTCTTATTGCTTTTTATGCGATTTCCGCCATGTTTTTTCAAATCGAAAATCCCGAGAATTGGGTTCCTAATAACGCCGTGTGATCCCCGGCAGAGTAGAATAGGCCACCCTCACTCTTACCGAGGTGTCGTAAATGGCGACTAAGGTTAATAAGCTGACATGATCATCAGCACCCAGAGAAGGAAAACTCAGCATTTATATCAAAACCCTCGCCAACCCGTCTGGCAAGCGTGGTGAGTATGGCAATTACCCCTCATGTGATTGAGGGGCCCGTGCCCCAGCAGTGGGGACTTAAATGGGCTGATGATGATGATGGGTTCCTAATGTTTGGTAACACAAGGCGTTTAGCCTACCAACACCAGGCTCAATCTGTTCATCAGCATTTGTCTTTTTGAGCGTAACTACGAGTAATTGTAGTTACTGGTAAATTGTACACTGTTTTATTGGCCATCTTAGCGGCTTGTTGGAATAAGGAGTTGAAAGTTCAATCGTATAAATTAGTTAGCTATTCAATTATTAATGTTTGAGATTGAATTAGTTAGATTCAACAGACGCTAGTAAGTCCTTAACTGTAGCCTCGGTAGTTTGTTCTATAAATTTTCTACACTATTGAAGTGGTAAGTAGTCGTAAGAGGTAATTTTATATGCGACGGGCAGTTGCAGACCGATCACTTGATAATAGCCATAGACCCTCGCAAATGGTTATGATGTCCAAAGTTACTTGCATTTATTCTTTGTGGCAGTAATTTCGCGTTCATGCATACGACAGTCCCCTGAGGTAATTAGATTTTTCGGGATATAAAAACTTGAAACATTTTATGAAACCGGATCATACCAGCCTATTTACCAATTTGAGCGTTATTGGAATAAAAAATACACGTAACATTTTTCTGATTGCTTTTTCTTTTAACTTAATAAAAACCAGTGAGAGTTATTAAATAGTTAATACTTACCTACTTATAAGTTTACGGCATCAAATGTTAGAAACAACAAAAAAAAGTTTTAAACTAAAAAGGCGACACTTGCGCGATATAATTAACAGCTAGCGCCATCTATAGGTAAAGTTTATAACGAATGTCTTTAAATGAATAGCTCGTATCACGACTGACTAGTCTTTTAGTAATTTTGTTTATCTAAAGACATTTTAACATAACATAGGAAGTTTTAACGGGCTCTGTACAACAACGGGCAACAAATCCCTGTCGCATCCAATTGAAAGAGAAGCATATTGCGTGAAAGGGACGGGGATAAAGATCCCGATTCAAAGTAGGCCTCCATGCTGAACCATGACACAGTTTAGTAAATTTAATTAAATTGCTTAATGCCAACATTCTCGAAATAATGAGAACTGTTTTGCAACTATTCACCTCTTACATAATACCAACGTAACACATCTCATGAATTCTGAATTGAAGGAGAGGGATGGATAGCGTGTGAAAGCTAATGGATCATTCGTTTCGAACATGGGGCCGTTTCACGTTTTATGAGCAGAGAACAATTATTACGTCTACTTACTGATGTTACGAGCACGACTATTTGGAGCGATATGGTAGCTCAGTGAATAAAGAACGCGCCTTTCAGGCGGGAGGTCGACGATTCGAAGCCGAGCATCAACTCTGGATTGTTCAATATGTCCGTGTACCGTGGGAGAGCCACGCTTCGGCATGAATGGGCTCGACCGGAGTGATACCATGGCCTCACAGAAAACCGGCGTGAAGCAGCACTGTATTGTGTTTCGCTGCGACCCAATCCGGGGGAAACGGGGAAGGTTGGAAGGGCACTTGTGACTCCACTGGTGTTGCGGGTGTGTATGGGCGACGGCAATCACTTACCAACAGGCGATCCGTCTGCTCTTCTGCCACCTATCGCATAAAAAAATGCGTATTTTAACATTAGCTCGACAGTAAGTAAAAACATCGAGTACATTGTATCTCTGTATACCTAGCTTTTAAGTTTTGTATGTTGTGCAATAAAGAGTATCTATCTATCGAGAGGAACCCTGCACGTTTCGAATAGTTTCAGAAACGTGTAGCAATGATGCAGTTCGTTGGTCCCTTTTAGCCAGACTCTAGAATTAATCCTCATTCATGGCCTAAGCATAACCCGGGACGAATATCAAATCATAATACGTTCAAAGACAAACAAGGTCATGATATTTACATAGTAAGTCAAGTTAAAACCGGGAGTAAGTTTTAAGTGGTTCTATAATAAATTCTGAATTATCAAGGAAACCATTTTACAACCGAGAACTAATTTATGGCAAGACAAACTTGGTGAATGAATGAGACTGTTTCGTTAAACTTGTTGGAAAGACATTATCCTATTATTCTGGTTAGGTGACGAGTAGGGCACACTAGCGACGCCATTTGATTTAAAATTGTTAGCATCTAAACCGGATATCTTTTACACAATTTCGATGTTTGACCATCTCGAAAAGAACTTATACTATTTATTCAATAATTATAATTAACTTTTTGGTCTGCTTCCTACTCGAAATATGAATTACCGCCAAAAACAGCTACTTATGGCGTTAATCCAAATTTCGAGTGCAAAAACAGATCAAAAAGTTAATTATAAGTATTAAATAAATAGTATATATTATTTCCGAGAGACTCGAATTTCCAAATTGTTAAAAAGATATCCGGTTTAGCTGCTATCAATTTAAATCGGTTGGCCACCCGTCGCCTCAAGGCGAAGGGTATCCATAAATTGCGACGCCAACCCATTTAAATTGTTAGCTACTAAACCGTATCTATTTTAAACCATTTTCGGAGGTCCAATCTCTAAGCAACAATTACACTATTTATTTAATAATTATGCACTACTTTTCTATCAGTTTTTGCAATCGAAAGTTGGATTAACGCCATAAGTAGCCGTTTTTGGTGGTAATTTAAATTTCGAGTACAAGAACCGACCAAAAAGTTAAGTATACTTATGTATTAAATAAATCATATAAGTGGCGGCTGGAGCTTCGAAATTGTTAAAAATCTAGGTTTGGTTGCTAACAATTTCAATCAGTTGGCTTCGCTAGTGTGCTCTACCCGTCGCCTTGGTAGAAACGTATACAGAAAGGTTAATAGGTAAAAGAAAAGTTAAGAGATATGGGACATAATTATTTTGAAATTACTTTTGCTTTTAATTTGATGTTGTTTGTTTGTTCTTATAATTAATTCATTCAATTTGGGATATGTATTTATTATTACTTATTTATTTATATTCGGCAGACCAGTATTTACTTTTCGTAAATATGCTAACACTAGTTACAAAGAAATCACTTGTAGACATATAGTTCTCAATCATTCGATAAATCCTGCTTTTTTTTTTATATATGAGAGGTGGCAGACTGATCACCTGATGGTAAGCAATTCCGCCGCCCATGGACAGCCGCAACACCAGTGGAGTCACAAGCGCGCTGCAGCGCAGGCGCTGTTTCACGCCGGTCTTCTGTGAGGCAGTGGTATCACTCCGGTCGAGCCGGCCCATTCATGCCTAAGCGTGACTCTCCCACATTTAAAACGCTTATCTTAGCGTGTAAGTCCCGGTTGCGTCTAAAGCTGTCGCTCTGGATCACAGAGTACGCTTGGAAAATGCCAGTTACATTTTCTATAATTATTTATTTATTTATTAAAAACCAACAACGATATACAAACAATAATGTACAATATTTGTTATACAAATAAAATGGCCAATAATAATAGTACCAATTACATTATTGTGTCTCAAAGAGGCCTTTTTGTGTTGGATCTGTATCCCCACGTACGCCTTCGAAAAGGACTGGCTTTATGCCGTGATTTCTCGCTGGAGAGATACAAAGTAATATAACTAATAAAGTCTCCTTGTTTCAGTATTCTTCGTCTGCTTCCTGCCGTACCACACCATTGAGCTCTGGTTTCATCTCTCTTCGACCGCCATGAGTGACTACAATGACTGGATCCATGGCTTCCGGATTATGGGCTTCTGCCTAAGGTATAACACATAGCTCATCATCATGAAGGTTGTCAAATAGATCATCATCATTATAATAATCATTGTCATCATGGCGCCATTACGATGTGGTTCCAACTCTCTTCGACCGCCATGAGTGACTACTACGACTGGATCCTTGGCTTCCGGTTCCGGAATATGGGCTTCTGCCTAAGGTATAATACAGAGATCATCATCATAAAGGTCATCAACTAGATCATCATTACTAAAATAATTATTGTCATCATGACATCATCAGGCTCTGTTTCAATCTCTCTTCGACCGGATACTATAAGTGACTGGATCCATGGTTTCCGGATTATGGGCTTCTGTTTTAAGTAAAACAGAATTCATCACACTATCGAACTTTAGTTCCACCTCTTTATGAACGCTATCAGTGACTTCAATGATTAAATCCATGGCCTCTAGTTTATGAGTTTCAGTCTTAGGTGTCGGGTTATCATTATTCATAATTATCTTTATTTTACTTTGCCATTTCTGTTGAGATTCTGTCCGCTCCTACAACTTATTGTGCATGTCTTTCTTCTTTAAAATGCAAAAAAAGTAAAATGCAATGTTACACGCCGAATTGAGCACCGCCTCTGGTTTTTTCGTCGGAATAAAAACGGGTCAAAAATATCCAATCCTTTCAAATCTAATGAAAATGAAATCTTGCAAATGTAAGGATTGTTATTCTGCGTTTTTCAAAGAGTAATTTGTCTTCAGCATAAAATTTCAACAAAGATGGTAAGAAAACAATTACTTAGATGTGTATTTAATCTGTCTGTAATAGTTTTTGCTTTCTTACATTACAATCTGATAAAATATTGTAGCGATCTATTTCTAAAAATTTTAAATAGTTAAAGTTTTTTTTTTATAGGTAGATAGATAGATACTCTTTATTGCACAACCAACAAAACTTAAAAGCTAGGTATACAGAGATACAATGTACAATTTAGGCGGTCTTGTCGCTGGGAGCGATCGCTACCAGACAACCTTCAGGTAAATAGGTAGCTGACGAGCAGATGGATCATCTGATTGTAAGCAATTGCCGCCGCCCATGGACACTCGCGACACCATTGGAGTCACAAGTGCGCTGCCAACCTTTAAACCCCCCTTTCCCCCGGATTGGGCCCTAGGGTCCCCTTACTCACGGAGCGAAAAACACCACAGTCATGCTGCTTCACGCCAGTTGAGCTGTCCCCTTCATGCCGAAGTGTGGCTCTCCCACGGTCAAAAGATTGACAATACAAATGAATTCTTATTTTAATCGTTATTTTACTTTATAATACCTCTACAAAAGCATGTCCATTATCGTAAAATGAAGTAAATTTTCATATAACATCATAATCACCAGCCCGGTAGTACCCACTGCTGAGTATAGGCCTCCTTTCCTTTACGCCAATGTATCCGATCCTGATTAAATTATATAACATACTTACTCCATTCAAATACATTGTTGTACTACATAACGGAGTCAGATCAATGTATGTGATGTTGTGAATAAAATATTTATTTATAACGGTTTCTGAATACTTACCTGCCTAGTAAAATATGACGAATAAGGTAGTAGGTATTGGATGTAATTTACAACGTTCAAATCGTGTAGCGGGATTAGGAAGTTAAGCTATCATTATCGGATTAATTAAGATATTTGAGATAATAATCCCGCCCCAACAGTCTCAGGAGGAATGTTACGGTATTTACGGCTAAAATAATATTATGATAATGATAATGTACCTACCGCAGCACATACGTGGCTTGATAGATTAATCATCTCAATAGCACAGTGGCTAAGGTATTGCGCTCGGGCGTGGAATGGATCGATACCGAGAGTTTGGTTTCCAAACAGAAACAGAACAGAAAACGAACTATTATACATTATTTCGGGTCTTGGTCTTTATCTCTCAGCTAGTATTTACAGTACAGCCAGAAAATGCCTAGAAACTGAGTGGTTGGTCTGATTCGAGTCATTTATTTATACTGTGCACATGCAGGAGTGCAAGTCACGGAGATGTACATGCTGCGATCATCATCATCAGCCTATCGCAGTCCACTGCTGGACGTAGGCCTCTCCAATTGATCGCCACTGTGATCTATCCATGGCTTCTCGCATCCAGCTCTTGCCAGCCATCCTGCGTAGATCGTCCCCCCACCTAGCCAGAGGGCGCCCTACATTACGTTTGCAAAGACCCCGTCTCCACTCTAGAACTCGTTTAACCCCATCGGTTGTCGGTTCTGCGGCTAATATGGCCACTGCCACTTAAGCTTGCTAATCCGGTGAGCAATGTCGATGACTTTGGTTCTCTGCCGGATCACCTCGTTTCGGATGGATGATGGACATGCTGCGATGGATGTGTGGAGTTACCCGGAAAGTCGCGTGAGACACTCTCGCATACGGGGCAGCCTGCTTATTTCGTAATAAGGCAGAAAAGTTGCATTAGTTTCGTCTACATTAATAGAGCCATGATTTACGCAAACCGGATAGCAACGTAGGGCAACAAATATCTGACATGCCAACACCGCCGGGTCCCGGTTGTAGGGGTAGACCCAGAAAGGTTTGCCTTGACGTCGTAAGGGGTGCCAGGCTTGTAAATAACCTCACTACATTGGATGCGAAAGACCGCGCGAACTGGAGGAGATACAGTAGGAAAGAGGACCCCGGGCTTCAAACCACCGGCTTGAGACTCAACTGGGGTTTAACGCTAAGATGATGATGATGAGTCTCTTTGCGTTATCGTGTCCGCAGGAGAACCAGAGTTAAAGACATAGCCCAAAGAATTGCATGGCTCAAGTGGCAATGGGCAGGGCACGTCGCGAGGAGATCAGACGGCCAGTGGGGCAGAAAAGTGGAGGCCGCGTATAGGTCGAAGCCGTGGCAGGCTCCCCAGAAAGTGGACCAACGATCTGGTGAAGGTCGCGGGAATCCCTTGAATGCGAGCGGAACCAGGACCGATCTGTGTGGAGTTCATTGGGGGAGGCCTATATCCAGCAGTGGACGTTTATTGGCTGAAATGATGATGATGATGATTTACTGTGACGGACTACTAATTATGGACAGTTGTTCAAAATTTATATTTGGGTAAATATTTTCTTTACGTCCATATTACTCGCAAGAATCTATTATTTCACATTTCTGCTCGTCTGCCACCTATCACATAATAAACCAAACCCAAAAAAGGTAATCATCATCATCATCATCAGCCCATTTAAGTCCCCACTGCTGGGGCACGGGCCTCCCTCAATCACATGAGGGGTAATTGCCATACTCACAACGCTTGGCAGACGGGTTGGCGAGGGTTTTGATATAAATGCAGAGTTTTCCTTCTATGGGTGCTGATGATCATGCCAGCAAAAAGGATCAAAAAGGTAATTCCAATATCATACCAAAGCTTAGCAACATTGCAATAGGTATATCATTTTTTTAATGGACTGTAACTTCTTCGAAATTACTCATCAATCAATTTTCTTTAACGTGTATAGTCACACCTGAGTATACCTTATACCGACATTCCTGGACAATTATGATTAGGTGATTTCATTTTTTATTCACTAACAGCGAAAACCACAGATAATTTCATCCTGTTATGATAATATGAGAATCTCCTTGGGCCATTAAATAAACTAATATGTTATTGCGATTACAAAAGATAATGCCAATTTGTGGTTGGGTTTTTCCCAACAAAAGAAGATGGAGGTCAAAAAAGTTCAAAAGAACTCAATTTATTACGTGTTGGATGACATTGATACATTTTATGAAGGAAATGACGTTTTTAAGTTCATGTTTATTTTTGTAAAACAGGTTTAGTGAGTCTAATTTTATAATTAGACTCGCTAAGCTTGACCTTATACTCTAAAGATTATGCTCGTATTATGAGGGACCTGGAAAAATAAGACTAATACCAGTAAAGTGTATCCGTTTTTACTATAGATCTATTTAGGATCTAATAAACAAAAATACCATCATCATCATCAGCCCATTTAAGTCCCCACTGCTGGGGCATGGGCCTCCCTCAATCACATGAGGGGTAATTGCCATACTCACCACGCTTGGCAGACGGGTTGGCGAGGGTTTTTATGTAAATGCAGAGTTTTCCTTCTCTGGGTGCTGATGATCAGGCCAGCAGCTTTACCTTAGTCGCCTTTTACGACACCTCGGTAAGAGTGAGGGTGGCCTATTCTACTCTGCCGGGACCACACGGCGTTATATGTACTCACATATTTTGCTCGACGTTTCGGCTACGTTACGGCAGCCGTGGCCACAAGTCCACTCGTGACCACGGCTGCTAAGGACAAAAGCAAGCAGCCATCCAGATATGCACAGTAATGGATTAAGTCTTATGGGACACAGTGTTTATCAACAGGGAAAACAGGGTATCCGAACACCTCCTCTTCGCTGAGGTCTCAGAGCGGGGGCTAGATATACAAAACCGAACTTATAAGTCGAGGAACACGAACGTGGACACCATCATAAACCTTGAAATGTAGTCCAGAATAAAAACGGCAATTTCATAGGTAAAAAGACTTATTAACCTATTATACAATTTGTTATTCTAATATCTTTCAAGCATTCTTGTGACAATAATTTAATAGAGGTAATCATTTTATGAAAATACCCTTGTCAACGTCCAATTGAGATTAATTTTTCCCCGTAACGATCCGAAGAAGTTGATATTTTCAATAGACAAGAACCTTGAGAGAGAGATGTCACAGACAATGGAACACGGAAATTAAATGTGCCAGTTCTATTAAAACGAAAAAAGCTATTAAAAAAAGTAAAAGGGGTTCATGAATTTAAATGACAATGGCACAATCGATTGTAGAGATGAATGTGTATTTTAAAAACATAACTAGTATGTAATGGGAAAAAAAATGTTTTTATTATGTGCCTATGTTTTTCTCTTAAGGTTAGGTTAGGTTAGGGTTCCGTTCTGTTAAGGTTCCGAAGAATTATTGCTGTTCTACTGAAGTGTAGGGCGTTGGGTGATGTATTAATACAACAGCAGTCAGGTTCATAACTGTATGATTTATTGGATGAAAATAGGGTTTTTATAAGTATTCTTAAAGGACAAAACAGTAATATCTTATCGTGATATACCTTGTTTAGAAAGGTATCAGATTACATTATTCGTGGGCAGATGATGGAACATTAAATATAATTGGAATAAAGTTATCTCTTATACGTCATCGAGTTATGACGTCGAGCGTCTCTACAATAGAATATAATCACACAACCCAAAGGAATTTGGTGTTGAAGCGAAAGGTTTTAAAAGCGAATTGCCAATAAGGTTGTTTGAACAAAAACTTATTTTTAAATTTAAACTTGGGAGCATCTTGTGACGATTTTAATTTGACTTGTAACACTACTAATGTTGCAGGTGTCCATGGGCGGCGGTAATCGCTTACCATCAGGTTATCCGTCGGCTCGTCTGGCCTCCTATATCATTAAAAAAAATTGCAATTATTCGCTATGTCTCATGTCTCAAATATAAATAACTACTTATGCACATTTAAAATATCTATATAGTAGGTATAATTAGTATTTATTTAAATGCTTGCCAATATTTTTAATTGGTTGTAGACTAATTATAAACCTTTAAATGGTTTTGGGGGAGGCGAAGAACGCATAAAAAAGATTTTTCACCATTATCTATCATCATTGACAGAAATCAAAATCTGAATCCACAAATCTTAGATTAAATCAATTTTGAGACTCGTGAGAAACATAGTGCCTCCATGCGATGGCCAAATAATTCGTACATTTACGACTACTTCGGCTTGATAGCTACCTACATGGATCATATAACTTTTAATATTGCGTTACTATTCTGAGTTGCGAGACTTGGTATTTTAACAATCATGTTTTAGTGGCATTTTTCTTTTATTCCACCAGTTTCCTGAATTCTTGCGTGAACCCCGTCGCCTTGTATTGCGTCAGTGGGGTCTTCAGACAACACTTTAACCGGTACCTGTGCTGTCAGAGAGGGTCTCTCCATCCAACCTGCAGCTCACGGATGTCCAGGACTGCTGTCTGTGAGACCTCCTTCAGGAGCACCCATCGGCATCGGTGTAATAGGTTAGATTCAACTATTTACGTTTTCCTGTTCTGTCAGTAAAATTTACTCCCTTCGCAGAAGCTTTGCAAAATTTTAGTAATGTTATTCTAATGATAAGTACTCAAACGCTATTGTGTAATTTGATGATGCTGATTTAATCACGAATGGAAAAAGATAGGGAAAATAAAATTGTTGAACCCATTGATACAGTTTCACTCGTAAGTGAACTAACGTTTCTATTGTGAGTGATGTAATTTATAAATAAAATTCAACAGACTCTTTCACTAGTACTATGTATAGTATTGATAATACTGCTGCTATTATTAATACAGGAGTTAAACTATCAGCGTTCAACACTACACCGAATTGGTGGATTGTTTTAGACTGATGACCAATCAGAGTTGTTCAAGCTACCATAATGGTCAACGTGACCTATCGACATATGATGCGAGCTGGGATCCTCTACTAAACGTTCTCAATCAAACAAGAAGGAATACAATATCAAGCTGGTATCTGCAGTGAACTTTCGTGTGAATTTTCTAATAGGTCATTTGAACTTTATTTTAATTAGAATTAGGTGTTGACTGTTAGTGGCATCTACAACATTTAGAACCCTTAGAAAATCCCTGGAAAATATTTAAAGCACCATATAGTGGTTAGGGGAGACTTTGGCGAGATAAACAAAGTCAACTTTTAGGCAATATTATGGGTGCAAGCTAATGTGTAAAGTCTCTTTCTTGACTTGCTTATAAACTTAAATAGTAGTTCCCAAGAAATCAGCTTGGCTGTAACTCACTTTGGTCTCCTCTGCAGTAGTGTTTGTTAGAGTTTCTACACCAAGGTTTAGTATTAGTAGGTTACAATTATTTAAGTCAAATTCAGCAGTAATTGTTCTATCAACATTTACAGGAATCCCACAGAGAGCGTCGTGATTTCAAACTACGACTACGGAAGTACTAAAAAGAAGAGTAACATCATATCGAGGAATAGTGGCGATGGAGTCACCATCATGACCGTCAGAGACACCAACGACTTCTTGATAGGAGACTCTGATGAAAAGTGTATTAATAGATAGACCTGAACTAATGATATGACGTGAGCAAAAGATGTTATTATTTTTATACATATTTGGGGATGTTTTTTTATGTTAGCGTTTGAAACGCCAATGCTAAAAGACAAGAAATTAGATTAAGAATATGTGTAAATAGTAATAGTGTTATTATAAGTATTGAATAAAATTCAATGGGACATTTATGTAAATTAATTGAGTTTGTCGGCAGCAGTAATAAAAGTACTAATAGTAAAAGTGACTAGATACAAAAACCAATGGATTGATGATCCCAGCGGAATAGATATTTTTTATTTCTATCTTTTTTGCGATAATGTGTATCTTACAAACATAACATCTCTAAGATCCTAAGGCCATTAGTAGACTTTGTCTCTGTCTAGATATTTCTTCAGAAACAAAAGGCAAACAGTTCTGCTTTTTTGCAACGAAGTGTAATTACGTAACTTTTATTTTGCTAACCCCGCAGAGTAAAATGTAGTACTTAGTGGTACAACCAATATTATGAGAGCACAGGAAATACTACTGTACGAATTAAAATCTACGATGTGCGCATGTGATTGCAATATTTGCATTTATTGTAGAAATCATAATCAGAATAACAAAAATTAAAATTCTATAAAAGTAAGGCATTATTTGAAAATTTGTTTTGCAAAAGATTTTTTAGAGTGATATTCAATATTACAAGTCACTTGCGTTTGGTATTAAGAGTGTGGCGGAACGTCATTCAAATTCCATTAGCCTTCCGTGCGCGCAGAAACAGCAAGATAGCTGTTTGAAATTAGTAAGAACACGGTGTGCTTTTGCGAATACCAAAAAGGATGAATAAAAATCGATTATATTTTGATTTTCATGAATACATTGCGTAACTTGACAATTTTTTATTTTATTTGATAGAAATGGGGTGAGCCCTGCGTCTCATAGCCACTGCGACCAGTAGATGATCTATTGTGGCAGCCCCGTAACCTATTACAGCACCTCATGTAGCTCCAGTTCCAGGATAAACCCGAGAATGGAGCTGATGGGGGAGCTCTTGATCTCGTCAGCTGAGATCATGTGTGCTCCCAGGTGCCGGCTTCTGCAGCGGTGCAGCGCTATGCACTCGCCGAGGACGTGGATAATCGTTTCCTCGTCCTCGCGACAGAACCTGCAGATTTTGGTATCTGTAAGGCCCATGTTGTGCAGGTGCTTATTTAATTTGCAGTGCCCTGTGAGGGTCCGAGTGAGTGCCCTAACATGTCCTCTACTCAGTTTTGTTATTTCTACAGCTCGTTTCTGATCGAACGCCTGTATCAACGCCTTAGACTGTTCTAGTCGAGGTAATCTTTTCCAGAATTCAGTGCTTTGTTTTTTCTCCCACTCTTTTAACTCGAACCTGACCATGCATGCTGGAACGCCACTTATTGGTTCCGGTCCGAGTAGTGGGCTCTCTGCCCCGGCCTTTGCTAGCACGTCAGCGACTTCGTTGCCTCTGATATTGCAGTGTCCCGGTACCCAAATCAGATTTACAATGTTGGCATTGCCAAGCTGGTTTAGGAGCAGGACACACTCGCTAGTGAGTTTGGAGTCAAGTTCACAGGATGTTAACGCCTTGAGGGCAGCTTGACTATCTGAGAAGATGAATATCTTCTTATTCTGGAGATTCATTTGTAGACTCTCTTGGACACAGCCAATTATTGCGAAGACTTCTGCTTGGTACACTGTGGTATAGCGACCCAGGTTGGCGAATTTGCGTATTCCGCAGCGATCATTACAAAATCCCGCCCCAGATATGCCCTGCTTCCTGGAGCCATCTGTATACCAAACGATGTCATTCTGCTTAACATTTCCGGGAGTTCCAGCCTCCCAGTCTTGTCTACTTGGTAACAAGACTGTAAACCGCTTATCGAAGCGGTGTTCACGGACCATGGAGTCAGAGGGCATATCCATGACCGGAATTTTCATTAGTTCATTGTAGAGGCCTCTCATGACCCTAGAATGCCATCTCGTCCTCCCTCTGATTTTCGCTCTCGTGATAGCCATCCTCGCTTCCATCTGCACGTGAATGTGCAGAGGTGGAATGTTCAGGAGGGCATCCAGTGCTGCAGAGGGAGAGGACGAAAGCGCGCCAGTGGCTATAAGGCAGGCAGTTCTTTGAACTTTGCTGAGGTTCTCTACGCAGTTAAGTTGGTGCGTCTTCTTATACCACACACAGCAGCCATAAGTGACGATCGGCCTCACTATGGTTTTATAAATCCAGAGTGCGGCCATGGGCCGTAGCCCCCATTTTAGCCCCACCAACCTACTGCTTGCCCCCATCGCAATTTTTGCCTTTCTAGTGATGTAGTCGAGATGCTTGTTCCATGTTAGTTTTTGGTCTAAAAAGACTCCGAGATATTTGACCTCGTTGGACAAGCATAGCTTCGTACCAAGAAGTGTTGGGGTGTGTAGCGCCTCTAGTTTCCTTCTTTTGGTAAACGGGATTAAGACCGTCTTACGTGCATTGACTGTTAGCACGTGTCTCGTGCACCAGTTTTCTACTATTCGTAGGGCCCTTTGCATAAGATTGGAAATGGTGCTAGGGCATCTTTCCTATGACCATTATTACTATGTCATCTGCGTAACCCTGAGTCAGAAATCTGGCTTCATTGAGCTCGCAGATGAGACTGTCAACAACCAATGACCATTGAAGGGGTGATAGGACTCCGCCCTGTGGACATCCTCTGGTCACTCTATAATGTAGGGTTTTATTCATCAACGTTGTTGTTGCAGTCCGATTTTGTAGCATGGATCCCATCCATCTGGTGGTGGTGTCGTCGATTCCACGATTCACCATACTACGTGTTATAACATCGAAGTTGGTGTTGTCAAACGCCCCTTCGATGTCAAGAAAGGCACAGAGTGCAATTTCTTTGTCTTCTATGGCTTTCTCAATTCTGTCCACCAGGTCAATAAGTGCCGTTTCCGTGGACTTGCCTGTTTGGTAGGCATGTTGTCTTGCACTCAGGGGTTTTTCAACGAGGTATGTTGCCCTGATGTGACTGTTCAACACCTTTTCCATCGTTTTTAGTAGGAATGAGGTGAGACTTATCGGTCTGTAGGACTTGGGCTGCGATTTGTCTTTGTCCCCTCCCTTGGGAATGTAAGTGACCCTCGCCCGAGTCCACGCTGATGGCAGATAACTCCAAGCAAAGCTTGCACGGTATAATTTTATCAGCGTAGAGATGATGATATCTTCGCCCCGCTGCAACAAAGCCGGGAAGATACCATCGACCCCACCAGATTTGTAAGGCTTGAAACTCCTAATGGCCCAAATTATCTGCTGGGGACGAAAAATAACGGAAGCTCTCCTCCAGTCTTTATTCCTCGGTCTCCTGTCCGGAGATTTACTGACCTGGAGTTCTCTTTCGTTATTAATGTACACGGATTCCGGAAAGTGCGTTTGAGCAAGCAGTCTCAGTGTTTCCTCCGGAGATTCTGTGAAAGATCCATCCGCTTTCCTTAGCAGGCCTAGATGGGATTCAGGTGTCTTGGATAGTATTTTGTGGATCCTGGCAGCTTGGGCAGTGTCCTTGATTGACCCGCAGAATTTTTGCCAGGATCTTCTTTTTGCTTTCCTGAGCTCCCTATTGAAACGTGTTAACGCCTTCCTGTAAGCATCCCAGTTCTTGTCTTTTTTTGCCTTGTTAAATAAGGCACGGGCCTTTTGCCTCAGATGCTCCAGGTTTTTGTTCCACCAAGGCGTGTTTCTGTTGCTCTTAGTGGTCTTGAGAGGACAATTTTCTAGATACGCATTCATTAGGCTCTTGCCTAAGTCCTCTGCTGCGGCTTCCACTTGGTCCACAGTTTTGATGTATTTAAAATCTCCAAGGTATAACCTAAGGGAGTTCCTAAAGCCCTCCCAGTCTGTTCCCTTGGGGTCACGGTAGGTGTTCGGTTCCTTTGTTCCCGAGCATAGTATGTCGTACCTAATGTGGGTGTGATCGGACATGGACGGCTCATCTGAGACGTGCCAATTGGTCACTCGGTGTGCGAGATTACCTGAACACCAAGTTATGTCTAGTACTTCCTGCCTAGAACGTGTGGTAAAGGTTGGTTTACTACCCACGTTAAGAACAAATTGATTATTAGTGAGCAAGTAGTCAAACAGTAACTCACCTCTAGCGTTCGTGTTGGAGCTGCCCCATGATGTGTGGTGGGAGTTGCAGTCGGTACCCACCAGCAGCTGGGTTTCTCTCTCCAGACAGTATTCCACTACCGGCGTCACCTTGTTCACCGGATCCTGGTCCTCACCGGGTAGGTACATGGAGCTGACTATGAATGTCTCCCCACCTTTCCCCCCGGGTAGGTCTATATGCGCTGCAACAGCATCATCTGTACACAGAGAAGGGATCGGGAGGTAATTTATGCCTCTCTTGAAGAGCATGCATGCTCTTGGCCTTGCTCCGCAGGTGTTACTTAATATCTTACCTGCCGAGTTTAGCCCCATTACTGTGGTTTTATTCACCCACGGTTCTTGGATCAAGGCGATGTCCAGGTCCTCAGAGAGGAATCTTTGGCAAAGGGCAGCTGAGGCTGCCTTTGAGTGCTGGAGGTTTACTTGTATCACCTTAATCATTATGTTGTTGGGTTTGGGGATTGGGAAGGGAAGGGTTGGGAGAAAGTTTCTAAATTCGGAGGGAAGGGATAGGAGGATATTTGTGTAGGTGGGTTGTGTCTGTTTCTTACGGGGAGGGGGGGGGGGGGGGGGGATTATTTGTTTTTGTTGAGCAGGTTGCTTGCGGCTTTCCTGCTGGAGTGCTCCTGTGCTGGGGTCGGTAGATTTACCGGCCTTCGCACAGCGCCTCTCTTGCCGCGTCCCCCTGCTGGTCGTGTTCGACCACCACGACCACGACCTCTGCTGTCTAGGGCAGATGGTTGGCAGGTATTGGTGCTCCTGCCTCTCGAGGGTCCTGCAACACGACTGTTGCCCCTCGAGACTCCATGCGTCCCCCGGACGGGTGGAGGTGTGGTGCTGCTGGAGTCGGCTCCAGTTGCTCCTCTTGAGGGTTCCGTACCCGAGACCAAGTTGGAGGTACTTGGACGAGCCTCGACGCTTGCCCCCTCCTTCTTGTCCCCGGATACCTTGCCCCCTTTGACCCTTATCTGGATAAGGCCAAAGTCAAGGTAGAGACGCCCCTCGCGTTGAAGAATAGTCTCCAAGGCCGCCTCGTCGAAGGAAAAGGTCACTGTTTGACCTTTTGCTTCGGGCTTCCGGTTGACTACCCTCCAACTCGAGAGGTCTAAACCTTTGTTTTGTTTTGCCAACCTCCGCAGGATGGTACCTGCGTCGTGTTTGGCTTCCTGTATCCAGGCCGTACCATACCTAGGCTTGGGCATATCCTCTTCGCTTACAGCGGAGAGATTAGCCCCATCCCAGGGTTTAATGTTGGGCAGTTTGCGGATGAGCCACTCCTTCGAGTCCTCATCTGCGCACGCCAAAAGGATGCCACCCGAGCGCGGTTTGCATCCAATAAAGCTGGGACCGTCCCCATCATCTGAGGTGTCAATACACTTCAAGATAGCCTCTTGAAGCATTTCGACCCTCTCCTGGTCCATTTTTCCCAGGGCGTCTATGATGCCACACGTGACGGACCGAGCAACCTCCTTAAAAGTAGGCTTCGAGGTGGAAGGCTCGCCAAGCTTCGGTGCCTTGGTAGGATTGCCTTGATTCGAGGTAGACGAGGTATTGAGAGGGCGCTTAGTCGCCCGCTCCCTCGTTTCCCCCTCCTCTTGGGTCCTCTGCTTAGCCTTCTCACTCATGCGCAGTTCTAGCGCCTGCTCGAAGTTCATACCCTTCGCTACGAGCCGATAGATTTGCTTCCTATCAGCTCCAGAGAGCTTAACCCTGGGTTTACTCTCTGGCCCCTTGGTCGACGAGTCCCTTTGGTGCGTTGCACCCAGAGGGGTCGACTCCGCGTTAGAAGTACCCGGTCCATCAGTCCCAGGTGCTTCGGCAGTGATAGTATGCTCCTCAGTATCGCTACCAAAGAGCATAGCCTCAGAGGTACCTGGTACCTCTTCGGTAGAATTTAAATGGTTGTCTATAATGTCAATAATATCCATATAGTTCCCACGAGAAGCTAGGGAAGTAAAGGTCCACCCCTGCAGAGCCCCGCTTGCAGGGGTAAGGCTAAATAGACCTCGATTTCGCCTGGTTTCGAGGCCCCTCCGTTCTCGACCGAACATCCCTTCGGCCATGCATCTATCGGCACGGGTCGGATGACACCTTAGATTGGGGTTTTTTAGAGTCGAGGTTAACTCCTCCAGGACATGAGGGGAAGGATAAGGTGAGTTAGGGTGGTTCGAGGATGAGGCGGGGAGCATGGGTTTGAGGTTGTCAGGAATGCTCCTAGCCTGGGATTGGGTTTCGGAGCAGCCATCTATTGTCCGGGGTCAACGTGACACCCTCTCCCGTCCTCAAGCAAAGAGGTGGGTATGGGGGAGGGCGAGCTATCCGCAACCTGCTCACCCGCTCGGTCGCATCAGATGACAACTGCGCATGTCGCATACACTGTCAGTGGTCACTGGTCCCATAGAAAGTGCATGCACAAACCGAGAACTTGACAATACAAGCTGAGTTAATTTTTAATATACAACAAAATGGCAGAAAATAGTTCGTTACTTCAAAAAATTAACGAAATGTAATCGCGTATATTTTTAAGTGTGTAAATATTTTCAAGAGCAGGTAGTTAGCGAGACATAGATAAATATCTTCTTAATCCGAGTAACAGCAATGCAATGTAGAGATATCCTCAAATCGCTAATTATTTTGGTATTACATTTGTATGAGAAATATGTTGTTCGCCGGACCCTTAACAAGTTTCATAGCCAATTTAAGTATCTTCATGAGATTATTACTGGTTATAATGTATCAATACGGGGATTAACACGATATTTATTATGTGAAACAACTTTGTGTACTCACATATTTGGCTCGACGTTTCGGCTACGTTACAGCAGCCGTGGTCACGAGCGGACTGGCGGAGCACGGCGTCGTCTGCTGGGCTGGGCTGGCTGCTGCAACGTAGCCGAAACGTCGAGCCAAATATGTGAGTACACAATGCTGTTCACATAATAAATATCGTGTTAATCCCCGTATTGATACATTATAGTTATAATGCAACGCGAAAATCTAAAAAACTATTATTACTGGTTACTAGTAATAAAACTGTCCAAAGTCGATAGTTTTGAACTGTTATGAAAAATATTATAAAACGTCGTATGGCCAATTTATATATAAAGTATAGCATCAGCCTATAAACTGTCCCACTGCAGGGCAAATGCCGCCATCATCATCATGATGGAATTAGGCTCAATCACCACGCTTGTCTAATACGGATTGGTGATACTCTGCGCTTGTTAATAATTGTTATCATGATCTGTGATGTATTTACTGCTATCGGCAACCTCTAAATCTATGTTACTATTATGTGGAATAAATGTGTATTATACTTTTTTCAATGGTTTAAATACTTTCTTTGAAATTTCCCATGTACATTTATGTTTACGAATATCGATTTTTGTATAGTTCAAATTTATAAAAGCATGTATCTCATCAAAGAAGTCCTTTAATTTGCTCCTTATAATTATTTTTTAGATTGTTAAAACATGTTTCGTTCAATTGTCTCAGGTTAATTAATTCAAATAAATGTACGTACTTCTCTAAGATTAACAAGGTTCCTTTACAATCTAAGTCAAACTTTACATTCAAACACTTTTTTTAATATTTAACTACTTACTCAATTTATATTTTTAGAGCAGGAGTCGGCAATCCGTGGTCATCTTTACGATATTCCACTGTTTTTCACAACACATGCTTATTATCAGACCCATTCATGTCCATTTTCTTAATTTCGTCAAATGTGTGGTGGTAGTGGTAAAAAAGGTTGCTAACCCCTGCTTTAAAGTAACTCGAATAAAGAAGAAAAATATGTTTCTATTGATGTTAAACAGGTCAAAATTCTATTGTAAATGTAGTTAAAAGCTATCAATGTAATTCTTAAATATGATCCTAAAGATTTGTACCTATTCACGTGCCCTTGAGAACTGCGATGTTCTCATTTCTCCGATAGACGATGTAATTCTTGGAAATAAAATAGCTGTCATAATTATGTTCGTTTCATTAGAACTAGCAGAATAGATGAAGAACGCTGGCTGCCTAAATATGTATATTATTATAATATGCTCCAACAGATTACGACAACGGCGGCCAATCTCAACGATCAGCCACGTACGTACGATATATTATATTGTTGCTCAAGTGTGAGCGCAAACACAAGTAGAATCTTTATTCCCTTACCCTCATATCCCGATGGGACACCAGAGTAATATATTCAATTAATCTAACAGCGGGCAGACCTAAAGTATATCGTGGTTAAATTGGTCTTTGGCTTTGGCAGGGTTTCCCAAAATAGGCTACAATTAAGTAGACTAATAGATTTTCCTTAGAATGCCAAATAACAGAGAATACATACATTCCGTTCATATAAATAATGTTATTTATTTTATTTAAAACTTTATTGCACAAATTCTGATACAATAAGGCGGCCTTAATGCCAAGAAGCATTCTCTACCAGTCAACCTTTGGGTCATGCAGAAAGTGCAGTGGTGCAGCGAAAAAAAATTTTGTAGTTACTAGTAAGGAAAAAAAGGATTCAAAAGAATGTTCAATTTAAGATAGATATTTTAATAGCAAAAAATAAAATACATTCATGGTACATTGTGTTATTAAAGAGACAATATAATAATACGGTCGCATCGTTCATCAACTTTTGGGTAGATGAATAAAATAGCGTTTTGGTGTTTTTTTTTTTTATGCTGAGGCGACAAACGAGCAAGCGAGTCACCCGATGGAAAGCAATCATCGCCACCCATTAACATCCGCGAAATCAGAGAGATCGCTAATGCGTTGCCGGCCTTTTTAAAAAGGAGTACACTTTTCTCTTGAAGGTCCCTAAGTCGTAGCCGTCGGTAAATACTCCCATACGTAAACTGTTCCACACAACTGAGGTACGTGGTAGAAATTTCCGCAAAAAACGCACAGTATTCGACCGCCATCCATCGAGATTGGCCTGTAAGGCAGTCGAGGAATGGGATCCAGCCGTTACGTTCTTATTCCGCGAGCCGCTCGGCCGCGTCGCGCTCTATTTTCAAATTTTGTTTGTCCGCGACGCACTCGGTCGGTATTTTATTTTTAAAGTACTGTTACGATTAAAATGTTTAAATAGTAAAAGATTCATCAGAATCATAAAAAAATAAAAGATTATATTAGTCTGAGTTGAACTATGTATTTTGTTTGTTTAAATATGTATAATTAGGTTGAATTTTATAGAAATATTAGGTGAAACCAAAGTTCGTTGATTTTGTTTGTATAATCATTTATTTTTCCTTTTTTACTATGTCTTGTTATTATTAACTCTCATATTTCAACTGAGACTAACATAATCTATTATTTTCATTTAACAATTCAAAACTTTCCAACTGCATTTTTTCAGAAAAAAAAAATTAAATCATGAGCGTCGCAGCCGATTGATCTATCGCACTAGAATAGGCACCCTGGCAGGTGATCGTCGCTCTTACGACATGAATTCAAATTCGACTACCTATGTCAAAAATCAGTGATGACATACGGAACCGAAACGTGGCCGCTTACAATGTGCCGATTAAGAAAGCTCAAAGTGACCCAGAGAGCAATGGAGAGGGCTATGCTCGGAGTCTCCCTGCGTGATCGTATCAGAAATGATGAGATCCGCAGGAGAACTAAGGTCACAGACGCAGCCCAAAGGATTGCATGCCTCAAGTGGCAATGGGCAGGGCACATAGCGAGGAGAACAGACGGCTGTTGGGGCGGAAAGGTCCTCGAGTGGAGGCCACGTACAGGAAGTCGCAGCCGTGGCAGGCCTCCTACAAGGTGGACCGACGATCTGGTGAAGATCGCGGGAATCCATTGGATGGGGGCGGCACAGGATCGATCTGTGTGGAGAACATTGGGGGAGGCCTATGTCCAGCAGTGGACGTTTGTTGGCTGAAATGATGATGATGATGTCAAAAATCAAGTTAGTAGCAAGAAATAACGAGTACCTACTGAATGCCATCAACCCTGGTGATGATACCTGTGGCTTACAGTCAGCATCTTCTTCATCTTAGCGCATGATTCCCGGTTGCTTACAAAGCTGTCGCTCTGGAGCCCGGGGTACACTTGGACCATGATTTGAGATGTTTTTTTTTATAGTGATTATAATATTTGTAGTATATTGGCTCGTATTATATTTTTAGATTTATTTTGTAGAGTATATTGGCACTCCTCAGCCTGATGGTATGCAAGAGAAGAATCCACGTTGCAATTACAGCGGAAGCGATGTCAAGGCGTCACCTCCGTTGGGAATGGCCCGCATGATGCTGCTTCACACTTCGTTTGAAGAAATCCATATTGTAGGAAGTACATGCGCCGGAAAACAGGTTACTTTTCTTGACGGTGCAGTAAAAATAGGAACTGCCAAATTTTTTTGTCCCTAATGGAATGCTTTTCACTGAGAAGCGGTGACAGCGTTCTAGTTCTGTGACGGAAAAGGGAAGATGGGATGAGGGAGAAAAGCTCTTCAGAGCATTCACCGTGATATAGACGGTAAAAGAAGCTAAGCGACTCGATTTTTTTTTTTTTTACATTATAGCGGACAAACAAGCAGACGGCACACCTGATGGAAAGTGATCACCGCCGCCCACGGACATCTGCAACACCTGAGGTATCACATATGCGTTGCCGGCTCTTAAGAAAGGAGTACACCCTTTTCTTGAACGTCACCAGGTCGTATCGATGTCTCTAAATAGTTGAAAATGTTCAGTGCAATCTATCGAGATTTTGTGGACTATGGTAATTACAATGAAGTAACTTCCGTCTGACCATTGCAACCGTTTTCTCCTTCCTTGAATCCTATTCAGCCTTCTGCATATCACTTCATTATTATCTAAATTGGTCCAGTCGTTTGTGCGTTAAGCAGCAACATTATTAAATCTCTCTGTGGTAACAATCGTACACACACACTTACCTTACACACTTTCGCATTATTAAGATTGTCTACAACCCGTGCGGATAAAGAATGGGATCAGAAATGGCGGCGCATTTATTCCCTTCTCGCTCGCACACTATTTGCGTCTATACTCGCACCCCACGATTGCGAGATCCAGTCTGTGGCAAAAAGAGATTGCAACTATGGAAAAAAGACGCGTAAAAGAAAAAATTAAATAAAGAATTTTCTTTACACTGATTTTATTACTGAGATAAATAGTCTTAATGACGAATATTTAAAGGTATGTTGGTAGTACTGGTGAAAATTTGTGCCAATTAAAGAAAATATAAGAAAATTTAAAATTCTCAGCTATACAATCGTTCACACAGAGAATCAATCATCTTCTTAGTTTGTACAGTTAATTTAAACTTGTTATGTAATTTGAACAACCAAACGTCAATAAACAACAAAACGAAAAACGACTCAAACGTCACGTTGAATTGGAGAAATATCACCAAAATCACCGTGACACTTCATATCGTAATTCTAGACCATACGATATCTAGGGCGCCCAGTAGGGAGCCCTAGATAACGCTGGATAGACCAGGTCGAGACACATCTCGGTAACCTAAAAAAGCCGGATTGGCGACAGGTGGCGGAGAACAGAACAGAATGGCGAATTCTCGTGCCGGAGGCCAAGATCCACTTAAGGTGACGGGTAGGGCACACTAGCAACGCCAATGGATTTTAATTTTTAGCAACTAAACCGAATCTATTTTAAACAATTTCGGGGTTACAACCTCTCGGCAAACACTACAACTATTTATTAAAGAACTATGCATAAGTAGCTAATATTTAAATCAATTGGCGTCGTTAGTGTGCCCTACCCGTCACCTTAAGGTCGCTGAGCCAGCATAGTAAGTAAGTAATTAAGTAAGATAAGGGCAGACGAGCAGACGGATCACATGGTAGTAAGCGATTGAAATCAGCCATGGACGGATGAAATCAGTACACTAACAACCTATAAGCCCCCCCTTATCCTTCAGACTAGATTTTCTTTTTATTGCAATCAGTAGAGTATAGAGTCATCATCATCATCATCATTCAGCCAATAGACGTGGACATAGGCCTCCCCCAATGTTCTCCACACAGATCGGTCCTGTGCCGCCCGCATCTAATGGATTCCGGCGATTTTCACCAGATCGTCGGTCCACCTTGTGGGGGGCCTGCCACGGCTGTGACTTCCTGTACGTGGCCTCCACTAGAGGACCTTTTCGCCCCCACCCGCCCGCAGTATAGAGTGTCATCCTTAAAAGTATTTGTTTGTAGCAGAACCAATTATTATCTGAGCAGAACCTTGAAATTTAAACTGGGATTTAGTTGAAAACTTCGATGAAAAGTTTTAGTGCTTTTGGGAGTTGGGAATAGTGTCTGCCCCTTATGATGGACTTTTATAATTAGATATGCTATTTGGTTCGCTGCAATGTCAAAAGTTCTCTCTTATCCTCACAAGCTGCACTAATAAATGTTCATTCCAAATTAAATCATCAAGTAAGTTTACTGATTAAATCCATAGGAACAAAGTATTAAAAAGATCTGGTTATGGCAATTTTCGAAGCAAATCTGAGAAATCTTGAGTGAAAACCGCCTTACAAAACCATGAACTAAAAAGTGTAATATAGTATTTTTAACCTTTCATACACTTCACATAACATTTATAACAGTGCAGACTCGAAAAAAGGTGTTACCGAAGTAATTCCATCGAATGTTTTATTACGAGATTAGTATGTGAATTATGAGAGAGTCAATTTCTTAGCTATGTTAGACGGAAATTGATTCGATAGCCGCCGCCGCCAAATGTTGGATTAACATACTGTATGACAATCGCCCTCGATATAGGTATCAAATAAAAGTGACCGTCAGAATAACTGGACCAAACGAGATATTTAGATGAGACTATGTGCACTATTTACCACCTATTTGCTACTATTTGCTACCTTAAATTATATATTTGCTACCTCTCTATTAAGGCAGATATTTCATAAATTAAGTGGCCAGTCATTCTGACGTCAGGTTGACTGACTTCTGAGTTTTCATAGTTTTAGTGTTGTATTTACCACTTTGCTTATGTAGATATTTACTACCTATTTGCTACCTTAACATATATTTTTCACAGAATTTTGGGAAGCTTCTTTAAAAAGTTATCATTAAAATTTACTAAAACGTCTGCGAATAAAATACGAAAATTCATGTCAGAATAATTTTGCTAGTAATGTTTTGCAGGCGCTTAGTGGCTTAATTATATTTTATTTACTATAAATTAATTATCTCTGAATGACCATAATAAAAAATTAATTAAAACTGCTGTTGACTGTCCCACATATGAACATTTTTGTTTAAATATTGTCGTGTCGGGGGACCGCTCCTTACCTACCTATAAAATGTGTGCTTTAACAAAATGATATGCTAATACTCGTACATATGTGGCCCCCCCATGCGACAGTATTTAAGCAAAAACGGTCATACGTAAAAACATTTTTTCTACTGTTTTTAATAAACAATATTGTTAGATTTTATCACCATCATCATCATCATCATCAGCCTATCGCAGTCCACTGCTGGACGTAGGCCTCTCCAATTGTTCGCCACCGTGATCTATCCATGGCTTCTTGCATCCAGCTCTTGCCCTGCGCAGATCGTCCCTCCACCTAGCCAGAGGGCGCCCTACATTACGTTTGCCAAGACGCGGTCTCCACTCTAGAACTCGTTTACCCCATCGGTTGTCGGTTCTGCGGCTAATATGGCCAGCCCACTGCTACTTAAGCTTGCTAATCCGGTGAGCAATGTCGATGACTTTGGTTCTCTGCCGGATCACCTCATTTCGGATTCGATCTCGGAGAGAGACGCCGAGCATTGCTCGTTCCATAGCCCGCTGAGCGACCTTTAACTTGTGGACCAGCCGTACCGTAAGTGTCCACGTTTCGGCTCCGTATGTCATGACGGGTAGAAAACCATCATAATAAAAGATATTTAAGGGATTCTGGAACGTTTTTATGCACAATTTCTGCTAATCATGCTTACCTACACAACAAAAGAAAAAGTAACAAAGGAATGAAAAATGTCCGAAGGCATGGACCAGGCATTTTTCTGTTATTTATGTCGCTCAAATATTATCTTAGCTACCTATAAAAATTTGTAAGAAATGGCAGGGTAATAATGATCTTTTGTTACCTGTAGTTTCTGGACTAGCTCGATGGCGCAATTGATAACCCTGCCTCATTTTTTTTAACATTATGGCAGATAAACGAGTAGACGGCTCACCTGATGGTAAGTGACTACCGCCGCCAATGGATATCTGCGACACACGGGGCATCACAGATGCGTTGCCGGCTCTTATGGGAGGAATAAGCTCTTTTCTAGAAGACTACTAGGTCGTATCTGTTCAGAAACACCATCGTTGGTAGCTGATGCTCCAAAGGTGGTTGGCTTCATCCACTCTGGATAACACCTCCGCAATGCCTACTCAAGAAGCAAAGACGGTCGCCAAGAAGCTAGTTCAAGAGGTGATCTGCCAATTTTGTGAAACATCATATTTTTTTTGTGATAAGTGGCAGATGAGCCGATGAATTACCAGATGGTAAGCGATTGCCGCCGCCCAAGGACACCCGCGACATCAGTGCAGTCACAAGTGCGCTGCCAACCTTCAAACCCACCTTTCCCCCGGATTGGGCATCCGGTACCCTCACTCACGCAGCGAAACACAGCATAGTGCTGATTCAAGCCGGTTTTCTGTAGGCCGTGGTATCACTCCGGTCGAGCCGGCTCATGCCGAAGCATGGCACTCCCACGATCGAATATCTATATAACTATCTATCTATCCATATAACTATGGTGACTTTAATACGTAGAATGTTAAAGCCACGTCAAGTGATGCGTGAAATTACATCACAGACGCTTAGATGCAGAAACCTATTATACAAGATATAGGGAACATGAATGGATGGTGTGAAATCGGAACAAGATAAGGACCATTCAATCTAGGCGCAAATATCACGGTGGTAGAATCATGCTTCGGCTTGAATTGGCTGGCTTGACCGGAGTTATTACCACGACAAAGAGTAACGTATCATCATCAGCAACCCACACTACACATAGGTCTCCCATAATGCACGCCACTGCTCCCGATTTTCGGCCACCCTCATCCAGCCCATACCAGCCAGCCTTCGAATGTCATCATCCCATCTTGTCACAGGGCGTCCAACACTACGCTTAAGAGTAACTTATGATCGTCTCCGTCAGCCCATTTAAGTGCCCACTGCTGGGACACGGGCCTCCCTCAATCACATGAGGGGTAATTGCCATACTCACCACGCTTGGCAGACGGGTTGGCGAGGGTTTTGATATTAATGCAGAGTTTTCCTTCTCTGGGTGCTGATGATCATGCCAGCAGCTTTACCTTAGTCGCCTTTTACGACACCTCGGTAAGAGTGAGGGTGGCCTATTCTACTCTGCCGGGGACCACACGGCACGGAGTAACTTATATTTACAGTCAAAGAACGAAAAAGTTCATCTGTTTTCAAATAGATTCGTTTGATATGCTATGAGCACTTATTACCTTCCGTGAATTTGTCAGAGTAATACCTATTAGACAGAAAATTATGCTTACTTAACTGTAAGATCAGAAAGTTCAGATTTGCTTGTAGCAACATTGATTCCTTTAGAGAAAATGTAAAGAACATTGGCAGGTAAAACGGTATGTTGGTATAACTGATTCGTGCCGTGCAAGCGAAAATTTACCTTAAGGTGACGGGTAGGGCACACTAGCGACGCCAATCGATTTTAATTTTAAGCTACTAAGCCGGATCAATTTTTAACAATTTTGGGACTACAACCTCTCGGCAAACACTTATACTATTTATTGCATGCTCATGCCGGTTTTCTGTAAGGTCGTGGTATCATTTCGGTCGGGCATGGCCATTTATAGCGAAGCGTGGCTCACCCTCGGTAAAAATGTCCCCAATACGGTTTTCTTGAATCTAAAAGGTGGTATGAAAATAGGTTTTTCAGTAAACAAGTCCCTTTTTTTACCTACCTAGGTACTTACAGACCGATCACGGTTATTTGGCACGTGGCACAAAAACTGCTTGAAACTAATGCTGTTTTAACATTTTCGCATAGAAAAAATTTTTACAACGCCCCCCTGTCGATGTCACTGAAGTGCTTTCTGATCCTGGGCGGTCTGTACTTATAACAAAGGGGACTATGTCATATTTGAATCGTTTATCAAAACAATAGAGGTATTGTCAGTGAAGGTCTACCCTGTTTCATCCTTGTTGGTGTCCCAACAAGATTAATGATGAAAAATGATCATGTATTTTGTGATAAAAATGAAACATGTATTTTTTAACCGACTTCAAAAAAAGAGGATCTCAATTCGATATATATATTGAATATTGAGTATTGAAAGAGTTATCCTTTAACTCCGTACCGTTGAAGAATTGACCTTCCATCATCAGCATAGCTACAAAATTAATATAGTCAGGCGTAAATATTGGTGCAGTTTTGAAAAAATATACAAAAACATTACGTGTTAATATACAAAAACATTCCCTATAAAAGTTGAGTGTTCCCCTATTTTTTTCCAGGATCCCATCATCAGATTCTGATACCAATCCGGGACTATCTACTTTCCAACTAAAAAAGAATCATCTAAATAGGTTCATAAATATATCCCTGTTGAATAATTGAATGTTGTATTAAATTACAAGATAGTATTGGGCGCCGACTTCGGTAAAACCTTTTCTCGAGTGTATTGTTATAAAATGTTATTTGAGGTGTATAAGGTGTTAAAAATATTATTTAACATTTTTTATGTGAGGAAAAATAGCGCGAGAAAATCTGTACGATTCAGATGGTTTCTGAAACGTGTAACCATGATTCAGTTGGTTTGGTTTCCTTGTTTATGGGTTGTGAAGGTCAGACGGCAGTTGCTACATTGTAATTTTATTACCAGAGTTCCTATTTTTTATGTGATAGGTGACAGACGAGCAGATGGACCGTCTGATGGTGAATGATTGCCGCCGTCCATAGACACCCGCGATACCAGTGGAGTCACAAGTGCGCTGCCAACCTTTAAACCACTTTCCCCCGAATTGGGCCTCCAATACCCTCACTCACGCATCGAAATACAGCACAGTGCTGTTTCGCACCGGTTTTCTGTGAGGCCGATTCATGCCAAAGCATGGCTCTCCCACAGTCAAATCCTGAATTATGGTCTAAGCATGCCATCGCAACCGGGACTTCCAGGCTGATAAAGTTATCATTCATTCATTCATTCGTTCAGGCTACGATGAGATGAGATCTCTCTCCCTCTTTAGCCGATCCCTCACTGCTGAGGATCGTGACTCCGTTTAATCCCGTGAACCAGTTGTCTCCATCGGTCCAGCTCTGTCGCTTGTTGGATAGTTGAGATATCATCATCATCATCAGCCCTTTTAAGTCCCCACTGCTGGGGCACGGGCCTCCCTCAATCACATGAGGGGTAATTGCCATACTCACCACGCTTGGCAGACGGGTTGGCGAGGGTTTTGATATAAATGCAGAGTTTTCCTTCTCTGGGTGCTGATGATCATGCCAGTAGCTTTACCTTAGTCGCCTTTTACGACACCTCGGTAAGAGTGAGGGTGGCCTATTCTACTCTGCCGGGGACCACACGGCGATAGAGTGTATACGGCGGTAGAGAGGCGAGTTGAGATAGGTATGCATTAATCTATGAAAAGCCCCTTTAAATTCATATTCATTCATGTTGATTTGTGAAATGAACCCGTAGCAAATAGTTCAAATATCACAGATGATGGACGAGCGTAACACCCTACCCTTGACATCGAGTGATGGACGACTGAAATTCGCTCCGGAAAGTGTTTTAAGCTATTTAGGGCGATGAATATTATTGTGACCAATCATATCGCAAAGCACAGTACACAGTACAGTACACAGTCCTAGATACCGAATGGGGCCGACTCGTTCCGAGTGATACCACAGAAAAAATAGTAAAAATAAATTTAACTAACTAACTACCTAGGTTGGCGCAGCAACCCATAGTGAGTCTTGGCCTCCGATAATAAGAGCCTCCATCTTGGTCGATCCTGCGCCACCTCCTGCCAGTCATCTGCCGAGAGTCCGCGCAAGTCTTTTTCGACCTCATCCTTCCAGCGATATCTCGGACGGCCGACTGTCATTTTGCCATTAGGACGTCCCTGATACGCTCGCTTTACCGTACGATCGTCTCCCATTCTTTCTAGGAGGCCGAGCCAGCGAAGTCGATGCGTTTTAGTCTCGCCAATGATGTTGGGCTCGCCCACCTGGTCTTCCAGTTCCCTGTTCTTTAGCCTCCTCTAGGTGCCATCCGGAGTCAGTATAAAAAAATTACGAATATATTTTATTTACAACGTAGGTTATATACCTATACATACAGTTATTCAAGGGTTGCAAAAGTCACCTAAAGTCACTTCATTGTAATTACCACACTTACCAAATCATGGATCTTACATTATTCAAGTGTAGGAAGCCACGGCTTTGGTCCTGAGACAGATACGCTAAGATGATGAATATTCGGAGGCCCAATCTAGGCGATCCTGTGTTACAGATTAACAGGCCCCCACCATCTCACTGATTTATTTCAATAAAAAATAATCTTAATATTAGCTAATGGTTTCACTTTTGTAAGTACTATTTAAACTAAAATTAATTAATATGTGTAAGCTAACATTTCATTAAGATTACATTAAAATTAAATTATAATAAAATTTTGAGTAAAAATTATAATTATTATCTACTAACAGAATCACAATCAGAATTAGAATTAAATTTAGAATTGAGATCATGATTAACTGTCGGTAGCGCAACTTGTGACTCAACTGGCGTCGTGGGTGTCCTTGGGCGGCGGCAATCGCTACTCTTCTGATCCGTCTGCTCATCTGCCACCAATCACATGAAAAAAAAATTAACCTATTCCTCCATTTTCTTCACATTGAAAAAAAAAGACATATTCCTTCATTTTAAGATTCCTCAAGAAAAGCATCTAACAGTATCTTTTAATTTTAATTGCACTAAGGACTATTAATTCCATAAAAATATGCGACTGGATGTTGGATTGGAACAACTTAAAAAGAATCCAAATTTTTCCGCCACAATTAAATATTGCATTTTCCCTACAAAATGCGCCAAAGACAGCTGTAAAGTACTCTGGGTCTGTGAATGTTCCATTTAACTCAAACGATCCCGATCAAAACCTCTGCAAAACAAGTTAAATCCAACTCGCAGCAGAGCATCACCATTCCGTTTGGCTATCGTCGTTCTAACTACAAGCGAAGCTCGAAGTTTGTTCAAATGTATTAGGCGCTACACACACGGACAGTGCACCCCACTTCAATATTAAACGGATATTGCAGGCGGTTTCTGCATTCTATGCCACGGATCAAACCGCAAAACACAACCATTCACTTTGCGCATATACCATCGCTGCTTCTTCAGGCTCTACTCTATCAATATACCAAACTTTAAAAGCAATGTATGCTCTATTCCATTGTACATTTTGATTCAATTCATCTAGTAGTACTGGTAAACGTTTAGGAGTAGGTAATAAGTTTATGTTTCTATGTTTACATTTGTAAGTTTATATTCTTGAGATCCTTGTAAGCAATTGTTTGAAGATTGAAATTAACTGAAGTTAAATTTAGTTCTAGTGATTTGGTTTGAGAGTTTGCCAATAGATTTATTTGTATATCTGTAAGTTTAGCAAGATGAAATTACGTTTGAATTTCTCACTTCTCACTATTTGGATTTCTTATTTGATTTAATATAACTTGATTTTTTTATGTAATTTGTAGCAGATGAGCAGATGGATCACCTGATGGTAAGCAATTACCGCCGCCCATGAACACCCGCGATACCAGTGGAGTTACAAGTGCGCTGCCAACATTTAAACCCGCCTTTCCCCCGGATCGGGCTGCTTCACGCCGGTTCAGTGAGGCCGTGGTATCACTCTGGTCAAGCCGGCCCATTCATGCCGAAGCGTTGCTCTCCCACGGTCAATGATTCAGACCGTCATGATTCAGCAGGTCTGAAGCTAAAAGTTTTTGGAAAACAAATAGATTCGCTTCAGACCCGCTGAATCAAATGAGATTAAATTTGTAATTTTTGGGTATATACATCATATAGCTCGGAGATAATCAGTTTTGACAAGCTGGTTGTGGTTGGCAGGATGGATGGGAACAGAACACGAATGCGATCACCAATCCACTGGTCTGACTTTGTGCGGTAGTTATTGGGGCTCAATAATAGATACATATATACAACGACCCGTTTGGAACAGTGGTAGTGAACGCTGCCTTTTGTCCAAAGGTTGCGAGTTCGATCCCCGCACAGTACAAACATTTGTGTGCATGAACATGTTTGTTTGTATTGGTCTGGGTGTTTTCTAAGTATTATAAGTATGTATTTACAAAAGAAAAGTATTATATGTATATATTTGTTGGATTTAATCCCAAAAATATAAGTAATTCCTATGCATATTACTTGGAAATCTTACATAGGTCAATTTTTTAATTTACTGTTGCTTAAAAACAATTCTTAAATATTTTTACTTCAGACAACAAAATAACGAATCATTGAATGATTCGATCAATTTTGACACTATCCTACGGTACTAAGTGGTCTATAAAATAAATAAAATAAAATAATTTTATTTCAATTAACTGAGATCAAAATTACAACAATTCACATTAATCACATTACATTGCTTAGATTTTACTAAATTACAATTGAAATTGTCATACATTAAATTGCAATAAAATAAATAAAATTAATCTATGGTTAGTCGAGGTTTTGTAATAAAAAGTTAAGAACTAAGATTATTCCGTAATAGTCATGAACTTGCTAGTTTAGGATTAAAAGCGGTATCAGAGCAGTTTTTTGTAATAAGAGGGTACGAGTACAACATTTTGTAATTTGGTTGTTTGGTAGCAGTCAAGCGTGGGTGAGCCACAATTCGGCATGAATGGGCCGGCTCGACCGGAGTGATACCATGGCCTCACAGAAAACTGACTTGAAGGAGCACTGTGTGAGTGAGGATACCGTACGCCCAATCCGGAGGAAAGGGGGGTTTAAAGGTTGGCCGCGCACTTGTGACTCCACTAGTGTCGTGTGTGTCTATGGGCAGCGGCAATCGCTTACCATCAGGTGATTCGTCTGCTCGTCTGCTGGTCTAGTAGTGACTCACATGTTTTTGGAATGTTAATTATTTTCAGTATTTGCGTCACCTCATGTTTAACCTACCACGCAATACTTAGTAACTGCACCATTCTTAGAATGATTCGTGATCGAACGAAGTCTTGAAGAATTCTTCCTAAGATTTACTAACGATAAACATACAATAAAATGTTTTAGTAATGCAGTTCATGCAAATCATAAATGTATTCATAGACCTAGTGCGTAAATTCAATAACTATAAAACAAGCATCCGGCTTGCGGAGGCTATAAATTTATGATTTATACATTTAGAATGTAGTTACTACGCCAATAATATCCTACTACCGAATACTTTCAACGATCAGCCATATATGCACAAACATAAGTGCACTCTCTATTCCCTTACCCTCCGATGGGACACTACTTTGACACGACCGGAGAGGAATCGGGCGTAGGACCAACGACTTAACGTGCTTTCCCAGGCACAGGGGTACAAGACCGCCAACTTTCAGACTCCGGGCTGCCACTAAGAATTTCTTACCGAAAACATAGGTACAAATTTTTGGCCCGACCCGGGGATCGAAAGTCGATCATCGCTTTCAAGTGAGACCCACTAACCACTGCGCCACTGAGGCAGTGAGAGTGAGACTCTACGCTAATAATAAACATAAATCGACGGGCCGATTGGTGCATTTGGTGGTGCCCCTGCCTCTTACGCCAAAGGTTGTGGGTTCAGTTCCCACCCTGAACAAATATTTGTGCGATGAGCGCTTGTTTTGTTCAGTTTTTTTTTAATTTGGCTCTACCCGAAGATAATTTGCCAATTTCAAGTAACTTATAGACTGTGACTTTGACTGACTTCGACTGTTGACTACCTAAGTCGAAGTCAGTCAAAGTCACAGTCACTCAATAAAACGCCGGTGTTTTACGTTTTATCGACCTACGGATTCAGCGGATATGACTTTAAAAGCAATCGCGGGTTTTAAGACTCTATTAGGTTCAAGCAAGTTGTCACGAGACAACGCACTCGATACACAATAGCAGTGTTAAAAACAAAAAAATCCAACGATTCTTATTATTAGGATCACTTTGCGGCACTTCACTGCACTAATAAACACCAAATTTAAACACTAAAAACCACTAGACACTAATTAAAAACATTTGACAATTCAAAGGTTTTAAATTTGTGTTTAGTGGTTTTAAATTAGTGGCTTATGAAACAAAAGGCTTCTTTTAGCCCTACCCGCCGAATCCGTTTGTTCAGTATCTGGGTGTATTAAAAGGGGTTAAAGTATGAATTTGCCGTTATTTCCCTAGACACAATAAAATGTTTAACTGATTTTATAAGCAAAAAATCTCCATAATTTGGTTTTATTTCTATTTACGACTACATTTTTAAGGTTTACATTAAAGAGATCAAATATGTTCTATGCAAAAAAAATCTTGAAAATAACTCTTTTTATAATTGGCAGAATTGACGTTTTGTTCAATCATAACTTTTCTAATATTTTTTTCCGAAAAACCATGCTACGTTCTTTAACGGTGTCCGCTAAAACACAGTTTATTATAAAGTAGTAAGAATTAATATTTACTTCGCAAATGAAAAACACAACTTCTAAGAAAATCACCAAATTTATCTCCCATTTGATACTGTGTAGTCTATGTGTACGTTTTGTTTTGTTTATAGGTGGTGATTTTCCAAAAAAAACTCAATTAATTAAGAAATCAACTCAAATCAACGGTCAATTTAATTCCTGATATGTGTCTCTACTCACTTGACATTGGCAGAGTTGACTACGTCTCTGACGTACAACACTACTAGCCATAAAAAAAAGAAAATCGCTATACAAAACGGCCATTTCAAACTTTAAACCCTAATATGTACATTAATTTGAATATATATTTGTATATACCTCTATTGTCTAATATCCGTAACAGTGCTTAAAAGTTGTATAAATTTACTAGCTAGAAGTTCATCTCAGTTCTCATCACACTTGTCAGTGAGTAGTTTTACGATTCTGATCAACTTGTATCAGTAATTTCTCTTTCAATAATTAGTAAGTATACTTAATACTTAGCTTTTCCCCATAAACATTTTTTATGTGATAGGTGCAGACGAGCAGACGAATCACATGATGGTAAGCTATTGCGGCTGCCCATGGACATACATAAAAATCTGTAAATCTTATTATAAAATGTGCAAAACACTTTATCTTCTTCTCGCTTTGGCTTCATCATCGTAGCATTTATATGCTGTGTTACACATTATGCGACATCGAACACTTAAATTCTATGTTAATAAAATTCTAGAACAGTCTCGTCCGTTCCAATATCGTATCTCTACTCACTTGACATTACGGTATGTGTCAACGATTTCGCAACCGTCATTTTAGTACCATGTCAAAGTAACTGTTCTGCCTATTAAAGTCAGTTTCTATGGGGTACGTAGGTACGTTACTACGACATGGTAATGTGTTAAAAATCACCTCGGTTGGAGTGCCCGCTTATTCGTGGTAGGTATTTTTGATTTTTACACTTGATATAGGCACCGTGAACGCATAACGTGTTTAAAGTCACTTTCTTGAGCGAAACGTACTTACGTTCTGACAACATGCTTTAAAGAACACGAAAAGGAAAACAATATCCAAGCATCATACTAAAAATACATAATGATCCTAACAAATCAAAATAAACCGTCACATAAATGTTAATAAACCTGAATCCATTGTTTACCTACAATCCCAAAGGATCATATTAGCTCCGCGACGAATGAACGAGACTGGACTTTCCGGTTTGTCAGAATGAAAAATGGAAAAAACAAAAAAAACGTCACAAAAACGCAAAGGAGGCGCGGTTTGTGATAAATAACCAGTTTTATATAAATAAATTATCTTGTTTATGGATCAAATTTTGGTACGAAGTTGGCAGACAGAATGACGTAAGGACTTCTTGACCTTGAATTATTGGTATCACTATTATTAAATCTGTGATTGGTACAGTGGTGGCAATTTTTCAAAATAAGAATGTGTTATGCGTAATTGCGTAGATTTTCTTTTATATTTTACAACATCACATACATTGATCCGACTCTGAGATAAGTGTCCCAAGTTACGAATGTCAGAATCAACAGTGGAATTACCAACAGTATTCATTTATTGAATACATTATTATACAACCTGACCTTTAGTCATAGTGACAAATTTGTGTTTTTTGACACAAATAAATTTATAGATAATAAGTTTTTGTTGACTGGCAAAACTTTTTATTTGCCTGATAAAATTAAAAAAGAAATAGCTACTCTGTTAGCATTTAATATTAATAATTTGATTACCCAAAATAATTTTATTCCAAATGATTTAAATTACAATGTGAGACAATAGAGGAATCCTCTTGCAAACCAATGACAAAAAGAAACCCTAAAAATCTAAACCTTATTCATCAGAATATACAGGGTTTGTCTGGCAAATTACTTGAATTGGAATTATTTTTAAATAAAATGAATGTCCATGTATTATGTATTACGGAACACTGGTTAAGACAGTATGAATTAATTATTAATATTGACAACTATAGCGTCGGTAGTTCGTTCACGAGAAAGTCTGCAATCAGAGGCGGGTCACTAATTTTATTAAATAATTTCATTAAATATAAAGAACGCAAAGATGTCGTTTCACTTTCACTTGAGCGAACTATTGAGCTAGCATGTGCGGAGCTTGAATGTCATTGTTTGTGTGTACAGGCCTCCATCTGGGAATTTTACTTTATTTGAATCCATTATGGAAGAAGTATTAAGAAAAATATGTTCATCGAATAAAAAAGTGGTTGTGTGCGGGGATTTTAACATCAATATTTTAGATAATTCTCAGAACTCAGTGCGGTTTCTGAATCTTTTCAGATCATTCAATTTATATCATCTTTTTAACGAACCCACACGAGTAACCCCCACCACAGCTACTTGCTTAGATAACATATTTTGTAACTGTGATGTATTAGACAAGTCCATAATAAACTTCATAAACTCAGATCATAGTGGACAACTAGTAATGTATGAATACAGTCATGCACCGTCTGCATGTAGCTTTGTGTGCAGGCCAATAACTGTAAACCGTAAAGAAAAATTTAAAGAAAATATTTCTAGAAAGGTACCTGCATTATCATGTCACGATGGAAATGCTAATCAGCTTTATAATATGCTTTTTAATGTGGTTGAAAAAGAATATAATCAGATTTTCACTAAAAAAACCATTAAATTAGATAGTTCTAAAACTAAATTCAGTGACTGGGCCACTACAGGCATCTATAAAAGCAGAAAGAGGCTGTTTGAATTATATGATATCAAAGCCAATTCTGAAAACGCTAATTTAATTGAATATGTCAGAACATACTCAAAATTATTCAAAAAAGTATGTGCTATGGCAAAATCAAATTATTTTAAAGACAAAATAATAAAAGCCCCTAATAAAAGTAAAATCTCATGGAAGATAATAAATAAAGAGACTTGTAAAAATAAAACAAAAGACAACAAGCTCTCTCTTAAAATTGATGGCAAATCACTTGTTTCTGACTCTGAAGTAGCAGAAACATTTCAGTCTTTCTTTTCTAATATACCAGTCACAACAACCAATCAATTGAATTCCAGTCCACATCTCGCTGCTTCTCTCCTCAGGTCTCATGTTGATAAGTGCAACACGCCTTTTAGATTCAATCATGTCAATTCTAATATACTTTTAAAAACATTCAAAGAATTAAATATGAAACCGACTGAGGATTTATGGGGCATCTCGGTAGATATAATCAAAAATATAATACATTCTATCGCACCCCACTTAGCAATAATATTTAATAAATGTGTTGACGACGGTCAATTTCCCGATATGATGAAATACAGTAAAATAATACCGTTATTCAAGTCGGGTGAGAAAAGTGACCCGTCTAACTTCAGACCTATTTCTATACTGCCTGCGACAATAACTGAGTAAATATTACTTTTTCAAAAATTTTGCTGAGAAAATTTTTGAAAAAGTAATATTTACTCAGTTATTGTCTCATTTAAACCTGAATAAAATATTGCACAGTAAGCAATTTGGATTCACAAAAGGGAAATCCACTACTGATGCTGGAGTGGCGCTTATCAAACATGTATTTGATGCGTGGGAGAAAAAGCGAGATGCTATTGGAATATTCTGTGATTTGTCTAAAGCATTCGATTGCGTCAATCATGAAACATTGCTAATGAAGTTACAGCATTACGGTGTCATAGACACCTCACTAAGTCTAATCAAATCTTACTTATCAGATAGGATTCAGAAGGTCAATGTCAATGGAACTAACTCTTCTGGCGCCCCTCTAACCATGGGTGTGCCCCAGGGCTCTATATTGGGGCCCTTGCTCTTTTTAATCTATATAAATGACCTTCCTTACTATACCAATGATCTATGTGAGATAGTGTTATTTGCTGACGATACATCCTTGATTTTTGAGGTTGATAGGCAAAAGAAAAACGTTGACGAAGTAAATAACACACTCTCTCAAGTACTACAGTGGTTTACTTATAATAACTTGGTTCTTAATTCAAAGAAAACAAAATGTGTTAAGTTCACAATGCCTAATGTAAGGCAGGTCAAAATGAATATTGTCATGAATAACGAACCTATCGAAGTCATAAACTCCACAGTTTTTCTAGGTATCACTCTGGATACAAAATTGCAATGGAGCCCTCATATTGCTGTCTTGGCAGGAAGACTTAGTTCAGCTGCATATGCAGTTAGAAAGATAAGGAATCTGACTGATATTGAGACAGCGAGACTGGTTTATTTTAGCTATTTTCATAGTCTGATGTCATATGGTCTACTACTGTGGGGATCCGGTGCTGACTTACAAGCCATCTTCATTTTGCAGAAGAGGGCCATCCGTGCCATCTACGGTCTTAGATCACGTGACTCACTCAGAGAAGTATTCAAGGAAATCAATATTTTAACCGTATCATCTCAATACATTTTTGATTGTATTATGTTTGTACGCAAGAACTTGCACCTTTACTCGCAAAAATCTGATTTTCATAGCTTTAACACGCGAAATAAACATAGGCTTGCTGTCCCAAATCTAAGACTTCATAAAATTGGAAGTTCATTTGTAGGATTGAGCATTAGAATGTTTAATAAGTTACCTCAAAATATTATTGATTTACCGGTACATAAGTTTAAGTTGCATGTAAAAAACTGCCTAATGCAGAAAGGCTACTATAAAGTAGAGGATTATTTGAATGATAAGGATTCCTGGACATGTTGATCTCTTCGCCTGTCCTCTAATGTATAATTCATTTCATAATTTTTCATTGACGATTTATCTAAACGATATTGATTATAAGCATTGTATATCATACTGTCACTGTAATCATAATTTGTATAAGTATGAAAATTGTAATTACCATAATATTTGACATTCATAAATGTTCTTTATTGAATAAAGACATTTTTGATTTTGAATGTATAAAAATTGATTTATATTAATTATTCAATAATTGACAAGATGCTAACCACCTACTATTGTACACCTCGTCCTGCAGTTTATTAGTCTGGATTAAGTAACTACTACTCTTTGTGACCTATGAGGAGAACCTAAGTAGTCATGCTCACTCAAATGTCTCTGAGGTGGTGGCGCTATGTGCCGGGTCATTACATTCCCTCTAATATGGTTGAGTGAAATGATGGCTGACACGTACGTCATACTTGTGAACAGGTGCCACCTTTGGGGACTGGTCTGCTTCGGTTTACCTCATAATATTTATTTTATTATTATTTCCTTTATTTTATTTTGTGTAACAATTAAACTGTATGGCTTGGTATGAAGATGACACAACATTGTATGAAAGTTTGGCGATTAAAAAGAGTAACTGGCGAGTTTCTTGCCGGATCTTCTCGACCAGAAACAACTTTCCGAGCCGGTGGTAGAATCGCATTATGTTTATTTATTTCTTTAGTATATTTTATGTATCAACATATATATGTATTAACATGTAAATTATACATAAGTACTTATAAATAGTTTTAAGTCATTAAAATGTATGACGATTTGTAAGTGCTGTATACAAGCCTATGCAAATAAAGAATTATTTGATTGATTGATTGATTGAAACATAATATAGATAGATCTATTACTTTTCTTTGTTTAGCCGAGTGAGTGAGAGTACCAGAAACCCAATTCAGGAAAAAAGTTGGCAGCGTACTTATGACTCAGCTGGTGTTATCAGTGTAAGTAGAAATCGGCAATTGCAGTTGATCCGTCTCCTCGTCTGCCACCTAGAACAAAAAATCGATGGAAACGAATACATTAAATGAATGAAATATTCATTGTTTTAGTTATACGGAGGTATTTATATCCAGGACCGGATATCAGAAGAGGAAATAAGAGTTGCTCTTAAATGTAGACCATTATAAGTATTAAATTTTATTTTGGACATAAAGCTTTGAAAAACTTTCGTTTGTGACGGAAATTGAGGAAAACCTTCATTTACCTAATGGACATGGTAAATTTTTGATGAATGGAATGTTTCTTTAGTAAAAATACTTCGGTTATTAAAAAAAAAATACTACTAACTAATGACGACCAGTTTGGAACAATGGTATTTTTTTTAATTTTTTTTTACATTATGGCAGACATACGAGCAGACGGCTCACCTGATGGTAAGTGAATTACCGCCGCCCATAGACATCTGCGACACACGGGGCATCACAGATGCGTTGCCGGCTCTTAAGGGAGGAATAAGCTCTTTTCTTGAAGATCACCAGGTCGTATCTGTTCGGAAACACCATCGGTGGTAGTGAACGCTGCCTCTGGTGCAAGGGTTGCGGGTTCGATCCCCGCACAGTACAAACATTTGTGTGCATGAACATGTCTGTTTTGGTCTGGGTGTTATCTATGTATTGTAAGTATGTATTTACAAAAGAAAAGTATTATATGTATATATTTGTAATCCCACTGTTGATTCTGATATCCGTAACACAGGTGCTTGAGCTACCTATCTCGGAGTCAAATCAATGTATGTGATGTTGTGAAATATTTATTTATATTTATACTTTAGTAAAGCACGCGATCTTGAGTTATTACCGCAATAAGATTATGACATCCCATTCCAAACAAATTTAATCATAGATTACGTTTTGCAGTAAAGGGGATAGGTTGAAACCTCAAATAGTATTTTCACCTTATCTTCTTAAGTTAGTACATCGGATAAGAAACCTTTACTTTTAGGTCAATTAAATTTTTCAAGTAATTATGTAGTAAGAACATAATAATATTCAAAAATCAAAATGCTATTTTTCCCAGAATTTTATCAAGCGTAAAAGTACTTTGGTGACGCGGTTTGCTAAATTTTCCTTTAACAAAGTGCGCCTTGTTTTATTTTGTGACGTCAAGGAGTTTATACGTGCACTAAAAATATTCTTATCCGATCGGCTCATATTTAAAATTTACATATTTTATGTAGATTTTGTCAGCAAATAATGGAGGCGTATGTGACGTGGGTGAGACAAAGCTGTACCGTATTAGATGATAAACTTGATGAAAAGAAAATATGTATATCCTGACATCTTCGCGTGCACTAATGAATGGGCCGGCTTGACCGGAATGATCCGAAACCTCACAGAAAACCGGCGTGGAGCAGCACTGTCCTGTGTTTCGCAGCGTGAGTGAGAGTACCAGAGGCCCAATCCGGGGGGAAAGGGGAGATTGAAGGTTGGCAGCGCACTTCACACAGCGAGACTCCAAAGGTGTCACGGCTGTCCATTGGCGGCAACAATCGCTTAACCATCAGGTGATCCGTCTGCTCGTCTGCTACCTATCACATAAAAAAACATTTAAATATGAACCTAATAATCCCGCCATAAGAGTCGAGGTGTCTACATTTTACTGTCAAAAATGGACATGCACTTACACCCAGATAAGACAGCTGATATTTAACTGCTGAAACACAAACGGTTTACTGTAGGTAATTGCAGAGAGAGAGAGACAAACGAAAATGAAGTCTCAAATCGAGTGAAAAGTATTTAGAACCCTACCTCAAAAAAATCCAAAAGGATTTAGAAAGATACAATAAAATCAACAGTAAAAGCAGAATATACGTTATACGCCAACCAGTACGTTTCCAGTCATCTAGGGGGATCATCGAAGGTCCAACCATCCATAAAAAACGGAGAGATCCATGAAGAAACGGCATCATTACAAACTAATGTGTGGCATACAGCCAGTACAATTACTAACCTATTATTGGACGACCCGTTTGGATCAGTGGTAGTGAACGCTGCCCCTGGTGCAAGAATTGCGGGTTCGATCCCCGCAGAGTACAAACATTTGTGTGGACAAACATGTCTGTATCTATTGGTCTGGGTGTTTTCTATGTATTACAAAAAAAGTATAATACGTATATATTTGTAATCCCACTGTTGATTCTGATATCCGCAAAACAGGTGCTTGGCCTACCTATCTCGGAGTCAGATCAATGTATGTGACGTTGTGAAAACATTTTTTTGTGAGGATAAACATGTCTGTATATATTGGTCTGGGTGATTTCTATGTATTATAAGTATCTATTTACAAAAGAAAAATATTAAATGTATATATTTGTAATTTCGCTGTTAGTTCTGATATCCGTAACACAGGTGCTTCAGCTACCTATCTCGGAGTCAAATCCAAGTATGTGATGTTATGAAATATTTATATTTACATTATCCTTAATTTAATAAACCGAATCATTCAAGCGTTATAAATACTGTTATGGCCCTACAATCACTAAACCGGCATTGTTCATAATCAATTCCCAATAGTTCGAAATGTTAAAAAATGCGGGTTGACAGATAAATATTTATCTTTGAGGAATTTTGTGAAATTGGAAAACCCGTTGCATTTGATAAACACACAATCGCTTTGAAATATTCTGACAGGTAAATGACGATAATACCTTAGTTACTAGATTGCAACACGGTTGTCAAGGATAACTATACTAAACCATACTAAAACTTCTGTAATGGTTTACCTAAATGGAAAAGCAGGTGACTATTTAATTTTTAAAATGATGTTGAAATAAAAGTAACCATTAACCGTATTTTCATCTGATCCCTTATAAGAGTTCTATATTAGAATCCGCTTGCCTTTGTGAAGAGGAAATAAAGTGATTATTTATTTATTATTGACTTATTTGTAGTACAACTGATCTATTTATTTCAATAAATAAATTAGGGAAGAAAATATAAGTACGAGATCTTTTAGCAAGAAAATCAAGTCCAAAAAAACAAGCGGAGATTTAAAATAAAATCGAATTTCTAATTTTATCACAAAATGTTTTTACATTCGTGATAAAATGAGAAATTTGATTTGATTTCACATTCATTGAGCTATTCCAGGAACATTCCTGGAATAGCTCAATGAATGTATTTTCAATAGCTTTTCGTAAAGAGTCAATTTTTAAAGAAAGTAAACAAAAGGTGACACACTGAACAAAAGGTATCATTTTCCTCATGATAAACAATATTTATTTTAAGCCGAGGTCACTTACTGAATAGGTAATTATTGGAACCGTTATCAGCAAACTACTCGTAATATAAAAAACGGGCCAAAACATGACATACTTGGTCGAGCGCTAAAATCCCACGTCACTGATGACTCGAACCAAACATCCAAATAACGAAGACCCATCATTCCAAACTTTTTGTTTAATGATAAAGGTCAGAACCAAACGGTTGATACTCTTTATAGTGGCTACTTTACCTTGAGCCTCTATTTCAAATTGTGTACTCGAAGAGAGAGATCAAGTGAATCTGGTCGTACAGCTACGTCATGAAGCGATGATGATGTGAGGTGTGTATCCCCGCTGTCGTGACGTAACGAGGAATGGGTTTTTACGCGTAGACTTTGGAATCGGTAGAAGTAACAGTAGTTTTAATTGTGTTTTGAGATAATTATACCTATGAAAACAATGGTTCTTGATTCACTGTTGTAATAAATAGTGTATCAGTTAAGTCTGTGTAAAGAGAAACAGCAAGATTTACTTTGTTATTATTAAAAATAAACCTTAGATTTGCTTTTAAAAATAATTAACTGCAATAGTGTGATTATTAAAGATACCTGTAACATAATGTTGAAGAAAATTATCATCATGAAGAATGAAGAACTTTATTTGTGACAAATTAGATGATCAAGGTTGACAAAAATTGCTGGAGCATGCTTTTTAAGCATGCCAAATATGAGCATGCTTCATGAACTGTCCGGTACCCTCACTCACGCAGCGAAACACAAATAGTGCTGTTTCACGCCGGTTTTCTGTACAGCCGTGGCCGTATCACTCCGGTCGAGCCAGGCGCATTAATGCCGAAGCTTGGCTCTCCCACGATCAAAAGAGCATAATCATCGAACGAATATGTGATTTGATATATTTGAACACCAAATATAAAGTTCTATAATTTCTATAATGTTCTATAATTTCTTCACAATCGAAAATACTTAATTCTTTAATCTACATTTTTAAATTACGCTTTAAATTTATAAATTGATATCTGTTAATACTTATTACGATGAAAGGGAAATTATTATGTCTGCTTCTCATAATTCCTAAGTCTATAGCCACCGTGCCTGCACATAAATACGGCCACCATGGTCGTTAGGAATCATTCAACACACACAGCTAGACCGTGCAACAGCCGTGGACGATAAGTCGAACATTAGTCATCCTTACCGGCAACTTGATAACAGAGGTAAACAAACAATTTTTGTTCTACTTTTAAAAATATTTTTTTTCTTGTTTTTTTTTTTTAAGTTTGTGATAGGTGTATACCTATTATTCATTATTTTTTATTCCTTAATTACGGTTAGAGAATGTTTTATTATTTATGAATATTATATCTAAAGTGAACCTACATCGGTTACTGCCAAAAGTTTGGTATTATAGTGTCGTTTGGTGGTTGTTTGTTCTGGTTCGTGCATAAAAATTGTTGAAGCAACCTACATTCCCAAAAGCAGCGGATTTTATATTTTTCACCTAAAAAGCTTTTTTCGTGATATTTTTGTCCAACCAGCAACATAGCGTTCAAACCGGCTACAAAAAAAATTATAAACTTTGTTTTGAGTCTTATTTTCAAAATATTTTAGAATAGTAAATTTTCTAAATTAAACCGCATTTTATGTGTAAACTACTTAGATTACATTTTTTCATTATTCTAAAGTAAACTAAAACTAAAAAGGAGCTTAAAATCGTATTTACTCTGCAACTTCAGAGCCTTCCGGAAAACAAAATGGAGATTTAAACTTGCCGTTCATGTTCTCAATGTTATATTCTATTGTTCCACAGACAATGGCAGCATACAGCTACACAATCGTCGTGGTTCTCGGCGTAATGGCCACTTTAGTGCAATCCCAGCGACCGTTTTTCGCCGGCTCCAGACCTATTGGGTACCCCGAGATAGAATCCGAAGCTAGTCTACTTTCAAACAGATTTGGAGAAGATGAACCTGTACCGATTGAAGCAAAAGGAGACAGGGCGTTAGTAAACAGAATTGAAAAGATGCCAGTAGATAACAGACCTTTTTGGTATATAAACGCGGATGCGTATGCAGTGGCTAGGAAGCAGCCACAAACCTGGCCGCTAAAGCAGAACAACTTCATTGATAAATAAAAAGAAACAAAATATTGGAAAGAAGCATTCTAAATTTAAATTTGGAAGACACAAAGTGCTTGCAATTTGAATGCCGGAACAGAATTGCTGGCTGGTTTTTGTGTTCGATCGATCGATGAAATAAAAAGTGCAAGATTGAATGAAGTTCACCGTTATTATTGTACGAGTTAACTTTTTGTTATGCTATTTGATTTATGTAGTTATTGTACAAAAGTATTTTATACCTACAACAATGGACATTCATTTATCACAAGTATGATGTGTATACAAAAACTGTATAGTGAAGATGTTTAACCTATTCAACTAAGTATTGTACTTCCTATATTTTGACTGTGACTAGTTGAATAGGCCTTTACACTTTGTAATGTAAGTAGACAAAGTTATTGTATGTTAAGTACTTGAAATTGTTTTGGTTTTGTTATGAATGACAGTATTTTTTTTATTTAAGTTTTAGATCGAGATAATCTTGAATAAGTTTTTATTATTTTTACCGACTTTTTGGTCAAACTTTTTTGCATTTACTATTGTTTACAAAAATAAAACGATGATTTTTATCAAACTAGGTTTTTTGTTCAATCACAATTTAAATCATAGTCCTCCATTCCTATTGGAGCGGAACATACATGGGGGTGTTTGAGAAGCGCCTTTCATCATCATCATCTGTAAAAGATTTTTGGATCACTGAAAATGGAGCACCGTGTATAGTGATGACAAGCAAGCTGACGACTCACTTGATGATAATTGCTGCCCTCCTGAATAGGGTGTCTATGGAACAACACCAGAGGCATCACAAATTTTTCACCACGATTACATCATGGCAGAATGCCCAATCCCATCCACATCACTTGGATGGAATTATTTGGTTCCACTATAGTACGTTTCTCGAGTCATTTCCTGCCGCGCTACAGTAAAACTGTGGAACCAATTTCCATATCGGTGGTATTCCTGAACAAATACGACCTGGGTGAACCTCCAAAAAAAAGTCTTATTCCTTCCCTAAGGTGACAAATCGACGTGTCATAAAAGGAACAACGGTGAATTCATAATGAAAAGTAAAGTATCAGCCTAAATACTGTCCCACTGCAGGTCAAAGGCCTCCATCATAGAAATCAAGTGATCGCTACTATGATGTATCTGATGTACTAAAGAAAAGTATTTTGACGACCCGTTTGGAACAGTGGTAGTGAAGGCTGCCTTTGGTCAAAGGGTTGCGATTTCGATCCCCGCACAATACAAATATTTGTGTGCATGAACATGTTTGTTTGTATTGGTCTGGGTGTTTCCTATGTATTATAGGTATGTATTTACAAAAGAAAAGCTATTATATGTATATATTTGTAATCCCACTGTTGATTCTGATATCCGTAACACAGGTGCTTGAGCTACCTATCTCGGAGTTAGATCAATGTATGTGAGTTGCGAAATATTTATTTATGCCTAATATATTTATTATTGCCTAAAGTTGCCACATTTAGCAATTTAAAAAGAAATTATGACACAATCTCAAAGAAATCTTAATACTTTCCTTTATGGATTAACCGCTGTCCTTTTTTATGATATAGGGGGCAGATGAGCAGACGTTAATACGTCTGCTACCCCGGACGGTGGTATTCGCTTACCATCAGGTAAGCGAATACCACCGTCCGTAAACACCTGTCACATCAAAAAGGTGCACTGCCGGCTTTTTAAAGGGTTCATTTAAGAAACGTCCCAAAATTTCCAGTTAGATTTCTAGTTAGTTTCGTCGATCGTTACCTTAAGCAACGCGTATGTACCTCGAGTGTTGCAGATGCCCATGGATGGCGGTGATCATTTACAATCAGATGTGCAGTCCGCTTGTTTGTCCGCTATGTAAAAAAGTGCACTGCCAACCTATTATTCTCCATCCCCCGAATGGGCCTCCGGTACCCTCAATTACACAGCTAAACTGCTTCACGCATTGCCGCTTTGCTATTGTTACACGGTAGGTATAATAGATACCTACATTTATGACAGTTTTTACTAACTCTAGGCTGAATACAAATAAAAGACTGTGATGCAGTACATACTAGCTACTTCAAAACAAAAAACAATACGGAACACGGAACGGAACAAATCTAGAATACGGTATTTGACAATTTTTTTGTGACCTAAAAAGACCTCTCAAATGATAGAAACATCGTTGAAAGAATTACTTGATTCTAATTTTAAATAAAATTAAATACTATTTTTTTTATTTCGAGCAAACTGAGCTGACTTCTATGAAGGGGTTAGTATTACAAAGATCCTGTAGAAGCTACGTTATAGTAATAATAATAATAAAAAAATATAAGTTCGAAAAAAATTAAAAAAAATATATAATAAAAAAAACAACTTTAAACTACCTGAGATATCACAATTTTCACATTATTTTGGGCAAACCCAAAATGCTCCATACAAATGGCTAGAATAATGTGACGTCACACGCAAGTATTTTGTATGCACTTCATTTGAATTTTGTATGGTAGCTATATAAAATGTTTCGTTTATGTCAATGGTTCTATTAAATAATTGGTGCAAATAGTATGGGTTATTCAATGGTACTATTATTTTTTAATAATTTCATACTTTTAAAATGGACTTGCCCATGAATTATTGAATTGAGAATTTTTGCTATTGGCACATATTTACCGTTATTTTGATAAAATATTTATATTTTATAAAATCTCGAGCTTAGTCAAGGGCCCTATTACCAGGGCCAATACAGAACCAAAAACAGGGTGTATGGTGTAGTAGTTGATTGAGGCGGCCCCCGACAGTCCCCCAGGGGTTTTGGTTATTGTTAAAGTCCCACACGTAACCTCGCTCTCCACATTATGTGTAACAAGGTGACGGCCACGACGATTTGCTCTGGTAAAAAGCTTGGACACTTAAGGGAAGGCTAGTCCGATAGTTCTCCGACGAGTTCAGAAGAAACTCTTATATCGACCATCAAGCAGAGGAAAGTTGCCTACTTAGGGCATATATTTGTTGGCATTATATTTGTTGGACGCAAAGGGCACATAGTACAATGTTATTACTAATTACGAAAGTTCTGCTAAAAGTATATAAACATTGCAATTGTGACTGAAAAAATACAGCGTACCATGGATCTCTTTTCTATCTCTGTTTTTCTTTTTGCTTATAAGGTGACGTTCATAAACAGCTGACGGCACCTCCACACATCCCATTCACGCCTGCACACTCGGCGTGGTCTGCTATCACCAAGGCACCACATTGTATTATATAGAAAATTACTACTGTTTCTTTGTATCCTCGTTCTTTTTGTCTTTTCTTTTTGTTATCTTTGATTATTTTTCACATTCTTTGTTATCTGTCACATTCAAAATTTATTTCGCCAGTCACTCAAGACTGATCCAGATTCCAAACTGAAAACCAGCGCGGCAGCGGCTGCAAACCTTTCTTCTTCCTTGGTCTCTAGTTTATGTAACAACTTATTTTATTCGTTTTTGTTTAAATATTTCTTTCCTATGTTTTACTGTACAATCTCCCTATGTTTATGTTATGTGTCCTATCTATGTAAAGGTATGTGTCCTATCTGTGTAAAGGTAGACCTCCCCGGGGTCTCGTAGACAATAGTCAATAGTCAAGCCGGCACCTGGGAGCACACATGATCTCGGCAGACGAGATCAAAAGCTCCCCTATCAGCTCCATTCTCGAGTTTATCCTGGAACTGGAGCTACATGAGGTGCTGTAATAGGTTACTGGGGCTGCCACAATAGATCATCTATTGGTCGCAGTGGCTATGAGACGCAGGGCTCATCCCATTTCTATCAAATAATAATAATATCTATGTAAATCTTTTATGTGGTCAATAAATGTTAACTTACTTACTTACATATGTTAATACGAGATAGATACGAGTTGTTACAACTTATTATGACAGGGAAAGTAACTGGTAAGAGGCGTGTGGGTCGGAGGAAAAAATCATAGCTGCGTAACATCCGGGAGTGGACGGCGATCGCGAGCGCCGCCGAGTTGTTTCGCCTCGCTAGAGACCGAGAAGAATATGCTAGATTGACTGGTCAACCTTCGCTAGTCGGAGAGGCACTTTAGGAGAAAGAAGTTCACTAGTGGAATGTTGCTCAGCGAGCAGGTCCGGGAAGAGCTATGGCAATATTTTTAAAGGACCGTATAATAATGTCGTCCAAACCGATATTTCGGTCATGGCGGCCAATCTCAGAGTGCACTCTCTATTCCCTTACCCTCATATTTCGATGGGACACCACTGTGACACGACCGATCAGGCGCAGGACCAACGGCTTAACGTGCTTTTCGAGGCATGGGGGTCCAAGACCACCAACTTCCAGACTCCGGGCTGACACTGAGAATTTCTTATGTTTTCCGTATGTTTCTTTTTCTTATATTTTTAGTTTTTTAACTTTCTGTTTATTCAATTTATTTTAGAGTTCTATGAATAATATTTGCATATTCCAAATCACCGAGCAAAGCTCTTTCATTTGAAAACCCGCACGTAACCTTCAAGATAAAAAAAATATATAGTCCTTTACTTTTACTTATTCCATACTCATCATCGCGATAACAGAAACACTCAGGTACAAATTTTGGTCCGACCCGGGGAGTGAACCCGGGATCCCAAGCGTAGCCGTCGTTTTAAAGTGCGACCCACTAACCACTGCGCAACCGTGGCAGTCAAAGGTGATCCGTTTTGTCTGCAAAAGGGCCGTATACGTAAGTAATGGCAACTATTAATCATTCAAGCACTTCATTGGATTTCAACCTTATCTCATCTGCACAATGTTTAAAATCTTATGATCCCGTATGGTTAACTGCCTGTTTAAACGTAGGTAAAGATACCCGATGAATTAACTCATCGCGCTGCAAAGTTACAGAGACCTCTTCCAAAGTGCCCTGATTAAATGCAATCTTATAATTTAATTTCCGTTTTCCGCATTAATGAATCATTATTACGCGTTCTACATCTAATTGGTACCTTCTAGAAGTTTGCTTTTAAAGTTAAAGAAGGGATAAACAATCGCTGTAGAAAGACTACCTCCTCGCCTTAGCGTGTGATTCCCAGTTTTTTTTTATTATAATAGGTGGCAGACGGGCAGACGGATCGCCTAATGGTAAGCGATTGTCGCCGCCCATAGACACCCGCCACACCAATGGAGTAACAGGTGCGCTGCCAACCTTTAAGCCGCCCTTTCCCCCGGATTGGGCCTCCGGTACCCTCATTCACGCAGTGAAACACAGCACAGTGCTACTTCACGCAGGTTTTCTGTGACGTCGTGGTATCACTCATGCCGAACTTCATGCCGAAGCGTGGCTCTCCCACGGTCAGTTGCGTCCAAAGCTGTCGCTTCGGAGCCCGGGGTCAGACGACAGTCGCTTTATTGTAATTACCAGCCATACCAAATCCTGGCATGGTCCAAGTGTACCCAGGGCTCTGAAGTTATGGTTTAGACCCAACCAGGAAGTACTAAGCCAAGAAGATAAGAAGATTAATCATAAGCACAACTTATTATATTCACTCATAGTTAGTGCGATACAGGTCTGCGAGCCTAGTGCAATAACTAATGTAACTCGATAATTGTAAGTGCTTTCATGAAATAAATATTTTGAAATTTAAAAAAAAAAAAAAAAAAAAAATATGTTTGCACTAGGCGACTATAACTGCAGCCTGTTAGAGACCGCTCGGTGCTCCCGGCTGTCCCAATAACTCTCCGCAGCCCATCCGGAGGGAGTAGTGTTAGGCCCACTATTTGTAAACGGATCTCCGCCTGGGGAGGGACATGAAGATAAGGCTTTTGTCAGTACTCGTGTTTCCTCCCCACTCAGGCGTAGAAGAGAGCACCCCTGGTGTTTTAGTGGGTACACTTCAGGCCACTGACAAAGGATAGCCCCACATAACCCGTCCGCCCCCTCCAATAGCGGGAAGGCTTAAGGGAGTCAGTCATCTCGTCATTACATTTCACTAGAGTAATAAAAAGGCGACTATAACTAATAATAATTACCATGACATAGCAATAACATAGATGAAAAACCACGAAAGATTATTAAATTATGATAAACCGTAACTAGAAAATTAAATGACTCAAAAGCTAATAAAAACATTATCAATGACAAAACCAATTCATCAAACGAAACCCAATCATCCTTACACTTAAAATAACGCGTAAAAACCCACTATGCAGTGGGAGTGTGCTGTGACGTAAGCCATTTAGTAATCATTATCCAAATTAGCTAGACCTGTCTCTTCAAACAGCCACTAAGACGCCTGAGGTCCACCAATCTGGCAGACACTTGCCTTCAACCGATCAGTTAGCGACGAGGGATCTTTTTAAGTTGGTGTTTACACTCCAGTCTGGCTGGTCCTTTTCGTTTGAGTCATTGCGCATCGAAATGCAAGTCATGGTAAACAAATAAAATCTTTGTCCTCATGTAAATTTGATGACGTCAGTTCTATGGTAGAGTTTGTTCGATACAGGAGATCCCTAACGCAAAATGTTTGCATAGAGAAATAGCACCAAAGTTTTTTTGAGGAAGCAAATATAATTCTATTAATTTATTAATAACACCTTTCACTTTAGATTAAACATTTTACGCAATTTTAAACACGACGGATTTTGGCATTAGATATTCTTATTTAAGTGCTGGGTTTAACTTGTAAGTCCATATTTATTATGGTATTCAATTTAGGAACTTGAATACCATAATGGACAACATTTCAAAATTGCTAAGCTCTGAAACAAAAAATACCAATTCTTTGTTTTCTTTTCCGCTGTTCGAATATATATTTATTAATTTTTTATATTGCTTATTTACTGAGAAAAAAATTAAAAACTAAAATACGTAAGATGACGTCATCGGACGGCAGAATGTAAAATATTTCTTTGCTTTGCACATTATAGTTTTAAATTTACGTAATGCCAAACTCATGACATGTAACTGTCAAAAAAAAAGACAACTTGTCAACGTTGAATGTATGAATGACGTTGACAATGTTGACACTAGTATTATTTACCTTTGACAGTAGTACCTTTTTTTTGATTAAAACAATGATAAGCAAAGGAATATCGCAGTATTCAGCCGTCCGATGACGTCATTTGGCGCTTACGTCTATTTAGAATAAAAAGAATTTCAATAGTTATTTTATGCATGAAAATGGACAAATTTTGAAAAAAGAAAAAATATGGATCTGTTCATTTTATGTCTACGTTCATATAAAAAAACAATATGGACATGTTAAAAATATGAAATGTTGTCCATTGGGGGTCAGAAGCCAGGGACTTTGTTTGGGAGATAGGCCGTAGATTGTGCGAGGTGACAGGTGACTCACGCTCTGGGTCGTTTCTGGTGCAGAGGCTGGCCATCGCTATTCAGCGTGGTAATGCGGCGAGTGTGATGGGCACCTTTGCGTCGGAGGCGGGCGGGGGTGAGTTGCCTGTTTTTGGCCGTTAGACAGTGGATGTTTAATTTTGTTGTTGGTTATTTTATTTTTTTTTACTTTTTATTTCGTTATTACTTGAATTAATTATGAGTTTTAAGTATTTTTATTTGAATTTTATTGTAATAATTTATCTGGATTTATTTAGGGGATTAGAAACATGTAAAATAGTTTGTAAGGTAATATTGTTACTAACACCTATGGACTTTATTTAATTGTATTAGTTTAGATATTTGTAATTTAATTTTTAATTCTGAAATAAATTAAAAAATTTAGGAACTTTAATCATAATTACAAATCGACTAATGCTAGTAAGATAGGTAGTAGTACATTTATTGATTGAATCATTTAGTGATGATTTTTCACCTTGTTTCAGTGTTAAATGTAAAAATATTTAAGTTATCATTTTAGGCAACAAACATTTTTGATTTCATGAGATGTATATATTTACTTATCTATTTAAAGTCTGATTATCAAAAATACAAACCAGCTTGCTCATGGCGGTTGCATTGAACTCCGATTATTTTATTATTAGGTCCATTTACATTTCAGCAGATAGAAATTTGGCTTTTAATGAGCGTTCAAAAGAAAACCTTTCAGGTCGGAAACATCCGTTATCAATTCATTTACAATAATTAGGTAAGTACCTACTTCATATCACCAATGACATTTTTCCGCGAAGAAGAAAAAGGAGATTAAGGCAGCGTAATTACATTATTTTCAATTAGTTTGTTATAAATGGTTAATAATAATAATAATGGTGGTAATAGTTTGTTTTGACGACCCGTTTGGAACACTGGTAGTGAACGCTGCCTTTGGCCCAAGGGTTGCGGGTTCGATCCCCGCACAGTACAAACATTTGTGTGCATGAACATGTCTGTTTGTATTGGTCTGGATGTTTCTATGTATTATACGTATGTATTTACAAAAGAAAAGTATTATATGTATATATTTGTAATTCCGCTGTTGGTTCTGATGTCCGTTACACAGGTGCTTGAGCTACCTATCTCGGAGTCATATCAATGTATGTATGTGATGTTGTGAAATGGGTTTTTGTACATGATTGGAGGCAAACGAGCAGGCGGATCACCTGGTAGTGAGCGATTGTCACTGCCCTTGAATACTTGAAACACCAGTGGAATTACAAGAGTCCCGTCGGCCTTTTAAGGTGAAGGGTGGCCCGCAATAGCGACGACAATAATTGATTTAATTTTTTAGCTACTAAACCGGGTCTATTTTTAACGATTGCGGTCTGTCGGGGACTCGGCAAATCTGTATATCTACAATTATCTAGTTATCTATCTTTATTATTTAGTGACACTGTCTTACAAAGGTTCTAGCGATTCCAAATCTAAAAGCATCGGAAATAAAAAATCAATCTGTCACTAACACCAGTGATTGTGGTACTTCTTATCTACCGGGTGAGATTTTATTTTATTTCTATAATCATGTAAGTAAGTAAACATTTATTGACCACATAAAAGATTTACATAGACAAGACACATTAACATAAGCATAAGGAGATTGCACAGTAATACATAGGAAAAAATATTAAACAAAAACAAAAAAAATAAATAATAATAAGTTAATATATATAAACCTGTGACCAAGGAAGAAGAAAAGGAACAAAGTGAAGTGGTCAACAAGGTCCAAGCTCAGCATGTGCTGCAGCGGTTTGCCGCCGCTGCCGCGCTGGTTTTCAGTTTGGACCTTGAGTGACTAACTGTTTGGATATAAGTATAAATAAATAATATGGTGTGTACCACACACAATATTATTTATTTATACTTATGGTATGTGATTTTCTTATCTATTAAGATGTTTGGCCCTGGCATAGATAGAGAGATAAACCCAGAAATATGTGCCCAGAGAGTCTTTTCTCGACCCAATGAGTGTGAAATCTCTAAATTCGACTTGAATGCCAATTGCACAAGAATTGCCCCTCAGGACGCCTATATTGTATGTTAAACAGACTCACATAAAAAATATAAACGTGATACCGTATAAGACAGATATAGACTATACCTACGCAACGTGTGAGGAGAGCAAACATGATACAGTTTATTTTTATTATAATCAAAATTTATAAAACTCAAAACTTTTTAATGTAACAAAAATAAATAAAATACATACCCGACAGTGTACCATGACCTTAATCCATGATTCTAGAATCCTTTTTCCAAAACGAGAATCGAACCCAATAAATAAAAGAGAACAATTTAAATAAATTATATAGGTATGCATAATTAAATTAATTAGCTTTTACCTAAACACAGCTTAATTAGCGAATGACAAATGACATATTTATTAATACCAGAGACTGATAGTAGGGTAAAGAACCATTTCCTCGAACTGTCCTTTCAGCTAAGGTTACACATTCAATGTAAGTGATAACACTGAGTTGGGTCGCATTTATACAGAAGCGCGATGAGGTCGATGGCAGTGCGCATCTGTGCATCGGTGAGGGACGGTTTACTTACGGACCAAGGACGACAGTCGGAGCATTTACCCTTGGTTTTGAAAATATATTCTTGCTGTTTTTAAGGTAAGAAGTTTTTTTTTTGTGTAAAGCCTCCACTCAAATCGAACCAAATATTTGCTCCATTTATTTTTTACTAATAATTTTAACAAGCAAAACACAAAAAATACAATTGAATTGTTTGGTATTTAATTGTTTTTATTTAAACTTAGGGTTAAATTTTGATTTAGTAGATTATGATTTAATAAATTTGTAATTTCACTACATCTTATAAGTGTCTTCTTAAGTGTTCTTTCTTTTGTTCATTAAACCACCCGTCTTGTTTGTAATCAAAATGGTTTAAGTTTTTACATAATGTTATAAATCTGATAGCCTAGAGTTATTTTATTAGATCTTAAAATTAAGCCCAAAAAACTTAGTTTACTAATCTCGATGAATAATATTCTTATTTGATACAGTACCCGACTCGTTTGAACAAAGTAAATTTACAAGTAAAATAAAGGCACATAATATTAATTTTCTTTGAAATTAGGTATATGAGTTTGCCTTAATAGGCAGAAGACCGAAGATTTATTAATTAATTAAAAGGTAAAAGACACTGATATCAGGGACCATAAGGCGAAGGGAAGGTCGAGCGACACCAATTAATTTTGAGCTACTAAACCGGATCTTTTTCTAACAATTTCGGAGCTCCAGTCTCTCGACAAACACTTACACTATTTATTTAATAATTATGCACCAAAGGTCTGTTTTTATACTCGAATAATTGATTCACGTCAAAAGTTGCCGCCTTTAATGGTAAATCAAAAATTTCGAGTGCAAAATCATTTCAAAATAAGTAGTATAGGAGCTAGCCGAGAAGCTGGAGCTCCGAAATTATTTATATTAAATCCGTTTTACTGGCTAACAATTTAAATCAATTGGCGTTGCTAGTGCGCCTTGCCCGTCATCTCAGAATATTTCTTGTAGTCCCAACACAAATGGTATTGATAAATATAAATATTTCACAACATCACATACATTGATCCAACTCCGAGATAGGTAGCTCAAGCACCTGTCTTACGGATATTAGAAATGATTATCTTGTTCGGAAAATCACTTAGAAGATCATCCACCCAGTACGTGGAAAGTCGTGGGTTAAGTTCCCACCTAAACAAGCCAAGATTTTTTAAAGTGCATAGCAAAAAATAGTTTTAACAAGAATAAAATGCAAATGGCGGATACCAAACGCTGGCATTCGCTACGGACGAACTGGTTCTAAACTGGTATTGCAACTAGGGGCTTCATTTGTATCATAATAAAACTTCATTTATTAAGACCACGATATGAGTATTAAACAATTAAAAACCTTGCTGATTACAAAATAAAACATCAATTAATTCGTACATCATTTACAGTAGTAATTACTGCGTAGGTGACGCAGTGGCTAATAGGTCGCATCTCGATCTCCAGGTTGAGCCTTTTATAGGTCGTTTGTTTTTGTGTTAAGAATTTATTAATGTTAGACCAGTATCTACGAAAGCGAGCAAGCATGTTGCCCGTTAATGTCATCATTGTCACCTATGGACATCAGCTACACTAAGAGTAGACTCTCTTTCAGTCCTAGGAAGGAGTAGGTTCGTTTCTTAAAGGTTTCAATGTTGTTCCACTTCGGAAATACCGTTCAATAAAGCTTTTGTCCATAAAGTATAACGGCATATTTTTTTTATTTTCAGAATGGCGTCCGCAACATCAGCAGTTACACTCGTAATACTGGCCACCATTACAATAATCCACGCACAAAGGCCATTTTACGCTGGATCCCGACCTATTGGCTACCCAAGCATTGAAGGGCAGGAACTATCAAACCGCTTCGGAGAAGACGCACCAGTACCGATAGAAACTAAAGGAGATAGGAATTTCATAAATAGAATAGAAAGCGTGCCAATCGACAACCGACCTTTTTGGTACATCAACTGGCTGCAATATCAAGATTTTAGGAAACGACCTCAGACCTGGCCGCAAAGGCCCAATAACTTCATTGATAAATAAAAAAGAAAAAAATATAAGTCTGTGTTCCATGTTTAAATGTTGATTAAGTGAAGAAGACTGAAACTGTGGTAGGAAGCTCTAGAAAAATAACTGTTCAAAATATTCTGAGCTTATGTTACAGACAGAAAAGAATTTCATATAATATTATGTCATAATCATAACATCTTTATTAGTGAATCCCAGGTATACATGAAATGCAAATTGTAACAATTAAGATACAATAGTTTCCCTGTGTTCCGCTTAATTGGCATACAATTATTACAAGTGTGGTGGAGTTAATATGCGATGAGAAACATTTTGTTTTAGTAAAAAAAAATGTACAAGTATTTATATTTGTATACTCTACAACTCTTTAGAAATCAGTATTCTAATGTAACTACTTATAAAATAAACTTATATTTTTACTACTCGAGTCTTCATTATTAATCCTTAATTCTTTAAAAAATATGTGAAAAAGCGGATAGTTTCGTTCGTTCCTGATTTTAGGTGACGGGTAGGGCACACTAGCGACGCCAATCGATTTTAATTTTTAGCTACTAAACCGGGTCTATTTTAAACAATTTCGGGGTTTCAACCTCTCGGCAAACACTTATAATATTTATTAAATAACCATGCACAAATGTTGAGTCCGTTTTTATACGCAAAAAATTGATTCACGCCAAAAGCGGCCACTTTTGGCGTGACTCAATTTCTCGCGTAGGTACGCGTTGGACCCAAACATTTGTGCATGATTATTTAATAAATAGCATAAGTGATTTCCTAGAGGTTGTATTCCCGAAATTGTTTAAAATAGATCCGGTTTAGTAGCTAAAAATTAAAATCGATTGGCGTCGCTAGTGTACCCTGTGTGCAAAGTGACAGCTGAAAGAACCGGTAAATATAATGATAAAATTAGATCTTTTTTATAAATGAAATGGATAAGGTCAATAAAAAAGGTTTGCATACCTTTGATCTCCAGAAATGACCTGTTGATATTCAAAAAGAGAAGCTATAAATAATGCTCATCATGTCACCACCATTTAAAAAAAAATCCATTTAGGTCACCTGTACTGTGTAACTCTCTGTAGATAATAAGCTCTTGATCTATAAGTCACTACTAAAGCTAATATGGATGTATGGCATACAACTATGGGGAAGTGCCAGTTACTCGAATGTAGCAATGATACAGCGCCTACAAAATATCATTCTTCGCACCATATCCGGCGTCCCTTCATCATCATCATCATCATCATCAGCCCATTTATGTCCCCACTGCTGGGGCACGGGCCTCCCTCAATCACATGAGGGGTAATTGCCATACTCACCACGCTTGGCAGACGGGTTGGCGAGGGTTTTGATATATATGCAGAGTTTTCCTTCTCTGGGTGCTGATGATCATGCCAGCAGCTTTACCTTAGTCGCCTTTTACGACACCTCGGTAAGAGTGAGGGTGGCCTCTTCTACTCTGCCGGGACCACACGGCGTCCCTTGGTTCGTGACAAACATGGAAATCCACCAAAACCTAAGATGAGCACTGTCAAGGAGGAAATCAGCGCCTGCGCTGTGTTTCGCCGTGTGAGTGAGATTACCGGAGGCCCAATGGGGGGAAGGGGAACAGGTTGGCAGCGCACTTGTGACTCCACTGGAGTTGCGGGTGTCCATGGGCGGCGGAATTGCTTACCAGCAGGTGATCCGTCTGCTCGTCTGCCACCTCTCATATAAAAAAAATACGATTAACTGCAAAAAAACAACCAAACTCTGCTTTCGCTACACCCTAATGACCTGGCAGCGACATTAAAAACCCAAAATTATCCCAATCGCCTAAAAAGGCACAATATACTCTGGCTACAGGAGCGAGTGCCTATAAAGTGACTGGTCCAGGAGGAGTCCTTACTGGAGGGCACCCTCAGTAAGCCTATCCCAATCAACGCATCCATTCTTAGTCCAAGGACTGATTGTGGATTAAATAGAAAAACAAAATTAGGCCACCCAAGTAAAACATATAGCACCTCTTTTATCTTTTTGTCCACAGATAGAATACCATTATTTATTTATTTAAATTTTTATTGCACAAAAAGTTTATACAATAATGCCAAGAGGCATTCTCTACCAGTCAACCTTTGGGTCATCTAGAAAAGATAATGATGCGGCAAGAGAAGATTACGTGAACGTGGAGAACAAAACAAAAAAAACATTAGTTTGTCATGCCAACGTGATGAAAGAAATGTTTTAGTTGGTATTGACTAAGAACATGAGTAATGAAGAAGTTTCAAAGGAATTGTAAATCGAAATGCCGACATTTGGCCTTCTTCTATTCATGATGGTTTCTAGGCCCTGGTGTCAATAGTTTTCCAATCCATTCTACCAGCGCTGCTGCGGCAATGCAGATATTGTAGTAGCAGCTAATGCTGAGGTCGGGACCTGGTTGACCACACTATCCACATTTCTTTGTCCCTCTTCTGTGTAAAATTTATGTTTTTTAAACCGTGTACCAACTGTCATAACTTGGTTTCCTGTGTATTGTGATGGTCAATAAATGTATTTTCTTTCTTTCTTTCTTTCCATTATAATTGACGGGATCGTCGGCTTATTTCCATGATACATTCTTACAATACATAATATACATATCCCTATATAGTATATGTATACATAGCAATACATACATACATATTATAAATATGAAATAAATAGAAAGAAGACATATTTATAACGATATTGATTATGTGAAATACCATTTCAGAAAGACCTAACAGCTGGCTGCTGTCCAATTTGTATTCAAATATGTTTTTGAATTTTGTCAATAAATTTTTATATGACGAGTATGGGACTCGATCAGTGGCACAGTTCAAACAATTGCTTTTGGTATTTCGAGTGATTGATTTCAATTCCCAGTGGGGGCATAGAGATTTTAACTGTTTGGAATTCAATCAATTTTATGTTGAACAGTTTTAAAATATGTGCAAAAGCCCTTTTTTATTTATGGTATAGGGGACATGAGTATGGGTTGAAGAACTTTACTTCACGTCCCTCCCCAGGGCCTATGGACCTGCAACCTCAAAAGAGTCATAAGTGCGCTGCCGGCCTTTTTAAAAAGGAGTACCCTCTTTTCTTGAAGATTGCACCATTAAAAAAATATATTTATTTCAAATAACTTTTGTCTAATACAACTTTTGATCAATGAATCTTATATAATAGTACACATATTTAACATTTTGCCTGAACTAGGGTGACCTGTGTTTCAGGCTTAAAATAGGTCTTAGAAACTTTAATCGTATAAGTAAGCAATAAATTACAACTTTAACTTAATTTTACTCTACGCTAACAATTAAAATTAGGTGATAGCTATTTAGGGACCATGAGTAATTTCTCTGTATCATCGTAGGAGAACTTCAGGAGCACCTCCTGAAGGTGTTTTTTAGCGCAGATATAGGGCAGTGGATATATGGTGTCTATGGCGTTAAGTCTATAGAGAAGTGGGCCCAAGAACACGTAGAAACGGCAAGAAAAAGCACACTTCATTAGAGGACACGTTACAATTCACTGGATTGTATTTTGATTGTTACTGAATTGATAACCTGAGTTTGGGCTAAAAGTGATATTTTTAACATCATTGACCTTGATAATAATAAACCAATTGACTTTGTTAATAATAAATAAGCTCCCTCCAACCGACTCCGGCTATGACGGGCAATCTCACCGATCAGCCACGTACACATGATATTATAGTGCTCAAGTGTGTACCCAAAAATAAGTGCACTCTCTATTCACTTACCCTCATATTCCGATGGGACACTAGCGTCACACGACCGGAGAGTACTTTTTTTTGGATGTACTAAAATTTGTTTATAATAATTGTTACTAACTCTAAAGAGAAGTATTAATATAAAAGCCTCAGGTATCTAAAATAAATAATTCATTACAATTACTTTTATCATGTTTGTCAGTCGTTCAAGAACCACAGGCAATTATGTCCCGGACTTTTGGTAGGCGTGCGTGGGGCCGAAGCCAAAACATAGAGGCCCGTTCAATTGACAGTTTTACTATAATGTTATGTGACACCAGCTGGCGACTATCCCTGTACGCACTATAGGAGTGAAGCCGAGGACTGTCCCCGGCTGGCACAAGACTATTGAAAAGAATCGACAATAAAATAAACTGGGCTATTGGGTTGAAAACAAAGTCGTGTCAGTTTTTCAGCATTACTACGAGGATAATTTCTGATGACTTTAATTAGTTCTAGGTCCTCATCTTAGCATGTAATTCCCAGTTACGTCCAAAGCTGTCGCTCTGAAGTCGAGTAAGCTTTGACCATGATTCTAGATTTGAGGAGTTTGCTACAAAGAAGCGACTGCTGTCTGACCTTCGCAACCGTTTAACAGCAGAACCAGACCAACAGAATAATAGTCACACGTTTCAGAAACTATCCGAAACGTGTAGGTATCCTCACGATGTTTTCCCTCACCGCAGAGCTCTTTTTTTTAATTTAGTTAACGAACCACAAACAAGTTTCCATTGTCATTAAATTACAAAAGTATAAGGTTGTACATTGCAAATTATTGAAAACTCAACATTCCTGGCTACATATTTATAACAAACTAATTTTAACAGAGACTCAAGCAAATAAGCAATTTCTAAATACATTGTTGATGCTTAAATAAAAAGGCTAAACTTATTATTATTTCAGATTCATATCATCATATTCTGATGTTAGAAATTGGAAAAATCCAAAGGTGCATGCTCGGATTTGAATGCCTGGCCCCCCGTATAGAAGGCGCATTCACAACCACTGAGCTAACATCGCTCCTTAATTACTAACTCAATTAGCTCTAGGTATTATTCATTAGTTGTATTGGTTTTTGCTCCAAATAGCACAAGAAATATTCAAATATTAATCAATTATACACAGAAAGATTTAGGTTTTAGATTGAAACTTTCTGGAATGGCAAAATATTTTATCGGAAGTAATATAGGCTGATATTTTACTTTACTATACTACTCCAATCAAACGGCTACGGCGGCAAATCTAGCAACGCTGGATGTTTTATTATACTGTTCAACTGTGTGCGCAAACACAAGTGCACTCTCTATTTCCTTACCTTCATATTTCACTGGGAACTAGTTTGACATGACCGGAGAGGGATATGGCGCAGGACCAACAGATTAACTTGCTTTCTAAAGCACGTTAGTACAAAACCAACAACTTCCAGACTCCGGGCTGACACTAAAAATTTCTTACTGAAAACCTGGTACAAATTTTTGGCCCGATTAGGAGGGACCGAATTTGGAAACTCTTGCGCAGTCGTCGCTTTAAAGTTGACTGCCTCGGTGGCGCAGTGCCTAGTGGTAAAATTATCATAAAGCGATGTACCTTTAGCGTTGCCGTCTGACTTTAGCAACTTTTAGAAAGGGCACCGGACTTAAGTATAAAGACATAGTTGCGCTTTGTACGATTATATCTATACTATGACTAAATAAAAGTATCAGCCTATATCGGCCCACTGCAGGACAAAGGCCTCCATCATAGAAATCAAGTTATCGCTTATGATGGGATTAGGCTTAATCAACACGCTTGCCTAATGCGGATTGGTGATCACAAACCCGAGCTATCTGCGAAAAATTCGAGTCATACTTTCTACTCGACCCGGGAATCGAACCCAGGGCTAAACCAACAGGGCGTCTATGATTAGATAGATTTCAGTAAATGTTCGTCCACTTAACACATTAAAAATTTAAATACACAGAGTCTAAAGTTTCTCAAGAAGCAAAAACCAAGGTAACGTAAATTTTTATGGCGGTTTTTCCATTATTATCCATTGTTTGTTTAAATTTTATTACCATCTATAAATATTACCTCAAAGGACTTTCTCTAAAGCAGGGTTTCTTAAAGTGTGGTCCACGGACCCCTTAGGGGTCCGTAGCAGGTGTATCAGGGGTCCGTAGGAGGTGAGTTTGCAAAATTATTTTTCAAAAAATTGTGTGGTGTGGGGCGCGGGCCCGGACTACAAGCTAGCGCGATGAGTCTTTGGCTTTGACCGTTATTGCGCAGAAGTCAAAAATTGGGTATCGAATGCTATGATTGGCGGTACCCATGCGCAGTATCCCCTCCACTCTGCGGTCAAAGACAAAGACTCATCGCGCGAGCTGTATGTACGCGTGAGTTCTCGCCGCCGACCGCCTCGCCCCACCACCGCCCGCGCCACCCGCTCGCTCACTCAGTCGCTGCGCGCCGCACGGCACATCGTACCCGCCACTTGCATTGTTTTTAATTAATTAGTGAAACGTACAGGTACGTAAAAAGAGGATTAATAATAATAAGTATTTTTTAATTATACATACAAACTTACATATTCAATTGTGTAACGTACCTAATTGTATATTACATTGTTTCAGTTTGTTCAAGAAAATGTCAAAGAAACGAAAGTATGACGAGTCTTATGTTAACTTTGGGTTTACTTTCGTGACTGAACGTGATGGAACTCAAAAACCGCAGTGCTTTTAATGCGGAAAAGTGCTTGCTAATGGAAGTATGAAACCAGCAAAGTTGTCAGAACATCTTAAAACTGTCCACCCTGGAAATGTATGTGACAGCATTGATGACTTTCGTACTAAGAAGGCTCGGTTTGAAAAAGCCGGGACTTTACCTAAATTAGGATTCACCCCGACACAAAAACCATGTCTTGAGGCATCGTACAAGGTTGCTTACCGTATTGCTCAGCAAAAGAAGCCACATACTATCGCGGAAACATTAGTGAAGCCTTGCGCACTGGATATTGTGGAACTTGTGTTTGGTAAGAATGAAAGAAAGAAGGTTGAAGCTGTTCCCTTATCAAACGATGTTATTCATTCTAGAATTGTTGAAATGTCGTCAAATGTTTTAAAGCAGGTTATTGAAGAATTGAATGCTTCACCGTTTCCGTTCAGTATGCAATTGGATGAAAGCACCGATGTATCACAATGCAGCCAACTCTTGGTGTTTATCCGTTATGTAAAACATGATACGCGTAGTATCAAAGAGGAGTTTCTTTTTTGGGACTCACTTTTAGAAACTACGAAGGCTTCAGATGTCTTTGAAATGATAAAAAAATTTTTCATCGCACAAAATGTAGACTGGAAGACTAAACTTGGTAGTATATGTACCGATGGAGCTCCCGCGATGCTTGGTAATACATCTGGTTTTGCGGCTTTAATCAAGAAAGAGTGATATAATGTTATAATCACTCATTGTGTCTTGCATCGACATGCCTTGGCTTCACGAACTATGCCTACTTTTTTGAAGGAAGTTATGTCTACATGTGTCAAAATAATTAACTTCATCAGAGCAAGAGCCTTAAACCACCGCCTGTTTAAAAAGCTTTGTCAAGAAATGGGTTCAGAACATGAAGTACTTCTTTACTACACAGAAGTTCGTTGGCTGTCAAGGGGACAAGTATTGAAGCGCTTGTTTGAGTTGCGAGAAGAAGTGTTACTTTTTCTGAAAAACAAAGAAAATTCATTGTATGAATATCTTGAAAGAGAAGATTTTGTGGAAGGGCTAGCGTACTTAGCTGATATATTTACTCATTTGAACGAGATTAACCTGTCTCTTCAGGGTCTTGCAGTCACCATTGTGGATGCGTCTGAACGGCTGAAAGGTTTTTTAGGTAAACTGCCACTTTGGAAAAGGAGAGTGGAATCAGGTAAATTTGCAAATTTTCCGATGTTAGAAGAGTTGATAATGCAAAAAACACAAAGTGACGGCCACACGACATCAAAGAAGGTACAGGAAGAGGTGTCTTAGCATCTGGAAACATTGCAGACGTTTTTTGAAGGTTATTTCAGCCCAGAGTCGCTTGAAAAAGAAACATGGGTGCGGAGCCCATTTTTAATCGATATTGACAACATTAGTGATGAAGATCTTATTAAAGATGATCTAATTGACATGAGATCAAAAGAAGTTTTGAAAGCTGAATTTCAGGCAAAAGATCTCGTCGACTTTTGGGGTTCCTTAAGTCAAGCTTACCCTCTTCTAGTCAAGCGAGCTATGTCCATTTTGATACCGTTTGCTACTACGTATCTTTGCGAGGCAGGGTTCTCGATTCTGATGTCAATAAAGACAAAAAGTCGCAATCGGTTGAACGTCGCAGATGACATGCGACTTGCCTTGTCGAAGACAGTCCCACAAATTAACGTTCTCATTGAGGCCAAACAACAGCACCCTTCTCATTAACTTAGTTCTTAATAATTGTAATGATTAAAGTTCAAATAAATAAAAGTATTTTATATAATATATAAGTACGGCATTTTTTTATAACAATTTTTTTTGACAGTTGTCCGTAGAGTTGTTTAAATTTTGAAAGGGGTCCGTGACTGGAAAAAGTTTAAGAAACCCTGCTCTAAAGGTTGTATATTCAAAGGCACAACTTTATGTCCCAACCCTTTGCCACATTTTAAGACCAGTCTACCCATATTTTTTTTGTCTAAAACAATACAGACTACATAATGAAATTTTTAATTTTAACAAAGGCAGATACATTTTCCTGTTCCGTCATTTTGCTAACAAATAGCACTGTTTAGAACAATTTATAGTGCCATTCTTCTCTTTTGGTACAGTCAAAGAACGAAAAGTTTCGTCAGTTTTCAAATTGTTTTTTTTGTCAATAGGCTAACGCTTGACTACAATCGCACCTGATTGAAAGCGACGATCGATGAGGTCTAGGATAATACGCGTTTGCCTAATAGATGCCTGTTCACTCTTGACTTAAAAATGTCCAGATTATAGTAATCAGGAAAAACAGACCTCGCCAGGGAGATCCATTTCTTAGCCGTTCGCATTATAAATGTGGAAGCGAATCGGTTCGAGCGGATAAGGGGTAGTTCTACCACATAAGGATGATTCATTTGTTAAGCTATGAGCACTTATTACCTTTCGTAAATTTGTCAGAGTAATACCTGTTGCGCAGAAAATAATACTTAACTGTTAGATCAGAAAGTTCAGATTTGCTTGTAGTAATAACATTGATTCATTTTGATGTAAAGAAAATTTAAAAGAGGTTGGAAGATATTTAAAAAAAACGGTATGTTGGTATAACCGATTATTGCCGTACAAGCGAAAATTTACATTAAGGTGACGAAGCTTTTTATTCTCTGTACTGTACATTAGCAATACAATGAATGGAAGGAATATTGTCTAAATGAAGTGATTATTTTTGAATGAAGAATGAAGTGAATAAGAAATACACTTTGGTTGTTATAAATAAATGAGTGTAGGTCTCAGAAGTTCCTATGAGTAAATTAGCAGAAATAATATGTTTTATGTGTTAGGTGGCAGACTAGCAGACGGATCACCTGGCGGTAAGCATTTGCCGCCGCCCATGGACACCCGCGTCACCAGAGGAGTTACAAGTGCGCTGCCAACCTTTAAAGCTCTTTCCTCCGGATTGGCCCTCCAGTACCCTCACTCACGCAGCGGAACACAGCGCAGTGCTGCTTCACGCCAGTTTTCTGTGAGGCCGTGACATCATTCCAATCGAGCTCAGTGGCTCTCCCACAAACATTATTTTGACCCCAACAACAAAATATTTGGCAGTAATATCTTAAACAATTAGTGACGTAAAAATATAATATTTAGAAAATTCCAGAATAGTTAATGTTTTAACTAGAATCAAAATTTCAAAGACGGTAATTTATGCTAAATGTTCATTAACTTAACAATGGAAAGTCTATGCGTATTGAAATCAGTGTAAATATGTTTTCTTAAGTAACCATTACAGTGCGACAGTTAGACTTTCAAATGGCCTGACATCACTGATTTCTAGAACTGTATTCAGCGCAAAAAATAGTCAAAAGACGCCATTACAGGCCTAAGCAGCTGCTTCACACGAAAACTCACTTGACACACAATAGTCGCATAAGGCTAGCACTATTTTTAGTGTAGATTTGTCACCAAAATTACACGGACCGAGTACTGAGGAGCTCTGCCTAAGTGTTCAGTGTCTAAGTATTAGCCGTAATGTCTACGTACAGTTAGAGCAGTTAGAGACACGTCATGTTAAGAAGTGCAAGAACAGCACTTGTGTCGCAGACATAAGGTCGGTTCAACGTCAAAACAGGGTCAGTACACCTGTCATCGTGTGTTCGCTTGAAGTTTTTCAAACGCAATATCTTCTTTTTTAGGTGGCCAGCTTTATTTTTAAGGTGACACTGCGAGAATACTACGCCCCCAAGTGTTTTATATTTGTGTCGAATAAGAGATTTTTTTTTAAGTGAGCAACAAATATTTTAAGGAAAGGATTAGCAATTTTTCGACATGAACTTATGTACACTTTTTTTAGCAATTATGGAGATTATGGTTACTTGTAGGTATTGATTATTACATAGGTGGGTCGCAAAATAATGTTAACACTTTTAAGTATTTGTTGCTGACTTCAAAAAAAAAATGTCTCCTATTCGCCACAGTTAATATAAATGGGAGTCGCTTTAAATTCTCTTTTTTAACATAAAAGAAATTATTCAGTATTTTTTTATGCCATAAGCGAAATGAGCAAGCGGGTTACCTCATACTTATAATACATACAAACACCCAGACCAATACAAACAGACATGTTCATGCACACAAATGTTTGTACTGTGCGGGGACCGAACCCGCAACCCTTGGACCAAAGGCAGCGTTCACTACCATTGTTCCAAACGGGTCGTCAAAGTGCTGCTTCACGCCGGTTTTCTGTGAGGCCGTGGTATCACTCCGGTCGAGCCAGCCCATTCATGCTATTTTTCATACATACTAACTTTGAACCTCCTTCTACCCCATTAAGGGATACATTTATAAAAACCTCATGGTAAATAATCACCACTTTTTAGAATGAATGAACGCTCTTCTTTTGGATGTACCGAAGTCATAGTTATTTATTTATTGTTTATTATTTCCGAAATAATAAATAAATGAATTGAAAAAATATCATACATTTTAGTGGCGGCGCTAGGCGTTGGTGGCTTCGCAAATACCCGTCGTAGCAAAGTCAAAGCAACGTCTCGCTGGTGGACGCTGCCGTAGCAAATTATGAGTCGCAAATACCCGTCGTAGCAAAGTCAAAGCAACGTCTCGCTGGTGGACGCTGCCGTAGCAAATTATGAGTCGCAAATACCCGTCGTAGCAAAGTCAAAGCAACGTCTCGCTGGTGGACGCTGCCGTAGCAAATTATGAGTCGATCCCTTCGTAGCAAACGATTAGCCGCTGGGCTTGGCTTCCCCTAGGAAAAATTCCCAGCTAGACCAAGGCTTGATTGGGAAAAAGTGGCCTCAAAGCTAATTTTGCCGAAGTCCACGCGTGATTTTGCGCCGCTAATGCATTTTTGGTATGTTATCTGTGAGGCTTCAACAGTTGAATAAATAACAAGTAATACATTATGGTTACTTGTAGGTAGTAATTATTACATAGGTGGGTCGCAAAATAATGTTAACACTTTCCTTAAAGTATTTGTTGTTGACTTTAAAAAAAATGTCTCCTATTCGCCACAGTTAATTATAAATGGGTGTCGCTTTAAATTCTCTTTTTTAACATAAAAGAAATTATTCAGTATTTTTTTTATGCCATAAGCGAAAATGAGCAAGCGGGTTACCTCATACTTATAATACATACAAACACCCAGACCAATACAAACAGACATGTTCATGCACACTAATGTTTTTACTGTGCGGGGATCGAACCCGCAACCCTTGGACCAAAGGCAGCGTTCACTACCATTGTTCCAAACGGGTCGTCAAAGTGCTGCTTCACGCCGGTTTTCTGTGAGGCCGTGGTATTACTCCGGTCGAGCGAGCCCATTCATGCTATTTTTCATACATCATCATCATCATCAGCCCATTTAAGTCCCCACTGCTGGGGCACGGGCCTCCCTCAATCACATGAGGGGTAATTGCCATACTCACCACGCTTGGCAGACGGGTTGGCGAGGGTTTTGATATAAATGCAGAGTTTTCCTTCTCTGGGTGCTGATGATCATGCCAGCAGCTTTACCTTAGTCGCCTTTTACGACACCTCGGTTAGAGTGAGGGTGGCCTATTCTACTCTGCCGGGACCACACGGCTTATATTATTTATATATTATGTTTCATACATACTAACTTTAAACCTCCTTCTACCCCATTAAGGGATACATTTATAAAAACCTCATGGTAAAAAATCACCACTTTTTAGAATGAATGAACGCTCTTCTTTTCAATGTACCGAAGTCATAGTTATGTAATTATTGTTTATTATTTCCGAAAAGAATACATAAATAAATTGAAAAATATCATACATTTTAGTGGCGGCGCTAGGCGTTGGTGGCCTCGCAAATACCCGTCGTAGCAAAGTCAATGCAACGTGTCGCTGGTGGACGCTGCCGTAGCAAATTATGAGTCGCTGCGGATCCCTTCGGAGCAAACGATTAGCCGCTGGGGCTTGCTTCCCCTAGGAAAAAAATCCCAGCTAGACCGAGGCTTGATTGGGAAAAAAGGGGCCTCAAAGTTAATTTTGCCGCAGTCCACGCGTGATTTTGTGCCGCTAATGCATTTATGGTATGTGATCTGTGAAGCTTCAACAGTTGAATAAATAACAAGTAATACATTATTTAAGATTTTTATCAAACGTTCTTTGTCGCTTGGCAGACGGGTTGGCGAGAGTTTTGATATAAATGCAGAGTTTTCCTTCTCTGGGTACTGATAATCATGCCAGCAGCTTTACCTTAGTCGCCTTTTACGACACCTCGGTAAGAGTGAGAGTCGTCAGCCGAGCGTGGTGAGTATGCCAATTACCCCTCATGTAATTGAGAGAGGCCCGTGCCCCAGTAGTGGGAACTTAAATGGGCTGATGATGATGTTCTTTGTCGTCCATTTGTTTCAGTTGGTTACGAGTATCTTTTCACCATAAAGTATTTGTAGATGAATATTAATCAATCTCATTTAACTACCTACTATATGTGATTACAATAATAAACATTCCGATTATGGTTCAGTGACCTAAAGTAAGCCGCCGTGACCACAAAAACAAGATGTCAATATTTTCCTCCTCGGTTATTTATAGCTCTTTTAGACAAGTACACACATTAAATCTACACGCCGTTCCATACGTACATACATAATACTCGTAGCACGTACCTAGTCATGTATAAATTATTTAATAATAAACTTGTTGCCATGATTGAAGACAAATCGTCTTTCCTGGCCATGTAAGGAGAAGAGGGGAAGAACATGTTGCCAAAAAAGTGATGAGTTTAAACGTAAGTGGGTGGAGGAACAGAGGACGGCCGAAAAAGAGGTGGATGGATTGTGTGAAGAATGACATGATGGAAAAACAGGTGGGTGATTCGATGACAAATGACAGGGACGTATGGAAAAGGAAAACATACTGCGCTGACCCCAGATAACATGAGAAAAGGGCAGGAGGATGATGATGAAACTTGTTGCCATGATCCAGTTAGTCCGGTGCCCTTTTTCACAGTTGCTAAAGTCAGACGGCAACGCTAAAGGTAGATTGCTTTATTATAATTTTACTACTAGACACTGCACCACCGAGGCAGTCAACTTTAAAGCGATGACTGCGCAAGAGTTTCCATATTCGGTCCCTCCTAGTCGGGCCAAAAATATGTACCAAGGTTTCAGTAGGAAATTCTTAGTGTCAGCCCGGAGTCTGGAAGTTGGCGGTTTTGTACCAACGTGCTTTCGAAAGCAAGTTAATCTGTTGGTTCTGCGCCAAATCCCTCTCCGGTCATGTCAAACTAGTTTCCAGCGAAATATGAAGGTACGGAAATAGGGAGTGAACTTGTGTTAGCGCACACAGTTGAACACTATAACAAAATATCCAGCATTGCTAGATTTGCCGCCGTAGCCGATTTGATTGGAGTATATTACCAGAATTACCTATCAAAATCTGACGAAACCGGGTATGATGATACGCTGAGAGGATGTCAACTCTTATGTTCCGCCCTCACTTCGTTTCGGAACTTCATTTTGCAGTGACATAAAACCTCTTGTTTCTAAACGAGGTCTGGCTGCGTTTCCACAGAAGTGGACTAATAAAAATTGACCAATCACATTGCTCAAAATACACATCTCATCAATTTTCTGTGGAAACGCAGCCAGACCGCGTTTTGAAACAAGAGGCTCAAAATAGATGAGATGTGTATTTTGAGCAATGTGTTTGGTTAATTTTCTTTCATAAGTCTCCGCTCAACTCCGCGCAACTCCACTTTTATGGAAACGCAGCCAGACCGCGTTCAGAAACAGGAGGCTCAAAATAGATGAAATGTGTATTTTACGCAATGTGATTGGTCAATTCTTATAAGTCTCCGCTGAACTCCGCGCAGCTCCACTTCTGTGGAAACGCAGCAGACACCCTCTGTCCCTTTTAACATTGGGTATTAGAACGGGACAGCTTGAGCTTTAGTAAGAAAATAACTTAGGCTCACGATTTATCTTTTATTCTTTACCTTGTATCTTATAATTAATCAAGACGGGATTTAACACGATATTTATTATGTGATACAACATTGTGTACTCACATTTTTCTCGACTTTATAGTTATAATGCAACGCGAAAATTTAAAAACTATTTATCTTGTATCTTGTCTTGTAATCTCTTACTTTATATTAACTGTATAGAGTAGCACCGATTCAACTGCGAGAAGGCACTGGGGACCTGTAACACAGGCTCTAAACCTACATCAGGCACCAATCTCTCACATGTTACGGCGGTTTGAACCTAACATTAGCTACAACATCAACAATTAAGTAACATGCTGGCAAACATTGTAAAGAGAATAATACGTGAAACGGCATCTCAGCAGGCCATAATGGTGAGGATGGCAGACACAATGGGTACTTTGTTAGTTCTTTTGTGCCTGTCAACCTCATATTTGGATTTCACGGCCACTTACCATCAGGCGGATTGAGGTCATCCTGATCGGTAAAAAAAAAGATTTATTTATTTATAATAAGGTGGTATGTTTCAAAACGATTTTTGCCTTCCTTTTTGTATTTTTTTTTTATATGTGTAATATCCAACGCGTACGCGAAAAATTGATTGCCGCCAAAAGCGGCCACAATTAGCGTTAATCAATTTTTCGGGTAAAAAACGGACCCAACATTTTTGCATGGTTATTTAATAAATAGTAGAAGTGTTTGCCGAGAGGTTGTAACCCGGAAATTGTTTAAACTAGATCCGGTTTAGTAGCTAAAAATTAAAATCGAGTGGCGTCGCTAGTGTGCCCTATGTTTAAGTTTAGGCTCTGCGTTGATAGGTCAGTCAGTCAATCAACTTTTGCTTAATAGGTTTATATTTGTTTGACGTTTATTTCATTGAAGATAATGTCAAGCTAAATTAACTTCATTATTCACTAATTATTTTACTGTAGGTTTCTCCACCCATTGCGATCAGTTTATACCGACGCTCGTGCCAAATAATGAATGCTTACAATGTTAAATGTATTTACTAACGTATTTGTTTTGAATTTAAACTTAATTGGATATTTATATTGAGGTTAATTGACTTGTAAATGGATAAACGTAGGTTCAGTATAACTTGTTAGATGTTAATATTAGTTTCTTAGGTACAGTCAGCTGCAAAAATTACTAAAATAACCGTGTGTTGGTACTTACAGTTTAGTATTGTTACCTTCTACCTTAATAATAATAATAATAATTCTCACAACATCTCATACGTTGACCTGATTCCGTACTAAGTAGCTTAAGCACTTGTGTTAAAGATATCAGACAACAGAGGAACACAAATATATACTTAAATACATATATTACACCCAGACACCGAACAAACAACGTGAACGTGCGATGAACAAGTGTTCATCGCACGAATGTTTCTCCAGGGTGGGGATCGAACCCACGACCTTTGGCGCAAGAGGCAGGGTCACAACCAATTGCGCCATCCGGTCAGTCGGTACCTTCCCTCGATAGTGGGAGGTCCTTCGATAGTGGGAGGCCACACTTGAATGGCATGAATAGGCCGGCTCGACCAGAGTGATATCACGGCCTCACAGAAAACCAGCGTGTAGTTATTACATAAAATATGTCTAGCTATACGCTTTTCTGACGCCCTGTTGGTCTAGTAGTTTAAGTACCGGGCCGTGATCTCAGGGTCCTGGGTTCAATTCCCGGGTCGAGCGAAAATAATGTTTCGAATTTTTCGGAGATAGCTCGTGTTTATGATCACCAATCCGCATTTGGCAAGCGTGGTGATTTAGCCTAATCCCATCATAGTAGTAGCGATAACTTGATTTCTATGATGGAGGCCTTTGCCCTGCAGTAGGCTGATTAAAAAAAAACGCTTTTCTCCGCTTCCCTACTATTTCCTGGCTTTACTGGTCCTATCCTTGCATGTATACTGAAAAGTCCAAAAGTATGGAAAAATATTGCGGTGAAAGATAAAGCAAGGTTACTATGCCGGGGACCGTAAGATATAATTGGTAGGCGACTAGTCCACCGGGAGACAGCTGGTGGACCGGAAGAAATTATGCACCAGGTCTTGTATATATAACTGTTTTATTTTTGATAATGCAAATGGCATGATCTGAGAACATCTCCAAGGCTTATATACTAGAGATGACTAACGTCATATAATATCTCATGCGTGTCAGATCTGCTGACATAGCGTACGTGACCGAGATAACAGTAGGACTTGGAGATAATCCTTATCGTGCGTGCCGAGCTGCTACAGTTAATAAATTCCCTTAATCGAAAACAGTAAGTAACATCTGAAACAATTAAATATCGAATTACGCTAAGATTAGTCAAACAATTTCGCTAAGATTATTAGACCACCCTGTTGATCTAGTCGTTTCATCGGCAGCCCATTTAAGTCCCCACTGCTGGGGCACAGGCCTCCCTCAATCACATGAGGGGTAATTGCCATACTCACCACGCTTGGCAGACGGGTTGGCGATGGTTTTGGTATGAATGCAGAGTTTTCCTTCTCTGGGTGCTGATGATCTTGCCAGCAGTTTTACCTTAGTCGCCTTTTACGACACCTCGGTAAGAGTGAGGGTGGCCTATTCTACTCTGCCGGGGACCACACGTCTAGTCGTTTACGGTACTTAAACGACTAGCCCAACAGAGTGATCTCGGGGTCCTCGGTGCGATTCCCGGAGCTCCTCGAGCGAAAAGTATGTTTCGAATTTTTCGAACAAAGCTCGGGTTTGTGATCATCAATCCAGGGGAAAGAGGGTTTTAAAGGCCGGCAGCGCACTTGTGACTCCACTGGTGTCGCGGGTGTCCATGGGCGGCGGCAATCGCTTCCCATTATCCGTCTGCTCGTCTACCATCTATCACATATGACAAAAAAAACTAATCCAATCATAGTAGTGACAACTTGATTTCTATGAAAGAGGCCTTTGCCCTGCTGTGGAACAGTTTATAGGCTGATACTTTAGTCCAACCATCGGTTCTTAACATATTGGTTCTTAACTCCAAGTTCACGCCTCGTTAAGTTAATAGAGGGTGGGATTAAACTGATAAGTACATTCCAGACGCGGAAGCTTACTGCGGCTTTGGTTGTGATAATTGTTGGGTTCAAACATTGTTATAAAGGGCTTACGACATGACACACACCAACTTATACAAAAGCGAAAATGTTAATATGTTAAAGTGTGTAATTTTGCATTGTACTCGTGATGTATTTGTACAAGGCGGTTCATTTTCAGTGGATCAATAATGTTTTAGATGCCTTTACGTACCTGAAATAGATTCAGATTCAGATTTTTATTTGCATAACATGTACAATATATAAGATGGGCATAGTATGAGTGCGACATAGCCCACCGAATTAGCAAACTGAAGTGGCAGTGGGCTGGTCATATAAGCCGCAGAACTGACAGCCGTTGGAGCCGTAAAGTCCTTGAGTGGAGACCGCGACTTGGTAAGCGTAGTGTAGGACGCCCTGCGACAAGATGGGATGATGACATTCGAAGGCTGGCTGGTGTGGGCTGGATGAGAGTGGCCGAAAATCGGGAGCAGTGGCGTGCATTAGGGGAGACATATGTCCAGCAGTGGACGAGTGTGGGTTGCTGATGATGATGATGATATAAGATGGTGGTAGTATATTTGAGTCCAGTACATGACTGTGTAAGAGCATCACAAATATTAAATAACTCTATGTTACCTAATAGACCGGGTTTTTTTTTGTAGTTTTAGAGAAAAAATATTATAAAATGTTTTTACTATAAAAACCGGTCCACCTTGTGGGGGGCCTGACACGGCTTCAGCTTCCTGTACGCGGCCTCCACTCGAGGACCTTTTTGCCCCACTGACGACGATCTGGTGAAGATCGCAGGAATCCCTTGGATGCGGGCGGCACAAGACCGAGCTGTGTGAAGCTCATTGGGGGAGGCCTATGTCCAGCAGTGAACGTCTATTGGCTGAAATGATGATGATGATAAAAACCGAGATCAAACGATTTTTTTGTTACTTTTTCTATGCATTGTCTAAAGTTTCTTTTCTGTTGATAAATATTCCAAGAAAAATATCTTTCGCAAAACCCCGGACTTAAGCGTTGGCAGATGCAAATATCTAGCGCCTCCAAAGTTTCTAAAAGAAATGAGTTTTTGACCGTGAGAGAGCCACGCTTCGGCATGAATGGGCAGGATCGACCGAACTAGAACCACGGCTTAACAGAAAACCGGCATTGTGCTATGCTTTGCTGCGTGAGTGAGGGTACCGGAGGCGCAATCCGGGGGAAAAGGGGGGTTAATGGTTGGCAGCGCACTTATGACTCCACTGGTGTTGCATACCCGGGTGTCCATGGGCGGCGGCAATCGCTTACCATCAGGTGATCCGTATGCTCGTTTGCCACCTATCACATAAAAAAAACAATAGCTGCACCGCGTCGGATTTTTCTATATATCTATCCTTCTCTATGAATCAGACCAAGTGGTAAATTATGTCCCCACCCCCTCTAACTTCTATAATAAATGAATTATAATACTAAAAAATATATATGTACATAATCATGAAAACTAACAACGAAAATTAATTTTCGTTGTTAGGTGACCCATACCTATATGGGGAGTAGTTTTTTTTAATACGTTATAAACCTTAAACCGCAATTTACCTTTCATATATTTGACTTGCTGTCACGGAACCCTTCATGGGCGAGTCCGACTTACACTTGGCCGGTTTTTCAAGCTTATTTTGCATTCATCATTCATGTCACAATCTCTAATATGATTTAAAATACAAGTGGCCACTGAAAACTAAGTCGTTCAAATGAACGGTTAATTTGAACAACTGCTGCTCTGTAAAATTAGACTCTATTACTTCTCGCATACGGGTGGTATTAATAACCCTTCAAGTGCAACTTGTATCCACGCTCAGTTCTCATTAATTTTAATCAAAAAAGCATCCCTTGGGCCGCCTGTTATAAACTCGTGATAACTTTTGATGCTCTATATGGGATTATTTTCATTAATATCTTGTAGCTTCTATTTTATAAGTGACTACAGGGAAATTTACATTTAATGATTATAATTAGCGACATGCCTGGCACTTTAAGGTGCAATATTATAATTTCATGTACCTAATTTGTAGACAACGGTTCTGATTGCATACTAAGCACCTCATTTAATAATAGTATTATGTATGTAATTGTTTTCTGTCTCAAATAAAATAAATAATAAATAAATAAATATTTCACAACATCACATACATTGATCTAACTCCGAGATAGGTAGCTCAAGCAACTGTGTTACGGATATCAGAATCAACAGTGGGATTACAAATGTATACATATAATACTTTTGTTTTGTAAATACATACTAATAGCCTCCCTCACCCTCACTCTTACCGAGGTGTCGTAAAAGGCGACTAAGGTAAAGCTGCTGGCAAGATCATCAGCACCCAGAGAAGGAAAACTCTGCATTTATATCAAAACCCTCGCCAACCCGTCTGCCAAGCGTGGTGAGTATGGCAATTACCCCTCATGTGATTGAGGGAGGCCTGTGCCCCAGCAGTGGGGACTTAAATGGGCTGATGATGATGATACTAATAGCACATAGGAAACACCCAGACCAATACAAACAAACATTTTCATGCACACAAATGTTTGTACTGTGCGGGGATCGAACCCGCAACCCTTGGACCAAAAGCAGCGTTCACTACCATAAATGCATACATGTATTTTAAATTATTAAATATTATAAACCTTCCTCTTGAATAAATTACTCCAACAAAAAGCCGCTTATAAATCCGTTGCATAGTTTTAGAGGCAAGAAGCGAGCAAGCTTAGAATAATCTAAGCGAGAAAGCGAGTCACAGAGTCAGGCGAGTATGGAAAGTAATCAACGCCACCCATGAACATCCGTGAAATTAGAGTGATCGCTAATGTGTTGCCGGCCTTTTTGAAAACCGGCTAAGTGCGAGTTGGACTCGCCCATGAAGGGTTCGCCCAGCAAGTAAAATATATGGAAGGTAAATTGCGGTTTACGGTTTATAACGTATTAAAAAAACTACTTACTATATCTAGCAAGCTAATTTTGGATGTTAGTTTTTATGATTATGTACATCATATATTTTTTTTAGTTTTATAATTCATTTATTATAGAAGTTAAAGGGGTGGGAGGACACACAATTTACTACTTTGGGAGCGTCTCATGCGCAAAGTATCGTGTTTAGAAAAAATGTTAAAACCTCAACATCATTTTTAAAGACCTATCTATAGATACCCCACACGTATAGATATTATGAAAAAAAAAGTTTGAGTTGCAGTTTCAAATATGGAGACACCACAATTTTTTTTTTCAATTTTTGTGTAAAAATTGTAATGCGGTTAACAAATTACATCTATTTACCAAGTTTCAATAGTATAGTTATTATAGTTTCGGAGAAAAGTGGCTGTGACATACGAACGGACGGAGAGACGGACAGACGGACAGACATGACGAATCTTTAAGGGTTTCGTTTTTTGCCTTTTGGTTACGGAACCCTAAAAAGAGTATCTTCACTTGAAGGTGCCTCATTTTTAGCCGTCGGGAAACCCTCCTGCAGCCAAACCGTTCCATAGAACTGATATAAGCTAATAGGGACAGACAGACAGCGAAAGCGAGTTTGTTTTACATTAAGTATTTGGTGATGATAACTTAATAGTCGTGTGTAACTCTTAAATGAAACGACTCAAATGTATCTCGCATGTACGACGTGTGGTCCTCGGCAGAGTAGAATAGGCCACCCTCACTCTTACCGAGGCGTCGTAAAAAAATAAAAAAAATTACAAATCCGTCATTAGACCTGTTGTTATGTATGGATGACTCAAATGTATCTCGCATGTACGCCGTGTGGTCCCCGGCAGAGTAGAATAGGCCACCCTCACTCTTACCGAGGCGTCGTAAAAAAATTACAAATCCGTCATTAGACCTGTTGTTATGTATGGATCAGAATGTTGGGCCGTTAAGAAGACCGATGAAAGACGATTGAATGCGACATAGATGAGGATGTTAAGATGGATGTGTGGAGTAACTAGAATGGACAAGATAAGGAATAAATATATTAGAGGAAGTATGAAAGTGGCCCCCATCATTGATAAATTGAAGGCAAATCGTCTTTCCTGGTATGGCCATGTAAGGTGAAGAGGGGAAGAACATATTACCAAAAAAGTGATGAGTTTAAATGTAAGTGGGTGGAGGAACAGAGGATGGCCGAAAAAGAGATGGATGGATTGTGTGAAGAATGACATGATGGAAAAAGAGGTGGATGATTCGATGACGAATGACAGGGACGTATGGAAAAGGAAAACATACTGCGCCGACCCCAGATAACCTGGGAAAAGGGCAGGAGGATGATGACTCTTACCGAGGCGTCGTAAAAGGCGACTAAGGTAAAGATGCTGGCATGATCATCAGCACCCAGAGAAGGAAAACTCTGCATTTGTATCAAAACCCTCGCCAACCTGTCTGCCAAGCGTGATGAGTATGGCCCCTCATGTGATTGAGGGAGGCCCGTGCCCCAGCAGTGGGGACTTAAGTGGGCTGATGAAATGTATCTCGAGTCTGAGTGAGCCGATGTGAGCCGAATGATACGAATGAGAGGAATAATCCCAATTCAGAGCAAAAAGCTGTGGCTGTTCGGTGTGAATAGGTAACCGTCTTTCCATGTATTATGCGGGGAAAAGAGATAGGTAGGTATATTACATATAACAAGTGTTGCAGTCATTGTACAAAAACGCCACAATGTTAGTCCGTCTTCAGGACCAGGAATCAAAACCCATAACCTCTCCAGCGAGGTGTGAGACAGGGTGACGTTATATCGCCGAAACTGTTCACCACTCTGTTGGAGGACGTGTTTAAACTTCTGGACTGGGATGGGCTTGGCATCAATATAAATGGCGAGTACATGACGCACCTTCGATTCGCAGATGATATCGTAGTCATGGCTGAGACTTTGGAAGACTTGGGCACAATGCTTGACGACCTCAGTAGAGTCTCCCAACAAGTGGGTCTGAAAATGAACATGGACAAGACGAAAATATTGTCGAATTCCCATGTCGTACCCACTCTTGTAAAGGTTGGAAGCTCGACACTGGAAGTTGTAGACGAGTACATCTACCTCGGACAAAAAGTCCAGCTTGGTAAGTCCAACTTCCAGAAAGAGGTTGATCGACGAATCCAACTCGGCTGGGCAGCGTTCGGGAAGCTACGCAGCATATTTTCGGCCCATCTACCGCAGTGTCTCAAGACGAAAGTCTTCAATGCGTGTGTGTTGCCAGTGATGACATACGGAACCGAAACGTGGCCGCTTACAATGTGCCGATTAAGGAAGCTCATAGTCACCCAGAGAGCAATGGAGAGGGCTATGCTCGGGGTCTCCCTCGTGATCGCATCAGAAATGATGAGATCCGCAGGAGAACTAAGGTTACAGACATAGCCCAAAGGATTGCATGCTTCAAGTGGCAATGGGCAGGGCACATAGCGAGGAGAACAGACGGCCGTTGGGGCGGAAAGGTCCTCGAGTGGAGGCCACGTACAGGAAGTCGCAGCCGTGGCAGGCCCCCCACAAGGTGGACCGACGATCTGGTGAAGATCGCGGGAATCCATTGGATGCGTGCGGCACAGGACCGATCTGTGTGGAGAACCTTGGGGGAGGCCTATGTCCAGCAGTGGACGTCTAGTGGCTGAAATGATGATGATGATGATGAGGTATATTACATGCAACACCAGGAAGGGATAGATAGATAGATATTCTTTATTGCACAAAAATAAAATACAAGCATGATACAACAACAGCAACAGACAGTACAATAAGGCGGTCTTATCGCTTGTAGCGATTTCTTCCAGACAACCTTTGGGTAGAGGAAAGAAATATCGTATTCGTAAAAAGGGATCGATTATTCATTCGAAATAAAAACAATAATTAGAGTCGATCTATCTGAGTTCATATTCCAAATGAAGCGTTTCACTGTTCCGCATCTTTACACTGATCCAGATGTAAATGTTCCAATCTTTTGAAAGATACGTTTTGGCCTGGTCTACAACTTAACTCGTACTGATCACTCGATTAAGTAATCTGATCACTAGCTTACGTGACAGGCTGCGTACGACCAAACTGATAACCTGATATAAGCAAATGCCGCCGCCCATAAACTCCCTCAACACGAAGAGTCACAAATGCGCTGCCAACCTTTTAACCCCTTCCATTCCATTTTGTGCTTCAATGCCGGTTAAAACGTTGACACTAAGGAATATCAGCATTCACGTTTAGTTGCAAAGAGTGAAATTTAATTAAAAACCCCAAAGTTTGTGACATTAATATTCCTTTCATTCGCATTTCAAGCACGTAGAATAAAAAAAGCGCCTAAAAGCATTAGGCTTACGGTATTTTAATTACAAACCAATGATTAATATAAAAAGCCCATTAACCCTTAGCTCTGTACGTGACTTAAATGAAACGAGTAGAATAAACACTGAACATCACCAACACTTAGATCAGTGGCTCCCAAACTTTTTCTTTGATATAGGGGGCACACGAGCACATGGATCCTCACCCTATCTTAGCGTGAATGTAATTCTTAGTTGCGTCTAATGCTGTCGCTTCTGAGCCCGGGTACCCTTGGACCATGCTCTATAATTCGGGAAGCCTGGTAATAAAATCTAGGGATTTTTATTTTATTTATTTATTCGGACAACCAACAAGACATACACTACAACATTCTTAAGACTAACGCAGTAGGTAATTAAATTCTTAGTGGTGACTTAATTATAGGTTGCCACGGCATGCGATACTATATACACTAACATCAAATCGCATTTAAATATGTTAAAGAACATTATTAAGAAGAAAACAAGTGTAAATATGAATTTATTATGATTATACGTTTATTAACAATTAAATAACTAAAAATATGTTAAATCAACAAAAGTGATACCTAATAATTATGTACATATTTACGTTTATTTATGTTACACTTGTGAGATGAACAAATCTGCAAACCTGCAATAGTCACGACATACGGGCTGACTTTTCCAAATAAATATTCGTTTATTTCTTAAACAAAAAAAAAGTGGAAAAATCAACCCAAATTCAAACATAATCTATTATTACATAATAAGTCAATATTTCTTCCCTCGAGAGAAAAAAAAACTAATGTGGAAAATTTGTTTACTCATTCACGCGCCCGAAAGAGGAATTACAATAATACTTACAATTTAAAGGAAAAAGTACATTCATTAGGCAGTCCTAAATAAATTAGGATTTTTCAAGTCTATGAGCATATTTCTACCATTGACTAAGGTGGTGAGGGAAAACATCGTGAGGAATCCTGCACGACTTAGATAGTTTCTCAAAATTGTGGATAGCTGCAATATTGGAGTCTGGTACTTATGTCTAAGGGATGCGAAGGCTGACAGTCACTTCATTGTAATTACCAGGCTCACCGAATCCTAGATCATGGAGTGTTGCGGGTGTCTATGGGTGGCGATAATCGCTTTCCAAAAGGTGACCCGTCTGCCACCTATTACATAAAAATCCCATTTGGTCAGCGGCGCGAGAAATCATTGTGAGGGAACCAAGGCATTTTGGATTGGTTCTCAATTGTTGAGATAATTATTCTGAATCATGGTCTAGTGAGCCTTAAAGAGTTGCGAAGATTAGACGGCGGACGGATCAGCTTATAAGCATTGCCGCTGCCCGCCAATGGATATCCACAATACCAGTGGAGTAGCGTACGCTGCCAACCATTACACTTCCGTACCTCCGGCCTCCGGTATCCTCACTCGCTTGGCAAAACACAACAAGGTGCTGCTTCGCCGGTTTACTGTGAGACCGTATTACTCCAGTCGAGCCGGTTCAATCATGCCATAGCGTAGCTCTTCTATGTTTAATGTGTAGCAAGCCATATCTCTACGACGTTCGGCGCACCAGAGGGACCACCATCACCACCAATGCCACAGATCATAATATTGTAGCATTGGATGGTGCGTTATAAATAATGATCTGTGACCATTGACAGATCAACATTGATCTCTTATTTGACATTTGTATAAACAAATGTATGGAGATGTATTTTTTGACTTCATTGTCGAGTGCACGAGAAAACACCCCCAGATCGCTCTGGCGCAAAGTTTAAGAACCGCTGACTTAGCAAGACTCTATCTTCAAGTACTTCGAGGAATGCATTTAAAGCTTCAATATTGGGTTTCAACTCGTATTCAGTTAGAATCGAATTACTTATAGCCAATCAGGGGATAGTATTTAAAATATCGCTTTACAGTAAAGTATTCTGCTGTATTCAGTGTTTTAAAACGTTGTATCTTTTTGACTTCCCTGTTACGGTTTTTGTTGAGTTTCTGAGCGTTACTATCCATACTTACTAATATTATAAATGCGAAAGTAACTCTGTCTGTCTGTCTGTCTGTCTGTCTGTCTGTCTGCTACTCTTTCACGCCAAAACTACTCAACGGATTTAAATGAAATTTGGTATACAGATAATCTAGACCCTGAGAAAGCACATAGGCTACTTTTTATTGCGAAAAGGGGGTTGTAAGGGGTTGAAAGGGGGGTAAAAAGTTACTTTTCCACGCGGACGGAGTCGCGGGCGGCCGCTAGTACAATATAAAACAAAGTCGCTTACGCTGTTTGTCCCTATGTATACTTAGATCTTCAGAACTACGCAATGAATATATTGTTTTAAACTTTCATGGTCACTAATATTAGAATAGTTTTTTACGGGATTTCTATCATGTACCTTATTTTTGAGTTTCTGATATTTCGGCACTGTTTCAACTGTTTGCCATGGTCACGGAGTAACTGAAGTTTTTGCGGGTAAGTTGTTACTGGCAGACAAAACGGTCTACCCTCCTTCGCAGTCTTGTACTACGCGCACCTGCGGTATCACTGTTCACTAACTCACTATTTTCTCGCATCTGTTCTCAACACATGTCATGGTTCGAATGCAAGCATGCACCTCTTTATTTTTCAAATCTTCATGCGTAGTTATACCATTAGCTTGGCAGGTTTCCACACGATGTTTTCATTACATCGTGAGGAAACCTGTACGTTTCGGATAGATTCTGTAACGTGTTCATGATCTTTTTCTAATTACCCTGTAAAGGGTTGCGAAGGTCAGACGGTAGTCACTTCAATGTAATTACCAGATTCCACAATTCCTGACTCCTGAATCATGGTCTAAGCGTACCCGGGGCTCCAGAGCGTCCGCTTTGGACGCAACCGGGATTTACACGTTAAGATGAGAGAGTATTTCAAGAGGAAGGTTGATACGAATTAAAGATGCATAATATTTTTTATTCATATAATTGAATTTATTCAAATGTAAATTAAAATATAATCTAATTTAATTTGACATATTGTATTATGACCTATTTATGAAGTGCAGAATGTAGCCCATATAATGTAACGTACAACCTGTGTGGATAAAGAATGGGATCAGAAATGGCAGCGCATCAATTCATTTCTCGATCGCACACTATTTGCGTGCGAGAAACCCCCCAAGTGCGAGTATAGACGCAAATAGTGTGCGAGCGAGAAGTGAATAGATGGGCCGCCATTTCTGATCCCATTCTTTATCCGCACAAGTTGTAATCAATAAAATTTAATTTGCTAATTCCGTAATAATGAACATTGGCCCAATTTTGCATGCCGTATTTGGCGAAATATGGTGAACCATTGTACAAAACTTAACAGTTATATAGTGCTTATAGTGCCCATATTTTGCAAATAAAGAATTTGTATTTCACTCATGCGATGTAGTTTATAAACAGTGGGAGAGCCACGCTTCGGCATGAATGGGCCGGCTCGACCGGAGTAATACCACGTCCTCACAGAAAACCGGCGTGAAGCAGTGCATGCGCTGTGTTTCGCTGCGTGAGTGAGGGTACCGGAGGCCCAATCCAGGGCAAGGGAGGTTAAAAGGTAAGCAGCGCACTTGTGACACCACTGGTGTTGCAGGCTTCCATGGGCGGCGGTAATCGCTTACCATCAGGTGATCCGTCTGCTCGTCTGCCACCTATATCATAAAAAAAAAAAATTAAGTATTCTATTCAGGGGATCCGTCTGCTCGTCTGCCACCTATCACAAAAAAATATTTCTTGATTGTCTGATATCCGTAGCACAGTTCAGAATTATCGGGTGTATCTGTAAACATTTACATTCCTTTAACAACATGTTCTACCAACCATTCTGAACAATTGCTCTATGAGTTTGGAAAATTTAAAGTGACCAATTCACGTGACCGACTTTGTATGAAAAGTTCATTTTTTTTCCAATAATTCCCCAAATGCACATAAATAAGAGCCATGGTAGAGCACGTGGTTAAAGAGATGGTCTTCCTATACACCTGTATGTGAATGAGATTTTATGGATTTGACCGTTCCTATGCTCTTTTTACTGTACGACCTTCTTCATGATCATTTTGTCAAGCCAGCGGAGAAAATGCCTTTTACATCGACTGTTATTATTAATATGGCAATGTTTATTTATCATTTTTAAGTTGGCTGCAATGCAAAGAATGAACGTGATTCTAATATCAATGTTGATAGTACTGTTCTTATTTTTTTATTTACCTACTACCTACTACCGGTCTGTGTAATTTTAATGGCTATATGCGGTGCATATCAGAGACGCTACCTAATCCCAATAAATACGGAGTATTGTTACTAAAGTGCTTACTTAAGTACTTTTTATTTCAAAAACATCATCAACATCAATCTGAGGCCCAATATGGGGGAAAGGGAGTTTAAAGTTGGCATCGCATTTGTGACTCAAATGGTGTCGTGGGTGTCTATGGGCGGCGGCAAACGCTTTCCATCAGGCGATCCGTCTGCTCAAAAAAAAACAAGTGCCAAATAGGAAGCATTTATTTCACAAAAGAACAGATATATTTTTGCCTAATAAATAACTTCTCACTTGACCAAACACTTTTATTACTACGATGCACTTTTTATTGCTACTTGGCAACCCGTTTATGCATACAAATAGCTAACAAGTGCAACACTCAATCTCTCCAAACGATAACTGCAAAACTTTGAGAAAAATAAATCAAAGAGGAGCTTAAAGTGAAGAATGTAGGATCCGCAGTAAGATTCTCATTTTAAGGGTCCCGTAGTCTACAAGGAAGAAGTTTCATCATCATCATCATCAGCCCATTTAAGTCCCCACTGCTGGGGCACGGGCCTCCCTCAATCAAATGAGGGGTAATTGCCATACTCACCACGCTTGGCAGACGGGTTGGCGGGGGTTTTGATATAAATGCAGAGTTTTCCTTCTCTGGATGCTGATGATCATGACAACAGCTTTACCTTAGTCGCCTTTTACGACACTTCGGTAAGAGTGAGGGTGGCCTATTCTACTCTGCCGGGGACCACACGGCGAAAGGAAGAAGTTTCGCATGTCCTTTATCTGGACACCCGGAATATGTAATTGAGATTACACTATTAGATTAAATCAATGTGTATTAATTTAAGATGCAAGTGCCAATCTTTTCCCTAACCCCCCGAATTGGGGCCCGGTGCCCTCACTCACGCGGCAAAAGAACGCAGGCTTCTGGCCAGTTTTTGTATGCTGTAACATATCACTATTCACCACCTTACAATGTTTTCAAGTATGTTTGAACATGTTTGTTTGTATTGGTCTGGGTGTATGCTATGCATTATAAGTATGTATTTACAAAAGAAAAGTATTATATGTATATATTTGTAATCCCACTGTTGATTCTGATATCCGAAACACAGGTGTTTGAGCTACCTATCTCGGAGTCAGATCAATGTATGTGATGTTGTGAAATATTTATGTTGCATTGCTTGAAAACATTCTAAGGTAATAATTAATAGGTCTACTTAAAACGCACACAAGAACATAGAGCCATCATTTCAGCCAATAGACGTCCACTCCTGGACATAGGCCTCCCCCAATATTCTCCACACAGATCGGTCCTGTGCCGCCCGCATCCAATGGATTCCCGCGATCTTCACCAGATCGTCGATCCACCTTGTAGGGGGCCTGCCACGGCTGTGACTTCCTGTACGTCGCCTGCACTCGAGGACCTTTCCGCCCCAACGGCCGTCTGTTCTCCTCGCTATGTGCTCTGAACGTTGCCTCCTGAACATAGAGTAACAAGCAAAAAAGTTTAGGTGCATGCTCCACATAATATGATTAGTCTGTCATTATTATCTATAGGCTTTGTCATTAATATACTGTTAGCATTGCAAAATATTAGATTTGATTTTGTGGCAGAATGATTGAAACTATTGCCTTCAAAGATTAAAAAAAAAGTAATTATAAGTTGTCTTCTGTATGTCTATGGTCGAAAAAAATACAACCGATTCCAATCTAAGATTTTATTGTTAATGAATGTATTGGTTGTTCTATTAAAATACTTGAATAAATGTGTTATAGTTTATCTGGAGGTCTGATTTTTTATTAATACTAATTATTAATATTATACAATTGCTGGACTCAAAGTAACCTACTGAAAGCTTCTAAAATTCTAGGCAATTTTCCACCATGCCGTCACGAATCCAAACCATTACTGAATTTTGAAATCACAACGCAAAAATAAAAGCTTCGTATAATATATGGAATGTTGCCAAAATGGAATGATCTTTATTACAATGGCACTAAATATGACAAATGCGAAGAAAAACCATGGCGATTTATTCATTCTTAAAGTACCTAAGTCAGAGCACAAAATGACATCCTAAGACCCTTAGAAGGGTACAGGAAAGAAAGATCATTGTCACTAAGATTTTAGAGAAAACAGTTTCCCTCTTATAACAAAAAACTGCTCTGATACCGGTTTTAATCCTAAACTAGTAAGTTCATGATTATTTCGGAATAATGTTAGTTCTTAAATTTTTATTACAAATCCTCGACTAACCATAGACCACTTAGTACCGCAGGATACTGTCAAAATTGATCGAATCATTCAATCATTCGTTCAGTGATATTTCATTTTACATAACCTTATTTTACTTGACATTGGCGGAATCATTGCGTCACTGAACGTGTGATTGAGTCCACAAAGGACAAAAAAACCTTATTTTGTTGTCTGAAGTAAAAATATTTTAGAATTGTTTTTAAGCAACAATAAATTAAAATATTGACCTAAATAAGGTTTCCAAGTAATATGCATAGGAATTGCTTATATTTTTGGGATTAAATCCAAAAAATAAATTAACTACTTTCTCACAAATAACTTTGGTGTAAAACGGACTTAACTGTCACATATTTTGAGGTTATTATTTTAGTACTAATTTTAAACTAGGGGTCCGGGTGGTTTAACTTAAGCATTATATTTGATATACTAAATAACGTTAAACTTTATTTTGTAATAATGTTTACTCTATGTAGTTCTTCAGTTATAGACAGTATTAATCCCACTACTTATTTTAAACCACGTTTTGGAATAAGAGGGTTTATGTTTATTTACATTTTTCAATGTCATTATTTAAAAACATTGTAAAGCATTTTATACTATAATATGGGTTTGTATTATAAAATCGAATAACATGAGTTCAGATTTTAGCTAACTTAGAATTAAATTATTATGTAAGTTTTTTTTTCCAAGGTGTCAAAGTTTTGAAAAATGGACTACGACCTTAGATTAAACTTTCTTCCCCCGTACCCTTCTATTGTCTAAGTTAAGACCAGTGGCTTGAAGTCCGCCCTTGCACTTCTCGAATTTTCTAATCTGTATAATGTAGTTAAGTGTATTTGTTACTTATTGTAAGCTAGTAGACCACCCACGTAAAAAGACAATTTAGTTTAAGTTATAAACAAAGAATACGGTTTGAATACATAAGTAGTTTCTCAAAATTATGGACCCTCAATTTTGTGATAAGGGTGATCCACTTAGTCTGGCTCCCTGTTTAGAATTTGTTAACTTCATTGTAGAGCTGCCAAACCCTGTAAATCATGGTCAGAGAGTACCTTATATACCTTAGGTACCTTTATTGACTGCCTCGGTGGCGCAATGGTTAGTGGGTTCGATCATCGGGTCGGGCCAAAATTTGTACTTGAGTTTTTCTGTTAAGAAATTCTCAGTGTTAGTCCGGAGTCTGGAAGTTGGCGGTCTTGTACCCCTGTGCCTCGGAAAGCACGTTAAGCCGTTGGTCCTGCATCTAATCCCTCTTCGGTCGTGTCACACTAGTGTCCCATCGAAATAGGAGGGTACGGGAATAGAGAGTGCACTTGTGTCTGCGCAAATACTTGTGCACTATAATATGTCCTGCGACGATGGCTGATCGATGAGATTGGCCGCCATGACCCAAATATCGGTTTGGAGGAAATTAGAAACGGGATAAACTTTACAGCTTTATAAGGCGGAAATATCCAGCCCAAATCTACTTAGATAATTTGTACCTGGTATTCTAAAATATTAAGATATCTTCTGTCTTATAAACATTTATGACCCCTAACAGTATCCACAGTCTTTTGTCCACACATACATCTAGTTTAAAATAGAATCCTTATCATGCGAACGCGCGGAAAGGGAATACTATAAAGCCGTTTTCTGGGAAATGACTATGGCCAGCCACATAAAACAGGAGGTAAGTTACAACCAAACACATACTCGCTATTCTATTTTTCAGTATTTGTTTAGGGGACAAAGTAAATTAGCAAACAACTTTTCAGTTTGTTGTTATCATAAAAAACGTTACCTTTCTCTTTTAAATAATATCGCTTGTAAGTAGATTGGCCGAAAATAGTTCTTTTACATATTTTATTCGATGCCATTTGGGAGTGGCTTAATTATTTTTTACCTCATAATCTGGACAGGGTAAAATCACCTAGAAATGTACAACACGACAAAAAAAATTGCATTTTATAAGCTTTTCGAATAAAGCAAGAGAAAAAAGATTACCCATATTTTTTAGTAATCATTAAATGGAAGTTTTTATAAACATATTTATTTTTTAAATTAATAATAAAATTAATAAAAAAAAAAAAAAAAAAAAAAAACCAAAACGTAAACACGTATTTGCCTGTGCTCCGTACAATTTATTCTTAAACTGTGCTTCGTCCAATTAATCGTTCTTCATTCATAGCAAAAGGGATTTGTGATTGTGTTGTCCGGTTTTTTACAGACCAAGGACTTTGTTTTGATGTTTAATGTTATAATTTTTATTTGGAAAAAATTGTGATCTCATTGCGTGACTCATAGCCAGTGACAGTGACAACCAGCGACAGCGCTCTGTAAACATCTCACTTGGCCATAGACAATTTGCGTTCGGATACGCAAACGGTGTTGTCATCCAACAATACCAGTCCGTCATAGACGCCAGCGCCCTCTACACTTCGCGGCTGCACCTCGCGTGGTTTTGGCGTTTATTTGATTGTGAATTTGCGACATCCTTCCAATGGCACCTACTGGGAATAAGTGCACTGGGTGTCGTCACGTCTTAACCAGCAAGGAATTATTAGTATGCTCTAATTGTGCATCAAAATATGATCTTTTATGTGCAAATATCGGCATCAAAAAATTTACCTTGATGAGCCAGGAACAAAGGCTGAATTGGAAATGTGTAGAATGTCATAGTAAGCTTCCAAAATATGATAATACAAACACACCACTACGCCAGCCGACCCAAACCACTCAGCAGGGTTCTGGTGATGGCAGCTGCCTGGATGACTCCAAGTCAGATGCGGGTAATGTTACTCTCAGAGCACGGCAACAGGGTCAACAGTCACAGACAATATCAGACAGCCGGTATGTCACAGAAGATTCTCTCCGAAGAATTCTTGTCGAGGAACTTTCACACATGATTGAGGGCAAGATTAAAAAGTTGGTTACCGTTCAGCTTAAATCTATCAATGAACGCATATCTGAATTCGGCGAATCTATTGCGTACTTTAACAAACAATATGAAGAAATAAAGTCAGAGCTAAGTGAAAAATCTACAAGAATACTTGGACTTCAGAAAGATAATGAAGCCCTGAAATCTAATGTCAACGATCTCTCCCAGAGACTCCGCCTAGCTGAACAAAATATGAGGGAGTCCAACCTTGAAATCAACGGAATTCCTGAACACAAATCAGAAAACCTACCTACTATTATTGCCCAGATAGCTGCCACTGTGGATTGTAATGTTCGAGATGAAGATGTGTATCAGGTAACACGAGTGGCTAAATTGAATAGGGAGGGCGATCGACCTCGCACCGTTATAGTTAAGCTTCGCAGCCCCCGTCATCGTGACGCTATGCTTGCCTCCGTGGCGAAATTCAACAAGAAGAATCCTAATGGGAAACTTTCTACCCAACACCTTGGCATTGCAGGCACACCTAAGCCAGTGTTTGTGTCTGAGCACCTGTCACCAGCAAATAAGTCCCTACACGCTGCAGCTCGACTGAAGGCCAAACAGAAAGGATTCAAATTTACTTGGGTCCGCAACGGACGTGTCTACGTTCGTCGAGATGAGTATAGCCCAGCCATCTTTATACGGGATTCGGAGAGTCTTAACTTGATAGCCTCGACTCAGAAGTCCTGAGAGGCCCAGCAAAAGCTGCGTTGGAGTTGTACTATCAGAATGTGCGTGGTCTTAGAACCAAAACTAGTGATGTATATAAAAACATTCTTTCGAATAATTACGATATTATAGTTTTTACTGAGACATGGTTGAACTCTAGTGTAAAGTAGTGGTGAAATTTTTGATTCGAGGTACAAGGTTTATAGAAGGGATCGTGAATCTTCGAAATCTAACAAGATGGATGGTGGAGGAACTTTGATTGCTGTATCGCGAAACATCCCATCAGTTAGAATCGAGCAATGGGAAACAAGCGCTGAGGACCTATGGGTATCAGTCCGGGTAAAGGTGGGCAATGTAATGTCTGACATTGTCTTATGTGCGGTCTATCTTCCTCCACCAGTCAAATTGGATACTCTGACTTGTTTTTTAAATAATGTTGATGATGTTGTAAGCCTCACTAATAATTTTATATTGGTTGGTGATTTTAACTTGAGTTTTGTAGATTGGAATAGAGGTAACGACAACGTCAATCAGATGTTACCATCGAATTATGACAACGCTATGGGCTGTGCACTTGTTGACTTTATGTCACTTAATAACTTAATTCAGATAAATAATATACCAAACAGTGACGGCAGATATTTGGATCTTGTCCTTAGCAACATTACACACATTGACGTATCGGAACCTCTGGATATTTTAAGTAAGCTGGATTGTAGGCATCCGAACTTGTTGATCTCATTAGAATGTTCAAATGCTACCTACTTTGAGCCTACAGCTCGGTCTGACTTCAATTTTTATAAGGCAAATTATGACCAAATTTTTTCTGAACTGGAGTGTATTGATTGGAATACTAAGTTTGAATCATGCAAAAACATCAACGAAATGGTTTCTAAATTCTATGACGAACTGAATTCAATTATTGAAAAATTTGTACCGAAGCATCAACCAAAAACATCTAAATATCCTAAATGGTTTAGTCAAAATCTTATTAAATTACTATCCGAGAAAAACAAATTGCGCAAAAAATTCCGCAAATACTGTAACCCTAGAGATGGGTTAGAATATGAAATTTTAAGAACTCGCTGTCACAAACTTATTGACAAGTGTTACAATGACTACAAAAGAAATATAGAGAATAATATATCAAAAGACATAAAATCCTTCTGGCGTTATATCAAAGACAAGCGTGAAAACAAGTCAACTCTTCCTTCTAAAATGCATTTAAATAATTCTACCGGTGTTTCTGGTTCTGAGATAGCTAGCCTCTTTGCGGAGCATTTTGCGTCTATGTTCACCTTAAATTCTCCCACTCCCGATCTCGGTTCTGGTGATTCGACGTTGTCGAACTTATCTGACATACAATTTTATGTCTCAGATACTTCCGACGCGATTAAAAAACTCGATGTGCGCAAGGGCCCTGGTCCAGATAAAATACCCCCCCTGTTTATTAAGCGTTGTGGACCTTATTTGTCACTCCCATTAACTTTAATCTTTAACCGATCCCTTCAAGATGGTGTATTTCCTATTGAGTGGAAAAAAGCTAAAATAATACCCATTTATAAGAAAGGCGATGCCAATAACATTAAAAACTACCGCCCTATTTCCATTCTGTCTACATTCTCAAAATTGTTTGAGTCCTTGATTAATTCTATACTGTGTAAACACGTAGATAAATCGTTGTCTGAGTATCAGCACGGTTTTCGAAAAGGGCGTTCAACCCAGACTAACTTGGTGGCATTTCTTTCTAAAGTCGCGCAGAATGTTGACAAGGGAACTCAGATTGATGCCATATACACCGATTTTGCTAGCGCATTTGACAAAGTCAATCATTCGATCCTTTTAAAAAAGCTACATCTAAGGGGCGTGTGTGGTGTTTTTCTCCATTGGTTTGGATCTTACCTCAGAATGAGACCTCAGATCGTTGTTGTTGGTGGGTGTGACTCAAGGGTATACTATGCTTCGTCAGGTGTCCCACAGGGCTCCCACCTGGGGCCTGTACTTTTTCTAATATTCATTGATGACATAGCTGCGCATATTAAACATTGTGATTTTGAAATGTTCGCGGACGATTTAAAAATATACAGACCTGTTTACTCCTTGGACGATGTCAACCTTATCCAGGAAGATTTAAATAATATCTACAGCTGGTGCGAAATAAACGGTATGACCTTGAATGTAAACAAGTGTTATCATATTAAATTCACAAAGAAAAAGAAACTTTTATCTTCAACATATTACATCAACATGGTAGCATTAGCAGAGGTTGATGAAATCAGAGACTTGGGTGTTACTATGGATAGACAGCTTAAGTTCTCCTCTCACGTAAACAACATTGTAACAAAAGCAGCAAAAATGTTAGGATTCTTGAAAAGAAACTCCAAAGGATTTAAATTGGCATGTACCCATAAAATCTTATATAATGCCCTTGTTCGGAGCAACTTGGAATATGCTAGTGTGGTTTGGAACCCAGCGTATACCGTTCACTCTCAGCGATTGGAAAGCATTCAGCGCGCGTTCACGAGACACCTTGCGTTTGTTTCTCCGGGTATATCGCACAGATCACCATACAATCTTAGATTGTCATTTTTCACAATGAATACTCTTCGACAGCGTCGACTTACCCAGGACCTAGTATTTTTGCACAGACTGATCAACGGAAACCTGAACTGCCAAGAGTTGCTTCAATACATAAAGCTTTCAGTACCGGCCCGCCTACCTCGCCATTCGATCAAAAAGATATTCGCCTTACCTTCAGCCAGAACTAATTTAGGTCATCACGCTCCTCTGGCCCGATGTTGTGGGACATACAATGAACTTCACCTGAAGGACATTGATATTTTTTTCGACTCCTTGCCTAGCTATAGGCGAAAGTTGATAAATTTATTATATGATAGGTAGCAAACCTCTTATAATGTTATTTTATTTCAATAATTTTATTAAGTATTTTTTTTTTTGTTTCTTTTAGTTTATCTTTTGTGTTTTTACGTAAAGATTTTTAGCAACGTTGTGTACGCCTATAAAGGGTATATATATAAGACTTGTACTTTAATTAAGCATTTTTAAATTTTTCTATATGTAAACTGTTGGTGTACCTTTTTAATAAATAATAAATAAAAAAAAAAAAATAATAATTAATATGCCGGAAGCTACGTAGTCCTGAGGCTCAACATTCTGAAAAATTATGGTGTCGGTGCTATATGCATCTAATAAAAAAGTTTAGGTCACTTTAAGTTACTTACTGTTATTATTTTGTCTAGTCATTTTATGATCAGAGATTTTGCTTTTTTTAAAGTCAACATTATTAATTTCAAAATCAGCGTTATTAATTTGTCATGCCCGATAATGACGTCACAGGAGGATTTTCACATTTTATTTTTTTCTCCCTAAATATCTGTGTAAAGATTCTGAAATTATTGTTCTTCATCATCATCATCAGCCCATTTAAGTCCCCACTGTTGGGGCACGGGCCTCCCTCAGAGAAGGAAAACTCTGCATTTATATCAAAACCCTCGCCAACCCGCCTGCCAAGCGTGGTAAGTATGGCAATTACCCCTCATGTGATTATTGTTCTTGAATGAGTCGAATCTTGAAATAGTATTTTTCATTTCGGAAAATGATTTTTTGTCGTATTGTCTATTTACTTTAATCCATGTTCAAGAACTGAATAACGGTAATTTTAATATCTAAAATTTGACCAGGGAATTCTGAAAAAGTCGGAAATTGTCGTTGCATTCAACTCAAGTCTCGGGCCTGACTGGAATTCTGTTACTGCGCAATAGTGGAGTGGAAGACAAGAATCGCTTTTTTTAGGTTAGCCATTGTACAGGTTGGGCTGAAAATCAAAGAAAATTCTATATTAAGCATTTCGATTTGTAGTAACAACTTTTGTTTTTGTATAAACATTATGAATTCTTTACACCATTATTCTACCCTTCATTTGTTCTACCTTACTCTAAATATTTATTTACATATAAAATAAATTGATAAATTCTCGCGAATAAATATATTCCGCATTCAATATGCCCAAATCAAACAGTAGAAATTTTATGAATTTAAACAAAAATGTTAAGTAATACACAGTACTTTTCTGTGGTAGGTGGCAGACGTATAGATGAATCACTTGTGCTAGTAAATAATTTCCGCCGCCCTTAGACACCTGTGACAAACGCGCTGTTGACCTTTAAACTCCCTTCCCCCAGATGGGGCCTTACCCTCACTCGGCAAAAAAAAATCCATTGTGGAAAATCGACTTGCATTGTGCAAGTCGATTTTCCACAATGGATTTTTTTTTATAGAATGGCCAATCAGGATGACCTCCGCCTGATGAGGCGGAGTGAGGCTTACGATGGTAAGCGGCCGTGAAATCCAAATATGAGGCTGAAAGGCACAAAAGAACTAACAAAGTACCCACTGAGTCTGCCATCCTCACCCTGATGGCCTGCTGAGATACCGCTTCACGCCCCGCCTAAAAGACTCCAGATTGTATGAAGGAGGAAACACATGAGCTGGGAGGGCATTCATTGTTTTGATTATTAATCCAGTTATACCAGTATAACTGGATTGGACTGGAGAGCCACGATTCGGTATGGTAGTACCAGTACCACCATACCGAATCGTGGCTCTCACGACTTTAAGGAAATATCCTCAAATTTTCTTTCCCGCCTGTATAGTGGCTCAGTATTCTTTCCGTTTGACTAACCCAGTAAGTAGCTAGCAGCTCTCGAGAAAAAGAAGAATCAGATCCGTATAGAATATGTATTTAGCTATATAGCGTGTAGTAGTTTTATTTTATATCACTGACATAAATTGATTATCTATATTTTTCGATTCATTATTAATTTTCATTTCGACATCTCAATAAATTTTGATATTTTCTCTTTAGACATACCCGCCTATGTAAGTACATTAATTAATTATAAAGTATTATGAGATTATCTATTTTTTTTATATACTAGCTACCTCCAAAGTAGTCGGAGCCTATGTTCACAATTTTTATTTTCTACTCTTTCATACCAGTTGTCGCTTATATTCCTCTTGCACTTTCATTCCTCATTCCTGTTCTTTCTTACATTCTTCTTCTTTTAGTCTTGAGGTCGGGAAGAGACCATGTATCTTATGGTATATCTATCTATCTATATATTTTGCCTTTATGAGTTCTTATTCAGAGGGTAATAAGGATACAGATTGGGTTTTATTTATTTCATAATTAACCTAATTTATTTCATTTTATTATTTGCTTATGTTCTTCCTTAACTACTCTATCTTATAAGTTAACGTATATATACTGCACTATATATTTTGCAACTTATACTACTTTATTTAATTTTTTTACCCTAATTACAATGTTTTTCATAAAATTTAACAATTCCTTTTTACACCTTTTTACACCTTTGTTACATATCATTATATGATATGTTACAAATTTTGTGGCAACCCTAGGTCGTCAAGCCTTATACCGGTTATTTGTTCGACCTCGAATCTTTCTTTACTGTATACCGGGCATTCGAGGACGAGATGTGGGATCGATTCCCCGGCTTCGGGCACAGATGCACGATGGACTCTCCTTGCACTTGAGCCGGGTCAAGTAGGAGGGAGACTATCTATTACTACTGCCTCGGTTTCCTAGTGGTCGCATTATAAAGCGACGACTGCGCAAGAGGTCCCGGGTATAATCTCCGGGTCGGGCCAAAAATTTGTACCTAAGTTTTCGGTAAGAAATTCATAGTGTCAGCCCGGAGTCTGGAAGTTGGCGGTTTTGTACCCCTTTGCCTCGGAAAAAACATTAAGCCGATCCCGCGCCCAATCCCTCTCCGGTCATGTCTCGCTAGTGTCCCATCGGAATATGAGGGTATGGACCCGTGTGGAACAGTGGTAGTGAACGCAGACTCTGGTGAAAGGGTTGCGGGTTCGATCAAACATTGTTGTGTATGAACATGTCTGTTTGTATTAGTCTGGGTTTTTTCTATGTACCTATTATAAGTTTATATTTGCAAAAGAAAAGTATTGTAATATGTATGTATATATTTGTAATCCCACTGTTCATTCTGATATCCGTAACACAGGTGTGTTACGGATATCAGAATCAACAGTGGGAAGCAGAAGCACCTGCTTGAGATACCTTTCTCGGAGTCAGATCAATGTACAAATGTGATGTTGTGACTTATTTATATTTTTTATTCCTGTATATATTTGTAATCCCACTGTTGATTCTGATATCCGTAACACAGGTGCTTGAGCTACCTTTCTCGGAGTCAGATGTCACAAATATGTCATATGACAAATATGTCACATGTGACATATTTAAATTTTTTTATTCTAGCCTCAAGTTTTTTTTTGTTTTATATGTCATAGGTGGCAGATGAGCAGACGGATCACCTGATAGTAAGCGATTGCCGCCGCCCATTGGCACTCGTGACACCAGTGGAGTCACAAGTACGCTGCCAACCTTCTAACCCCCCTTTCCCCTGTATTGGGCCCTGGTACCCTTACGCAGCGAAACACAGCATAGTGCTGCTTCACGCCGGTTTTCACTCCGGGCGAGCCGGACCTTTCATGCCGAAGCGTGGCTCTCCCCCGGTCCATACAAATACAAAGCCATTGCCTCTGGGTAGACTATTGACTATTATTTGATAGAAATGGGGTGAGCCCTGCGTCTCATAGCCACTGCGACCAGTAGATGATCTATTGTGGCAGCCCCGTAACCTATTACAGCACCTCATGTAGCTCCAGTTCCAAGATAAACCCGAGAATGGAGCTGATGGGGGAGCTCTTGATCTCGTCAGCTGAGATAATGTGTGCTCCCAGGTGCCGGCTTCTGCAGCGGTGCAGCGCTATGCACTCGCCAAGGACGTGGATAATCATTTCCTCGTCCTCGCGACAGAACCTGCAGAATTTGGTATCTGAAAGGCTCATGTTGTGCAGGTGCTTGTTTAATTTAACTGGGTAAACTATGTAGATTTGATATTATACGTTAATTACAAACTCACCGTATTTTGTAGACTCGCTGCACCCCTACCACTAGTTTTTTAGGAAAGATACGTATATCTTTTCCAGACTAACCGCTCTGCAACTCATTCACTGATTTCTAAGATAAGATAAATAGTCAGACACTTTCCTTTGAGATAAGTAGGTAATTGAAATGTAGATACGTCTGTCTACCCAGACATGATTTGCAGATCAATCGTTTTGCTTGTACAGGGTGTATCTGTGGACATTTACATCCCTTTAACTACGTGTTCTACCAACCATTCTGAACAACATTTATTCTACGACTTTTCGAAATTAATGGAAACATTTTTCGACTTCCCATACGAGTACAACATGACCAAGTCACGTGACTGACTTTGTATGAGAATTTGATTTTTTTCTATGCGAATTTCCAAAAGTCGCAGAACAAATGTTGTTCAGAATGGTTGATAGAACACGTAGTCAAAGGGATTTAAATGTTCACAGGATACACCCTGTATAGAATAAGTCCTTACCACTAAAATAAGGTACTTTGAATTTATTTTGCTCTCAAATACTGCAAGGTACATTGAAACCTGAGGGTCTAATTTAAAGCATACGTCACGATCGAATCGAAGTTTCCCTCTTTTACGTACACGCTGTGTGTCTGTATTGTTTGGATGAGATAGCCATATTCTCGTTCGCTACGGGACGGCATTAAGGTGAAGGGTATACCCCACCAGCGACACCAATTGATTTTGATTGATAGCTGCTAAACCAGACTATTGTAAACAACTTAGGGACATCAGTATTTCGTTAAACATCTATACTATTTATTTAATAGTTAAAGTTAGCTATTTGATCTGGTTTTACACTCAAATTTTGAATTACCGCCAAAAGCGGCCACTTTTGCCGTGAATAAATTGTTTTAGTACAAAAACAGACCCAACATTTGAGCTAGGTTATTAAATAAATATTATAAGTGTTTGCCGAGAGTCTGAAGCCCCGTAATTATTTAAAATATATTTGTTTTGGTAGCTAACAATTAAAATCAATTGGCGTCGCTAGTGTGCCCCCCGTCGCCACAGAATAAATACGTCGCCTTAAACTAAGCCCTGGTTATTCGGTATATTAAGGAAACCAACGATTTTGTACCATTTATAGGTTTATCATTTATCCAGTTTTCCAATGAGACAGGTGACAAGAGGCCTCTGTAAATAAGACAAAAAAATCAATTTTGTCTCATTTACAGAGGCCTCTTTCGAGGTCGTACATATTATTTGTAAACAAGTGTACCCTTACACATTTGAAAACAAATGTATTGGAACCTGTCCCAACTTGATAAGTTGTCTTACTTATACAATTGAATTACTTAGTTCCAAATATAGAGGTAAGCATGGAAAAAATCCTAGGAATCATCATCATCCTCCTGCCCTCTTCCCAGATTATCTGGAGTCGGCCCAGTATGTTTTCTATACTTTCCTCATCATCATCGTCATTCGTCATCGAATCATCCACCCCTTTTCCCATCATGTCATTCTTCACACAATCCATCAATCTCTTTTCGGCCGTCCTCTGTTGCTCCACCCACTTACATTAATACTCATCACTCTTTTGGATACACGTTCTTTTCCTCTTCTAATTACATGACCATACCAGGAAAGTCGATTTGCCTTCAATTTATCAATGATGAAATCCTAGAAATCAAAACCCTGTTAATGAGCTTCGAAAAGTCCCATTAACAGAGGTAATTCGATGAAAAAGTGCCGGGACCTCATTACAGTTCCCAGAAATAGAGGTTTCACATTTATTACATTATGTTTTCTCAAAAGTTTGCTCGGGATTGATCCGATGGCTCAACGATCCAAATGAATCTTGGCCTCCGATACGAGATGCCGCCATTTTTCTCGGTCTTGTGCAGCTTTTCGCCAATCTCCTGCTTGCAATTCCTGCAGGTCCGCGTTCACTACATCCCGCCAGCGGTAGCGTGGGCGCCCCACTGGCTGCTCGGGATAGTTAGCTTTTAAAAATAATTCGCACATTCTTTTCATTGTCCTAAATAGATTCTGATGCATATTCCGTATCTTTTAAAACGATAATCCGTTCAAAATCTGTCCAATGCAAATTCTATAGAGACCATTCAAATCTTACTCTTGGAGAAAATGAGAGTGGTCTATCTAGAGATATTTGCGAGCCAGGGGCGAACTAACATCCATGATCCATCATCCAATTATTATAAATGTTTGCGATCTTTTTTATGTCATGTCTGTCCGTCTGTCCATCCGTCCGTATGTCGCAGCCACTTTTCTCCGAAACTATAATAACTATACTATTGAAACTTGGTAAATAGATGTATTTTGTTAACCGCATTACGATTTTTACTCAAAAATTGGAAAAAAAAACAAATTGGGGGAGTTTCCATACTTGAAACTGAAACTCATTTTATTTTTTCATCAAACCTATACGTGCTTCAAAACACAATACTTTGCGCAAGAGACGCTCCCAAAGTGGTAAATGGTGTCCCCCCCCCCCCCCTTCAAACTTATATAATAAATTAATTATAAAACTAAAAAAAATATATGCTGTACATAATCATGAAAACTAACAACGAAAATTGGTTTAGACTAGATTTAGTTTTTTTTAATACGTTATAAACTGTAAATCGCAATTTACCTTCCATATATCTTACCTGCTGCTATGGAACCCTTCATGGGCGAGTCCGACTTGCACTTGGCCGGTTTTTTTTAATTATGAGAACAAAACCGCTTGTTAGTTATCCAGATGAAGTATTTGGGGTCATCCCTCGAAAGGCAACTTTAGTGGCAATCCAATATTACTCCGAAATTGTCATCAGAATCTAAAATACTTACGTAAAAGTAAAATATTTGAAAAAGCCTTTAATATGTTCAGAACATTTTAAGATTCTGATGTCGACCTCGGTGAAATATTGAATATTTTAAGACCGCCACTAAAACCACATCTCAAAGAATAATCCATTTTTAGTAGTTACTTATGTTATGTATTTAAACTACGTGCCCGCTTGCATTCTTCTTTCTAAAAAATGTATTCAGTAAAATTTAAACTATTAAAATAAACAATAAAGCCCTTAAATAGTTTTTTAGATTTTCGCGTTGGTCACTTCAGGCAATAATAAGAATTATGGTTACCTGTACGAAGATAATATTACACAAGTACATCTCAAAAAAAAAACTTTCCTTTATGGTTTCACCATTGCACATAAAATCGTGAAATATTATTCAATTCTTTCTTTCTTTTACTAAAAGTGAATTGAATAATATTTCACGTTATTCTTTACGGTATTCATTTGAGATCTTTGACAGTGGGAGAGTCACGCTTCTGCATTAATGAGCCGGTTCTACCGCAGTGATACCACGGCCTCACATAAACTATCATGAAGTAGCACTGTGCTGTGTTTCGCTGCGTGAGTGAGAGTACCGGAGGCCCATTTCACGAGAAAGAGGGGTTTAAATGTTGTCAGCACACTTGTGACTCTACTGGACCCCAATTCTCGAGGTCGTGACATTTATTTTCATACGACATATATCACTGAAACGTAGTTTTTTTGTATGGTTTTCAGGTGATATCCGCCATGTTTTCAAAATTTCACGAGCACGACAATTGAGCTCCTGGTGTCGCGGATGTTCATGGGTAGCAAAAATTGCTTACCATCAGATGATCCGTCTGCTCGTCTGGTACCAATCACATAAAAAATATATGTATATTTTAGTTCAAAATGAATAATTTCCTCTCAGTCTCTCGGGCATTTCGGATGCGAGTATAACCCTAAATCCGCAGCTGTTATCGGCAATCTCAATTTAAATGCGCGTGCATTGCCTACTCGGAATATGCTCCAAATCTCCAATATACGACTATCTCGGCTGCCACTGAGTTTCATATGATTTGAAATAAGTTAATGCGCACCAGAAAATCACGGCACGGTGAGTTTATGTACCATGGAACTAGAAAATCCTCTGGCGCGTTAAGGGGCTGGCGAACAACACATTTCCCATACAAACGTAATACCAAAATAATTTGCAATTTGAGGATACCTCGACGTTTTATTGCTGTTGTTCGGATTAAGGAAGTATTTATCTTTGTCTCGGTCAAAACATTTTCTTATAAATATTCATTCACTTAAAAATATATGCGATTTCAGTTCGTACATTACGTACGTACGTTCGTAAACGACCTATTTTCTGTCTTTTTTTTTCTTTCTTTTTATATGATAAGTGACAGATGAGCAGATGGATCGCCTATTTGTTAAATATTAAAAACGTAAAAAATCATTATGTAAGTTTAACAGAGACACAGCTTGTATTGTCTAATTACCTATACCTACAATGTTTTAAAGAAAATCAAAATATAATCAAGTGCCCATCATTCTTGACACAATTTTCATACTAATTTTAAACAGTCATCTTGCTGTTTCTGCTCGCACGCAAGGGTCTCGGTGGCGCGATTGAGATAGCGAGATTACCGAGAAACGGAGAAGCATGCTTCGAATTGAATTTGTACTGGCCTCCGCAAGACTCTTAAGGTGACGGGTAGGGCACACTAGCGACGTCAATTGATTTTTACCCGACTACGGCAAAGCAAAAGGAGGGTTATGATTTTGACAGGCTATGTATGTATGTATGTATGTTCATCTGTTTCCACGTAACTTCTTAACTACTTATCAGAATTCGACAAATGACATATCATTATAAGCGTCTTGATCGTCCGCTGGTTATAGGCTATATGAAGTTTCACAAAATCTAATGTGGCGCCCTCTAGCGGACAAAACATACAGAGTAAAAAAATAAAGTTATGATAAATATGCCGTGTTTGGTATCATTTGAAAGCGCTTGACTTGTACATTTTGAATATATATATATATTACTAGCACTTGGACACCAAAATAGTACAAATAAAATAAAAGTAAAAAAACTAAAACCCAACTACGACAAAAAACGTCGCTGAAAAAGTATAAAACAAGCCTTCGTTGTCAATTTATGCAATATTCACTATGTAGAGATAAAATTTCATGTTTGGAAAGGCGTAGTCACACGTTAAATATACTACCCTTTGACAACGTGTGACTGCGGATTTCCAAACATGAAATTTTATCTCTACATAGTGAATATTGCATAAATTGACAACGAAGGCTTGTTTTATACTTTTTCAGCGACGTTTTTTGTCGTAGTTGGGTTTTAGTTTTTAGCTACTAACCCAGATCTATGTTAAACTATTTAGGGGTTACAACCTCTCGGTAATCACTTATACTATCTATTAAATAACCATGCACAAATTGCTAGGTAAAACGCGTACGCGAAAAATTGATTCACGCCAAAAGCGGCCACTTTTGGCGTCAATCAATTTTTCGTATACAAAAACGGACTCAATATTTGTGCCTGGTTGTTTAATAAATAGTATAAGTGTTTGCCGAGAGGTTGTAACCCCGAAATCATTTAACATAGATCCGGCTTAGTAGCTAAAAATTAAAATCGATTGACGTCGCTCTTCACCTTAAACAAAATTTCAACACAAACAGTTAGAAAACGCCGCGTCTCTTTGTAGGTGAGATTCTTTTATGTGATAGGTACTAGATGAGCTGACAGATTACTTGATGGTAAGCGATTGCCGCCGCCCATGGATACCTGCAACAACAGCGGAGTCAATGTGAACTGCCAACCTTTTAATTAACTTCAGTATACAGTCTGCGTTCAGTCAGTCATCATAATGATTGTCCCCAGAAAACAATATCTAAAAAGGTTTTTTGCTCTACAGTCTTCTATTATTTTATAGCATTTATCGGTGTTTGGTCTGTCCACTAGCGCCGCCATTTTATTTTACTGTGGCAAATTTCAATAGAAGCTATTGTATATATTTTGTTATTTATTGATATCGAAATAATTAACACACTGTCATTTGGTGGCAACACCTAGCTTATTTTTTGTGTATGTAAACACTCGCTCTAATACTCTCTGTCACTTGTGCCTTGAAGTGAGAAATATTACATTTATTAGTGCGTTTACAATTAATTCGTTTATTCATCATCATCATCATCGACAGCCCATTTAAGTCCCCACTGCTGGGGCACTGGCATCCCTCAATCACATGAGAGTAGTTGCCATACTCACCACGCTTGGCAGACGGGTTGGCGAGGGTTTTGATATAAATACAGAGCTTTCCTTCTCTGGGTGCTGATGATCATACCAGCAGCTTTACCTTAGTCGCCTTTTACGACACCTCGGTAAGAGTGAGAGTGGTCTATTCTACTCTGCCGGGGACCACGCGGCTAATTCGTTGATTAATTATAATATATTTAATAAATATATTTATTTTTTAATTAATTGAATTGTAAATAAGAGCGTGTAACAATGAAATTCGTGAGTATTGTTGAATCTATCACGTATGTTCGTGTATGTAATAATGAAAAACTTGATACAATTACAAAAATACGAGTAACATTGGCCCATATTTTGATGACATGGCTATGATATATTTTCAATTACGATGATTATAATATGATAACGATGTTCGAAACTTAGGTGAATTTATATAAATAAATTAATTAATAAATTAAGACAACGTCACATACATTGTCCTGGCCCTACACTAAGGTTTTCCCTTATACTATAGAAACCAGGAACAATGAAGGTACCACTAACACCCAGACCCAACACAGTATCTGTTCATCAACAAACATTTGTGTTGGTGTGGCAATCGAACCCGCGATCCTTGCGTCTCAACCGGCGCATACACCAGTGCGCTAAACGGGTCGTCAAGACCTACAAGAGTGTAACAAGAAAACAGAAAGTATAACCAGAAAGTGTAACAAGATAAATTTCTAAAGCTATTGTAGCTTCAGAAATTTATCTTCAGTAAGAATTAAAGGGCGGCGCTTGTTGACAAGCATTCTTAAGATCGAAAAAACAATTTCGTCATCATTATGGGCAATTTAGAATAGTCTAAAAGCAAATTTAGGTTTGAATGTCAAACATAATGAATGCTGCGATTTGGGAGATTAACGACCAACCACGGGTAGCTCTTAACGGATCAAGTTGACCCAAGTTTCATCTAGTGATGAGCCCTGAGGCTAGGGGGCATTTAAGAATATGGCCAAGATGTTGCGGCCTGTCGTAAGAGGCGGCTAAATGGGTGGACACCCTGTAACGTCATTAATTCGTATACCTTAATTGATGTACGACCTACCAGTCCTGGTAGGTCGTACATCGATGAAGGTATTGCGTCAGGTAGGGGAGAAGCGGCGAGCGCGATTAGCGGTACGGTATAGTCCCGGCTGTGGGGTTTCCCACCGCGGTTATGCGGAGATGGACACTCCAGGGGTTTTAGTTAGGGTTAGAGTCCCACACACCACCTTGTTTCCTACACGTAGCAAGGTGACCATGATGTTTGTATTTTTTAAAGTGATGCTACTTGTGTCTCATTATTCCACTCAAGTCCCTCAAATTATAGAAAAGTCACTTAAATGAATCGGGCATCGGAAACCCTTCTCCTGTGGCCTTTTTTGTTCTGGGCCCGGGGCCCTGTCCGGCGTCACGCTACGCGTGATAGCGTTTTCGACGTGGGTCCCACTGGGTGGAGAGCCTTCGGGCTCAGCGGCCGTAAGGCCATGTGCTGGAGGTCCGGCGTTGGGTCGTCTAGCCAGGATGGCTCAATGTCGACCGGTGGTGCCAATTTTCTCGGCTCCGCATCCAGCGGAGTTGGGTTTTGCGGCGTTTTCATTCTGAAGCCTGTGGGTTTTATTTCCCCAACCCACTCTGCACTGCAGCCAGCAGTGTATGGGTGGGGAAGGGTACCCGCAGTCCTCCTCCCGGTGGTGTTTGCACTGCAGCCAGCAGTGTGGGCGCCATTCGGGGGGCGGTGTTTGGTGGGCCGTGGGAGAGGCCCTAGGTCCGTCGGACCGGTGTGTGGTAAGAGGCCGTACTGGCGAGCCTCTTTCGCCCTGAGCGGGTTCGCGGTGACAAGGTTCGCCCTATAGCCCGCGTTCCCGCTCTGAGAGTTTCTCCCGGGCGAGGGATGGAAACTGTCGCAGAGAGTTTAGTGGGTATACCCCTAGGAGCACCCCAGGGGAGAGCCCCACACTACCCGGCCGACTCCCAGCGGCCGGGTGTGCATAAGGCGGCGCCGACCATCGGCGCCGACGTCGGTTCCTTCTGAGCCGGCGGCATTCTCTCTGCGTTACCAAAAAAAAAAAAAAAGTTCTAACTATTCCCAACCAAAAAGTTTTACTTGGGTTAAAGTATTATAAGGCTCTCCGTCTTAGCCTTGCATTAAGAATATGTAGCTGGTTTGACAATACCCCCTTCAGAAGAGCTAAAGCGGTGAAAGATATAGCCAGAACGTGGAACCGTTCTTACCGGGCTGTGGATGTGGTCTGTGCAATGTCAGTTTCATTTAGTTTCTTGTACGTCCAAGTATTTGAGTAAGAGATTTCAAAAAAACAATTTACTGCGAGAGAATTTACCGATGTCACTCAATTGTGATTCGAGAACTTAGCAATTTTTTTTTTGATGTCATTCGAATCACTCGATCGGAATCTCGTCGCATCACTAGTTTTATCTAAGTGGCTAGGATATTAGGGTTACACGTTCTGTACATACATACATCTCAGGATTTGAACTCGGCTAGAATATATTATAGGAAATGCAGTACTTATGCATGAAACTTCGTCGTTGCGTTGCATCCAAAATTTGAAGTGTGTACACGGGAAAATCGCCTTGTTGGTCTAGTGGTTTAAGTACCAGGCCATGATTTCGGGGTCCTGGGTTCGATTCCCGGGTCGAGCAAAGATATGTTTTGAATTTTTCGAACATAGCCCGGGATTGTGACCACCAATCCGCATTAGGCAAGCGTGGTGATTAAGTCTAATCCCATCATAGTAGTGATGACTTGATTTCTATGATGGAGGCCTTTGCCCTGCAGTGTGACAGTATAGGCTGATACTATATTATACTATACACGGGAAAACGGGACCTCATCTTACCTACATATCAGTATAACAAGAGCTTAGAGCCCACGATGTCTTTACTAATAGTTAATTTGTACTATGCTCTAAATTGTAATAACTTTCAAAATTGATTGCCTTTATCTAAATTGCTTTCCCTAATGTTTCGCGAAATCAATGGGGTAATATTAAAATAAACTTTGTTAGATACGCATCTTATTTCGAATGTTTTGTTCACACACATAATTGGGTAACGACCCTCATGTTTCTAATCGAAAAACTAATTAATTTGAAAAGTTTGTCAATATGTTCAATTACAACAACATAGATGGGAAAATAGAACACAATGGGATCATATGAAAACTTTCCAAAGGGTTTGTTAAACCAATCGTAGATACTATCGTCTACTTATTGTACAGTCAGTATCAAAATAATTATAATGTGTCAAGACGGGAATTAACACGATATTTATTATGTGATACAACATTGTGTACTCACATATTTTCCTCGACGTTTCGGCTACGTTACAGCAGCCGTGGTCACGAGCGGACTGGCGGAGCACGGCGTCGTCTGCTGGTGACGGGCTGTAAATCTTCAGACACCCTCACATTTTTTGATATTAATTTGCCACTAGATGAATTGTCAGTGAAGCTACTCCGACACACTACACTAATAGTATCATCGGTGCCAGTCCGCTCGTGACCACGTGACTCGTGTATTAATTCGCCACTAACGCTGCTGTAACGTAGCCGAAACGTCGAGTCGAGTCAAATATGTGAGTACACAATGTTGTATCACATAATAAACATCATGTTAATTCCCGTCTTGATATATTATAGATATAATGCAACGCGAAAATCTAAAAAACTAAGTATCAAAATAATCTTAGCGAAAAACTTACTTTATTTTAAGTGATAGGTGGCAGACGAGCAGACGGGTCACCTATTGGAAAGCGATTGCCCCCGCCCATGGACACCCGTGACCACTGGGGTCGTTGTATTAGCTTCCACTAGTATCACTCTATTAAATCTATAGGTCCTTATCTTCAACAAATTTTAACAATTCGAAATAAATTCCTATAAAGGTTACGTTTCATACAAATAAAACATAAAAGTATTTTTATTTAAACTATACATCCCAAAAAAAAATAATTTAGATACTATGTTTGTAATCATATTCCGCACTCGATACGATTAAGAAACTTCAAGAAATCGCTAATTCCCTTTTTTACTTTTCCTGAACCAGTGTGCGGGCGAGCCGGCCCATTCATGCCGAAGCGTAACTCTCCCACGGTCGAACTTACCAAAATATCTGAGCATTTAACAAAATATGCCAAGGTGCATTCTAATTGATTGCTCGAGTAAATATCACATCAAATAATGAAAGTATAAAAGGGATTATTGTCAAATACTCAGATATTTTAGTAAATTTATTTTTTATTGTAATTCTTTATATTTTGTACAAACTTCAGATCGAAGAACTAGCTACTTACTTAATAGCATGCTGTAATCAGCGTGCTGAGTTTTTTTTTACTGGATTACTGGCGAGATATTTATGTTATTTACCTATAACAATTTAACTACAAAAAAAACTTATAAAAATACTTGAAAACATATAGAACTGTACATTATTTAACGATATAGATCAAGTGGTTCTACAACAGCAATCCCTGTCCAAAACTTGTGGTGTAAGCGTACATTAAGTAAGGGCATTATTACAATCTTAGAGTATGCTAAGGTCCTTATGTTGCCCTTAAGAAGGTTTTTATGATACGATTAAGGGCCGCTTGCCGTTGGGGGCGCAAAGAGACGCCCTTGACCGGTCCGGTAAGATCTCTCTTATTGAGGAGTGAGAAGCTCTTCATAGTGTCTTTACTGACGTGTCAAATCGTTAGAGATTATCACTGGACATTTTAGGCTGGAGTATTGGTGTAAACATTTTTTTTTAATCGGCCTATAAACTGTCCCACTGCAGGGTAAAGGCCTCCATCATAGAAATCAAGTTATCGTTACTATGATGGGATTAGGCTTCATCACCACGCTTCGGCATGATTGTGCCAGCTCGACCGGAGTGATACCACGGCCTCACAGAAAACCGGCGTGAAGCAGCACTGTGCTGTGTTTCGCTGTGAAGCAGCACTGTGCTGTGTTTCGTGACTGAGGGTACCGGAGGCCCAATCCGGGGGGAACCCGCAACTTTTTACTTTTCCTGAACCGCACACTGGTTCAGGAAAAGTAAAAAAGGGAATTAGCGATTTCTTGAAGTTTCTTAATCGTATCGAGTGCGGAATATGATTACAAACATAGTATCTAAATTATTTTTTTTTGGGATGAATAGTTTAAATAAAAATACTTTTATGTTTTATTTGTATGAAACGTAACCTTTATAGGAATTTATTTCGAATTGTTAAAATTTGTTGAAGATAAGGACCTATAGATTTAATAGAGTGATACTAGTGGAAGCTAATACAACGACCCCAGTGGTCACGGGTGTCCTCTTTTCCCTTTTAAAGGTTGGCACCGCACTTGTGACTGGTGTCGCGAGTGTCTATGGGCGGTGGCAATCGCTTACCAGTGTGATCCGTCTGCTCGTCTATCACCTATCACATAAAATATGTAAAACATATATTATACTTAGAAAAATATATAGAATGTTTCGTTTTGCTGAATATCCACATTTACAACATGTGCAGATAAATGGGATCAGAAATGGCGGCGCATCTATTTACATCTCGCTCGCACACTATTTGCGTCTATACTCGCACCCCACGAGTGCAAGTATAGACGCAAATAGTGTGCGAGCGAAAAGTGGATAGATGCGCCGCCATTTCTGATAACATTCTTTATCCGCACAGGTTGTATATTCTAAGTTTATATCTGTTATACTTCTGCTTAATTTCTATCTGTGTAGACTTATAAGTGATTTCTCTGTAACCATACTGATGTAAACATACATAAGAAATGTAAATCCTGGGCTACCGTTTATAAATAAATAAAAAAAAATAACCTGCCAACCTTCAAATCCCCCTTTCTCCAGATCGGGCCTCCAGTACCCTGCCGCAGCTAAACACAGCAGAGATGCTGCTTCTCTCCCGTTTTCTGTGAGGACGTGTTATCACTCCGGTCGAGCCGGCCGCCGCCATTCGTCCCGAAACGTATGTTTGGAACGTAGCCGAATGGTATGTATTTTTTCCAAGTATTTACTTTATAACCTTTTACGACCCGAAGGGATGAAGACACATAATTTACATTTAATACCTTTTCGATTACTTATAGTACATTTTATGGCATTTTTATAGTATCGGCGATAATATAATGTTCTCGTATAAGCAAATTTAGCTGTTTTATCAGAACTTTCATCCCAAAAATCAGCTATTCCATAGAAAACAGAATACCCGGAAATAATGCATGAAAATCAGAATTTTTTTTTACGTGATAGGTGGCAAACGAGCAGACGGATCACGTGATGGTAAGCCATTGCCGTTGCCTATGGACACCAGCGACACCAGTGGAGTCACAAGTGCGCTGCCACCCTTAAACCCCCCTTTTCCCCGGATTGGGCCTCCGGTACCCTAACTCACGCAGCGAATCACAGCACAGTGCTGCTTCACGCCGGTTTTCTGTGAGGCTGTGGTATCACTCCGGCCGAGCCTGCCCATGCATGCCGAAGCGTGGCTGTCCTACGGTAAAACGGCTTATTTTGTTGATCTAACATGCTAAATGGACTTTATACGCGATACCTATTATGAGGTTTTCTGGATTTAAGCGATTAAAAAATGACAGTGTATTTGGGTTAGAAAAACTGTCAACCATTTGATTGCCTGAAATGTGTTTGTACGTATCCCACCTAAGAATGTGTATTTTTGTTTGGCACTAAAAGGCATCTTGTCCCAAAATTTTATTACCATTTTACACTCGGTTGCATCCAAAGCTGTCACTTTGGAGCCCAGGGTACGCTTAGACCATGATTCAGGATTTGGGGAGTCAGGTAATTAGAATGAAGCGACTGCCGTCTGACCTTCGGAACCCTTTAACAGGGGAACCAGGCCAACTGAATCATGGTTACACGTTTTAAAAACTATCCGAAATGTGCAGAGCTACCAATTGCTTAACAAATTCACGTACGATTGAGGAATAATTCATTTGCTTAAGCCTTCAGTAAACCATTATTATTAAATCTGTGAGTATTAACCCTCTACTCACAGAAGGAGTAGAGGGTTTTCTTATTTCTTTAAGAAAACCCTCTTTGATGCAGATCCAAGGTGAACAAATAAAGAGCCTGCCTGGGACTAATCTAATTCCACAGTATATCGATTAGCCGTAGTCTGTGGGCCCAGAGAGCAATGGAGAGGTCTATGCTCGGAGTCTCCCTGCGTGATCGTATCAGAAATGATGAGATCCGCAGGAGAACTAAGGTCACAGACATAACCCAAAGAATTGCATGCCTCAAGTGACAATGGGCAGGGCACATAGCGAGGAGAACAGACGGCCGTTGGAGCGGAAAGGTCCTCGAATGGAGGCCACGTACAGGAAGTCGCAGCCGTGGCAGGCCCCCCACAAGGTGGACCGACGATCTGGTGAAGATCACGGGAATCCACTAGATGCGGGCGGCACCGGACCGATCTGTGTGCAGAACATTAGGGGAGGCCTATGTCCTTGCCGAGGCGGTGACAAGGTCTTTCCATTCTTCCCTATCCTCAGCTTGCCTTAGGGCAAACGGCAAAGTGAGTCCGTTTATATACCTTATTAGGTCTGATCAACGAAGAGGTGTACGGCCTCGTCGTTTTTTACTATTGACCTTCCCCACAACAACCAACTTGTCCAAGTTGTCGGAAAGTCTCTGGGCGATATGGCCAAAGTAACCTAGTACTCTTTGGTAACAGATAGCCGACAGTCTGGTTTTGATCTTCAATTGGTTGAGAATTGATCTTTTGGATCTTTCCATAAGTAGGTATACAAACTGATTCAAGAGTCGTACGTACATCAGCTGTGAGGGTCAGCATAGCGTCTCACGTCTTGACATCTGCCACTTTGACCCTTGAAAGCACTTCTTCCGAGCCACTGGTTAAAGTAGCAATGTACCTACTATACATTATGCATTAAATTGCCACTTCCACAAAAAGCATTAATTTATACGCTTACATTCAAATGTAGCTGTAACTTTTGGTGCGTAGGGAACGTATCTTTCAATGTTAGAGAAAATAAAGTACAATTTTTTTTTTCTGTTACGTATTTTTTTAATAGACTGCTACGCTCAAAATACTATGGGAGAATATTTTCCGATGTCAAGTATAAGTTGATGTAAAAAAGTCAGTCAAAGTCATTTAATACAAGTTGTATTAAATGACTCTGACTGACTTTGTGTAACGTTTGATTGTTTTACGGGTCCGGTTGAGAAACTTTTAACGTGCTTACATAATCGTATACTTACTATTCTAATTCATCTTAAGGAGCTGCTCGAAAATCATTTGTTATGATAATGACAGTCTATTTAAGCAGATGTGAATGTTAGTAGGAAGCATTTTATAAGTAAGGGATGATTCACAGCAAACAGCGGCGTACTTTCAAAGCCCTAATGACAATGATACTTATATACATTTAAAAGAGATGTGTTAACAACTGTAAACTGTGAAAAAAATACGCAAATACGAACGATCATAAGCTAGAGTTCTAACTAATTTTTATAATCTACTTTTACAAAAGAGGGTAATATATAATCCAACGTGTAGCCGTCTCTACCTTCTTTTATATGGGGTAATTTTGCCAATGTAAATTGAAAATAAAGGGTTAATGTAGATCTATTGATTATTTATGACTTTGACTGACTTTCAATTGAAAACTATCAAAGTCAGTCAAAGTCACTGTCAATCAATAACTGGATTATGCCTTCGATGGATTTGTCCGTCACAACTTTTTACGAAATTGCAGGTTTTGTGACAATTGTGACTCTACGAGTAACATCATTCATTACAAATACCACCAGCCAAAACAAAACAAAAGTCACAAAGCAACCCATCTCAATTTGCATATCACCAACGTTAATCTCAGTCGTGTACAAAGCAAATCATTATTCTGTATGCATTTGGCCGCGAGCGTTCAAATCGGCTTAGTGCGGTATGGGACATCTAGATATATATTTTACTCTATGTGGGCATCATCCCGCCGCATTAGCGAGAGTGCCGACGCGCAAATGGAATTAGATGTAACGAATTTACGGACACACACCAGTCTGAAAATTCTAGAAAAGTCTTTATTCATGGAATTTTTATTCTAACACCTAGAAACCTTGTGTAACTTATGCGAAACTACACAACGGAGGCCGTTCGCGCTTGGTAAAAAAGTTAAGTATCAGACTTTATACTGTCCCACTGCATGGCAAAGGCCTCCATCATAGAAATCAAGTCATCGCTACGATGGGATTAGGCTTGATCACCACGCTTACCTAATGCGGATTGGTGATCACAAACCCGGGCTCTGTTCGAAAAATCCGAAAGATACTTTTTTGCTCCACCCGGGAATCGAATCCAGGACCCCGAGATCACGGCCTGGTACTTAAACCATCATCATCATCATCATCATCAGCCTATCGCAGTCCACTGCTGGACGTAGGCCTCTCCAATTGTTCGCCATCCTGCGCAGATCGTCCCCCCACCTAGCCATAGGGCGCCCTACATTACGTTTGCCAAGACGCGGTCTCCACTCCAGAAGTCGTTTACCCCATCGGTTGTCGGTTCTGCGGCTAATATGGCCAGCCCACTGCCACTTAAGCTTGCTAATCCGGTGAGCAATGTCGATAACTTTGGTTCTCTGCCGGATCACCTCATTTCGGATACTTAAACCACTAGAAAATAAATAAAATAAATCTTTATTGTAGGAATTGTGGTTTACAAAATATGCAGGTGTAAAATTATATACCTAATAGTTCTCACAATTACCTGTTTAGGCATACAATAGTCCAACAGGGCGCTCTTGGTATTTGCGACAAAAATACTTTGTTTGTGTGTGTGTCGGTGAAATAAAGTCACTCCCACATTAATCTCATTTTGGCCTCCCTTTAGATGACGTGTTTGAATGAAGACTATCCATCAATCAAGGCTTTACTAATCTAAGTCGTTATAAGATTTTCAGAAGTTGCTGTTTTTTCGTGATTTCTACATTGGATCGGAAAAAGGGCACCATTAGATTTAAGTCAACCCACCAGCCGAGTTTGTTTTTCTTATACTCCTTAAATAGTTCAGTATCGATGGCAGTTATAGATGGCCGTGTGGTTCCCGGCAGAGTAGAATAGGCCACCCTCACTCTTACCGAGGTGTCGTAAAAAGCGACTAAGGTAAAGCTGCTGGCATGATCATCAGCACCCAGAGAAGGAAAACTCTGCATTTATATCAAAACCCTCGCCAACCACCTGCCAAGCGTGGTGAGTATGACAATTACCCCTCATGTGATTGAGGGAGGCCCGTGCCCCAGCAGTGGGGACTTAAATGGGCTGATGATGATGATGATGATGAGTTCAGTATCAACAGATCCGTTACGCTTGCCATCAGGTGATCTTCTTTATAATATGACTGTATCCCTGTATACACTTGGAAAGATAGTAGCATTTTTGTGTCAGGTAACGTTTAAACCATTTTTTGCACGGATGGATAGACGGGGAATTATGTATTGAATTCTGCTCCACACATGTTTTTAAAAAAAACCCTGGACTTTTGTGATTATGTACACCCGGTGTCACGTAAAGTTACCCTTGTTGACCTTGGGACCGTCCTTATGTCTGGGGCACAAGTGCTATTTTCCACTGCATGGGGGTAACTTAATCAGACGCTGACTGTACATAAAATAAACAAATAAACAGATTTTTTAAAACGCGCATCTCATCTAGATTTTTATTTATTTTAAAGGTGGCAGACAAGCAGACGGATCACCTGATGGAAAGCGATCGCCGCCACCCATGAACACCCGCAACACCAGTGAAGTCACAAGTGTGCTGCCTACCTATAAACCCCCCTTTCCCCCGGATTAGGCATCCGCTACCCTCACTCACGCTGCGAAACACAGAACAGTGCTGCTTCACGCGGGTTTTCTGTGAGGGCATGGTATCACTCCAGTTAGCCGGCACATTCATGCTGAAGCGTGGCTCTCCCTCGGTTAGAATTCATCATCATCATCATTGTATTTAATGTTTCATCTGTTTTTCTATGTAAGTAGGGTATTAACTTTTTCCATTGCAAGAAACTCTTAAATACTTAGGAAAAAACATTTATACACAAAGAACAGTTTTTCTCATCCCACAAATTACACATCACTTTCCCCAACCGTTCTCATAGTAACAACGTTTCTAGAACTCGTCACCACAAGTCCAATGTCGACAATCGAATTAAAGGTCTCCCCTATTGTTTACGAGGGTCTCCCGACACACAAGCCATTTGTTTCTGTAGGCACAAGAATTTTAGGACCAAAAAAGAACGCTAACAGTTGCTGAAAACTAGAAGAACTAAGTACCTATAAACGATATTCGTAAAGGACATGATTGAATGCGGAATGTTGTAAAGCATGCTTTTTTAACCATCTTACTCACTTATCGAGATCATTATACTGATGAAAACAATAAGTTTTCCCCAAGAAAAGTAGATAAGATAAAGATAAAGATGAAAAATCCTTTATTCAATTTAGGTCCACACAGAACACTTATGAATATCAAAATAGGTAATAAACATAATATTTACCGCTGATTCAGAATGTCGATTTCTACTGAGAAGACACCAGCAAGAAACTCAGTAGTTAATCTTTTCAAAATTTTATTGATGATGTTGCAGAGTTTAAATTGAGAAGAGAAAAAAAATGCAATTATGAAAGTTAACAGACTACTATGAATAACAGCTCAAAAGATGAATCAATTAACATGACCAAGAATGCTTATCATTTAAATAGTCTTGTACACTATAGTAACCTTTCTTCATTTGGCAGGTTTTAATGTGAGACTTAAACTTATCCAGTGATAGGTCAATGACATTTTGTGGGAGCTTATTAAATATCTTATATGTATAGGGTCTACTGTCTGGAAAAAAAATGACCCCACCATATAAAAGTGATAAGCTGATAAGTTCAATTTGTATCGGACGGTAATATTGTAATAATGCCCTCGATAAGGGAAGACGGTTAAAAAATACACGGTGTTTAGGTACAAATAAAAAAACCGGCCAAATGCTAGTTTGACTCGCGTTTGAAGGGTTCCATACATAATTCTCTATCAATACAATAAAGTCCATTGAATTTGGCACTTATTTAGATATCGTTCAAGTCAACAATCATAATGTTTAACTTGGCCTTTATTCACTTTTAACTTATTGTTAGGATATAACTATTTAGCTTTTATTGCATAGGTCTTTTACTTCCAAGAAAGTCTACCAGGAAGTTCTCAAAATAAGCATGTACGATGTATAAATAGACATTATTATAAACAATTTATGATAATATCATGAGTACGCGAAGATAAGCGAAATAGAGAATTTAGCTAAATTCTGGAGCACGTTTAGTTACCCGTTCATAGCTAACCACGCGACGTTGTTTGCATTATAATAGCACCACGATGAAGATAGCAAGTGGAAATGAGTGCCACCTAGTAGCCTTGAAAACCAGAGCCTTGAAACGGAAACTGAACATTGCTGGAATTTCCACTTCCGAACAACACGTGCTGGAAAGAGTTGCCATCCGCATACCATCCAGACAATGGCGGCGCACACCAAGAGGTTTGGCTCCTCGTTCCTGCCCCGAGCCATCAAGACATGCAATGCTCTCCCCACTCATGTGGTTCCTCCTTCATATATGAAGGAGGAACCACATGAGTGGGGAGAAATAATCCGGGGTCTTTTAGGCGGGGCGTGAAGCGGTATCTCCGCAGGCCATCAGGGTGAGGATGGCAGATTCAATGGGTACTTTGTTACTTCTTTTATGCCTGTCAACCTCATATTTAGATTTCACGGCCGCTTACCATCAGGCGGAGTGAGGTCATCCTGATTAGCGTTTCTATAAAAAAAAAGAAACACACACACACACATATCTTCTTCTTCTTTAGCAGCAGCATGTATTTGCCCACTGCCTGAACATATGCCTCTCCAATTTATTCTCCACTTTCTTCTGTCATTGGTTTTCCTAGACCACGCTTGACCCATGATGTCATCGGACCATCTGGCAGTTTGTCCGCCAAGATCTCTCTTTCCAAATTTCAATATACCTATTACTCAATGTAAAGACTCGCAATGGACGGTAGAGTATTTAATTCATCAATATGAATGATGGCCTGCTCTCACTTTGTTTCGGGACATTAGTTCCACTTTTTACCAATAGATGGTGCTAGGTTTCGATTACATTGCGCAAGGGTTTCGGTGTTTTCTGATCACCTATATGCCTATAATTATGTATATATAAGTAATCAAAGAAAAATCATGAAATGAATAATGCAATAGACGACAGACGTAGAGATCAACATGTCCAGGAATTCTTATCATTCAAATAATCATCTACTTTATAGTAGCCTTTCTGCATTAGGCAGTTTTACATGCAACTTAAACTTATGTACCGGTAAGTCAATAATATTTTGAGGTAGCTTATTAAACATGCTAATGCTCAATCGTACAAATACATTTTATGAAGTCTTAGATTTGGGACAGCAAGCCTACGTTTATTTCGCGTGTTAAAGCTAGGAAAATCCCTTAGTACACGGTTATAACGCCCTGTTGGTCTCGTGGTTTCAGTACCGTGACGTCGAGGTCCTGGGATCAACTCCCGGGTCGAGCAAAAAGTATGTTTCGATTTTTTCGAACATTGCTCGGGTTTGTGATCGCCAATCCGCATTGTGCCAGCCTGGTGATTAAGTCTAGTCACATTATTGTAGTGATGACTCAACTTGTGTGATGGAGGCCTTTGCCCTGCAGTGAAACAGTACCAGTAGTAAGGCTCAGCCTTTAATTACACTCTTATACGCGAGCCAAATACTCGTGGCATTTAGTGACATATTTCATTTATTTAATGAATGAAACACTCTACTCTAATAATTCATAATTAAGAGGTCATAACAGGGCCAAATGTCGCTTCACGTATGAACCCCCAGACCCAAAATAAAGTGAAATGTGTTTTATTAGCGATCGTAAATAAATACATGACGGCTTTATGGTCTTGCCGCAAATAAAACGTAGCTCTAACTAGGTGAAACAGGGTTGTCAGTTTTAAGAAAAAAAGTTTTAAAAAAAAACTGAACATTTTTACTAAAATTCTTATTTTGGGGCTAAACGTGACGACAATAAACAAGTACATTGTAAAACTTAGTAATTGACGTTTACATCGGCCGTGGTCACATGAGTACTATCACAGCTGGATTTACGTCGCGTTTAGCCCCGATTTAATATGAATCTTAGGATAATGAAACTCGTGAGTTTTAAGTCGTATAGGCAATTTTTTCTTGTCCATTGAGCTACCCGCTCACATAGTGTCATCATCTCAGCGTGTATGCACCTAAAGCCGCTGCTTTGGAGCCCGTGCTACTCTTATTTGTAGATTTCATTATTTAAGAATCATTGCCCAAACGTGTAGGTTACCTCAAGATATTTTCTCAAATCGCAGAAGTAGCGGTAAAAACTCGCACTAAGATTAAAATCTACAGGGGCCTGCTTGGATTTCGACTGAAGACCTTCCATTTAGAAGACTTACTGTGATACCCCGGCCCCGTCACCAAAAAGACTGATGAAGGCGAACCACTTGGTCAGCAGTTCGCGGCACGCTCGACCGCGAGCCTGCCTGTAACCCCCGTCGGATAACAGCTGCCAAAGGTTTCCTAAAATCCGTACACATTCATATGAATATGGCGTCAGGTCGAGTTACCCTTGTTGAAATTCGGACCGACATTATGTCTGACACTAATACGACCTGACGCCGTCTGTGCTTTCTATCCATATACTTTTTCTTACAATATAATTTATTATTTCTTAAAAAGCGTTTTTTAAAACCCTTCGAGGAGGACCGACATCTCTGCTGAGTTACCACCGCTCTTTAATCATCTATTTCAAAGTTTATTTATTTGTTGGCGACTTTATTTTTAAGAATTTTTTTTCTTATACATTTTGACGTGCAGCAATTCTGTAAAATTGTCATCCAACTGTATCAATAAAAGGATCGTTCTGTTCATATTTGTTTTCATGATTTTAATTCTAAACCGTGCGAGCCTCACTTATTAGTGTACAGTCCACCAGTATCACCAGTAGTTATCAGTATCTATAATAATTAATTTCATCATGTGTTGTCAGCAGGGTTGGCAACCCTGTCACACGATAAGGTCGCACATCTCCGCACGGTATTCGCGAGCACGCCTCACTGTCACATCAATATTCCGCTCTCAACCTCGTATATCAATTGGGTGCCGTAAAGACTGATGGTTAGAACTGGCGTTCAGGTATTAAGATCTTATAACATCAGGTAAAGCCATAAAATCGTCTCAGCTCAGCAGACTAAGAACAGCGCCTTCTTAACTTGACGACCCGTTTGGAACAGTAGTAGTAAACGCTGCCTTTGTTCCAAGGGTTGCGGGATCGATCCCCGCACAGTACAAACATTTGTGTGCCATGAACATGTATGTTTATATTGGTCTGGGTGTTTTCTATGTATTATAAGTGTGTATTTACAAAAGAAAAGTATTATACGCATATATTTGTAATCCCACTGTTGATTCTGATATCCGTAACACGGGTGCTTGTGCTACCTATCTCGGAGTCAGATCAATGTATGTGATGTTGTGAAATATTTATTATTTATTATTAGTATTAACTTGCAATTTCTTAATTCGCTTTGGGGCTTGCAAGGCGAAGAGTGAGGAATATCTTGGCTAATGAGCATGGATTACGACAAAACTGAGAGATTACTAATGAACAGACTCATTTAGTGCTTGCTTACACACACACACTCACGCACGCGCGCACACACCACGCACGCACGCACTCACACACGCACGCACGCACGCACGCACACACACACACACACACACGCACGCACGCACACACGCACGCACGCACGCACGCACGCACGCACGCACGCACGCACGCACGCACGCACGCACGCACGCACCACGCACACGCACACGCACACACGCACACGCAGACACACACACACACACACACACACACACACACACACACACACACACACACACACACACACACACACACAAACAAACATACACCCTCATTCTTGCTTTTAACCTCTAATTTTATTTTTTATATTTTATTATCTTTTTTCTTATATACTATTGTTGGTTACCTCTACCTATTTCGCTCGAGCTGTGTCATTTACCACTAGCTTGACAGTGAGGAAAAGCAATCATGAGGTAACCTTCGCGTGTTAGCCATGGTCTAATTTATTTTTTCCCTAGCTGATGGTTGCAAAGGTACACTTGCCAAATCCATATCAGCTCATAAAGTTTATCCATAACGGCTGAATGGATCTAGATATACCTAATCCCTGTTGAATAAAGTATTACACGATAGTCTTGGGCCCTGACTTCGGTAACACCTTTTATTTAAAGTGTATGAAGTGTTAAAAATGTTATTTTACACTGTTTAGTTCGCGGTTTTTGAAGGTAGGGTTTTTTTATAGTAAATGAGCGTGAAGCATATGTCTGCGTTTGATGTAGCGTTCTAATGTCAAATAACAGTGGAAGTGCCACGCTTCGGCATGAATGCACAGCAGTGCATGCGCTGTGGTTCGCTGCGTGAGTGAGGTGTTCCGGAGGCCCAATCCAGGGGAAGAGGGGTTAAAAGGTAAGCAGCGCATTTGTGACACTACTAATGTTGCAGGTGTCCATGGGCGGTGGTAATCGCTTACCATCAGGTGATACGTAGGCTCGTCTACCTCCTATATCATTTAAAAAAATCTTCATCTTTATCATGATCCAGGATACAGGCTAAGTCATAGTCATTTAGTCACCCAATTTGCAACAAATTTAATACAAGTTTGCTAATTTCTATAAAACAACTCCCATCGAACCTTTTTTAATAATCCTAATATTATAAAAGTTAAAGTTTGTGCAGATGTATGTATCTATGTTTGCTGCTCTTTCGCGCTAAAACTACTGATAATAATCGATTACCATTAGGTAATCCGTCTACTCTCCTACCGCTTATCTCGGAAACTTCACAATAATATATTATCCAAAATAACACCATAGGTTGCAATTCACAAAGACGTATGTGAAACCGCCGAGACATTTGAAAAATCCTATCCACCCGTTGTGCATAAACGTCAATATAAAAGAAATTCAGGCTTTGAATTTCGGTCATACTTTTCGGATAAGCGCTTGGTTGTGATTATGCAGAGCGAGCCATTTTCTCTAGAGCGAATGTGAGATGCAAGCAAAATTATGCCAGAGCATTATGCCGCCTCGTATTTAGGCAAAGAGGGATCGGTTTACACGATAGTGTATGTTTTTTTCTAGACCCATTTTAAATGTACATTTTTGTCTGTATGTGACAGTATTTTGATGACGCTTAAATAAGCTGCGCAAAGTTAAATTTTGTGAAAAGTTAATCTGCGATTGTACCACATAAAATTAAATACTTTCTTGGCAATAATAATTTCTTGCCGATTTTCCTCCTGACGACCCATTTAGCATAGGGGTTCAAAACGCAGTTGTTATTATATCACATGTGAGTTTTTATTAACATCAATACTACATGAAAATGATTGCATTGCGATCCATAAGGATTTGTATCATGTATTATGATGATGGATCGCATAAACGAAAATTAGGATGTGTTTTAACAGAGCTTAAGTGATTGATGATTAGTTAATTTGGGGCTTAGCGACTTGTTGCAATGGGCAGGGCATATTGCGACGAGATCAGACGGCCGGTGGGGCAGAAAGGTGCTCGAGTGTACGCCGCGTATAGGAGGTCAAAGACGTAGCAGGCTCCCCACAAAGTCGACCGACGATCTGGTGAAGGTCGCGGGAGTCCCTTAATTCCGGGCGGCACAGGAGTCAGGACCGATCTATGTGGAGATAATTGGGGGAGGCCTATGTCCAGCAGTGGACGATATTGGCTGAAATAAATAAATGATGATGATGGCTGTACAGTAGGTACAGTCATAAAAATGTACATCGCGCAGCCACCTGGTTAAATAACCATCCAATCGTATGCCTAGGCCGATAGTTGTAGCTGTCTAGGCATCTAATTGGATGATGGTGGCGACCATTACGACAAACATTCAGCCATCTGGTTAAACGTTGCGGTTGACGACATGGCTAGTTAAGTAAATAACGCACTAAATTTTTTTATTTTGTTGAATAAAAATCGAACCCGCATCTTCCACAATTAGGGTGACTGTTCTACCAATTAGACCACCGAATACGTCACTAAGCCGATGAAATTTTAAGTGCGTGAATAAATTGCAAAAAATGCTATAAAATATCAACTACAAACATCGCTAGTTGTTCTTCAGTAATTTTGAATGGATGCTGGCGTTTAATGAACGCCCTAGACGTCCAATTGAATGGCTCATTTATCCAGATGGCTGCGACATACATAATTATTAATTAAATAAGAAATAAAAATATGCACAGTTCAATATTAATTGTATATTATGTCAACTGGATCTAGTTAGGAGCTCTCCCTAGAATATAATTTTTCATATTCACACTTTTATTACATAACGTTCGTAGCATTTATTTATTTATTTATTGGATTACCAACATAAGTTCCAGCAGGTTACATATACCTATTGTCTTTTTAAATAATTTTAATTATTTTTTATGTTAAAAACTTCTTGATTGATTAGCATAATACAATTAACTGTTATCATCACAATATTGTAACACAAGGATGAGCGCTGACGCCTGAGATACAGGCTATTTTATTTACCTAGTTCAGGCGCAGATGTAAAAATTATTATTTAGTTTTAAGTTTCCACTGTCCCTATGGTTTGTAAGTGCAAATAATATGTAAAATTATGATTTTATATCTGTGTGAGAAATAAAGAGCTATTATTATTTATTTATTTATAATATATAAAGAAGTGGATAATTTGGTTTAAATCTAACTGTATAAGTACAGTTGTAATCAACTATATGTAATCTCAGCACGCAAACTACAAGAAATAAATGTTACTGGTTAAAAAAAAAATAAAACAAAGAAACTCTGTTTTATAATTAAACCTAAGATAATTAAAAAAAAATAGTCAAATTATTACATTGCTCCTAATAACAGATAGAAATTTGGGAAGGCTATGAAGGTGAATATCAAGTTCAGGATATCTTTTTGATAAATAGTGATAAAGGCGTGATAAACGTAAGATCGGAGCGTCACGGCCCATCTGTGTCCTGCAAAATTTCTTCCTGAACAATCCACAAGAATAGCGCGGTATTCTACTAGGAATATTAAAATCAAATTTCTTTAAAAGTTTAGGGCAATCTGCATCAGTTTGTACAGGTAAGCGTAATATTGCATGAAGCTATCCAGCCTGTACTTTACGTGAGGTGCAACTTTAAAAGCGGTGAGCGAACTATAGAGGAAGTAACAAATTGATATCTCAAGTTTGAACTCGTTTGAGTTACTACGACATATGTAGATACCAAATACGGTTATCACGTTAATCTTTTAGGTGGGGCGTGAAGCGGCATCTTAGCAGACCATCAGGGTGAGGATGGCAGACAAATTCTTTTGTGCCTGTCAACCCCATATTTGGATCTCACAGCCGCTTACCATCAGGTGGAGTGAGGTCATCCTGATTGGCCTTTCTATTAAAAAAAATACTTACATGCATGGACCTTTGACCTCATCTTACTTAACACCTGGATGTGATTAAATTCAAACGTCTGTCTGTCGTAGGGTCATGATTCATCCCATGAGAGACCAAAGTCCTTTGTGAGAGTCCTCCTTCTGTCCGTCTTTTCTTTGCTTCGTGGTATCTTACAGCTTAGAGTTAAATTGATTATCTTAATGATTTTAGAGTTAATTGTTGACCGACCCGTTTGGAACAGTCGTAGGAACGCTGCCTCTGGTGCAAGGGTTGCGGGTTCGATCCCCGCACAGTACAAACATTTGTGTGCATGAACATATCTGTTTGTATTGGTTTGGGTGTTATCTATGTATTATAAGTATGTATTTACGAAAAAAAATATTATATGTATATATGTGTAATCCCACTGTTGATTCTGATATCCGTAACACAGGTGCTTGAGCTACCTATCTCGGAGTCAGATCAATGTATGTGATGTTGTGAAATATTTATATTTATATTTAAATTTTTACAGATTTTTTCTTTCGTACAAGGCGCAGCAGCTACGCGAAATGATTACAGATTTTGCGACTAAACTGGATCATTCTGTTCCTTCGGAGACTAAGCAGATGTATACTATTTGTTTAATAAGCATGCACAAAAATTTGGTCTCTTTTTGTATTGTAAAAATTGGTTAAGGCCACCTATCTTTTATTTTTTTATTTGACAGAGTTTTTAAAGGTCCGCAATTGTTAAAATAGATTCAGTTTATTAATTAAAAATCAAATCAACTAGCGTCGCTAGTGTGCCCTTGTCTTAAACCCTTTTATTCCGAAACGTGGTTTAAAATAAGAACTGGAATTAATACTAGGAACAACTAGAATAAACATTATTAAAAAACTATGTTTAACGCTAGTTAGTGTTTCACTTAAATTTAAGCTAAATACAAAAGTTAAACCACCCATAACCCTAGTTTAAAATGAGAACTGAATAATTACCTTAAAATATCGATTCAATGACATTGACAGTTTAGCCATGTGGTCCCCGGCAGAGTAGAATAGGCCACCCTCACTCTTCCCAAGGTGTCGTAAAAGGCGGCTAAGGTAAAGCTGCTGGCATGATCATCAGCACCCAGAGAAGGAAAACTCTGCACTTATATCAAAACCCTCGCCAACCCGTCTGCCAAGCGTGGTGAGTATGGCAATTACCCCTCATGTGATTGAGGGAGGCCCGTGCCCCAGCAGTGGGGACTTAAATGGGCTGACGATGACGATGAAGATGACAGTTTACCCATGTGGAAGTTCATTACATTTTACGCTAAAATTATTTGCGAAATAGTAGTCCACTTATTTTTTGGAATTTAACCCCAAAAATATCAGCAATTCATATTCATATTACTTGGACACCTTCTATAATACAATATTTTAATTGATTGTTGCCCAAAAATATTTTTAGTTCAGACAACAAAACAAGGTTGTGTAAAACGAAAAGTCACTGAACGAATAATTGAATGATTCGATCAATTTTGTCATTACTTTACAGTAGGTACTAAATAGTCTATTTGTAGTCGAGGATTTATAATAAAAATTTAAGAACAAATGTTACACCGTAATAAACATAAACTTGCTAGTTTAAGATTAAAACACAGGTTTTATCCCATTCTTATTGGGGTGATCCCATTCTTTATCCGCACAGTTTGTACAGACATCCTGTGCTGATAAAGAAAGGGATCAGAAATGGCGGCGCATCTATTCACTTCTCGCTCGCACATTATTTGCGTCTATACTCGCACTCGTGGGTGTGCGAGCGAGAAGTGAATAGATGCGCCGCCATTTCTGATCACATTCTTTATCCGCACAGGTTGTACTAAAGCAGTGTTTTTGTTATAAGAGGGTTAAGGTCTAAAATTCATCACAATTGTTTGAAATCAAATGTACCGCTACTAGACCGAAAAAGCCCTCTTAATGAAAACAGTGAAATCTTCCGTAATTCAATTATTTATCAACGTAATATTTTACCAAATAATTTCAGACATGGCCGATGGCTGTACGTGAAATTAATTTAACGTCAATATGATTCCATCTTCTCTCAATAAAGTTATGTTCGGGTAAAATATTATTTACATATTTCGTCTAGGTAATATTGTGCGCGTGATTGGGTTATGGACTCATGATTTAATTTTATTATGATACCGATAAATGTGCTAAACGAAAGTAATCAAAATTACATTGGTGGTCTTTAAGAAACAGTGCCTTCTTGTAAGACGTAAAAATTCCGTATTAGAGATTTTTTATTATGTAACAGACGAACGGACCTCATTTATTTATTTTTGTTTAATTATTGTTCAAATGTATCATAATATGACCACTTGACACCTTGAATTAAAAAAAAAATGTCCTCAAATTATTCGTTAGATGAGACAAAATCCATGTGACTAAATGTTTAAAAAAAATTAAATACTTCCGGAGCTCCAAAATTTTTTTTTGTTATGATAGGTGGCAGACGAGCAGATGCATCACCTGCTGGTACAGGTCGATTCACGAAAGATGACCACAAACGACGACCGTCTCCGTATGTAATCTCATGAAGAAATGGCTCATTCTCAATTTGACACATTATACGGGCTTAGACTAAACACATTATATTTTTTGATTGAAAATGTTTAATGTCTTCGGGTAGCCCTAACTAGCAACACCATTCGTTTTTAATTGTTCGCTACTAAACCGGATCTATTTTAAACAATTACGGGCAACAATTGCGGCAAACACTTGTACTATTTATCAATTAACCATGCACAAATTTTGATTCCATTTTGTTCGCGAAAAATTGATTACCGCCAAAAGCGGCCACTTTTAGTGTGAATCAATTTTTCGTGTACAAATGTTTAGTCCGCATTTGTGCATGGTTATTTAATAAATAGTGCTAGTGTTTGCCGAGAGGTAGTAACACCGAAATTGTTTAAAATAGAGACGGTTTAGTAGCTAACAATTGAAATTGATTGGTGTCGCTAGTGTGCCCTACCCGTCACCTTAAAGTCTTTACTTCACGAGATTACATGCATAAACGCTGGCTATTTGTGGTCATCTTCCGTGAATCAACCTATAAGCGATTGCCGCCGCTCATGGACACCCGCGACATCAGTGGAGTCACAAGTGCGCTGTCAACCATTAAATCCCCCTTTCCAATTCCAATATGAATGAGAAAATAGTCTATAGCTTATTTATCTAAAATCATCATCATCATCAGCCCATTTAAGTCCCCACTGCTTGGGCACGGACCTCCCTCAATCACATGAGGGGTAATTGCCATACTCACCACGCTTGGCAGACGGGTTGGCGAGGGTTTTGATATAAATGCAGAGTTTTCCTTCTCTGGGTGCTGATGATCATGCCAGCAGCTTTACCTTAGTCGCCTTTTACGACACCTCGGTAAAAGTGAGGGTGGCCTATTCTACTCTGCCGGGGACCACGCGGCTATCTAAAATATAACGCATAATTTAGATGAATAACTAAACTAAATAGTATTATTTTCGTATAATATTCATTAGTAGAGTAATTAGTTAAATGGTAGTTGCCCAGGGCAATAATTTTTGAAGCTCGGAAGGGACGCTTAGACGTCCGACCTATCAAAATAGAGCTAGTACTATTTGCTTAACAAAACTAAAATCGGTTTATTTAAAACATAAAATAATCGAATACTTTAACAATTGCAAATATTAGAGAACAAGGTAACATAATTAAAAACAAATAATTTATTTTAAAATTAAATCACAAAATTGATTTACAAAAGGCCTATCAAGTCCTCGTTAAGTCAATGAAAACTTTTAATACTTTGGTTAAAGGCAATTTCACAAGAACTCTGAGGGATGTAACAAAATCGACAAAAAAAAAAACGTTTTACGATAAAAATTTTGTTTTACGACAAAATATTTTTTTTCTTACATTCTGATTCTTTAGTTAGTGAAATGCTTTTTTTCCCTCCGTAGATTTGTAAAAGTACTGGCTTCGGGGCTTACTAATTAAGAACCTTTTCTTCTAGATGTGCAATTATAGCACGCATTTAATACTCGTAGCTGTCGCTACTGCATAATTAATTAGCGATTATTACTACGTTATTTTTTATCGTTTAACTTTACTATTTATTATAAGGTATACACTACAGAAGACAATCATAATATGTTAGTATATAAAAGGTTTAAGGTTAAGTACGATATTACTATATTGACAACCATGTTGCATACGCGCTACATTATTCTATTGTCATATTATCATATTAAAAGTCGTCATATTAAAAATAGAGTTACATTCCGAAAACCTCTTGATAGGTATCGTGAATAAAATATATTCAGCATGTTAAATCAACAGAACAAGGGAAACAAAGTCAGCTTTTCCATACAAAATAGAATATCCACCCTACCTATCTTGCTAAATGGACTGTTTTCGGGATTTAAAAGATACAAATTTGAAATGTGTAAATGATTATCAGCCTATAAAATCAAATGTTCAACAGTGATGACATAATATGCTTTTCATGTGATATTTGGCAGACGAGTAGATAGATCACCTGACGATGAGCGCTTGGAACAGCGGATTTACAAGCGCGCTGCCAACCTTAGAAACTCCCTTTCCAACGTTCCTTCACATACATGTTTATGACAGAAGCTTATTATTTATTGTAGAATTATTTCAGAATCAAAAGTTATTATAATTTAATCGATATTACATTAATCGATTGCTATGTAGTGTAACATCACTAGTAACAACGGTACAGAGATTAGAACAGTAATTGATATTAATCCATAATCAAGGGAAGTAAACAGTAAACAACACGGTTAGTTGTATTAAGATGGAATAATCAAGTTATTGTGTGTACAAAGTGTTGTGTTAGTTGAAAACTAACTTGAATTGAGATAGGGATTGGTTTCGATAACTTATAATAATATCCTCCATCCAATTTCGACTAAGGCGGCCAATCTCAACGATCAGCCACTAACGCAAGATATATGATAGTGCTCAATTATGTGCGCAAACACAAATGCTTTGACTATCTTGTAGACTCCGGGCTGACACTAAGAATTTCTTAACATAAAAACCCGGAGATCGAATCCTAGACCCCAAGCGCAGCCGTCGCTTTAAAGTACGACGCACTACTCGTACCTACATACTGCGCCACTGAGGCAGTCGTCAACTTATAATACCTAAGCAATGAATAACATTGTTGCATAAAATTAATTATAATAATAATAAGATCTGCCCTTCGTGCCAAATATGTTATTTTTGACATTTTTTATATACTAGCAACAGTTACTCCCCCTTCCTTTGTTTTTCCTATGCGACGACAACCAAACTATGTCAGTTTAGCCGAAACATTATCAAGAAAAAAAACACTACTTTAAAATTATAAATCATCGAGGAATTACTTGGGGTACTTGTGTGTCAGGAATACAAAAAAAATATTCAGAAGTCGTGTTTTTCGAAAGTCTTTTTTACTATTTCGGGACTGAACATTTCTTTTTCAAAATCATAATCATTATTTCAGCCAATAGACGTCTACTGCTGGACATAGGCCTCCCCCCAATGTTCTCCACACAGATCGGTCCTACGCCGCCCGCATCCAACGGATTCCTGCGATCTTCACTAGATCGTTGGTCCACCTTGTGGGGAGCCTGCCACGGCTGCGACTTCCTGTACGTGACCTCCACTCGAGGACCTTTCCGCCCCAACAAATACTATTTCAAAATAGTTTTTGTATTATATCAATAAGAGCTGTGGATTTTTGTACTAATTAAATAAAAAATCAAATTAACATTTTAGTTAGCTACTAAACCGGATCTATTTTAAACAATTGTGGAGCTCCAGTCTCTAAGCAAACATTTATCCTATTTTTTTATAATTCTGCTACTTTTTGAACTGTTTTTGCACTTAAAATGGATTTACGCCATAAGTGGTCGCTTTTGGCGTCTATTCAAAATTCAAGTACAAAAGCAAACTAAAAAGATAAGTATAAGTATTAAATAAATAGTTTAAGTGTTTTAAATTTATTAAAAAGCTTAGTGGCTAACAATTTACATCAATTGGCGTCGCTAGTGTGCCCTAAGGAAATTAATATGGAATCGAGTCAATGTATCAGATGTTGTATGAATTTAATTAGGTACTTGACTCGAGAATTTCTTTTTTTTTTAACGAGGTTTGGCAGTAGCTTAACTGTGCTCCAGCATTGTTGAAGTGTAACAGCGATTACCAAACTTAGATTAAACCAAAATTTGATTTAATCTAAGTTAGCATTAGGTACATACCATGGACCACCCTCTTTCTTACCGAGGTGTCGTAAAAGGCGACTTAGGTAAAGCTGCTGGCATGATCATCAGCACCCGAGAAGGAAAACTCTGCATTTATATCAAAACCCTCGCCAACCCGTCTGCCAAGCGTGGTGAGTATGGCAATTATCCCTCATGTGATTGAGGGAAGCCCGTGCCCCAGCAGTGGGGACTTAAATGGGCTGACGATGACGATGAAGATGACCAGTTTACCCATGTGGAGTTCATTACATTTTACGCTAAAAGATTATTTGCGAATAGTATCCACTTATTTTTTGGAATTTAACCCAAGAATATCAGCAATTCATATTCATATTATTGGACACTTCTATAATACAATATTTTAATTGAGTGTTGCCCAAAATATTTTTAGTTTTCAGACAACAAAACAAGGTTTGTGTAAAAACGAAAAAAGTAACTGGGGGGGAAAGAATACCTAATTTGAATGATTCGATCACTTTTGTCATTACTTTACAGTAGGTACTAAATAGTCTATTTGTAGTCGATGATTTTATAATAAAATTTGAAGAACAATGTTACACCGTAATAAACATAAAATTGCTAGTTTAAGATTAAAACACAGTTTTATCCCATTCTTATTGGGGTGATCCCATTCTTTCTCCGCACAGTTTGTACAGACACCTGTGTCTGATAAAGACAAGGGAATCAGAAATGGCGGCGCATCTTTCCCCTATTCACTTCTCGCTCGCACATTAATTTGCGTCTATAACTCGCACTCTGGTGTGCGAGCGAGGAAGTGAATAGATGCGCCGCCATTTCTGATCACATTCTTTATCCGCAACAGGTTGTACTAAAGCAGTGTTTTTTGTTATAGGAGAGGGTTAAGGTCTAAATTCCATCACAATTGGTTTGGAAATCAACTGTACCGCTACTAGAAACCGAAAAAGCCCTCTTAAAAATGAAAACAGTGAAAGCTGCCGTAAGTTCAATTATTTATCAACGTAATATTTTACCAAATAATTTCCAGACATGGCCGATGGCTGTACGTGAAATTAATTTACGTCAATATGATTCCATCTTCTCTGCTCAATAAAGTTATGTTCGGGTAAATAATTATTTACATATTTCGTCTAGGTAATAATTGTGCGCGTGATGGGTTATGGACTCCATGCATTTAATTTTATTATATGATACCGATAAATGTGCTAACGAAAGTAATCAAGAATTTTCATTGGTTGGTCTTTTAAGAAACAGTGCCTTCTGTAAGACGTACAAATTCGTATTAGATATTTTTTAATTAATGTAAACAGACGAACGGACCTCATGTTTTTATTTTTGTTTTATTATTGTTCAAAATGTAACATAATTGACCACTTGCCACCTTGCACATTACACAAAAAAATTCCTCAATTAGTCGTTAGATTGAGACAAAATCCATGGACTCAATGTTTAAAAAAAATTAAATAACTTCCGGAGCTCCAAAATTTTTTTTTTGTTATGATAGGTGGCAGACGATCAGATGCATCACCTGGCTGGAACAGGTCGATTCACGAAAGATGACCACAACGACGACCGTCTCCGTATGAACTACTCATGAAGAAGATTGGCTCATTCTCAATTTGACACACATTATACGGGCGTAGACAAACACATTATATTTTTGATTGAAAATGTTTAAAATGTCTTCGGGTAGGCCCTAACTAGCAACACCATTCGTCTTTTTAATTGTTCGCTACTAAACAGTATCTATTTTAAACAATTACGGGGGCACAATGCGGCAAACACGTGTACTATTGGATCAATTAACCATGCACAAATTTTTGAATTCCATTTTTTGTTTCGCGAAAAAAAAAAAAAAAAATTGGGATTACCGCCAAAAGCGTCCAGTTTTAGTGTGAATCATTTTTCCGTGTACAATAATGTTTAGTCGCATTTGTGCATGGTTATTTTAATAAAATATGCTAGGGGTTTGCCGAGAGTTTATAACAATGAAATTGGGTTAAAATAGAGACGGTTTAGTAGCTAACTGTGAAATCGATTGGCGTCGCTAGTGTGCCCTAACCCGTACACCATTAAAGGTCTTTACTTCACGAGATTACATGCATACACGCTGGCTATTTTGTGGTCATCCTTTCCGTGAAGTCAACCTATATAGCATTGCCGCCGCTCATGGACACCCGCGAAACATTCATGGAGTCACAGTGCGCTGTCAACCATTAATCCCCCTTTCCAATTCCAATATGAATGATAAAATAGTCTATAGCTTATTTATCTAAAATCATCATCATCATCAGCCCATTTAGTCCCCACTAGCTTGGTCACGGACCTCCCTCAATCACATGAGGGGGTAATTGCCCATAAACTCACACGCTTGGCAAGAGCGGTGGTTGCGATGGTTTTGATATACATGCAGATTTTTCCTTCTCTGGTGCTGATGATCTGGCCAGCAGCTTTACCTTTAGTATCCTTTTTACACAACCTCTGGTAAAAGGGAGGGTGGCCTATTCTACTCTGCCGGGGACCAAGCGGCTATCTCTAAATATACCGCAATACATTTAGATGAATCACAACCAAATAGTATTATTTTTTCGTATAATATTCATTAGTAGAGTAATTAGTTAATGGTAGTTTTGCCCAGGGCATAATTTTTGCTCTCGGAAGAGGGACGCTTGACATTCCGACCTATCAAAATGAGCTAGTAACTATGGCTTGAACAAAACTAAAATCGGTTTATTTTAAAACTAAAATATCGAATACTTTAACAATTTGCAAATATAAGAGAACAAGGTAACATAATTAAAAACAAATAATTTATTTTAAAATTAAATCACACAATTGATTTACAAAGGTCTATAGCCGATCACGTCCTCGTTAAGTCAATGAAAAAACTTTTAATTACTCTTGGTTAAAGGCAATTTCACAAGAACTCTGAGGATATGTTAACAAATCGTACAAAAAAAAGTTTTACGATAATAAAATTTTGTTTTACGACAAAATATTTTTTTTCTTTACATTCTGATTCTTTAGTTTAGTGAAATGCCTTTTTTTTTCCCTCCGTAGATTTGTAAAAGTACTGGCTTCGTGGGCTTACTAATTAAGAACCTTTTCTTCTAGATTGTGCAATTATAGCACGCATTTAATACTCGTAGATCTGTCGCTACTGCTAATTTAATTAGCGATATTATACGTTATTTTTTATCGTTTACCTTTACTTATTTATTTTAAGTTATAACACTACAGAAGACAATCTAATATGTTAGTATATAAAAGGTTTAAGGTTAAGTACATATTACTATAGTGACAACCATGTTGCAATACGCGCTACTTATTCTATTGTCAGTTATCATATTAAAAGTTCGATCATATTAAAAAAAAATAGAGTTAGCATTCCGAAAACCTCAGATTGATAGGTATCGTTGAATAAATATATTCAAGGCATGTTAAATCACAGAACAAGGGAACAAAGTCACTTTTCCATACCAAAATAGATGATCCACCCTACCTATCTTGCTAAATGGCTGTTTTGTCGGTGAATAAAAGATACAAATTTTGAAATTGTGTAAATTATTATCAGCTATCCAATCAAATGTTCAACAGTGGATGACATAATTATTCTTTTCATCATGTGATATTTGGCAACGCGTAGATACGATCAAACTCTGACGAATGAAGTCGCTTGGAACAGCGGATTTAACAAGCGCGCTGCCAACCTTAGAAAACTCCCTTTTTCCAACGTTCCTTCACAACATTTTATGACATAAGCTTATTATTTATTGTAGAATTATTTTCAAGAATCAAAAGTTTATTATAAATTTAATTCGTATTACATTTACTCGATTGCTATGTAGTGTAACATCCTATAACAACGGTACAAGAGATTAGACAGTAAAATGGCTCATTAATCCCACATAAATCAAGGAAGTAAAACAGTAAACAACACGTTTATTGTATTAAGATGGAATAATCAAGTATTGTGTTTCAAATGTGTTGTGTTAAGTTGAAAACTAAAACTTGCTTGAGATATGGATTGGTTTTCGATATACTTATAAATATACCTCCATCCAAATTTTCGTACTAAGGCGGCCAATCTCAACGATCAGCCACTAAGCGCAAGAATTATATGATGGTGCCAATTATGTGCGCAAACACACATGCTTTGACTATCTTGTAGAACTCCGGGCTGAACACAGAATTTTCTATTTCTTAACATACAAACCCGGAGATCGAATCCTAGACCCCAAGCGCAGCCGTCGCTTTAAAGTACGACAGCACTACTCGTACCTACATACTGCGCCACGTGAGGCAGTCGTCAACTTATAATCCCCTAACCATGAATAACATTGTTGCATAAAATTATTATAAATAATAATAATATCTGCCCTTACGTGCCAAAAAGATGTTATTTTTGACATTTTTTTATATACTAACAACAGTTACTCCCCCTTTTCTTGTTTTTCTATGCGACGCCGAACCAAACTACTTTCCGGTTTAGGCCGAAACATATCAAGAAAAAAAACACTACTTTAAAATTATAAATCATCGAGGAATTAATTGGGGGTACTTGTGTGTCAGGAATACAAAAAAAAAATAGTCAGAAGTCGTGTTGTTTCGAAAAGTTCTTTTTATACTATTTCGGGACTGAACATTTTTTCTTTTTCAAAATCATAATCATTATTTCATGCCAATAGACGTCCTACTGCTGGACATAGGCCTCCCCCAAGGTTCCCACAAAGATGCGGTCCCAGCGGCCGCCGCCATCCAAAACGGATTCCTGCGAATCTTCACGTAGATCGTTGGTCCACCTTGTGGGGAGCCTGCCACGGCTGCTACTTTCCTGTACTGACCTCCACTCGAAGGACCTTTCCGCCCCAACAAATACGATTCAAAATATTTTTGGGGGGGGGGGGGGGGAAATTAATATCAATAGAGCTGTGGATTTTTGTACTTAATTAAATAAAATCAAATTAACATTTAGTTAGGGCTACTAAACCGATCTATTTTAAACAATTGTGGAGCTCCAGCTCTAAGCAACATTTATTCCTATTTTTAATTTTATAATTCTGCTCCTTTTTGAACTGTTTTTGCACTTAAAATGGATTTACGCCATAAGTGGTCGCTTTTGGCGTCTATTCAAAATTCAGTACAAAGCAAACTAAAAAGATAAGTATAAGTATTAAATAAATAGTTTAAGTATTTCCAATTTATTAAAAGCTTAGTGGCTAACAATTTACATCAATTGGCGTCGCTAGTGTGCCTAAGGAAATTAGTATGGAATCGGGTCAATGTATAAGATGTTGTATGAATTTAATTAGGTACTTGACTCGAGAATTTCAATTTTTTTTTTTAACGAGGTTTTGCAGTAGCAACTGTGGCTCCAGCTTGTGAAGTGTAACAGGCGATTACCATACTTAGATTAACCAAGATTTGAGTTAATCTAAGTTAGCATTAGGTACATACCATGGACCACCCTCTTTCTTACCGAGGTGTCGTAAAAGGTGACTTAGGTAAAGCTGCTGGCATGATCATCACACCCGAGAAGGAAAACTCTGCATTTATATCAAAACCCTCGCCAACCCCGTCCTGCCAAGCGTGGTGAGTATGGCAATTATCCCTGCATTGTGGATTGAGGGAAGCCCTTGCCCCAGCAGTGAGACTTAAATGGGCTGACGATGACATACCATGGACTGTCGAATGATGACATACCAAACGATCATTACATAAACGTTTATTTTCTTTTTATGTGAATAGTCTGCAGACGAGCAGACGGATCACATGATGGTAAAGTGATTGCCGCCGCCAATAGACAACCGCACACCAGTGGAGTCACAAGTGTGCTACCAACCTTTAACCCCTTTCCCCAGGATTGGGCCTCCGATACCTCACTCAAACAGCGAAACTATAGTAGAGACAATGATTAACGCCGGTTTTCTGTGAGGCCGTGGCATGACTCAGATCGAGCCGCACAACTCTTGCCAAACGGGTCTTCTCCCACGGTTCAAACATATGGAGTCTATTTCAAATGAGCAAATGAATGAGAAAGAATAATTTTATCAAAATTCTCACCAAACCAACTTTTTTTTTCGCCACAGAAACATAAAAAGGGAGGTAATAACCAACTCCGGAAGTTCAAAAAAACGCAATATTGCCAACAGTTTTTACAAAGTAACATCCTCCATTATTCCTTGTGCAAGCTCGACCATCTCCGCTGTGAGTCAGTACATTGTTTGTGTGGATCCTTCGAAAACCGCGTACGTCATGCTAATGTTTAAAATTCGTACGAATCGTCATTTCTGTTTATAACTTAACAAATGTACATACATGACTGATTAGTTGGCTTCAAATTGATATATCAGGGTTTAGAAACTGAATTCCCTGAAGAAATAGAACAAGTTACTTACATGGAACAAATAAAAATCATAATTAGATAAGAAGATAATGAGGGGTAAGTGGACAAAGGTGTTATCTGTCAAAACTGAAGAATCGACTTTTTTTGGATGAACATAGGTTTTAAGCGATGATAAAATCGACTAATGAGCTCGACACAAGCAAATTTGTGCGTGTCAAAAATAAAGACCTTAACAAAGGTGGGTATCTTGACAAGCATCATACATTCAGGATTCAAAGTGGTATGAGCAGATATATTTTTTAAAACCATTTACAGTACATACGTTTGAATAGTAAACTCGTATCAAATAATAGGTGTTTTGCATTTCATATTATATTTAAAAAATAATAACAAAGAGGTATAAGGCGATAGACGGCAAAGGACTTACCCCTAACTAGCAACGCCAATCGATTTAAATGTTCGCTACTAAACCGGATCTATTTTAAACAATTGTGGAGCTCCAGTCTCTAAGCAAACATTTATCCTATTTTTTTATAATTCTGCTACTTTTTGAACTGTTTTTGCACTTAAAATGGATTTACGCCATAAGTGGTCGCTTTTGGCGTCTATTCAAAATTCAAGTACAAAAGCAAACTAAAAAGATAAGTATAAGTATTAAATAAATAGTTTAAGTGTTTTAAATTTATTAAAAAGCTTAGTGGCTAACAATTTACATCAATTGGCGTCGCTAGTGTGCCCTAAGGAAATTAATATGGAATCGGAGTCAATGTATCAGATGTTGTATGAATTTAATTAGGTACTTGACTCGAGAATTTCAATTTTTTTTTTTAACGAGGTTTGGCAGTAGCTTAACTGTGCTCCAGCATTGTTGAAGTGTAACAGCGATTACCAAACTTAGATTAAACCAAAATTTGATTTAATCTAAGTTAGCATTAGGTACATACCATGGACCACCCTCTTTCTTACCGAGGTGTCGTAAAAGGCGACTTAGGTAAAGCTGCTGGCATGATCATCAGCACCCGAGAAGGAAAACTCTGCATTTATATCAAAACCCTCGCCAACCCGTCTGCCAAGCGTGGTGAGTATGGCAATTATCCCTCATGTGATTGAGGGAAGCCCGTGCCCCAGCAGTGGGGACTTAAATGGGCTGACGATGACATACCATGGACTGTCGAATGATGACATACCAAACGATCATTACATAAACGTTTATTTTCTTTTTATGTGATAGTCTGCAGACGAGCAGACGGATCACATGATGGTAAGTGATTGCCGCCGCCAATAGACAACCGCAACACCAGTGGAGTCACAAGTGTGCTACCAACCTTTAAACCCCTTTCCCCAGGATTGGGCCTCCGATACCTTCACTCAAACAGCGAAACATAGTAGAGACAATGATTAACGCCGGTTTTCTGTGAGGCCGTGGCATGACTCAGATCGAGCCGGACAACTCTTGCCAAAGCGTGGCTCTCCCACGGTTCAAACACATGGAGTCTAATTTCAAATGAGCAAATGAATGAAGAAAGAATAATTTATCAAAAATGCTCACCAAACCAAACTTTTTTTTTCGCCACAGAAACATAAAAAGGGAAGTAAATAAACCAACTCCGGAAGTTCAACGCTAATATTTGGCAACATTTTTACAAAGGGAACATCCTCATTATTCCTTATGCAAGCTCGACCAATCCGCTGTGAGTCAGTACATTGTTTGTGTGGATCCTTCGAAAACCGCGTAAGTCATGCTAATGTTAAAATTCGTAAGGAAATCGTCATTTCTGTTTTATAACTTAACAAATGTAAGACAGGACTGATTATTTGGCTTCAATGATATATCAGGGTTTAGAAACTGAATTCCCTGAAGAAATAGGAACAAGTTTACTTACATGGAACAAATAAAAAATCATAATTAGATAAGAAAATAATGAAGGGGTAAGTGGACAAAGGTGTTATCTGTCAAAACTAATGAAGCATCGACTTTTTTGGATGAACATAGGTTTTAAGCGATGATAAAATCGACTAATGAGCTCGAAACACGCAAATTTTGTTACGTGTCAAAAATAAAGACCTTAACAAAGGTGTTATCTGACAAGAATTCATACATTTCAGGATTCAAATGTGGTATGAGCAGATACGTTTGGAATAGTAAAACTAGTATCAAACAATATGTGTTTTGCATCTTCATATGTATATATAAAAAAATAATAAACAAAGGTGTTATAAGGCGATGGACGGCGAAGGACGTACCTCTAACTAGCAACGCCAATCGATTTGAATTGTTAGCTACTAACCAGATCTATTTTAAACAATTGTGGAGCTCCAGTCTCTAAGCAAACATTTATATTATTTTTTTAATAATTCTGCTACTTTTTGGACTGTTTTTGCACTTAAAATGGATTTACGCCATAAGTGGCCGCTTTTGGCGGCTAATCAAAATTCAAGTACAAAAGCAAACTAAAAAGATAAGTATAAGTACAATTAAATAAATAGTTTAAGTGTTTTCCGAGAAGCTTAGTTCCTAACAATTTAAATCAATTGGGGTCGCTAGTGTGCCCTAAGGAAATTAGTATGGAATTGGGTCAATGTATAAGATGTTGTATGAATTTACAATCATTATTTATTATCTTCTTGTTACATCATTCTGCTAATAACTCCAAAAATAGTGTTAATTTTCAAAAATCTTTAGTTCAAGGGTATACTTGGAGCATTGGACACGGTCGCCATCAAACAAACGATCGAAACAGTCATCAAAGTGATACCTAATGATAATGGCCTACATTAACATACCGTGGGAGAGCCAAGCTTCGGCACTGAATGGGCCGGCATCGACCGGAGTCATACCACGGCCTCACAGTAAATCATTTCATTTCATATAGGCGGCGGCAATCACTTAAAAAAATATGTATAAACTTCGAAAATGAGAACAAAAGATATAAGAAAAATAAACAGTTGTGAATAAATATTTTTTCATGGTATTTCAGGCATTTGAGCGTAACTAATACTCTAGCGAGTATTAGTTACGCTCAAATACCTGAAATACCTTAATTGCTTCTTGTTTGTGATTAAGAAATGTAGTGTTTAAAGTCGTATTATGTAGGACGTTAATTACGAATATTAAACGTATAATAATTATGACTTCATACCCCTTTTATCAATTACATAGTGACCTGAAGAGCAATTCTCGTACACTCGAGATTGAAGTCGAACATGGTTCCCTTGGCAGGGTCAAAATATACGTTTCGGTATTCGGTGAATAACGTTTGTACATTCCTTAGCCGCAATCGGACAAAGGAATTCAATATTTTGAATAAATCACAGCGCAAAGCAATACAGAAATAATATTGTCATACACGCTCTATTGAATTGAAATTGATTCAGTCCTCCTAAGGGGATCGTATATAATGATGTGTCGCATTTTACTATTCGAAGCGAAATTCTTAGAAGTGTGACTTTCTCTGTTGAGTTTCATTTTATCAAAGTATTCAGGCTTGGAATCATTTTAAGATAGGAAATTTGTTTAAAATAATAAGTTCTTAAGTACTACATGGGCTGAAATATCCTCGAGTGGATGCCACGTACAGGAAGTCGCAGCCGTGGCACGCTTCCCACAAGGTGGACCGAAGATCTGGTGAAGGTTGCGGGAATCCAATGGATGCGGGCGGCACAGGACTGATCTGTGTGGAGAACATTGGGGGAGGCCTATGTCCAGCAGAGGACGTCTATTGGCTGAAATGATGATGGATGATGAAGTACTACATTAATTATCAATGTACTTGTTAGGTTCGTACAGTTATTAAAATCAATCAATTTATTTTCTGATAAAGTGGTTCATAAGGTTTTAAGTATAAAAATAATATTCACATAAAAACACCGTAAATTGTCGTGAAAAACATTCTATATACCTAACTATAATAAAAAACTTTTTTATGGCTTGCTGTTGCTCTTACGAGACGACTCTGCCAATGTCAAGTCATTAAAGAGACACGTTTCTTAGAAAATTGGTTGAGTAATAATCTTGGTTCTCTTCAATTAATTGAGTTTGGGTTATTATTAAGCACCACCTAAAACAAACAAAACGTACACTGACATACATAGGTATTTAGACATCACAAACTTTGTTAATTGGGAGATTCATAGAAATTGTTACTATAATCTTATATTATAGTGTACTTATTGTACTGTTTGCTGTTGTTGTTTCATGCCTTGTATTTTCTTTTTGTGCAATAAAGAATATCTATCTATCTATCTATTATACAATTTGATATAGCTACATAAATATTCAATATAACGCGAGAACCAAAGGGAAAGGAGTAATATAAACTTATGGAAGATCAGAAAGGCACTTCAATGACATTGACATAGGGGCGTTGTGCAACATTTTTATATCAAAAACTGTCAAAAGTAGTGACATTTGTAACGGAAACCGCATTAGTTCCAACTTTTGCCACGTGTCAAATAACCGTGTTCGGTCTGTAGGTACGGACGTAAAATAATTGGAAATTGAATATTTGACACACACAATGAAAAATCTACCCAATATATGTAACTGAAGCAATAAATGTTTGATTGATTGAACAATAAACATGTAGCTACTTGTAATGAATCCTACAAAAAAAGAAAATCGTCCGCCGAGCCGGGTGTTATTGACTCGGGGACCGTGGCCGGGTGTACAATCTTGGTTTTTCGTATATATCTCAAGTCAGTCTGCGAAATTTGCTTTCGCAATGTAGAATCGTATGAGAATTCCGATCTTGTATGGAACTGTCAGATTAGCGACATCTGCTGCTGGTAAGATGGTACTGGTGGGCGCACTTCTTCCAACAGACGATGGTAGGTGTTGCCACAAACATACGGATAGATGAAAAAAAACTAACAAAACATTACAAAATCAAAGGTGTACGTACATTTAGAACAAAAAAGTAGAATAATGAGGAACAGCAAATACACAATAGATTGAATAATCCATAATATAGTCATTATAATTTTAATTAATCAGTCAATCATAGTCAATTGATAATCCAAATTGATAATTAGGTGACAAATGAGATCAAGGACAAATATTTATTACCCGACATGAGGTGGTCTGTTCATAATTTTACAAAATATAACTCACAACAGTTAGGTGTTAATTAAGTAGGTAGGTAAAATAAAAATAGTAAAATCAGGAATAGTTAAATGTTTATCTTTTAACAACTTACTTTACTACTTTAATTTTTTAACAACTCTAAATCTTTATAACACTACCTAGCACGCATATCAAACAGTTGATATTCAGCACTGCAACCTTAAATTGCTATAAAAGTTGATGCAAAGTAAATTCAGATTGTATTGGTGTCTTGGTTTCATAGTGCACTGGTGTCTAGAAATTTGTTGGAACAGGTAGTTAATATTTACAGTAGGTTATTGATAGATTAAGTTTTTGGTTAAATCAGTGAAATAATGGGATCTCGAGAATTAATTCATACATAACTTCATGTATTGACCTGATTCCGTACGAAGTACCTGTAAGTAAGACCTGATTCCGAGGGCTGCGCGGCGTGTTCTCCTGTTATTTTTAAATGTATATCGGTAAATTTTTGCAAATATATTCGGAAAAGTGATCAGTTTAACGCTAAACTAAGTACCACCGAACTGTGCAGTAAAACCACTCTTTAAGTGCATCTGTGAACGTGTAATCATTCAAAAAACATCTGGATGTTTTCTGTTAACGGAGACGTGTTAGAATAATAACACCGTCCCGATTATCCTTTCCCGTCCCGATAGTACCTTATTTTTGCTGGGTCAGAGATATCTATCCCAAGCTTTTCTTATTCATTCACTATTACTAGTCCTTCTAAGATAAATAGTCTTACGAGTGGTAGGGTGCCTTACTCTCTTCTCTTTACGCTGTTAGCCTCACGACTGAGGATCGCGAACCGTCTTTGAACTTTACCTTGATTGAATTCTTCCATCAGCGTCTCACTTTGGCAACGTAAAAGGCATTGTGAAGTTTTGAGTCCAAGGTACTGCGGGTCTAGTTATATCACAATGGGCTTCTTCCTCTTGGACGTTTACCCTCGACTTTCCTGGTAACCATCATTTGCTTCTAGATCCAGAACGCTTCGTTTCCAGCGCTCTCTTTCCCACGCTCGTGCAAACTCTGGACTGAGCTTCCAGCCGCGGTGTTCCCTGATCGCTATGACATGTCCTTTTTTAAACGAGGTTTGAAAAGAGTTCTTCTTTCACGGTAGGCAGCGGCATGACTGTGCTCCGGCATTGTTGATGTCTATGAGCGGCAGTTGCCGTTTACCATCAGATGGGCCACAAGCTCGTCTGCCTATTGTAAGCAATAAAAAAAATCACCGTCTTGTGATGCTATCTAAGTAATTCTATTACCTATTCTCGGTAAGGTAGCCTAAGGTGTCCAGATCACTCTCACATTCTTCAGCTTGCTGAATCATCAATGTAGTAATAAAAACTAATGTTTCCTTTTTTTCTTTCAGATTTAATCATGTATGCATTATATCTAATACTGATGTCAATAGCTTTACCTTGTCTCAGCCAACGGCCATTCTACGCTGGGAAAAAAACCTATAGGGTACCCTGAGATTATTTCAACCACAACACCGAATGCCGCTGAAATGTACAGTGTACTCGTATTACACATAAAGTCATTGCAAAGAGAAGACTTGCCACCAGAACTAAATGGCGACCACAGCTACGCAAACCGGCTAGACGCACTCCCGTTGCACCAACAGCCTTTCTGGTACATCAATAGAGAACATTATGACGATATGAGGAAGAATCCTAAGTCATGGCCTATGAAACCAAGAGGGTTCGATGATAATGGTCCTAATCTTAGCGTATAGTTCCTCATGATGAGTCCAAAGATTCGGAGCTCGAGGTACGCATGGACCGAGATCCAGGATTCGGAAAATCTGGATATTATAATGAAGCGACTGAAGTCTGACCTTCGCAACCATAGATAGAGGAACCAGACCAACTGGATCACGGTTGCACGTTCTGAATAATTGTCCTAAATATTATAGTTCGTCCTGACGTGTACATTCCTATGATGTAATGGTAGAAATAAGCACATAGATTTGATAAATTCAAAGTGGCATGCTCGGATTCGTACAACGATAATGGTGTATGATCATAAAAGCCTGTTATAGTCTGAACAATGAACTTGTAATGAGCCAAACAGAAAAACATATTTATAAACCAAATAACTATAATGTAGATAATATATGTGTTTACCAATACAAATAGTTTTCTTTATATGTTTTAGTCATTATTAGTAAATATTAGTGGTCTGCCCTCACTTTGCTTCCGGACTTAATTTTGCTAAGTTAGGCCCCCATAACCTAAAAAATATGTTTCAGATAGTTTCCGAAACTGTAGATACCCCCAAACGTTGAGACAATGATTCTGAATGTACAATCATATTCCACTTGATCTGGTTCTCTTGTCTAAAGATTTGGAAGGGTTGCTGAGGTCAGGCGGCAGCAATTAAATTACCAAACTTTCAGAAACCTGGATCATAGTCCAAGTTTGCTTTGCGACGGCTTTGAATTGAATGCAGCTGGATAACACACTGAGATTAATTAAACCGACTTAACTCCGTTTTAGTCTACTTCACGCAAAGTTTTTGGAGCTAATCACTGCACAGACTGAGGTAGCACACATCCTCAACGCTGTGTATGCTCCCTAAGGCAGTCATAGGTGTTGTAGATCCCGTAACAAAATGAGCCTACGTCAAGATCAAAATCCCCTTGTAATTTGAGCCAATCGACAAAGTCTGCACCGTCTTTCCTCCCTCCGCATCGAACATTTGCTTTTTTCTTTATTTCCCTTTCCTTTCAATCACATAATGTTATTGCACGTACGGTCCCAATTGGTTTAACTTTTACCCTCATACCTACTTACATAACGCCTACATTCTCAAGATGAATGTCCGTTGTCTACAAACGCCATGTAAGTATATCAATCAGCTGTCAAAACAACTTCGGTACAAGGGTCTTTTGGTATAATATATTGTCAATTTGGAAAAAAAATGATAGGTGGGAATATAAAGCGAGGAACACTTATATTTATGACTGACGTGATCTGGGTTGACACCCCGTTTCAACTGAAGTTAATACATATTTAAGATAAGAATATACGTAGTATGGAACGGCAAACAGTAAACTCTTCCTTTCCACTTGTTCAACGCTCATATACATTGACCTTTTACATAATCATTTGTCAGAGAATTAGGTTAGATACTTTGCTTTTCGCTAATTTAATATTATATTTATTGTTAAAATTAATTTGTTAATTAATTTCTTTTTTATTTTCGTTTTTGTCTGAGATACAGGATGTTCCTAGTTCAGGCAGTAAACTTAAAATTGATCCCTAGTATAAGTATCTGGTTGTTGTAATGATTTTGCAATAAAGTTTTATTATTTGTTTATTTTATTGAAATATAAATTTTGTTTCGTAGTTGTAAAGTTTTGAAATACTTACATAGGATTTAAGACAAACCATGTGTTGTCATTATGGATTTTGTGGTCCGAAATAAACACTTTTTATTTTTCTTTATATCTTCTCGTCTTCCATGAACCAGCCTTATAATACCTATTTCATTGAATAGAATTAAATAGATACTGGTTTCAGGCAGCTCTTTTATTAAATATTTTTTATTCTAAAAGTCAAAACCTAATTACTCGCAATATAACATAATTTTTGTGGCCGTGTGGTCCCCGGCAGAGTAGAATAGGCCACCCTCACTCTTACCGAGGTGTCGTAAAAGGCGACTAAGGTAAAGCTGCTGGTATGATCATCAGCACCCAGAGAAGGAAAACTCTGCATTTATATCAAAACCCTCGCCAACCCGTCTGCCAAGCGTGGTGAGTATGGCAATTACCGCTCATGTGATGGAGGGAGGCTCGTGCCCCAGCAGTGGGGACTTAAGTGGGCTGACGATGATGAACATAATTTTCTCTAATAAACTAAGCACTTGCATATTAATTACAAAAATAGTCAGATTGAACCATTTGGAAAATTAAGACACCTAATTAATGCGAAATTGATACATAACTAAGGTTAATTATAATCTTATTAAAAATAGTACTGTGTTTAGTAAAATTTCAAGGTAATTCTATGGCTGTGTTTCCACAGAAGGGGAGCTGCGCGGAGTTGAGCGGAGACCTATACAAGTGCAATAGTAATCACATTGCTCAAAATACACATCTCATCTATTTTGAGCAATGTGATTGGTAAATTTTTAGGGTTCCGTAGCCAAATGGCAAAAAACGGAACCCTTATAGATTCGTCATGTCGGTCTGTTTGTCCGTCTGTCCGTCCGTCCGTATGTCACAGCCACATTTTTCTGAAGCTATATGAACTATAATATTGAAACTTGGTAAATAGATGTATTTTGTTAACCGCATTACGATTTTTACACAAAAACCGGAAAAAACATTTTTAGGGGGGTCCCCATACTTAGAACTGAAACTCTAAAATTATTTTTCATCAAACCCATACGTGGGGGTATCTATGAATAGGTCTTCAAAAATAAATGTTGAGGTTTCAATTTTTTTTAAACTTAATACTTTGCGCAAGAGACGCTCACAAAGTGGTGAAATGTGTGTCCCCCCCTCTAAATTCTATAATAAAAGAATAATAAAACAAAAAAAATATATGATATACATTACCATGAAAACTAACAACGAAAATTGGTTTGAACTAGATCTAGAAAGTAGTTTTTTTTGATACGTTATAAACCGTAAACCGCAATTTACCTACCTTCCAAATATCTTACTTGCTGCTACTGAACCCTTCATAGGCGAGTCCGATTCGCTCTTGGCCGGTTTTTATAAGTTTCCATGCAGCTACAATACTGTGGAAATGCAGCCTAAGCTTGTAATTGTCGTAATTTAAAATGGGAAAGGTGCGCAATTTCCTTTAATACTATATTTCGATGGGACACCAGTGTGACACGACCGAGGAGGGATCAGGTGCAGGACCAACAGCTTAATCAGGGTTCAAGACCGCCAACTTCCAGACTTCCAGGGCTAACACTGAGAAATTCTTAAAAGAAAAGCTTAAGTACCTACCTAAAATTTTTGGCCGGAACCGGGGATCGAACGGGACCAAGAACAGCACAGCCTTCGCTTTAAAGTGCGAATGCACTACCCACTGCGCCAATGAGGATGAAGTTATAACATATTAAGTACCGTAATCGTAGTAAACACAGGATTGTGAAATCCGAGAAGTCTTACACTAGAGTATTTGAAAACTAATAAATTAGCTACCCTAGAATAAGATCTTGGATTCCGAAACTTTCCCAAACGTTTTCTAAACGTTGTCCATTAAAGACCATTTAATTATAAAGTAGTAGGTAGCATTAATAGTTACATTACAAATTAAAAAAAAGTTATATTGTTTTAAACTTTCATGGTCACTAACATTAGAATAGTTATTTAGAGTTGTGTGTCGAGAACAGGTGCGAGAAAATAGTGAGTTAGTGAACAGTGGTACCGCAGGTGCGCGTAGTAAAAGACTGCGAAGGAGGGTAGACCGTTTTGTCTGCCAGTAACATCTTACCCGCAAAAACTTCAGTTACTCCGTGACCATGGCGCTTGCAACAGTGCCGAAATATCGGAAACTCAAAAATAAGGTACATGGTAGAAATCTCGTAAATAACTATTCTAATAATAAAAAAAGTTAGTATGGAAAATACAACTTACATACAAAACGGCCATTTCATAGGTAATATTTTGTCCTCTGTTGTCTGATCACTGTAACACCTACTTAAGCTACTTAGAACGGCATCAGGTCAATGTATGAGATGTTGTTTAATTTAAACAACAAAAGACACTTTAAGCCCATTGTTAAGAACTAATGGTTAGTTCTCATAGCAATCAAGGTCGGGATAAGATAAATCATAAGCTTCGCTGGCTCCGAATAGTGCCTTATATTGGCGGCGGTACTTGAAAATCGGAGAATAGAGCGCAATTATTTCTAAGGGGAAACGAGCTTTATTGTTGGAGACGCAAAGTTTATAGTTGATCATTTTTGTTCAGTTTTACGTGTTGTCATCATTTTTGTTGGTAATTGTATGGTCGTTATCAGGATTTGTGTAAATTTAGAATGTTGGTATCTATTTGTTTTCAAATCTTTAGCTTAGAGCTTTTAGAGACTGTAAGTTATTCTTTTCGTTATAATAACTATTGCTAGATCAGATGAATCTTGGTATAGATGTGAAACGTATAGAAAAGAAAAAAAAATTAAAATATTTAATAAGTTACCACAAAACCTTGTTGAGTTACCAATGCCTAAATTGAAAGCATATGTTAAAAATGATTTCATGGCAAAAGCAATTACTTAAGATTACTTAAAGACAGACAAACTGTTTGCCTACACCCACGATAGGTACTTATAAAAATTTTGGAGATTAAAAAGAGTAACTGGCGAGTTTCTTGCTGGATCTTCTCGGTGGTAGAATCACATTATATTTATTAATTTCTTTGTATATTTTTTTGTATCGACATATAATATGTTTAATTTTTTCATGTATGACAATTTGGAAGAGCTGTATACAAGCCTATACAAATAAAGTACTTATAAATTTAGCGATGTTAGGTCAGTGGGTTAGAACACGCCTTTTATAGAGGGGGGTCGTGGTTCGAATCCGAGCATGCATCGCTGGCTTTTCCAAATCCATGTACGTATTTCTACCATAAGTTTCTGAAACGTGTAACCATGATTCAGTTGTTCTAGTTACCCTGTTAAATAGTTGCGAAGGTCAGACGGCAGTCGCTTCATTGTGATTGTCAGACTCCCCAAATCCTAAATCATAGTTCAAGCATATCCTGCGCTCTAGAGCGACAGCTTTGGATAAGAGATGGTCTCAAGAACAATTAGCCATGTTGACCGAACGTTTAACTAGATGGCTAAACGTTGTGTAGGTAATCATTTAAGCTCAAACGTTTCGCAAAAACTTGCAGGTGGCGTACTTTTATTCGGCACTTCCATTTTTATAAACAATCATCATCATCATCAGCCCATTTAAGTCCCCACTGCTGGGGCACGGGCCTCCCTCAATCACATGAGGGGTAATTGCCATACTCACCACGCTTGGCAGACGGGTTGGCGAGGGTTTTGATATAAATGCAGAGTTTTCCTTCTCTGGGTGCTGTTGATCATGCCAGCAGCTTTACCTTAGTCGCCTTTTACGACACCTCGGTAAGAGTGAGGGTGGCCTATTCTACTCTGCCGGGGACCACACGGAAATACAATTATAAACAATATTTTGACAATATTACATTTTAATGAATAAATGCTTTTGTCTAAGGGTTTAATCCCCGAACAGTACAAACATTTGTGTGCATGACAATGTGTCAATACCAGTAAATACCGTGAGTTTTTTTACCGTGGAACAGCCAAGCTTCGGCATGAATGGGCCGGCTCGACCGGAGTGATACCACGGCCTCACAGAAAACCGGCGTGAAGCAGCACTGTGCTGTGTTTCGCTACCTGAGTGAGGGTACCGGAGGCCCAATCCGGGGGACAGGGGGGGGTTTAAAGGTTGGCAGCGCACTTGTGACTCCGCTGGTGTCGCGGGTGTCCATGGGCGATGGCAATTGCTTACCATCAGGTGATCCGTCGGTTCGTCTGCCTGCCTATTACAAAAAAAAAATACAAACACAGCAATATAAGTATGTATTTACAAGAGGAAGGTATTAAATGTTTATATTTGTAATTTCACTGTTGATTCTGACATCCGTAACAGGTGCTTAAGCTTCCTATCTCGTAGTCAGATCATTGTGATGTGTATATGTGAAATGTGAAATATGATTATTTTCCGATTTAATTTATTATTTATTATCCAATTCCGGCAACGCCGCTAGTATTCTGGGCACGTTGGACAATATCAGTGGGGCAGACAATTTCTTTTTGTAAATATGTACATAATTATTAGGTATCACTTTTGTTGACATGCATTTAACATATTTTTAGTTATTTAATTGTTTTAGTGATATATGTCGTAATAAAATAAATCATTTTCCGATATTTATTTATCAAGCGCAAATCTATAATCTGGTACAATCCTAGGTCCCTGTTGGCTCTGAGGGGCTGAACCAAAATCAATATATCCGTTCGGCTTCACATCATAGGTTATGGGTTTGTTCCTCTCTGCCTCCAGCACTTGCCAGTTCAGGAACCAGAAAGGCTGCTGGTCCTTGGGCAGGGAGCTCAAGTAGTTGACCAGCCGTTGATCTCCGTTCGCTTCTATGGGTAGTCTTGGAGGGGTTCCGGTGGTGACGTCATTTCCGACTCTGTAAAGATGTAACTAGAAGTTATTTACTGTTTCGAGATTTAGCACATAAAAACAACAACATTGGATCCGTTTGGTGCATCTTTTTTGACTGTTGTAGAGTCATGAATGGGCCGACTTGACGGGAGTGATACCCCCGCCTCACTGCTGTTTAGCTGCGTGAGTGAGGGTACCGGAGGCCCAATCGGGGGGAAAGGGAGGTTTAAAATTTGGCAGTGCACTTGTGACTCCACTGGTGTCACTAGTGTCCATAAGCGGTGGCAATCGGTTACCATCAGATGATCCGTCTGCTCGTCTGCAACCTATCACTAAAAAAAACTTCTAAACTTACTCAGAGTAGATATCATTAAAAATACAATTTTAATTTTAGAACTGAGTTGCGCAGTCGCACAACTCTCAGTACTTATTCCTTAAAAGGTGGTAAGATCCATGTAATACGGTTTAAAATTAAGTAAACTACCCAGATTGGAACGTAATGTCAGGGGTTTTCTATATGAACCACTTATAGTAACAGTATAATACCACTGTATTTTTACTTGCTTACTTATTACATGATAAAAGAAGTACTGTTGCCTGTTGGTCTTGCGGTTTAAGTACTGGGCCGTGATCTCAGGGTCCTGGGTTCGATTCCCGGGTCGAGCGAAAAACATAGCTTGGGCTTGCGAATGCGGATCACCAATCCGCATTTGGCAAGCGTGGTGATCAAGCCTAATCCCATCATAGTAGCGATAACTTGATTTCTATGATGGAGGCCTTTGCCCTGCAGTGGGACAGTTTATAGGCTGATTAAAAAAAAAGTGCCTCACTAAGCCCTCTAATAAAGAATTATAAAAAATCCTAAGCTCTGAGAAGATAGGTAAGTAATTATTTTGTCCTCACTCCTTAGGACGGAATTTCCATTTAGTTTTCAGGGCACTGTTGCAAGTTGTAATGAAATATTCTACTTTTACAATGGCAAGTTCTATCCTTTGATACAACATGTGCGGATAAAGAATGGGATCAGAAATGGCGGCGCATCTATTCACTTCTCGCTCGCACACTATTTGCGTCTATACTCGCACTCGTGGGTTGCGATTATAGACGCAAATAGTGTGCGAGCGAGAAGTGAATAGATGCGCCGCCATTTCTGATCTCATTCTTTATCCGCACAGGTAGTACGTGTTATATCTGGTCCTGACTGCGTCGATTGTGGGTGGTATTTATAACCCGAGGCTTTTGTTCAGAACTCTGTCTCAGCTCGAAGTCTGATAGCTCTGTGAAGAATGGTGGTTTCAAAATCTATACATAACGTGTCGGTTGCTTCACGACATTTTCCCCATAGACTTAGCACTTAAACCAGACTGAGCCTTTTCATAGAAAGCCATACTTGAAAAACCGAGCGAAGCCGTTAGTACGGGGTGACGTGTTGGGCGACGTTCTTTCTCTACGGCACCCGTATGAGATGAGAGAGATGCTTTAAGGCTGCGTCATGTTTAGTTAGATCTTTTTCACACTCTGTGACGTTTTTTCCGAAAATGGCACTTTCCGTTTAAAACGCACTTTTATTTATTTCCATGGCTTTTCCCTCACCGCTGCGCTAGTGGAAGTTGATTTGCTAAATCATAAAAAATGCTTACTTGAATGCAAACCAACGACTATTCACTGAGATAATGTCGCTCTATTGAGCTACCATCGCTTGACTCTGTTCTCTTCGCTTTTGAGATATCGTTGCAAAACAAAAAAGAATGCTAGGCGATATGGTGGAAACCATATTGCCTAGCCATAAAGGATAGCTTGGTTCCACTAAAATGCCAATAACTTTCACCGTGATAAAACAACGCTTTCATTTAAGCATAAAATATGGAAAATAACGTAATCTCGAACATGCGTCCGTTAGTCTATAGCTTACCATGACACCATGACAAGATGGATCGTTTGAATCTTTCGTAGAGGAAACTTGAAGACTAGATAATGGATGATAGATCACTTTGCACTTTTACTACAGTTCATTTAATAACATTTGACGCCCCGTTGGTCTAGTGACGCCCCGTTGGTCTAGTGGATTAAGTACCGGGCCGTGATCTCGGGGTCCTGGGTTCGATTCCTGGGTCGAGCGGAAAGTATGTTTCGAATTTTTCGAACATAGCTCGGGTTTGTGATCACCAATCCGCATTTGGCAAGCGTGGTGATTAAGCCTAATCCCATCATAGTAACGATGACTTGATTTCTATGATGGAGGCCTTGCCCTGCAGTGGGACAGTTTATAGGCTGATCATCATCATCATCAGCCCATTTAAGTCCCCACTGCTGGGGCACGGGCCTCCCTTAATCACATGAGGGGTAATTGCCATACTCACCACGCTTGGCAGACGGGTTGGCGAGGGTAGGGTATAGGCTGATACTTTACTACTTTACTTTGTCCAAATTGATTACAATAACGAGTGGAATTTTAATAAATGTTGACCTAATAGTTAAGTTATAATGAGGTATAAAACACGCCTGGTTTACGCTTTGATTATTGAGGATTGGGTCTAATTTACATAGATCGCCCCGTTGGTCTAGTGGTTCTTGAACCAGGCCGTGATCTCGGTATTATGTTTGTTAAGGTAGTATGGTTTCAATTTTTTGAACATAGCTCGGGTCTGTGATCACCAATCCGCATTAAGCAAGCGTGGTGAAGCCCAAACCCATCATAGCCTTGCAGTGGGAGATTATATATGCTGATACTTTACTTTTTTTTACAGAGAAGCGACTGTCGCAACCCATAAACAGGGGAGAACCAGACTAACCGAATGACCATGATGCAAATTCTGAATAATGGTATATTAAGAGTACTCGCTAGCGCCCTCTGAAGGGTGAGGAGGGGGAGGACACGCCGAGCAGTTGCGCGTCTCCCTCCTCTCCGCGGAGGGAGCCCACTGGTGCGTGGTACGGGGGTACCAGCACCAATATTGCACAGGCTCCCTCTGCTGCCCGATAGGGACGGCTTTATTCTCCCGTCTGTCCATATCCCCTCTCCCGGCACGTTCGGGGGAGGAACCGCCTAGTCCGCTTTACAGGCGGGCATCCACCCGAGGAATATCGTGGAGGGAGGCTTCGGCTGTATCACCATGATATTTCCCAATATGGGCGATGAGTGAGAACCGCAGGGGGTTTAGTGGGTATGCCTTTGCCTGGCTTCTCTTTAGGAGAAACCCCTGCTAAACGAGAGTCCCACATAACCTGGCTGCCACCCGGTGGCCTGGTATGCATAAGGTAGTCGGCTCATCTTTTGAGCTGGCGGCATCTCCCCTGCGAAATAAAAAAAAGAAGGTACCTCGTGCTCTGTAACGATAGTTTAGGGACTGGAAAAAGCACAATAAGACGATAATGTTCAGTAAAAGATATTTGTTTTCAAAAAAAAATACTATCCCACCTGTTATCCAAGTTTGACCCAGCTACTGTGGGGGCGGCGGCAGTAGTGGTAGTGACAATGACAGGATATCCGTAGGGCATGCTGCCTGCATACCCTGGTCTCTGGGCCGTGGCTATGCACACCAGGCACAGCAGTGACGCCAGGATACTGATGCGACAACTCATTTTGGTATCTGAAAATGGATATTCTCTGACTAAAAAATATAGATAGAGGTTTTCTGACTCAAACTAAAGTCTGTCGTACAGTCACACTATTACCACCGTGACCTGACATTTCTTGTCTGGCACTTCCTCATTGAGGAATCAACTTCCAACAGTGGCATTTTCGAACCGGCATGACATTGAAATATTTGCACCGTGTGCACCTTTCTAAAATGCCGGCAACGCATCTACACCCTTTTGGGCTGATAGCTATGGTTGGCGGTGATCACCCATCAAGTGATCCGTTTGCTTATTTGCCTCCCTAGCAACCTGAACCTGAGGGCAAGTCAAACCATTTTGTTCATGTGTGGATGTACAAAGAGGCTACAATAAACACTGTCTAGCAATCTCTTTTAAGAGCTTTCATAAACGTTCCAGTTTTGTTCATTTCAGATCTACTTACAATTATCATTTTCTAAAAACGAATAAGAACTGCTTTATGAATGCGTTTTCTTCACAAAGGTGTAAAGAACTTTTATGATTCTATGATATAATGATTCTAATTCCCTAAATACGTAGCATCACAAACTAAGTAGAAGATACTCGTAGCATAGTCGTGCTCGAAACGTGCTCGTAACGCGTTCGTTGGCTCGACTTATAAAAGAGTTCCTAAGTATGCTTTCGAATAAGAACAACTTTTTCTCCCTACATTTGTTCTAAAATAATAGCACTAATAATCTGAGCAATGGTAGGAAATAGATTTAAGGTAACATTCAGCTAAGACTAATGGCGGCATTGTTAAATTAGCAAGAAAACAGACAAGAAAATGTATTACATAATGTAAGAAAAGTAATTTTTGTGCACGGAGAAACATAACTAATATAAGCAAGCAAACAAACTCTGTAACTAGCAAATAAAGGCTCGGACCTAGAGTTTGTGGTATGTAATTAACCAATAAAAAAAAGATAACATTCAAGTATAAAATTACCGTTTGGCGATAAATTTGAATATAAGGATATGATTAAAATTCTCTCATATGTTTAATAATGTGTCTCGAGATTTTCGGAGACGTCCAGGAGCCCAATTCTTGGGACGTGATATTTTGTCATCATTCGATAATATCACCAAAACATTGTTTTTTTTTTGTATGGTTTTCAGGTGATATCCGCCATGTCTTTTTCATATCGAAATCCCCAGAATTGTGGTCTAGGAAAAGAGGGGACTAGAGAAACTGCTTCTAACCCGCAAAGTTAACGGGATAAGACCGAGAGGAAGAAGTCCAACGCGATGATCAGACCAGATCAGTACCACGCTAAGCACCTCATTCACGCCGCTGATGATAGGTCAAGCTAGCGAAAGAAATTCTGGAAAAAGTGATTCGTTAACGACCCTCAGCATTGAGTTCAATCGCCACAAGGAGGAGGAAATACCTCAGGAAACATGCCGTAGGTAAACATAACGAGCTTAAACAGCACAAGAGAATGTCAGGACAAAAATGCAGATTTTTACAACTTACCTCTGTCCCGATTTGAATAAAAAAATACATTAAGAACAAGTTCACTTACCTCAAAACTCAAGTAACAACTGACGCCGCTTAACAATGCCACCAATATCAACCAGTCACAAAACCAGAAACCACTTAGTAGTACTAAATTATATTTACAATTGTTTTTCGATTAGTTAAAACCACGTAACAGTTAGTTAAACTATCAATGTTAACACGGTCTATATCAAAGGTAACTAAACTCGTTATCACAGAAACGCTTAATTTATATCATGACAACTTTCAATAAATAGAGAGAAAGAGATAGATATAACAAATGTGGTTAAAAGGCGACAGACAGACGTCATATATATGGAATTTTTTCACAATAAACATAAGGACAACGTTATTTATAGCATGCATCTCTTGGCCTTCATTTCTTCAATATTTAGAAATTTTATTCTGCATTGCGAAACTTTTGTGGTTAAGGACGTCGAAACCTTTGGGAAAACCAGTGACATTTCATCCACATTTTGTCTTTTGTCATAATCCCATTTTTTCCATTTGACCCTCCAATCATCGTCATCGTCAGCCCATTTAAGTCCCCACTGCTGGGGCACGGGCCTCCCTCAATCACATGAGGGGTAATTGCCATACTCACCACGCTTGGCAGACGGGTTGGCGAGGGTTTTGATATAAATGCAGAGTTTTCCTTCTCTGAAGTCTTCCAATAAATATGCTTAAATTTTCTATTAAATAAAATAAACAAATGCATCAAACAATGCATACAATAATATTATATTGCGAAATTGCAGCGCATTGGGGATGTTTGCCGAATATGGGGTGGACTGTTTAAATGCAACAATGCGCAAGCGATGTGCGTCTCTCGTGCGCAGGGTTTGCGCTGGTCCCAACAGCATCCTCAGACTGTTTGCGAATCGATTTGACTGTTACTACATGAACCATGCCGCGATGATCCATGTAGTGACTGCTTAATTTTATCTCAATTTTGTTTTTTTTTTTTAATTTTTATTTAATGTAATGTAAAGTGATTAATATGAATTGTTGTAACTATGATCTCAGTTGGTCGAAATAAAATTATTTTAATTTTATTTTTTAATTAATTTAATGTTTTAATTTGTGTTACATAATCTTCATCTTCATCATGGTGACCCATTGTAAATCCACCTTGGATGTAAATAGGCCTCCCCACTCTTCTTCCACTTCTGGTTTACCCATGCCTTTTTTTTCACACATGTCAAATGCCGCTGGCCCGGAGTGCAATGGGCCGACGTCGCTGCCTTGAAGGCGGCGACTAATACACACCCACCACCGCCTGGGAGACCGACGGGTAGTGTAGATACCCACACTCCTATTTATTCATTATGATAATTTAATAGTATATATCTCATTATTATTTGATATTTTCTTCTTAGTAGATATATATACCCACATTACACATACACGTTAGGTACACAAAATACACTGGACAAGCGTCCGTGGCACTCATTCAGCTGGTCTCACTGAAAACCAGCGTCATGGCCTTTGTCTGGGCTGTGACATAAGCTGAGTGAGGGACATAAGCGGAGTGATACTAGACGTCATAACACACCATAATATTCATTTGGCACTGTCTGGACATGATTGAATATAGTTTTGTTTTTTTGTTTTCCTTTTGTTTAATTTTATGTATTTTTAATTGTTTTATGTTTTGTTTTCTGTTTGGGCCAAATTGTGTTCTGTTTACAATTGCTATATGTTCTGTGTTGTGATGTCTATAATAATAAATATTTTCTTTCTTTCTTTCTATTTCTATCTAACTAAAAAACCTGGGGCTCTTCCTTCCGTGCTCTGGAAATCCGAGTGGGGCATAGGCTCGTAGCTCAAAGCTTAGCATCACACCCCACCCACGAGCAGGAGGCACGCCAGTGTAGCCTCGTCCAGTCGTCCGTGTTTTAAAACCCCCCGGGCAGCTCTCAATGCCCTCCGCAAAACCCCACCACGCGGTGCCCACACCGCTGGATTGCGGTGCGGAAGTCCCAATGTACTGATATTTTTATTTGGACCCATTATTAGATTGGCACAACACAGAAAACAAAGCGGCTTAATCTATAATTTTGATCAAGTAAGTCATAATCGATTAATTAATTCAATAAGCTATGTTTATATAATAAAGATTAGGAAGTCCCAATGTATTGATATTTTTATTCATACCCATTATTAGATTGGCACAACATACAATACAAAGCGACTTAAACGATAATTTCAATAAAGTTTTTAACCATGGGAGAGACACGCTTCGGCATGAATGCACCGGCTCGACTGGAATGATACCACGGCCTCACAGAAATCCGGCGTGAAGCAGCACTGTGCTGTATTTCGCTGCGTAAGTAAGGGTACCGTAGACCTAATCTGGGGGATAGGGGATTTAAAAGGTTGACAGCACACTTGTGACTCCACTGGTGTGACTCGTGTCCATAGGCGGAGGCAATGTCTTACCATCAGGTGATCCGTTTGCTCGTCTACCACATAAAAAAGTGAGTCATAATCGATTAATTAATTCAATAACCTATGTTTACTTAATAAAGACTAGGAAGTCCCAATGTACTGATATTTTTATTTATATTCATTATTAGATTGGCACAACATAGAATACAAAGCGACTTAATCGATAATTTTTATCAAGTGAGTCATAATCGATTAATTAATTTAATAACTACTAAGTATTGCACTGTGACGTTTCCACTTCTTGTAAGACTAGGCATGCGAGTTGTAATAATGACCGGTTGGACTGGTATGATGACGCGTTTACTAGCGACCTACCTCACACTCCAAGAGTCGTGAGTTCGATTCCCACTCTGGAAAGACATTCGTGTGATTAACTAGTTTTCCTAAAATGGTTCCCCTTTACCACCGATCTATTGGTAGAACCGTCAGTAAACCGACTCACGGTTTTAATGGCGTCCGTTCTTATGAGTTCGCTGAGCTACTATCACTCAACTTTATGCAGTGTATAGAATAATAAGAGATTAGTTGTTCAGTCCATAGTCCTCTTGCGTCTCGTGGTGCCAGGTTTCGTACCTCACCCCACGACCTCTCCCACTATGGACGATGAGGGAGAGTCCCAGGAGTTTTAGTCGGTATACCCCCGACTTCTGCGGAGGGGAGTCCGACATAACCCATCCGTTTACAGACGGATGGGTGTGCGTAACGCATTTCTTCTGGGCCATCAAAAAAGAAAAATAAAGGACTCTTGGGTCTGAGCTCTAGCTCCACGAGTGGCCCTGCTGGTAATCAGTTCTTTCCTGATTCCAACTTCGCACGTGAAAGCGGGTTAAACCATCGCACAGCGGGGTTGCAGGCGCCATTTTTGGCTTAGGACCTGTTGATGCTGTGTCCGGCTCCGCCCGCGCGAGTTGCTCGGCGGTTTTCCAGCGGGGCGCTTTGATATCGGCATCCCCTCACAGATTGGAGCGCCTTCGGGCGCAGTGGCCGCAAGGCCCACGTTGTAGGACCTGCAGTGCAAGGTCGCAGCCAGCGGATGTGGCAGGTCGAAGTTTTTTCTGCATCGCGGAATGTCCCGGCTCCTCAGCCAGCGGAGTTGGTTTCTGCGACACATTATTGTGTTGAAAGCCTGCGGGTTTGTCCCTCACTCGCAACGGCTTGCAATCAGCAGTGTATGTGCGGGAAGGGCTGCCTGCAGAGAGAGAAGGACCTCTCGGTGGTGCTTGCAATGCAGCCAGCAGTGTGGATGCTACCCGGGAGGTTGAGTTGGCGAGCCTGTTCGCCCTGACCGGGCGACGGATAAAGCCTCCGTGGCAGTCCTCACTCCGGTCTGAGTGTTTCCTGGGCGAGGGATAGACACGCCCCAGTGTTTTTATTGGGTATGCTTCCGGACGGTCTCTGATTAGCAGGAGAGCCCTCTCAGCGTGCATAATGTGTTTTTTCACTGGGTCGTCAAAAAAAAAGGACTCTTGGGCGCCTGTGTGTGCTAATCGTAAGAGACAAAAGAATGCTAGGACATACCTGTATTTCAAGTTTCAGTATAGATTATTGCTTGGTGTAAATATTATATTAATGTACATTTAAGTTTCTGTATTTTTTTGTGGGCGGAGTATGGAGGTGTCCAGTGATATTGCAAACGATAAATGCTATTTGCATGATATTTGCGTGTTTTATTTATTTTATTACAATATGAACATATATTTTGTGTTATTGACTATTAAGTTAGTTTTAACCACCGCCAATGCGTAAAGTCCTGTTTTATTACACGCTCGAATTATTTGATTACAAATGATTGACGTGACTGACACGCCTCATTTTCTCTGCTCTTTTATCTGGTACAATTTTTTTTCGTTGTTCCTGCAGAGTAACAATACACCATTTTTTTTCCGTTTACATCCCAAAAGCCTCATAATAGGTATCGTGACCGCGTATTTGACCGTGGGAGAGCCATGCTTCGGCATGAATGGGCCTTTGACCGTGGGAGAGCCACGCTTCGGCAAGAATAGGCCGGCTCGACCGGACTGATACCACGGTCTGACTGAAAACCGGCGTGAAGCAGCACTTGACTTCACTGGTGTCGCAGATGTAAATGGGCGGCGGTAATTGCTTACCATCAGGTGATCCGTCAGCTCGTCTGCCACCTATCGTGAAATATGTCCATGAAGGATGTTAGATCAACAAAAAAATGTATGGAACAGCTGATATTTTTTTTCGCTTATGTTGTTGATCTAACATGATAAATGGACTTCATTCACGATAACTATTATGAGCTTAGCGGGATGTAATCACTGTCTGCAACTGTCGCTTTTATAAATAAAATTAGTTATAATTCTATCTTCTTCCGTTCTATCTAGTAATTCTATCTCACATTATCATTTATTTATGTACATTAGTATTTATTTATTTATGGTTATTCATTAACACGGTCGTCACTTACAACAGGTCCTGCCAGAATACCAGCGCATTTCTGTCGTGGCAGCACCATGCTGAGGCCAGGACCTGATTGACCTCACACTTCACACACGCCTACTTATTTAGAATATCTTCATTATATAACTGTGTATTTACCTACCTATCGTCTCTTCTCGTACTCACTTTTGTCTGTAGTTTCAATATGTCAATGTTACCTTACCTATGTTTTCTAATGAATGTTCATTGTTAAATTATTTATTGGGATGGTCAATAAAATGTTTCTTTGTTTCTTTCTAATCGATAAAAAATAACGGTGTCTAAATAAGATAATACAAATATCGATATTTATAACTTTAAACACCGTCATAAATTGGCTAAAAACTAATAAACTTACCCTAAATATTAATAAAACTAAATTTATCACTTTCTCTATTAGCTCAAAGTCACAACCACAAAATGCTTTATCACTTAAAGATCATAACTGTCAAAATCACTTGAGCTCATCATGCCAGCGTCCCTCAATCTCTCAAGCAAACTCAATAAAATACTTGGGCATAACTCTTGACAAACACCTAAACTTCAAAAACCATATAAATGAGGTCACAAACAGAGTACGCAAACTAATTTTTGTCTTTAAAATCTTAAGACATGTTGCAAATCCTGCTGTTCTGCAAATGGTGTATTACGCCTTATGCAGATCGATAATAACTTACTGTATTGTATGTTGGGGGGGTGCGCCAAAAACAACCATGAAACCCCTCGAAGTTGCTCAACGTGCGGTCCTTAAAGTGGCCACTTTCCGTAGTATTCTCTTTCCGACGAACGAGCTCTACAAAACCGTTAAGGTCCTGACCGTTCGCCAATTGTTCATCCTGGACGTCATTCAGTACCAGCACAAAAAGACTTCCTTTGCAGAGCTCAATAAACGCCGTAAGGACAAAATATGCCTCGTTCCCACAACGTCTTCCACCTTCACAAAAAGATTTTCTTTTTATCTGGGCCCATCTTTATATAATAAAATTAATGCGGCTATACCTATTTTTGATGTTTCCTCCTTTGAATGTAAGAGCCGTGTACGCTCCTTATTATTAACCAAAAATTATAATCAAACTGAAAACTATTTAGCAAAATACACATAAATTACAACCTACTTACCATCACTTTCTCACACATTTATACTAAAACTGCTCAATCTTCATACCTGTAGCTATCTTAATCAATTATTATTACCGGGTGGTGGGAGCCTGATGACCTGTATAACAGGTATGTATATACCTATCACGGGCATCAGTCTCACACAAACCACATCTACTGTACCTACCTAAAATACTGATGTAACCTAACTTTAAGTCATGTGTTTTGTGATGAGAAAATAAAGATTATTATTATTATGTTTGAAATATATAAATATATTCTCCCATTTTGGGGTACGCTAACAAAATTGCGGGCTTTTGGCCAAGCAAAGTTGTAGAGGAAAAGTATTATGTTGTTATGATGTCAGAATCCGATTCAAGCTGTAAAAATTTGCGGACTATCCCTGCAAGTGTTAAGAATCGCTGCTTTTTGGAGAGTTAGATAGGTGAATTTTGGCAACTGTAAATTGTTGAGACTAATATGCAACTGTTTAGGTATGACGCCAGTGGTAGACACTACTATTGGCACTATGGTTACGCGATCCATCTTCCATACTCTTTTTATTTGGTCCTGTAGTTCTGTGTATTTTCTTACTTTTTCTGTTATAGTTGATTGTATATTATTAGTATTAGGAACGGCAATGTCAATTATATATGCATGTTTATTTTGCTTGTCTACGAATGTTATGTCTGGTCTGTTGTTGTAAATTGTGTTATCTGTCAGAATGGTGCGATCGTAGTAGAGTTTGTAATTTGTGTTTTCGATGACGTGTTTGGGGGTGTACTTGTAATAAGGAGTGTGAGGGTCATTTGTGAGATGATATTTCTGAACTAGTTTCTGATGAATTATGTTAGCAAGTTGGTTATGTCTGTGGGTGTAATCGTTTTGAGTGAGACTGACGCATGCTCCTGTGATATGTTGGATGGTTTCCGGTTTATTATTGCATTTTCTGCATAGGTCATTTCTAATAGATGTGTCTTTTAGTATGAATTTCCGATAGTTTTTAGTGCTTATCACTTGGTCTTGTATAGCTAGCATGAAACCCTCACTTTCAGGAAACAGCATACCTGCTTCTAGCCATCTGTTGGAAGCCTCTTTATCAATGTGTGCTTGATCTAAATCGTGAGGGTGCCTACCATGCAACTCTTTTTCTCTCCAACGTCTATGTTTTCCTTCTATACTTTTGTGTCTGTCAATCGATTCTATATTTTCTTCATTTAAGTTAAGGGGGGTACATTTTTTATCTATTTTAGTTATTACATTATGGAGCGGGCTGTCTATTTTCTTTTGCATAAAAAAATGTCTCAAGTTTGCAATCTGTCCGTCATGCAATCGCGAGATTTCTATAAGGCCTCTCCCGCCTTCTTTTCTCGGTAGAGTTATTCTTTCAATAGCAGATTTCGGGTGATGATGCCTATGCTGTGTAAGGATTGTTCTTGTCTTGGTTTCTAACTGCAGTAATTCTGTTTTTCCCCATTTGATAACACCAAAAGAATAGGTAAGTACAGGTATTGCGAATGTATTGACGGCTTTAAACAAATTTTTACTGGAAAGATACTTATTGCACAGAGAATGTAATCTTTGGAAATATTCAAGTTTTAATTTTTCTTTAATCGTTTTATGTTCTAGTAGTCTGCCTTGATTGTACCCCAAATATTTATATATTTCTCCATTTTTCATAGCTTCAATACATTTCTGTTCCCCGAGCAGATAATTGCCCTCCACAATTTTCCCCTTCACAATGTTCAGCTTCTTACATTTGTCTAGGCCTAAATCCATTTTGATATCATGAGAGACTGTAGTTGTTTTATCTAGTAATCTTGTCATATTCTTATTTGTGTTTGCATATAGTTTTAGGTCATCCATGTACAGAAGGTGTGTCAGTTGATGTTCAGTTCGTCTGTTAATTTTAATATCAAAACCTGCATTTGATTGACTTAATTCGTTTGAAAGTGGGTTTAGGGCTAAACAAAACCAGAGCGGGCTCAGTGAGTCTCCCTGATAGATTCCTCTTCTTATTTGTATTTCGCTTGTAGAAATGTTGTCTGTATCTGTTTTTAATTTTAATGTTGTTCGCCACGATGCCATAACTGATTTAAGGAATTGAACTAATTTTGGATTTATTTTATATATTTCTAATATTTCTAGAAGCCAGGAATGGTTATTATTATATAACTCTAAGGTTTCTTTAAGGACTGACGGTAACTTAGTGGTTCAAAACGCACCTTCCACACGGGTGGCCGGGATTCAGATCCGAGCATGCACCTCTTGATTTTTCAAATCTGCATATTTCTTCTAATAGCTCGGCGGTCCGGGAAAACATCGAGAGGAAATTAGCACGTTTCAGATAGTTTTTGAAATGTGTAACCATGATTTAGTTGGTCTGGTTCCCATGTTAAAGAGTTACGAAGATGGAAAATGTTAATAGGTATACAAAATCGCTGAAACTATAGTCTCTGTAGAGCTAATATCTAAACCAATACACAAGTTTTTGTTTCATAAAAAAACATGTATTAATGAATTATAGAATATGAAAATTTCGCAGGCGTGCGCTTGTATTGTGACGTCACCGTTAAACTCATTTTTTTAAAATGATGTATCTCGGGAAATACGTGTCGTAATAATATTTTCAGCCATGCTTCTTATTTTCAACCAAGTTGATGGAGATACGGGCGATGTATTACCGGGACGCGAGTGAATCTAGTGTTGCGAAGTACTGGGACGACGATGACGTCACTTTATAACCCGTGTATTTTGAAATCAAATATCTCGGAAACTACACAACGTATCGTAGTATTTTTTTCAATCATATTATGTATTTTCAATCGAGTTTATGGAGAGCTAAGAAATAAAATTGGTAAACATTCTCCATTACCAGACTCCCCAAACCTTCAATCATGGTCTTAGAGCGACAGTTTTGGACGCAACAAGGAATTCTACGCTAAGATAGTAGGAACCTATACCACCTTATTATAAATCACGATCTAAAGCAGTGGTTCCCAAACTTATTCTGTCTACTGCCCACTTTGAGAATAAATATTTTTTTAGCGCCCCCATTTCTTCACCTATTTAAAAACCACTATAACATCAAATTAAATTAATTAATTATTGTGACCTATATATATATATATATATATATATATTTCATTTAATATACATAATATACATATATATATATATATATATATATATATATATATATATATATATATATATATATAATGTATATTAAATGAAATATATATATATATATATAACCATTTGAACTTGATTTTTATTTCCTCGTTTGTTGTCAATTCTATAAGTTCTTCTTCCAGCTGAGGTGACATCGCTGTGTTGACATTTGAAAACAGATCCAACACCCAGTCTGGTATTTCCAAGTCCAAAGCAACGACGTTTTTTGTTTTAATTAAATTTAGTTATCACCTTTGGAGATTCATGTCGTTGAATTTACAGAGGTCTGTCATGTAAGCTGTATCATTATTTGATGTTATGAGCTTGTCGTTCAATTCTGTATCTTTCCCCCTGCGCCTCTACACAACGCCCCCATTTTCTTTCTGGGTCTCTTACCGCCCCCCTTGAGACCTGCAGCGCCCACAAGGGGGCGTTATCGCCCACTTTGGGAAAGACTGATCTAAAGTTATTACCGTACTAATGCTCATGCCATCCCGTTCCAACACGCAATATTAAAAAGGGCAAGCACGAATTTCTTTATTTTTTTACATTATAGGGGACAAACGAGCAGGCGGCACCGCCGCCCATGGGTGGAAGAGAGAAAAGGGGGAAGGAAAAAACTGAGACACTAAAAAGCTTGAAAATACATTTTCTGTGAAAAAATACCTCCTCCATAAACCACGAACTAAAATGTGTAAAATAATATTTTTAACACTTTATACACTTCAAATAAAATTTTATAACAGTACACTCGAGAAAAGGTGTTACCGAAGTCGGCGCCCAATACTATCTTGTAATTTAATACAACATTCAATTATTCATTAGGGATTAGGCCGCGACTTCGGTAAAACCTTTTCTCCAGTGTACTTATAAAATATTATTTAAATAAATATAAATATTTCACACAACATCACATACATTGATCTGACTCCGAGATAGGTAGCTCAAGCACCTGTGTTACGGATATCAGAATCAACAGTTATCAATATATACACAGGATTACCAATATATTCATATAATACTTGTCTTTTGTAAATACATACTTATAATACATAGCAAACACCCAGACCAAGCCGCGTGGTTCCCGGCAGAGTAGAATAGGCCACCCTCACTCTTACCGAGGTGTCGTAAAAGGCGACTAAGGTAAAGCTGCTGGCATGATCATCAGCACCCAGAAAAAGAAAACTCGGCATTTATATCAAAACCCTCGCCAACCCGTCTGCCAAGCGTGATGAGTATGGCAATCACCCCTCATGTGATTGAGGGAGGCCCGTGCCCCAGCAGTGGGGATTTAAATGGGCTGACGATGACCCAGACCAATACAAACAAACATGTTCATGCACACAAATGCTTGTACTGTGCGGGAATCGAACCCGCAACCCTTGTATCAGAGGCAGCGTTCACTACCACTGTTCCAATCGGGTCGTCATTTGAAGTGTATAGAATAAAAATATTATTTTACATATTTTAGTGCGTGGTTTTTGATGGCGGTTTTTTTTGTGATCCTACTGCGGAGTGTTCCCGCCGCCCAGTTTGCAAAAGGCGTATTTAATTACACGCCTGAATTATTTGATTACAAACGATTGACGTGAGTGACGTCAGTTCGCGTCGCCCTCTTTGTTTCTCGGTTTAATTATGTCGAATTAATCTCACGGGTAAGCGTTATGTTAATGTTACGGGTTTGCGCTTGAGTGCTTAGCTTATTAGGTTAGCAAATCTTGTGGCTTTATAGGATTTAGGTACCATGGTGATAGTGGGGGAGCCACGCGTCGGCATGAATGGGCCGGCACGACCGGAGTGATACCACGGCCTCACAGAAAACCGGCGTGAAGCAGCACTGTGCTGTTTTGCTGCGTGAATGAGGAGGCCCAATCCGGGGGAAGGGGAGTCTAAAGGTGGGCAGCACACTTGTGACTCTACTGGTGTTGCTGGTGTCCATAGGCGGCGGAAATCGCTTACCATCAGGTGATCCGTCTGCTCGTCTGCCACATATGTCAAAAAAAAGTTTGTGACTGTCTCGTTGGCGCAGTGGGTGCGTCGTACTTTAAAGCGACGGCTGCGCTTGAGGTCCCGGGTTTGGCTGAAATTGGTACCTGATTATTTCTGTTAAGAAGTTCTCAATGTCAGCCCGCAGTCTGGAAGTTGGTCTTTTACCCCTGTGCTACGGAAAGCATGTTAAGCTATTGCTCCTGCGCCTGATACCTCAACGGGCGTGGCACACTGGTGTCCCATCAAAATATGGGGGTAAGGGTATCGAGAGTGCACTTGTATCTGCGCAAACACATGTGCACTATTATACGTCCAGCGTCGATAGATGATCGTTGGGATTTGAGAAACCGAAATATCGGTTTGCAGGACATTTTACCATGTTTTTTTTTTTTTTATATATATATTAAATGGGTTTGCACTTGACCTCATTTCACCTGATGGAAAGTGACAATAAGGTCTAAGATGTAGCGTGCTTACCCAGAAGAAGCCTATTCACTCTCGACTTAAAGACACCCAAATTGTAGCTCTCTGGGAATACAGAAGCCGGCAAGTTGTTCCATTCCTTAGCAGTTCGTACCAAAAAAGAGGAAGCGAAGCCATGTAGATAATTTATTCCGACGACCCGTTTCGAACAGTGGTAGTGAACGCTGCCTTTGGTCCAAGGATTGCCGATTCGATCCCCGCACAGTACAAACATTTGTATTCATGAACATATCTGTTTGTATTGGTCTGGGTGTTTTCTATGTATTATAAGTATGTATTTACAAAAGAAAAGTATTATATGTATACTATATTTGTAATCCCACTGTTGTTTCTGATATTCGTAACGCAGGTGCTTGAGCTACCTATCTCGGAGTCAGATCAATATATGTGATATTGTGAAATATTTATTTATTCGGAAGTACTGAATCGAATTGGACGGGGTTTTCGTCATTGGGTAACCTGTATTTTCTCATCCCAATTTTCAAGTAATTTTTCCGCGAGTTAATAAGTTACAATACATCAAATCTACTTAAATCTACTCAAACGACTTTGTTAAAAACACAATATGTAAGTACGACTAAAAAAAAGTCAATAAATAGGTAACTTTATATACTTACATTCTGCAAAATTAATCTTAAACCTAAACCACAAAATCTTGCCACCATGTAAATGTGGCATATGTTGATTAATTTGACGCGGCCTTGAGGAGTCTATTTTGCTGCCGTCAAGTGCACAAAAGCCTTTATGAACGTAACACATCTAACGAGAGTTGAAGAGAAAATGTATGAGCTATAAGCACACTGCTCTATAGACTAGCAAACCTGTGTGTTTATTGACCGTGTAATATAACGTTAGCCGTGTGGTCCCCGGCAGAGTAGAATAGGCCAGCCTCACTCTTACCGAGGTGTCCTAAAAGGCGACTAAGGTAAAGCTGCTGGCATGATCATCAGCACCCAGAGAAGGAAAACTCTGCATTTATATCAAAACCCTCGCCAACCCGTCTGCCAAGCGTGGTGAGTATGGCAATTACCCCTCATGTGATTGAGGGAGGCCCGTGCCCCAGCAGTGGGGACTTAAATGGGCTGATGTTGATGATGACGATGATGTAATATAACGGCTCGACCGGAGTAATATAACGGCCTCACAGTGTGCTGTGGTTTGCTGCGTGAGTGAGGGTACCGGAAGCCCAATCCGTGGGGAGGGGGATTAAAGGTTGGCAGCGCACTTGTGACTCGTGTCGCGGTGTCCATGGGCGGCGGCAATCGCTTACCATCAGGTGATCAGTGTGCTCGTCGGCTACCTATCACATAAAAAAAGTAAAGAAACTGCATTTAATATAGAGTCCGCGCCGTCATAGAAGTCCTCCAGCGCGCTTCAGTCGCCATCAACGTTCAAATTTGAACTCTATGTCTATATTCATAGGAAATCAAAAATTTTAGTTCCGTGTTTTTCCACGAAACTTCTTTCGTGAAACGCGCTCTAGCGAACCGCTTCCACGTTTATAATGTGGAAAGATAAAGAATGGAACTCCTTGCTGATCCTCCTTGCCGGTTTTTTTTTCCTGATCACTGTTATCCGCATCATCTTGAAGTCAACAGGCATCTTCTAGGCAAACGCGTAACATTCCTAGACCCAACCATCATTCGTCATCAGGTGACTATTAGTCTGGACAGGAAATACCAATTATTCACGAAAAATAAACCTCAAATTTATTGGAGAAAAATTGGAGTTGAGAAAAACAGAAAGTATAACTTGGTCATCTCATATATTTAAATGGGATTACCAAATTATTTGTGCAGTGAATGTATGAAGAAAGCCAGACGAAAAATCCAAAATTTAATTTTATCAGAAACTTGTGGTAGTGATCGCTGCTTCTGGTGCAAGGGTTGCGTTGCGAGTTCGACCCCCGCACAATACAAACATTTGTATTCATTTACATGTCTCTTTGTATTAGTCTGGGTGTTTTTTTATGTTTATAAGTATGTATTTACGAAAGAAAAGTATTATATGTCATCATCATCTGCCCATTTAAGTCCCCACTTGCGGGGGCACGGGCCTCCCTCAATCACATTTTTTTTTATAGAAAGGCCAATCAGGATGACCTCACTCCGCCTGATGGTAAGCGGCCGTGAAATCCAAAAATGAGGCTGACAGGCTCAGAAGAACTAACAAAGTACCCATTGTGTCTGCCATCCACACCCTAATGGCCTGCTGAGATGCCGTTTCACGCCCCGCCTAAAAGACCCCGGATTGCATGAAGGAGGAAACACATGAGCTGGGAGGGCATTCCATGCCTTGATGGCTCGGGGCAGGAACGAGGAGCAAAACCTCTTGGTGCGCGCCGCCATTGTCTGGATGGTATGCGGATGGCAACGCTGTCCAGCACGTGTTGTTCGGAAGTGGAAAGGGGAGGATGGGATAAGTTGAAATAACTCATCAGAGCATCCCCGTTATAGTGGCGGTAGAGAACACTTAGACTGGCAATGTCTCTACGTAGCTGAAGAGGTTCTAGGGACTTAGTCACCTCATAATCTCCAACAATACGGATAGCACGTCGCTGCAACCTATCGAGAGCCTCTAGCAAGTACTTAGCAGAACCATCCCAGAGATGGGAGCAATATTTCACACACGGGCGTACCTGTGCCTTGTACAAGAGACAAAGCTGCGCCGGAGTAAACTACCGTCTCACTCTGTTCAGAATCCCGAGTTTACGGGAAGCAGTTCTTATTACATTCTCGATATAGTCCCGTTGATTTAGGTTGCTACGAACACCGATGCCAAGGATGCTGAAACTATCCTGTATTGGTAAAGGGGTGTTCTGAAGAGTGGGATAGGATAGGAAAGGTGACACCTTAGCAGAGAATACACACACCTTTGTTTTCTTAGCGTTAAACTCGACAAGATTGCTGGCACCCCATTTGGAAATGCGGTCCAGGACCCCGTCGATCTCAGTAACAAGAAGATTTCTCTTTTCCACATGAGGGGTAATTGCCATACTCACCACGCTTGGCAGATGGGTTGGCGAGGGTTTTGATATAAATGCAGAGTTTTCCTTCTCTGGGTGCTGATGATCATGCCAGCAGCTTTACGTTAGTCGCCTTTTACGACACCTCGGTAAGAGTGAGGGTGGCCTATTCTACTCTGCCGGGGACCACACGGCTATTATATGTATATATTTATAATCCCACTGTAGATTCTGATATCCGTTACACAGGTGCTTGAGCTACCTACCTCGGAGTCAGATCAATGTATGACGTTGTGAAATATTTATTTATTTATTATTTATCTATCTAACCATGTAGGTATGTGATGTTGTTGTTATTTTGAACGACCGTGTGTATCACTCGTTAAGTCTTGACAAGATCATTTCGTTTAACTGACGAAGTTTATCTTGTGTTGGCATATTTGGATTTGTTAATTAGGAAAGGTTCCTATTAAAGCTGTGTAAAATCATTAGAGGTTAAGCCCACATTACGGTTTAGGTAAAGACAGATACAACATTACCTATGAAACACGTTTACATTAATAATGTGATTTATGTAATGTGTTTGGCTGTGGGAGAGCCACGCTTCAGAATGTATGGGCCGGCCTAACCTGAGCAGTAACCTGCTTTGCCTATTATAGAATATTTCATTTGTATAGACAAGAACTACTGATATATAAAAAAAAACTGCGAAAAAAACCGCCTTCAAAAACCACGAACTAAAAAGTGTAAAACAATATTTTTAACACTTTATACACTTCAAATAACAAAGGTGTTACCGAAGTCGGCGCCCAATACTATCTTGTAATTTAATTCATCATTCAATAATTCAACAGGGATTAGGTGCCGACTTCGGTAAAACCTTTTCTCGAGTGTAAAAAATATACATGACGAATTGAGAACCTCCTTTTTTGAAGTCGGTTACAAATGAGTGCATTATCCAAACAGATTTTACGTTACAGACTTGGCTATAACCATAATTTATATGGTTTTTTTAGTTAAAGCAAGTTTTTGCAATTTATTATTAAGTAAACTTAAAATTTTTTCGACAGTCACGTCACGTCACGACACGTTGGCTTACGGCGAAGCAAAAAGCACTTACAAAATTCGTCGACAAACTAAGGTCTGCGGTAGCTTAGTCGATAAAGCAATTGCAAGGCTAGCAAAAGGTTCAAGTTCCACCCGAAGACTGTCGAATTTTTTTAAGTGCATTACTTACCATTAGTTATGTTGCAATATTATGCATTATTTAATGACCAATAATTATGTGCAACAAAATTTTGAATTGATATTTAGAAGTCGTAAGTTGTTCAACTTTTTGAACGCGAGCCAAGCCCTGTCTTGGTTGTGCGTAGTATCTTCCAACTTTTACGACGAAAAGATACGTTACTTGGCACCATTTTTACACTGAATGCGTTTTTGATGGGGTGTGTTATTTTGCATCTCAGGTTTATTGTGAAAACTAGTGGTGAAATAAACACAATGTTATAATGATGATTATAATAAATTAGACAAAAACTAATTACTTATTTGGAGATATTTACTCAAATTTGGCTTTTCTAGGGATTGCGATGTTCGGACGACAGTCGCTTCATTGCAATTGTTGATGCTTTTACTATGATCAGGTGGGTTCAGGACGATATTCAATGAAGAACTTTATTGTCTTGAATAAGAATACTGAATTTAATTTTAAAAACAAAGGAAATTTACAACTGGTTTGTAAAACAATAGAATTAGGATGCCGCGGCCTTCCGTGTCTGGATCCGAATTGAAAAGCAGTGTCGTTGGCGGCGCGCGCGCCGCCCTGCCGTGTCGTCTTCTTCCGTCCCACCCCCCGCATGCGTCCCTCCAAGTTTTCCTAGTTTGCCGCCGCTCGCGCGCGGCGTTGATGATGCGTAAACATGCCCCCGGCCTTGGAAGCATTCGGTTCCAACGAAGAAATAAAATAATGTGATTGTTTCGTGTCAGCGTTATCGCAGCAGTGGGCATATGCGTGGGAATGTTCGCTGAATTTCACCAATCTCCGTCTTTATGGTCGCGACTCGTGTGATGCCGTCTTTGCCTGCATGAGTGCGTAATACCCGGCCAAGGCGCCATTTCAGGGGTGGTAAATTATCCTCCTTGATCAGAACTAATGCCTCTGGGGTTATCTGCATTGTGTCCTTGTTTTCCTGCCACTTAGTTCGTTTTTGAAGTTCTGATATATACTCCTTTGACCACCTTCGCCAAAAGTGCTGCCTCATCTGCTCCACACGATCGTAACGGGCGAGACTTTGTGTGGTCGTCCCGGCGAGGTCTCTGCAAGCAAACGCAGTGAGCGGTCGGCCAATCAGGAAGTGGGCAGGAGTGAGAGGGTTAAAATCGTTAGGATCTGTGGATAAGGGTGACATAGGGCGAGAATTAAGAACAGCTTCGATTTGAGCTAACAATGTGCTTAGTTCCTCGTATGTGAGGTTGGCGTTACCTAAAACACGACGCAAATGGAACTTACAGGACTTGACTCCTGCCTCCCACAGACCACCAAAGTGAGGCGAATAGGGTGGAATAAATGTGAATTTAATTGAATGACTACTTGCAAAATTAACGATGTCTTGATAATTGTTATTTAAAAATTCAGAGAGCTCTTTAGCGGCTCCTACGAAATTCCTACCGTTATCTGAAAAGATTTCGGCTGGTTTACCACGACGAGAGATAAACCTTTTTAACGCGAGTAAATATGCTTGAGATGTAAGATCTGTAACCAATTCTAAGTGAATCGCACGTGTAATAAAGCAAATAAATAAACAAATGTAACATTTTACTAGCTTTGCGCCTCTTCCCTTACGGTTTAGAATGAACAATGGCCCGGCGTAGTCCACACCGCAACGAATGAAGGGATAACCTTGTTCGATTCTTTTATTAGGCAAGTTTCCCATCTGAACTTGGTACGGTTTAGCGTTCATGCGGATGCATTTAATACAGGTACGTACTATTTGTCTGGCTAGATCACGTCCCCTAAGGGGCCACCAACTATCTCTAATTGAAGCTAACAGCAACTGGGGCCCTGCATGAAGCAGAACCTGATGCTGATGATGGAAAAGAAGCTTCGTAAAACTGTGTTTGCTGCACAACAACAATGGATGCTTCTTTTCGTAACTAAATGAGTCCGAGTTAGATAATCGACCACCAACTCTTATTAAATTATTTTTATCTAGGAAAACATTTAGATTTGAAATGTTACGCGGAAAATTAACACAACGTTCAGCCTTTAATTCATAAATTATTTTAGAAAACGATTGCTTTTGACATATACGGGTTAAAGTCATTAATGAATCATCCAATTCATCTACTGAAAGCGGACCGTCACGCTTAGAATTTTTTATACGACAGTTATTCAAAAAACGTAAAATATATGCAGTTACCCTTATTAATTTATTGTATGATGAAAATCGAGTAAATAAAAAATTGTCCGATTCACTTTGTATCGTCATGGTCACCCGAGTTTTATTTACTTCCGGTAACTCGTGATAATTTTCTAAGTCGATATTGTTATCATGCTCCCATTCAGCGTTAGGCTCGTGCAAGAATACCGGCCCGGTCCACCACAGGTGCGAGCAGGACAACGCATCGAGGTGCACTCCGCGTGATAACAGGTCAGCAGGGTTTTGTTTACCTGCGACGTGCGCCCACGGTAAATCACCCGTCAATTCATTTATTTCTGCAACTCTGTTTTGCACGAATGTTTTCAATAATGAAGGCGACATCCTAAGCCACCCTAGTACGATAGTAGAATCCGACCAAAAGTATACGTTATTAAATGTTAGTCTGAGCGATTTAATGATTTTATCGTATAACCTAGCACCCACTAACGCACCCGACAATTCTAATCGGGGTACAGAGATTGGGGAAACAGGGGCTACTTTACTTTTTGCGCACAATAAATGAACCGTTATTTCAGAGTTTTCGGATACTGTTCGTACATATGCACACGCCCCGTAGGCGCTTTGTGATGCATCTGTAAAAATATGTAGTTCTATACGTTGCGTGTTATTATTACCTTTAATATGACGAGGTATCCGTAAATCATTCAAATAGTGCAGTTTGCTAATAAAGATTTGCCACTCATTTAAAATGTTACTAGGCAAGGGATCATCCCAATTACTTTTTAGTAACCACAACTTTTGCAATATTTGCTTCGCTATGACAGTAGTAGGTCCTAATAATCCTAGAGGGTCAAAAATTTGTGAAATTACTGAAAGAACTGTCCGTTCGGTTACACATGCCTCATTTTGCTCACATTTTGTAGTGAAGTACAATTCATCGCTATCGTACAACCAGCCCAACCCTAATGTTTTTGTGTGACAATTATCACCTAATGAGAATTCTTTGGAGGTAGATTCTGAATATTGTGAATTAAATACCCACTTTCTCAACGGAAAACACCCAGATTTTAATATGTTCGAGACCTCTTCACATATTTTTAATAAAGTTTGCTTATCCTCATGACCCGTAATTAAATCATCTACATAAAAATCGTCATTAATAACTTGTGCTATGACGTCATCGGTGCTCTCGGATGCAAGTTGTTTTAGGCATCGCATACTGAGAAATGGCGCAGAGGCCGTGCCGTACGTGACAGTATTAAGCTGATAAATACCGATGGGTTCATTAGGATTTTCCCTCCAGAGAATTAATTGTAAGTAGCGTTGATCTGGTTGTATCAATATCTGCCTATACATCTTTTCGACGTCGGCGCAAGCTACGAATTTAAATTGTCTAAATCTTAATAAAATCGAGACTAAATCATTTAATAAAGCAGGACCCACTAATTGTATGTCGTTTAATGATTTACCCGACGTTGTTTTTTCACTTGCATTAAATACAACCCTAAGTTTCGTGGTAGTACTATGGTCTCTAAAAACTCCGTGGTGAGGTAAAAAATAATATGGTGAAGAATAGTCAGTAATGCGCGTCATGTGACCTAAGGCTAAATATTCACTCATGAACCCACTGTATAATTGCTTATATTCAGGGGTGCATTGTTGTAACTTGCGCTCCAACGCGCGAAACCGGTTCTCGGCGATAGCAAGTGAGTCGCCTAGCGCATCAGCTGACTCGGACAGTGGAATGCGCACCGAAAACCGACCCGTATGGTCGCGCGAAGTGGTTGATGTAAATAATTTTTCGCATGCGCTTTCGGACTTTGATAACAGATGTTTTTTATTTGGAATAATTTCTTCGAGCTCCCAAAAAAGTCTTAGCTGTTTATCTAATGAAAAATTACAATTTACTCGATTAATGCGCGAGTTGTTATTTGATTGAACTGAGCCTGAAATGATCCAACCTAATTTGGTATTTTGTAGGTATGGCCCATTTGGCAAACGAATTAAACCTTTATTTAGGAGCTCCCAGAAAATATCTGCGCCCAGTAATAAGTCTATCTCGTTAGATAAGTAAAAGTTCGGATCTGCAAGTTGAATATTTTCTGGAATTTGAATATTCCCATTATTTGCTAAAGCCGGCAACTGAGCAGTGATACGATTTAAGACAAAACAATTAATGCGCGTATTGTATGAACTCGTTTTAGAACGCAACTGAATTTCACATGATTTTGTTGAATTTGTTATACAATTGCCTACTCCTGTAACTTCGACTGCGGACTGTATCATTGGAATATTAAGATTTTTGCAAATTGATTCTGAAATAAAACAATGCTGACTTCCACTGTCAAGAAGCGCCCTGAATGTGTGATATTTGTTATTTCTGTCAGCTATCTCCACTAAGGCAGTGGCTAACAAAACATGTTGCGGTAATGCGTGTGAATTGCAACTTATTAAATTATTGTCCTGATAAAGCGAATTACTAGCCTGGTGAGATGACGTACAAAGCGTATGCGTACGATTATTTGAATTATCCTCGTGCGGCAACACCGCCTGCGAGGTACCTGCGACAGCTGATGATGTTAAAGATGCACCAGTGTCATATTCTTTGTGTAATAACGAATTATGCTTCTTGTTACAATGTTTGCACGGACCGAACCAACAATTCTCAATTGAATGGCCGCCGCGCAAACAGTTACTGCAAAGATTTTTATCATTGACATATTTATATCGATTTACTATTGATAATTTAAGAAAATCATTACATGCATAAAGTGGGTGATTCGCTTGGCACATTATACACGAGTAACGTTTTGACGAATTAGACGAATTGGATGATTTATCAAAAACCTTTTGAGCAGTAACATGACTATGCGTGAATTTACTGTGATTTGACGACGGCGGTTTCCTATTACTATTATCTACGTATTTATTCTGCGACACTTTAATTGTCTCCAATACGTCGGCCCTATCTTTGAGAAATTTGATTAAGTCTGACAAAGATATTTTTTGGTTATTACGAGTTATTGTGCTTTTGTGAAGTTCCCACTCCCGTTCCGTAGACGAATCTAACTTGGTGACTATTATGTAGACAATTAAAGTGTCCCAATGGTCGGTAGGTTCACCTAACGTTTTGAGTGCGCGAACGTTTCTCAAAACAGTGTCAATTAATTTTCGAATTTGGGAGGGCGACTCCGTATTGATAGTCTGTGCAGCAAACAAAGCCTTACAATGGTTATGAACTAATAGCCGGTTGTTATTATACCTGTTTTCTAACAGATCCCAGGCTGTGATATAATTGTCTGATGAAAACTCTAATGATTTTATAACTTGCAACGCGTTACCTGTTAACACTGAACGCAAATAGTGAAATTTCTGTACGTTATCTAGATCACTACAGTTATGAATAACAGATAGATATGTATCGCGGAACTCGAGCCATTGATCATAACTACCGTCGAATTTAGGTAAAGAAATCGTAGGTAACTTAACCATGGACCTTTGATTAGATGTGCTTTGAGATGATTCAGAATCTTTTAAAATACACTTACATTTGGTTACAAGCGCATAAAACTGATTTTCAAAGGTTTCTCTCTCGACTAATTCTTTTTCTACAAGACTTTCGGGTACGATAACATCTAAGTCGTCCTGAATTTCCGAGAATTTATCAAAAAGAACTTGCGATCTTTGAAAACGCTCTTTAAGTTCTGTTTTAATTGATTCATTTAATTGCAAGACATCTATAGAATTTACAAATTTCGTGAATAATGTTAATTTACACTTTACGACACTTCTCTTTTTGACTAAATCCCGAATGATATCTTCGTTAGATTCAATTCCTACACTAGATTGCCTCCTTTTTGTCATTGTGGTGTATGTGTGAGAGACAAAAGCAAGTACTTACAGTTCCAGAAGCTTCTCGAAGCAGCGGCCTCGCTGCACAATTTACGTTGCGGGTAGATGCAGGTCGCTCGCGTAACGTTCGCGTAAGTACGTTTGCTGCGATGCTGTTGCTGCGCTGATCCTCGGTGTTGATGATCCGACGATGAAGGTCCAAATGTTGATGCTTTTACTATGATCAGGTGGGTTCAGGACGATATTCAATGAAGAACTTTATTGTCTTGAATAAGAATACTGAATTTAATTTTAAAAACAAAGGAAATTTACAACTGGTTTGTAAAACAATAGAATTAGGATGCCGCGGCCTTCCGTGTCTGGATCCGAATTGAAAAGCAGTGTCGTTGGCGGCGCGCGCGCCGCCCTGCCGTGTCGTCTTCTTCCGTCCCACCCCCCGCATGCGTCCCTCCAAGTTTTCCTAGTTTGCCGCCGCTCGCGCGCGGCGTTGATGATGCGTAAACAGCAATTATAAGAATCCCCAAATCAGAACACAGAACAAAAATAATCAAAATACAAAACAAAAATAAATAAGTACATAAGTTACAACTTACAACTTGTGACTCCACCTATGTCGCGGGTGTCCATGGGCGACGACAATTCCTTACCATCAGATGATCCATCTGCTCGTCTGCCACCTATCACATAAAAAAAAGGTCTAAGCGTACCTCAGGCTCCGAAACCACAGCTTCGGACGCTACCGGGAATTAGACGATATTAGCCAGCGCGAGGTGGCATACGATTCGCAAATCGCCAACAACTTCCGGAGTGCACAAATCGAGGGCGCCAGCAGCACCATATCATCTGCGTAACTTATGTTATTGACGCATACACCATTTATAAAACACCCCACCGGCATGGTACTGAGCCTCTCGATCAGTTCATTTACGTAGAGACTGAAAAGCAAGAGGTCAACCCTCCCTGCCTCACGCATTCCAGTATATACTATACCTTTATTCCACGGTATGTATATGTCACCAAAAAATAACAAGATCCGTAAGTTTATCAATTTACTAGGAAGTTTATAAACTTTCGTAGGATTCTAAATGGGAAATAAATTGTATTATTTTACGTCCACACTTCCGTTAATTTATCAATTTCAGACGGTAAAATTAATAAATAACGGATATCTATTCGCAAAATTTTATATGGTTCGACCAATCACTGAAACTCTTTTAGAGATACGAATCTTTGAAATACGTAAAATAACACACTGCTCTCTAATTGGTCAACGCCAATCAGATCGAGCGTAGCGTATGGATATTGCTTACTTATTATTTTACGAGTGAGTTCAGTAAATTTATCATTGTACGAAAATGTGGACGAAAAATTATACAATTTATCTCCCGTTTAGAATCCTACGAAAGTTTATAAACTTCCTAGTAAATTGATAAATTTACGGATCTTGTTATTTTCCGTTGACATATATACCTACTATAATTTTTACTTCTTATTTTAAAGATTAGTGCATTACTGCAGATAAAAATTATTACACGTTCTTTAACTTGGTTAGACACGTTTCTACTCTTATGTATCTAGAATAAAACTTTTCTTTTGACTAGAGACTAACAACATTATGTCAACGTCACAGTTTCCAAAGAGGACTCAGTGAATTACGCTTAAAGGACGTGATCCCAATTTTAATCACCTTTCATCTATTCCGCTTCTTTCTTCTCAGAACACTGTATCCAGGTACCTACGAGGCGGCCAGCATAAAAAGGAACCTTTTTCAAAGCATCAAGAGTTGTTTTAGCTTAGTGGTTTAGAACGCGTCTTCCATACGGGGGTCGTGATTCAAATCCGAGCATGTAACTGCACCTCTGAATTTAATATTGCATCCAAATCTATCGTTTTGGAGCCCATGGTACGCTAGGACCATGATTCAGGATTCGGGAAGTCTAGTAATTACAATTAACCGTCTGCCGTCTGACCTTTGCAACCCTTTACAGGAGAACCAGACCAACTGAATCTTGGTTACACGTTTCAGAAACTATCCAAAATGTGCAGATTTTCTCACGACGTTCCCCTCACCGCCGATTATATGGTAGAAATACGCACATAGATTTAAAAATCCAGAAGTGCTTGCTCGCGTGAGAACCAAGAACTTCCGTATGGAAGGCGCGTTCTGGACCTAAGCTACCATCGCTTTATAATAACTTGAGAACTACTTATTGGCTTTTCCTTGGCCTGAAATAGTATAACAGATAGGTACAGAACTTTTGAAAAATCGAACAAAAAACAGACTAGAAGAAAGATTGCCTGGGGCCACTGATATCAATATGATTTTTCTTGGAACAATATACTATTACATAACTGGTTTGATTCATTTTGATCTATTACGTTGTTGACTTACTTGAAGGTTGTCTAATAGATATTGGTATTAGAGAAATTGCTTTATTTGTATCTTTTTATTTATTTATTTATTAACCAACTTTATCAGTTGGTCCGACATGGTCAGTTGAATAGATTTTTTTTTAACTGATATACTTGAGCTAAGGATTCTTATTTTGGAAATCAGTGTCATATTTCATTAATTAGTTAATGACATACTCTACCTTATGCCGCGAGTTTTTGCGATGAGCATATTTTTTTTTCTCCCAGGACAAAGCATATTAAAGGCGAAGTTCCTAACAAGTATCATTAAATACAGAAAGCTCGAATAGTTTCCAAACAGTTCAAAACTTCTAAGATCTTAATTTATGAGCAAAACGTTAAGAAGTTTGGCTATAAGAATTTGTATTATATACATGTTGTAGTGTAGGTATTTCAATAAGATATAATTTCTTTTGGTTCATAAGTTTGCAAAAGTGAATGCATGGTCTTCTGGGCGGGTACCAAGTGTCCCTCTTTTGTCCCACCGATCCTGTTGAACGGTGTTGCGCAGAATAGAGTCTACCAATTTAAATATCTAGGACACTGGGTAACTCGTGACTTGAAGGACCATGTAGACATCGAGAGGGAGCGCAGGGCACTGTCAAAGGCGGTTGAGGGTTCGCTTTTTTAAAGCATACTGAACGCCTATGTATCCCACCAGTTTGTGGGTCAGTTATGCCCAGAGGACGTACAGCGCCTGCGTGTCCTACACAACAATGCTTTCAGAAGCCTTACCATGAGTTTGCAAAACGATTGCTCTGTCTCTTTCACATGCACCACAATGAAAGGGACAAATCGATAGTTTTCGATAGCGAGAACAGTTTTTCAAACTCATGGTAAAGGTACAGGATGTGTTTGGGGCTGCCATGCTATTGCAGTGCATCAGGCATATTTGCCGAGGCACATACCGACAGTTTTACAGCGGTAATAAGGAAAAAGGTAGCCTTTCTGTTGCACAGAGTCCGGGATAACACTATGTATGGATAATTGTTAGTTAACGTTAGTATGGTGATGGCAGGCGGAGTAAAGTCCTGACCGAAGTGTATCCTAGAACCGGCAGACGAGATCCGGATCGTCTAGTGTCACGATGGGTCGATGACATCACCAGAATCGTGAGGACTACATGGATTCGAGCGGTTCAAGACCGGGTATATAGGCGTAAAGGAAAGGAGGCCTATACTCAGCAGTGGGTACTACCGGGCTGATGATGACGTGGGGATGTAGGCCGAGGCGCAGCTGAGTTACACATACATAATTCCATGAATCTAACGACAGTAATAAGTAAGTCAACATAATTTAAATAAATAATAGTTATAAATTTATGACGATTTCAATCTTATATAAGGAAAGAACTTCATGAACATTTATGACGCAATTTTCCCGTGTCTATGCATTACTCTGTCCATCTACCGCAGTATCTCAAGAGGAAAGTCTTCAATCGTGTGTGTTGCCAGTGATGACATACGGAACCGAAACGTGGCCGCTTACAATGTGCCGATTAAGGAGGCTTAAAGTCACCCAGAGAGCAATGGAGACGGCTTTGCTCGGAGTCTCCCTGCGTGATCGTATCAGAAATGATGAGATCCGCAGGAGAACTAAGGTCACAGACATAGCCCAAAGGATTGCATGCCTCAAGTGGCAATGGGCAGGGCACAGCGAGGAGAACAGACGGCCGTTGGGGCGGAAAGGTCGTCGAATGGAGTCCACGTACAAGAAGTAGCAGCCTTGGCAGGCCCCCCACAAGGTGGACCGATGATCTGGTGAAGATCGCGGGAGTCCATTAGATGCGGGCGGGACAGGACTGATCTGTGTGGAGAACATTGGGGGAGGCCTATGTCCAGCAGTGGACGTCTATTGGCTGAAATGATTACTGATCTTTTATTGTTCTTAGAATGCATAATAGTAAATCACAATTTTCCATAAGTACATAAAAATTGTTATACTACGTTTGCAACTTGGCATACTACTTTAGCTGAACCCTCGCTATCGGTTCTAATAATGGGTTATTCTTATTGTATATACGTCTTCGTTCAACCTATGTCTTTTCGGAATTTAACTAAAACGTACAGACAGACCAAAATCAGAAGAAAATTCAATGACATTGTCAGGGGGGCGTTGTAAAACGTTTTGTCTATGCGGAAATGTCAAAACAGCATTAGTTTCGACTTTTGCTACATGCCAAATAATCGTGATCGGACTTTAGGTACTAACAGTGTCAGGTCTAGTAATTATGGTTCTTAATAATATTGACCTCCTCCATACTAAATTGATCTTGAAAGGACTAAGTACTTTTGTAAGTATGATGTGTAGTTTGTTTATAATTTTATATAGTTTTTTAGATTTTCGCGTTGCATTATAACTATAATGTATCAATACGGGCATTAACACGATATTTATTATGTGAAACAACATTGTGTACTCACATATTTGGCTCGACGTTTCGGCTACGTTACAGTAGCCGTGGTCACGAGCGGACTGGCGGAGCACGGTGTCGTCCGCTGGGGCCGGGCTGTGAATCTTCGGACACCCTCACATTTTTTGATATTAATTCGCCACTAGATGAATTGTCAGTGAAGCTACTCCGACACACTACACTAACAGTATCGGTGTTTGTTTGCGTTAGTAACGGCCTAGCACGGGGTTTGCACTTGTTAATTACTGGATTCCATGTCGATGATATTTTAAATCCATCCTCCTGATTGAAAGTCTTATATTGTTTATAATTTTGTCCCATGATTCTTTGAGAAAGTTAATGTTTTTATGCTTGTGGTGACAAATTAGTTAGCTGGTCACCTGATAATAAGATATCACTACTACCCATGAATATCTGCGGCAAGATCGAACAAGTAGATGATTCGTTGGGGACTCTGGTGCATCTACCTCCTAGAGTGGCTCCGCTGGTAATTAGTTCTATCCTGATTCTATCTTCGGTTGGTATTAGGCAGAAACGGTTACCGTGGGGTACGGTTTTCCCAGGCAACGACGGGTTGTAATTCATTCGTGAATTGCTACCTGCATAAGGCAGTGCCGACTTCTGCCTATTGCACATCGGGTAGGCGGCACCGTCAGAAAATACTACTGCAGTGAAACCGTTTGAATGGTCGTAGTGAACGCTGCCTTTGGTCCAACGGTTGCGGGTTCGCTCCCCGCACAGAACAAACATCTGTGTACAAAAGTTTTATAAGTACGTATTTACACAAAAAAAGTATTAAATATAATCCTCCAACCGATTACGGCTACGGCGGCCAATCTCAACGATCAGCCACGTACGCAGGATATATTATAGTGCTCAAGTGTGTGCGCAAACACAAGTGCACTCTCTATTCCCTTACCCTCATATTCCGATGGGACACTATTGTGACACGACCAAAGAGGGATTGGGCCCAGGACCAACGGCTTAACGTGCTTTCCGAGGTACGGGGGTACAAGACCGCCAATTTCCAGACTCCGGGCTGCCACTAAGAATTTCTTACCGAAAACTTAGGTACAAATTTTTGGCCCGACCCGGGGATCGAACCCGGGACCTCTTGCGCAGCCGTCGCTTTAAAGTGCGACCCACTAACCACTGCGCGACCGAGGCAGTCAAATATACATTAAATATACATTGTATTTGACTGACCAGGTAGCGCAATTGGTAGTGACCCTGCCTCTTACGCTAAAGGTCATGGGTTCGATCCCCACCCTGGACAAACATTCGTGCGATGAACACTTCTGTTTGTTCAGTGTCTGGGTGTAATATATGTATTCAAGTATATATTTGTGTTTCTCTGTTGTCTGGTATCTGTAACACAAGTGCTTAAGCTACTTAGTACGAAATCAGGTCAATGTATGAGATGTTGTGAGAATTATTATTATTATACATACTTGTATTCCCACTGCTTATTCCGATTTCCGTAACACAGGTGTTCCAGTTAACTGTCTCAAACTTAGATCAAATCATTGGTTTAATCTAAGGTCTCGGAGTCAATTCAATGTAAGTATGTGATGTTGTGAACTATTTATTAATAATAGATAGTATAGGTAGGAGATAAATAGGTAGAAAATAACCTGAGTATTTTGTGAAAAAAGCAATTTTCTTAAAATCTTAAGAATCTTCCCAAGGTAGGTACTTGCTTTCAACATCGTGGATAAAATGCCCAAGTGTTTTTCACTTGATATTATTATGGCAAATTGAGCAGATCCCGAAGAGGCGACCACTCGAGTTTGCTTACAGGGAGAAATTCCGATAGCGCTGCCTGACTAATTTGCTATATTTTAGGGAAATCTGTTCAGTAGACATTTTCAAGTCTTAAAAAGGTTTTAAACATTTGGTTTTTTGAAAACACCCTATTTCTCATTTTAGGGTGCAATAATTCCCGGTCACTTCTCACACAGGGTGCGCTTCGAAAGCTGTCGTTTTGCAGCCCAGGGTGCGCTTGGACTGCTCAAGACCCCCAGGGTTTGGGGCTTTGACCATGATCTAGATCATGGTCCAAGCCACAAATATTGTAATACTTGTACACCGGGCTCCGAAGCGACATCTTTAAACGGGACTGGGAATTACACGCTAAGATGAGATGAGGTGAGGTCTGTTTAAAAGGACATTCATAGTAACTTATCACATCAAATCTTAATCACAAGTGTAATTAGTTTTTTTACGTCACCACTTTGGTGTCACCTCTCTTAGGGACACTGCTGATGGGTGATGCAGATGGGGAGTGAGGTGTATAGCTGACCTAACTCACCAAGTAGATTATATCGGCTATTGCGAATTAAACGCGCTGACACGACAAAAGTCGCATAGTGTGTCACTACAGTTTATATAAGTTAATTAAATAAAAAAATATATATGCCTCTTTCAGGAATATCTGATACCCCACGATTTATACAAAAAGTGTCTATAAATTGAACTACGTAAAATAATAATAAAAAAAACAATAACACACAAACAAAAGAAAACAAAACAGAGAAAAAAAATATAATACAATAACAAATAATTTTAATACAATAAAAAATAAAAATCAATAATTAATTATACTAATAATGTAATTTCCGCCCCTTTTTAGATATAATGTATAAAAAAACGGAAACTTAATTTAAATACCAATGCACCCTTCCCCCCTTTTCCCCTTATTTATATTTAAGTAATATTGTTTTGAGAGTGAGCATACGCGGAGCACTAAATCAAAATGTTATAAATACACAAAATAATAATAAACAAAAAAGCACGGGCCTAAAAAAAAAGGCAAGAGTCTGTGGACAAATCTTTTATTGCAAAAAAAAATATTGTTACATAAGACTAACAAAATTATTAATATCTAAAAAGATAAGTAATTAATACCGAATCTCTGTATCTACTGCAAGTTTCCAATATTTTAAAACATAAATAGATACATTGTTCTCACGAGAGAAGCTACGAAAGCCAATAAATTACTCGTAGAGTGGTGAAATAGGCTCTCGCAATAACAAAAGAAATAATGCAGTACACAAGTTACTTCTTCTGTTAAGAAGAATTTATTTATCACAAAATCTACTCAAGTTAAGTAGGTATTCCTATTCTTTATTATCAAAACAGAAAATAAGCTAACTGCCACACTCAGTCGTCGATTAACTTAGTTGGCTACTTAAGAAAAAATATTGACACTTATTTTGATACGCATAAAGACTACCGATATTAAAGTTAATGAACATTAGCTTAAATGACGTCTCTGAGTGCGGCCGTTAGTGCTATAAAAATAACGTATAGCGCGTTTAGGTTATTTTAATAGAGGATGAGGCGTAAAGCTTTCTTTAAAATATGGCTTTACCCGTAGATCATTTGCTTCATCATCATCATCATTTCAGCCAATAGACGTCCACTGCTGGAAGCCTCCCCTAATGTTCTCCACACAGATCAGTCCGCTGCCGCCCGCATCCAATGGATTCCCGGCAAGCCTGCCACGACTGCGACCTCCTGTACGTGGCCTTCACTCGAGGACCTTTGCGCCCCAACGGCCGTCTGTTCTCCTCGCTATGTGCCCTGCCCATTGCCAATTGAGGCATGTAATCTTTTAGGTTGTCTGCGACCTTAGTTCTTCTGCGGATCTCATCATTTCTGATACGACCCCGCAAGATAATTTGCTTATGTCAAGTGAACTTATTAAAATATGTGAGTATAAAACTGTAGTCCATCAGAGTCACGGTCACTCAATTAAACGCCGATATAATATAATAAAGCGAATAAATGATTTTTATTTTGATTATTTTATATCGACCTACGGATTCCGTCGATACCACTCGAACGCAATGGGGTATCGGAAAAAGAATTAAACAGATTCCAATTCGAAAACCGTTTCGAGGCATTTGTATTTTATAACATATTTTAATATTTTTTTTTATTTAAAACTACTAGATCAAAGATATTTTCAATAAAATAGCGTTGACCTTCATTTGACCCTAGATACGCTAGCTATCCAGACAGGTTGTATTCAGAAAGGTAACAACGTCTCAGTGGCTTATTCACCCGGACCAAGTAACAGATGGCGCTAGTTTGACGTTCTTTCCAGAGTGACACCAAAACTAAGATTTTACCATTATGTTACCAGATAGTGATTTAAAAATTCCCCGATCAAAAGGTATTTTTAGAAGTATGTTATTTTTTCTTACAAAATATTTCCTGTAAATTTGGGGAAAATGACATATGGGAACACTAAGCGTATTTATGACGTCACAAATACGCTTCGAATTCAAAATGCTTGAAAATTAATTACAAAATAACTACCTACTATTTGACAAAAATATTTAAATTAGTTACTTGTAAAAGGCATTGGAAAAAAATATCAAAAACATACTTAAAAATTTGTTCCCATAGCCCATTGCGGGTTTAAGACTTCTCCTAGCAAGTCATGTGACAACACCAGTGTTAAAAACGTTACACTTCAAGTCATATAACAGAATCACTTCGCGGCGTTACCATCGGGTGATCCGGCTGCTCGTCTGCCACATATTACATAAAAAAAAGAAACTTGAAAAAACGTCCCAATTGCTATTTAGTTATAACCAACTACCTACTTATAACGGACCCATAAAGTAATATCCGCCTTTTTATTCACAATGCCTTTTATTCAGTAGGACGGACGGATCTTAGATTAAATGAGCTTTTGTTATTTTTCCGACTCCGATATGAAAGGGGTTGAATCCGTGAAAATATCAATGCTCGCGAATGTTGGACAATTGTCACGTTTTATGCACGGACGTAAAAACGTCTCTTTTTAGTTTCATGATTTTATGATGTTATAGGACCACTCCTACTTCTGGTGGGTTAGTCTTACCTTATCTTACATTAGTTGAAGTAGGTAGTACACCCCAATCTACCTCCTAGAGTGGCCCCGCTGGTAATCAGTTCTGTCCTGATTCCAGCTTCGGTTGGTATTAGGCAGAAACGGTTACCGTGGGGCACGGTTTTCCCCGGGCAACGGCGGGTAGTAATTCATTCGTGGATTGCTACCCGACGGCCAAAGGATGCACAGAATTTCCGGCGGACCAGCCCCGACGCAGTGGATCGCGTGCAGCGCACACCACTCGGGGGCTTTCATTGTCTGCTGAGGGCTTAGAGGACCGGCCTCTCTTTACGGACCTGAACACAATAGGGCCGGGCACGGAGGCTGCCTTCTTTATCCAGCCCCCCCTTCTGCCGTAGGTTGGCGTTGGGGTGTGGTGGCACCCACTGTCGGGCGCTTTGGCGTGCGGTGGGCCGGTGTTCCTGGTGTGATGGTGCCGTATGGGGGCCTTTTTGTTCTCGGGCCTTGAACTGTCGCGCCTTCGGGCGCGTTCGAATGTTGGGGAGTTCCACGGTGGTGGAATTCCTGCCAACAGTCTGTTGCGCCCCGATTCTCGGGAGCGCTCTCCCCGCCTTTATGGTGGGGGCTTTGTTGGTGGGTCTGTGTTGAGTCCCGCAGCCAGTGGGATGCAGCTACGACTCGCCACCCCCGCTTTTCCCGTCCCGTCGATTGTCTCCGCAACCCAGCGGGGATGCTCGAACGGGAGGGTTTTCGGGTATAACTTAAAAGTCTGTGGGTGCTCTCTCCTCTCTCTGCCCTGCAGCCAGCAGGGTATGGGTTGGGGGAGGGGTCTGCAGTCGTCTCTTCCGGAGCGTCTGCGTTGCAATCCAGCAACGTGGACGATTCCGGAGAGGGGGGAATGGTGGGCCATGGGAGTGGCCCTAGGCCTCGTTTTACGGCGAGGCCCGTTTTTGAAGAGGCCGTGCTGGCGAGCCTCTCGTCCTTCGAGGGTGGGCCGCGGACTTGGTTTCTACCCGTTACCGTAGCCCACCCCACACGGACGTAGCAGGAAATGCCCCGGTGGTTTTTAGTGGGTAGGCCCCTGGGAGCACCCCAGGGGAGAGCCCCACACTACCCGGCCGTCTCCCAGCGGTCGGGTGTGCTTAAGGCGGCATTTTCCACCGGGCCAACAAAAAAAAAAAAAAAAAAAAGGTAGTACACCCCACACGGGCTTAGCAGGAAGTGCCATGGAGGTACAAGTGCAAATCGTTTATTTCACATAATTTGTTAGATACATGTTTATGCCAGGAATTATTTACACCAGGAAGAGTAAATGGATGACAAATCATCATCATCAGCCCATTTAAGTCCCCACTGCTGGGGCACGGAGGTACTCCCTCAATCACATGAGGGGTAATTGCTATACTCACCACGCTTGGCATACGGGTTGGCGAGAGTTATCCTTCTCTGAGTGCTGATGATCATGCCAGCAGCTTTACCTTAGTCGCCTTTTACGACACCTCGGTAAGAGTGAGGGTGGCCTATTCTACTCTGCCGGGGACCACATGGCCGGATGACAAATACTAAGCTTAAAAACATACGTACATTTTTATTTGTTTCTGGATACTTTTGCCACCTTGTTATATTCCACAAACGACCACATAAGTAACAATACAGGAGAGCAACCTGTTGGGCCTACACTAGAAAGCCCTGTGTCGTGGGTACCTACTTGGTGAAAACAGCGTGCGACAAGTTTGTGAGTTCGTCAATTACCTATATTGTATTTTTAGGTTCAGAAGTGGAAATGACTAAAAAAAGAAAAATTTGAACGAACGGTTTTAATTTGAAGTTAATCATTTTACAAAAACATCAAAATATGAGAAAACGTTTATAATTCCAACAAATATCATTTGAAACCACTGAAACTGCGATTGCACACTTGCTATAAATTTTACATCATCATCATCATCAGCAACCCACACTCGTCCACTGCTGGACATAGGTCTCCCCTAATGCATGCCACTGTTCCCGATTTTCGACCACTCTCATCCAGCCAGCTTTCGAATGTCATCATCCCATCTTGTCGCAGGGTAAATTTTATATAAGTAATGTTAATAATGGACTAAACAATAATCTGAACATAGCTTAGACAATGAATGAAAGAAAGAAAGAAAGAAAGGAAGAAAATATTTATTATTATAGACATCACAACACAGAACATATCGCAATTATAAACAGAACACAATTTGGTACAAACATAAAACAATTAAAAATACATAAAAATAAAACAAAAGGAAAAAAAAACAAAACTATATTCAATCATGTCCAGACAGTGCCAAATGAATATAATGATGTGTTATGACGTCTAGTATAAATGGCCCTCACTCAGCTTATGTCACAGCCCAGACAAAGGCTATGACGCTGGTTTTCAGTGAGACCAGCTGAATGAGTGCCACGGACGCTTGTCTAGTGTATTTTGTGTACCTAACGTGTATGTGTAATGACTCATCCAGTAATGATTGAAACAATGACTCGATTGATGACTGACTAAAATAATGTCTTGCATAAGTCCACCACCGCAACGGTATCCTTTATAACCTGTGGAAAAAGATCTTGTACTACTATAAGGTCTAACAACATAATATGTTATAGTACTCGTACCTAAGTAATAAAAATTACTGACATAAGTTCCTAAGAACAAGTTCTTCCATTGTTTCAAGAGTTTGTTGTGTTTAGTTTTGCAAGTAAACGTTCGACTTTTTAGATAAAGAAGTCCCATTAGTCTCAATTCTAGACTATGCTTAGGGGCGGGTCGATGACATCATAAATACTCAAAACGAAAATCAAGGTATTCACTTCAAACAAAAGGAAGCATTCAACCACAGAGTATATAAGTTAAACCGCTCTATATACATTGTTCATTTTCACTATCTATTCAACCCTTTGTTAAACGACAATGTTCTAAGTGAATTAATTTGACTTCTGTTCATACAATTTCTACATTCCGCTATGCAAACATCAAACTCCAACTCCAATTTGGGTAACAAATAAATCCAGTTGTAAGTATTTACCTCATTCCGATGTGAGTTGACAAACAAAAGATATTGGATTTTCGTACGGGTTGCATAGAAAATTGGAAGTTTAGACTCGCTGTCTACGGAGTAAGTAGCTTTCAAAGCTGATAAAAATAAACGTTTGCTTGAACAATACTTAGTTGTTACGATTGTACAATTGGTTAGGTACATCAATATCGTGTCTTCTTATTTTTCTTAAATATCATCTTATTAATGTAATGAATTTTTTAAAGTAAATAACTCACTTAAAAATTTCATGTCGTATTCAGGCGGGACTCGAACCCACACCTTCCACAGTACGGGTGAATGTTCTACCAATTAGATGTACGCGTTACAGAGCCGACGAAATTTGTAAGTGCTTAATTCGACATGAGCTGTCGATAGTCTATTATATATGAAATTTTTAAGTGTGTTATTTATCTAAGAATAAATTGCAAAAGATTGCTGTAAAGATATCAACTATGTATCTTTTTTTCTTAATATGGCTCTACCCGAAGATAATTTGCCAATGTCAAGTAACTTATTTGAGAATAAGTAGGTAGTCAACAGTTAAAGTCAGTCAGTCACAGTCACTCAATAAAACACCTGTGTTTTATCCACTTACGGTTTCAGCGGATATCACTCTAAAAGCAATTAAGACTCTATTTTTAGGTCCAAGCAAGTTGTCACTAGACAACTCACTCGACACACAATAGCAGTATTAAAAATGATACTATCCAAACATTCCTATTATTAGGATCACTTTGCGGCACTTTACTGCACAAATAAATACCAAATTTGTACACTAAAAACCACTGGACACTACCTAATTAAAAAAAATTGCATCAGCCCACGCGGCTTGTTTTAGCCCTACCCGCCGAATCCTTGAGCATACTGCCGCACAAATGATTACTTAAAAAAAAAGATACTTATTTCAACTTTTACTTATTACGCATAAAGACTTTCCATAATTAAGTTAATGTCTCGTCCTTCGAGATTAGTACTTTTTTACAGAAAAACCTATTACTGTATTATTTATGTAGGACGAGGTAAGGGTATAATCTGTAATTCATCAGACACAAGACCGATCTGTGTGGAGGGCATTGGGAGAGGCCTATGTCCCGCCTATAGGCTGAAATGATAAAGATGATAAATGTCCCAGCGATAGGACCGCCTACATTGTAAATTGTATCTCTGTATACCCACCTTTTAAGTTTGAAATTAAGACTATCTATTTATCTATCTATGTAGGACGAGGGACTTTGTACAATGATTATAAAACTTCATTTTACTTCGTTTAATCATCAAAATACACATCACTCACCTACCATCAGGTGAGATTGTGGATTGTATTACTTTAATATCCAATACGGGGGAAAGAGGGGTTTTAAGTTTGGCAGCGCACTTGTGACTCTACTGTCGCAGGTGTCCATGGGCGGCGGCAATTTCTTACCATCAGGTGATCCATCTGCTCGTCTGAAACCTATCACATTGAAAAAAATACGGATTCAACATGCATGTAGCTACAAAGATAATAATATATACATATTCGTGAAGCGTCGAGCACTGTCACAGTAAATAAATACGCTAAAGCAGTATCGACACTACGAAATTTTTGACAGAAAGTTACCTACTGTATAGGGTTGTCCTCTTATTTTTGTAAAATGTTATTCTTATTTTTCCATATTAGCATGAATTAAAAAAAATATTCCCTCCCATAATAAAATCCTCTCAAGCCCCACCACCCCAAAATCATCTTGTTGGTCTACTGGTTAAAGTACCGGGCCGTGATCCCGGGGTCCTAGGTGCAACAAGGATCATCTGGTGCGTGTTAGAAATAAGAACTAATGATATTTCTTAAGATGACAGGTAGGGCAAACTAGCGGTGCCAATCGATTTATTTTTTTAGCTACGAAGCCGGATCTATTTTAAACAATTTCGGGGTTACAATCTCTCGGCAAACACTTATACCTAGTTACTATTTATTAAATAACCATGTAAAAATGCTTGGTCCGTTTTTGTACGGGAAAAATTGATTCACGTCGCGTTCACTATACCTAAGACACAGTGAGGCCCCACCATCTCCCCCATATCAAAATCCCCCTCTCCGACCCCCAAAATGTAATTGTGACCGTATTACAGCAGACGCATCAATTTCGACTAAAATAGGAAGAACGCCCTTTAGATACATCACTTACCTAACCCCTCCCCCCACCATATTCCTTTAAAAATCCGAAATAATGTATCTACTTATTTTCTCTACCCAAATAAAGTAAGCGGCACACGAGTAAAAATGACAACCCTGAATTTACTTTCTGCGATTGTACTCCGATGGGACCTTAGAATCCGTGTAAAGTGTACGTCTGTGAGCGTGAGTCATTCGAGCATTTGTTCGTAATGTCCATACTCATCATCATCATCATCGTCAGCCCATTTAAGTCCCCAATGCTGGGGCACAGGCCTTCCTCAATCACATGAGGGGTAATTGCCATACACACCACGCTTGGCAGACGGGTTGGCGAGGGTTTTGATATAAATGCAGAGTTTTCCTTCTCTGGGTGCTGATGATCATGCCAGCAGCTTTACCTTAGTCGCCTTTTACGACACCTCGGTAAGAGTGAGGGTGGCCTATTCTACTCTGCCGGGGACCACACGGCAATATAATGTCCATACTGCTTTAGCTTATATATCTACTGTGGCATTGTCACAGTACCCGTACCCTGTACCCTCATTACGTCATGATTGAGTTCAGGTAATTTAATTTAAATTAAATGTCATCCGCCCGCCACCCTATTTCGACGAATTATTGGTAAATTAAATTTAGCACCACTTAACATTATGTATGTTGTGTATGTAGCATGATATTAATTATTTCATAATAATTTTCAAGAACCTCGTTATTTAGAACGCACGTTGCGTAAAGGAGTGATTCCACGGCCTCACAGGAAACTGGCGTGAAGCAGCACTGTGCTGTGTTTCGCTGCGTGAGTGAGGGTACCGGAGGCCCAATCCAATTGTGTCGCGAGTATCAATGGGCGGCGTCAATCGCTGACCATCAGGTTATCCGTCTGCTCGTTTGCCACCTATCACATAAAAAAGCTTGACTGGTCCAAAAGCAGGACAATTTTTTTTTCGATGGCTTTCAATTCACGAAAAGTGATTAACGCGCCATTTTGCTTCTTAAATCAGAAAAAAAGCAAAAAGGCGCTAAAAGTTGAAATAATACGCATCTAAGATTTGCTTTCATGGACAATAGCCTTTATTAGTAAGTTAGCCACGTCTCTAGAAAGTAAACATCACACTCAAAATTCCAAAAATATATTATGGGTTTTTCTTGAGTAAAGCTTCTTTGTTTGCTAGCAATGCCTTAAAGTTTTGTAAATAGTTCAGTTGGAAACTTTGAATATGTACGAGTAGTTATCATTCTTGAACTATTGGTTCAGAGTAAATCAAATATGTCGTGTATAAACAAAGCCATCATCATTTCAGCCAATAAACGTCCACTGCTGGACATAGGCCTCCCCCAATGCTCTCCAGACAGATCGGTCCTGTGCCGCCCGCATCCAATGGATTCCCGCGATCTTCACCAGATCGTCGGTCCACCTTGTGGGGGCCTGCCACGGCTGCGACTTCCTGTACGTGGCCTCCACTCGAGGATCTTTCCGCCCCAATGGCCGTCTGTTCTCTTCGCTATAAGGTTCATATTTGAATGAGGTTGTATATTAGTGCACGTGACTGTACTTACCACTGTTTTAAAAAGATTAGAAAAATGTATATGTAAGTCGCTGTTAGTTCTGATATCCGTAACACAGGTGCTTGAGCTACCTATCTCGGAGTCAGATCAATGTATGATGTTGTGATTTTTTTTTTATTTACATTATGGCAGACAAACGAGCAGACGGCTCACCTTGGTTAGTGAATTGGCCCATGGCCATGGACATCTGCGACACACGGGGCATCACAAATGCGTTGCAGGCTCTTTAGGGAGGAATAAGCTCTTTTCTTGAAGATCACCAGGTCGTATCTGTTCGGAAACACCATTGTTGGTAGCTGAAGTTCTTATTATTTAAGGTTGATTAATTTATTTATTTAAGGTCTTGTTGAATCTTTTCTAGGACAATCTTGGTTTTTTAAGTGATACGAGTAAGTAGCAGATGAGCAAATTAATCAACGGCTAGCGATTGTCGCCGCGCATTTTCGCTCCGACCGGACCTTCCCCTGTGATCCCTCAATAATAACACCCCAACCCTCTAAGAAAAAGCCTCAAATCTACGTTAAATTTAAGATCCATGGGGATCTTGGCATCTGGGGATCTGGCATGGGCCAAAAAACTTTTTTGAAGTATTCGAAGACCTCAATTGACTCTAGACATGTGCAACAGTGGAGTCACTTGCGCGCTGTCAATAGGATTGTGCCTTCCGGTACACAGCAGAGATGCTGCTTCACACTTGTTTTCTTGGTGTCATCCCGGCAGCGGCAATAATAACGTATCCTATATACTATTCTACTGCAGGGCAAAAACTTCCATCATGAAAATCAAGTCATCGCTACTATGATGGGATTGGCTTAATCCCCACGCCTGCCTAATGCGGATTGCTGATCACAAACCTGAGCTATGTTCGAATTTTATTTTTTGCTCGAACCGGAAATCGAACCCAGGACCTCGAGATGACGGCCCGGTACTTAAAATACTAGACCGAACAGGGCGTTAAAAATAAGAATAAAAAATAAATTCAAAACTAATTTTATTAGTAGAGTGATAAATTTCTTGTTGGAAAACTAATTGTAATCATGATAATCCTTTACGTTAGATACCACGACTTGCTCTTTGAACATGTTCTTCATCAGATGTTGTTGGCAAAAACTTAAAGGGACCTCTATGTAACCTGAAAATAAAAAATCCTGTGTTACAAAATGTACCGTTGTAATAAAAACAAAGAAAAGAATGTATCCGTAAGTAATTGGCAAAAGCCTCCATCAGAAAAATCGAATAATTATTATTATTATTTATTTAACTCAAGTAACATGACTCGTTTAGCTGCGATAACATCAGTTGGAGGTCATTTATTTATTTATTTATTATGGCATACACTACAGGTTACAATCTTAACTTATATTAAATAGTAACATAAAATAATAATTGTACTAGATATAAACCCAAGAGCGTGTACACACAGCATGAATTATAATTAGCACGTAAACAACGAAAGAAAAACTAGAAAACAAAATCAAACGAAGTACCTAGGTTAGTTCAGTGGAGAATATTTTTTATGTCATGCTTTGTTTCGGCTAGGATGATGATGTCATCTGCAAAACGCAGGTGCGACAAGTCCAACGTTTTCACCACGTTCTCAAGTACGTTGGTGAAGAGCTTTGGCGAGAGAGTTTCACCTTGTCGGACACCCCGTTTGATTGTGATGAGTTGGGCAAGCTCGTGCATTCGCACCATGACTCATTATTTTTATGTTATAATGGGCTTATCCTATATAAGTAATACAGGTTTATAGATAGATAGATAGATACTCTTTATTGCACAACATACAAAACTTAAAAGCTAGGTATACAGAGATACAATGTACAATTTAGGTGGTCTTATCGCTGGGAGCGATCTCTACCAGACAACCTTCAGGTAAAGGACATTTAATAGAAGTAAAAATTAAATAGTTTTATGCACAACTCCTGCAGACGTTGTGCAGCAGTAATTGGTGTAGCAGCAGTCCAGCCTGCCAACTATCATAGTCAGGGTATTGCAACACTTCCGCATAGTCACATAGAAGTAGTCTACTCAGGCAGGCTTCGTGCGGTAAAATGCAGATTAGTGATCACGAACCCGAGCTATGTTCAAAAAATCTGAAACATACTTTTGTTCATGTGGTCCCCGGTAGAGTAGAATAGGCCACCCTCACTCTTACCGAGGTGTCGTAAAAGGCGACTAAGGTAAAGCAGCTGGCATGATCATCAGCACCCAGAAAAGGAAAACTCTGCATTTATATCAAAACCCTCGCCAACCCGTCTGCCACGCGTGGTGAGTATGGCAATTACCCCTTATGTGATTGAGGGAGGCCCGTACCCCAGCAGTGGGAACTTAAATGGGCTGACGATGACGATGACGACGACTTTTGTTCGACCCGGGAATCGAACCCAGGACCCCGAGATCACAGCTCGGTACTTAAACCACTAACCAACAGGGCGTTCTAATTATTTATATATTCTTTATTGCACAAGAAAGTAAAGTACAATTGACGGACTTAATGCTATACAGCATTCTCTACCAGTTAACCATTGATCCATTAATATTATTATAAAATTAATTGAGGCAGCATCCACGGATGTATAACCGTACATTGTCCTGATCTCAAATGAAGGTTTTCTGTTAGTTCATTAATGTCGCTTCCGGCAAACTGCATATCGCCTATTTTTTTTATAATGAATACAGCTTGGGAATTTCTAAATCATTAATGTATTAACAGATCGATCGATCGTCGATCAAAAGCATCAATCAATTTGTAGTTTTAAGTGTTGGAAAAAAATTAAGAGCAAATTAAGTAAATTGAGGGAGAAACAAGGATTGAAACGTTCAAAGGCCTTTCTAGGAGATGAAACTGAGAATGGAGAAAACATCTTATTGGATGCAATAAGCAATAAATAAAGATGCTCAAGGGATCATATTATGCAACGAAAAAAATGCTTATCAAGATGAACAAAACAACGAACAACGACTGCAGAGCATGCAAGGAGGAGATCATCATCATCAGCCCATTTAAGTTCCCACTGCTGGGGCATGGGCCTCCATCAATCGCATGAGGGGTAATTGCCATACTCACCACGCTTGGCAGACGGGTTGGCGAGGGTTTTGAACTAAATGCAGAGTTTTCCTTCTCTGGGTGCTGATGATTATGCCAGCAGCTTTACCTTAGTAGTTAGAGGAGATGGAAATCATATAATACCTTTTTTGTTAAAACGACTAGTTAGTCGGTTTGGTTATTCTGCCTCTGACCAGTTGGTCAGAGGCAGAATATGTATTCTAGGTAATGCTTATCCTAAACCAGAAGACTACAGGCACTTTAATCATAAAGACATCGTGACGCTGATGACATGAATCATCCGTGAGTAGCGGCGCAAAGGATATGGGAGGTACAAAAGATTCCATAAGGTGGACGTGCTCCAAGGAAATGGCCCCTAAAAGATAGGTATAAGATAAGTCGTGGAAACACTCTTATAACGACTTTGTAGAAAGCAATCAAGCAGGCGGTTTGGCTTTGTTTCGGTAGATGTCACTATGCATAAATTCATCGCACTAGAAAAGCGTGCTACTTAAATAAAGACCTCGAGCCGCCCGCCTGGTTTAGTCGGGCACTAGACCTGGTAAAAACGTATCTTTCAAAACATTGGAACATTTGTACATGAATCAGTGCAGAGTTGGGGAACAGTGAAACGCTTAATTTGGAACGACTCTCAGATAGATCCGTGATACATTCTGCTCATTCGGTTCACTCGGATCATTCAGATCATTCGGATCATTCGGCTCATCGGATCATTCCGCTCATTCGCATCATTCGGGTCACTCGGATCATTCAGCTCATTCGGATCATTCGGCTCATCTGATCGTTAGCTCATTCAGTTCACTCGCACTCGAGATCCATTTGAGTCGAATGATACATTCCGAGCGAACATTGAAGATTCGTAACAGTGTATCATTTGGCTGAGTTGGATCACTAAGTCGTTTCAGTAAAGAGTTACATACGTCTATCAGATTTCAAACAACAATGAGAAAATAAACGGCGAGTGAATCAGACGGAACAGGTGTTTTATTCATTGAATCCGTCTCCCTGCCTGGAGTGCCTAGAACTCAAGGGTGTTTTTTTTTATATACAACTTTGTTTTATATTCATGAACTAAAGATTAATCTAGGATTAGTTTTCGATTCCCTGTAATGTTTAGATTGTTAAGATTATCGAGTCAATGATAAAGTTTAATTGCAACAAACCACCTTATTGTCAAAAGTTATAGAGACTGGATCATAACTATCTTCAAACTTATTTCAGAGCTTAACCATTGTTCTTGTAACTTTAACTACGCTATAACCCAACTTTGAACAGTGGTAAAGAAAGATTATACATTATATATATCGCGCGGAACATGTATTCATGGGTATTAAGATATTATAATCACTTGCCCAATGAACTAAAAAACCTTACCACTACTTAAATTTAAGGTGGAATTAAAGGTTAAAAGGTGGTTTAAAGATTGGCAGCGCAAATTGGTGTCAATGAGTATCCATGGCCGGTGGTAATCGCTTACCAACAGGTGATCCGTCTGCTCGTCTCCCACCTATCACATAGACAACCAACCAAATACTAGAATGAAATGAAATTCACGACCCAATCTTTAGCCCTCACTTTTGTTTGGTTGCGACATGTAGGTATATTATATTTCATTTTAGGGCCTCTAAACATTTTGCAGACTAGACGTGTGTACCTCTTTATTGGAACATACATATCATGTTTGAAGTAATTATTTTTACAAGGTTTTCATAAAATATTTATTAAGCTTTCACGAGAATTGTGGTCGAAAAAAGCAAACACACGTTATTATGTTTTAAAATTAAAACATTAAATACTTGGAAAAAACTAATCGCAACTGAATCCATGCATTACTTATTAAACATGATGCCGAATATATTAACCTTAATAAAATTATATTCATTGAAATAACGCTACACATGTTTAAAATCGCAAAAATAATTTTACCAGACTATTTAATTGAATACGCTGTGTGACAAAATTTCTTTTTATTCCTACTCGTGCCCATATATATGTTTGGGTTTGGCAACGTACATAAGACGTCAGGTCAACATACCCCCCAAGTACAAAAATAGCACTTGTGTCTCAGATATAAAGACGGTCCAAAGTCCAACAAGGGTAATTCCATGTGACGACGTGTGTACACTCGCACCAGCGGAAAGCAGACTGCGTGACATATTAATGATAGTTATCCTGCGTCTCAATATAATGATCTTAATATTTGACCGAATTTGAATGGTCTGGCTCGACTGGAGTGATACCACGGCCTCACAGGAAACCGGCGTGAAGTAGCACTGTGCTGTGTTTCCCTGGGTAAGTGAGGGTACCGGAGGCCCAATTCGGGGGAAAGTAGGTTTTAAAGGTTGACAGCGCAAGTCACAAGTCACAAGTACTCCACTGATGTCGTGAGTGTTCATGAGCGGCGGCAATTCTTACCATTATGTGATCCGTCTGCTCGTCTGTCACCTATCACATAAAAAAGCTTTCCTTGAAATATTCCCTAAAGTAGATTTTAATGTGTACCCGTAACCCGTAACCCGTGGAAATTGGAAATCCCTGCCCCTAAATAAATATTTCTAAAATGTAATATTTTTAAATTCACACACACACACCACTCATACACTCACATACACTACACACACATATACTACACACACCACGCACGCACACACTCACCTCCACGCAACACAAGTTTAATAACAGAGTGCTACTTTAGAGTTATTTTATGTATTTAGGTATATTGTTTTTGTAATCTAGGTTTGAGAGAATTGTATTGTTTTTGTTATTTATGTTCTAAGCCCTCGCATCCGTACCCTGGCACTCGACCTTAGAGGGGTAGGAGCGGCTGAAAATCAGCGCTGACCTATGTCAGCATTAGCTGAGCCACAGCCTTTTGCTTTCCTTAGATTATTGTTAATATTTTAAAAAACGAAGTATGTAAGGTAGATAAGTTCTAGTGTTGCGGAAATACCTATGTACCTGTTTTGTTTTATTAGAAAGCAATAAACGTATTTTTATTTATTTTATTTTATTATGTGTCATAATCACCACAGTCAATATAAATGAAACCTAACTTTTTTTAGGTACACGATCAGCTGATCGGTAATTTACTACATATTTACCCCTTTTATTACAAATCGTGAACTAAGGATAGTCACGGACCAAAATTCGTACCAGCCCCTTTTAGGAATGCGCGTTAGAACGGGATGACATAAACTTTAGTACGGTAATAACTTAAGATCGCGATTTATAATAATGTGGCTCAAGTTTTAATTAATGTCGATGTCGTTATTGAACTGCACTTTCTTTGCGAAGGAAGGTTTCATTAAAAAGCAATTAGCTACATTCTTATCCACTAACAGAATTAGCGGTGAGTTGACGGCATTCTCTGTCAATATTGGTAAGCAATTTGCATTTCTACCAATATTTACATACCATCCATAAAGTATCTTACACATAGTAAAGTATCTTGTCTGCCTCGGTGGCGTAGTGGTTAGTGGGTATCAAGCGACGGCTGCGCAAGAGAAGCCAAATTGGGTTAGATCCCAAATTTCGGGCCAAAAATTTGTACCTAAGTTTTCGGTATAAAAAAAATCTTAGTGTCAGCCCAGAGTCTGGAAGTTGGCGGTGTTGTACCCCTGTGCCTCGCTGGTCCTGCGCCCAATCCCTCTCCGGTCGTGTCGCACTGGTATCCCACCGGAATATGAGGGTAAGGGAATAGAGAGTGCATTTGTGTTTGCGAACACACTTGATCACTATAATGTATCCTGAATGCTTGGCTGATCGTTGATATTGGCCGCCGTAGCCGTAATTGTTTGGAAGATTATTATTATATTAAAGTATCTAATTCTGTACAGAGTATATTTATGAACATCATCATCATCCCTTTAACCACGTGTTCTACCAACTACTCTGAGCAACATTTGTTCTATGACTTTTGGAAATTGGCTTAAAAAAAGCAACTTTTCATATGAAGTTGGTCACGCGACGTGGTCATTTTATATCGAAAAAATGTTCGACGAATTTCAACATACACACTGTATAAGCGGTAGCTCACTAACTGATTTACTGATCTATCAAAGCAAGCAACATACACTGTAAGGGATAGAAACCTAAAATTTTGGTAGGGGAGCACTAAGAAAGGATTTTTGTAAATTCGCCCCATAAGGGTAGAAATTTAATAGGAAAGTTCTTCGTCGAAAGTCATGATGCTTGACGCCATATTTCAAAAAGAAGAAAAATCCGCGCCACGGCAGAACACAGACCTAAAAATTTAGATTCCTTGTATATATAATGATAAAGGTCAAATTTGAATGCTGATGTCGACTGAAGCGCGCTTTCACGAGACTATGGCTGCGCGGACAATTTCGTTTTAGGTAAGTTGGAGGTTACGTCGTGATAGAACTTTAACGACGATAATATATTTCAACATCAGGATTCATAAATTGCAGTACAATAACTTGAAACTTGAAATTACTTTATACAACTATTCCTTCTGCAGTCTGCTCCTGACAAACTTTTGAAGTTATTAAATTTCCACCAAACCACAAATTTTCATTTTGTAAGCTAATGCTGAACATACTCGTATCAAAGTTCTAAGTTTTATAAGACTCTGAATGCGAAGTTTAATTCGAAATTAGTTTCATCTAACATTAATGGCGTTCACACTACAAAGCTGGACGTACATACATATAGCACGAATAGACAGCGTTGGGCTAGAAAAACTTTAGATAAAGATAAAACAATATTTATTCAAGTTAGGTTTATACAGAACCCTTATTAAAGCCAAATAAATAATAAATAAATAAATAAACATTTCACAACATCACGTACATTGATCTGACTCCGAGATAGGGAGCTCAAGCACCTGTGTTACGGATATCAGAATCAACAGTTGGATTACAAGTATATACATTAAATAGGTACACATATTAATCTACCGCTGGATCAGAATGTCGATTTCGACTAAGAAGACATTAGCAAGAAACTCAGTAGTTATTTGGTGTGGAAACCCAAAAAAAAACCACACGAGACAGAGGTCGTCCACCGGAAAGATGGGCCAACTAAATCCACAAATACGGTAATCCGAAGTGGATGCAAGTAGTGGCGTGAAACAGAATTTCATGGAAGGCTTTGGAGGCGGCCTATGTCCGAAGACGGACGACACAAGATACTGAGGTGATGATAAATATTAATGGCTTATTGATAGAGAACTTCAATAACTATATTCTATGTTCCAGGGTTTTGAATCATAATAAATTGTATTACTATCTAAAATTTAGTAGCTAAGAAATCTGAAATAAATAAAAATCTGACAACATGCAGACGATCAGACGGATCACCTGATGGTAAACGATTGCCGCCGCCCATGAGCACTCGCAACAGGGAGCCACAAGTGCGCGGTCAACCTTAAAACCTTCCCCATGATTATGATTCCGGTACCATCACTCTCGCAACGAAACACAGCACAGACGTTGCTCCACGCCAGGTTTCTGTCAGGTGTCGCCGTGGTATCACTCCGGTCGATTCTTACCGAAGCGTGTCTCTTCCACGGCAATTACAATGAAACGACCAGTTTTTAAATTGGGAACTAATCTGTTGTCTAAAACCCGTATGAGATGTACGAATTTACTATAATGTAGTAAATCTTTACTGCTTTCCAGCACCCCTCTTAAGAGAGTTTCAAGTACCTAGGCCATTTGGTTACTGAGGATCTGAGTGACAATGTGGACATAGAGCGGGAGTGTAGAGCGTGGTCCGTCCGCTGTAACATGCTTGCACGCATGTTTGCAGGTTGCAGTGACCAGGTATAGACGACACTTTTTAAAGCCTACTGCCAATCCTTTTAAACCTGCAGCCTGTGGGTGAAGTATACTCAGCGGGCGTATGGTGCTCTACGCGTCCAATATAATAACGTGTTTAGGGTGCTGTTCAAACTGCCCCGTCATTGTAGTGCCTCTGAGAGGCACGTCGATAAATTCCATGCCATCGTGAGTAAGCGTTGCGCGTCTATACTGAGAAGGCTGAGAGCCAGCTCAAACGGCATCCTAAAGGTGTTTGCAGACCGCTGCCTGGGATTCGCCTATGTATGCGCACTAGAATCAATTGCATGCACATTAAGTGCAGTTACGTCCAGCCCGTGAGATCTTCTGTGTTAAATTTTTATTTATTTTCATGTTTATCATCCTCATCAGCCTAACGCAGTCCACTGCTGGACGTAGGCCTCTCCATTGTTCGCCACTGTGATCTATCCATGGCATCCAGCTCTTGCCAGCCATCCTGCTCAGATCGGCCCCCCACCTAGCCAGAGGGCGCCCTACATTACGTTTGCCAAGACGCGGTCTCCACTCTAGAACTCGTTTACCCCATCGGTTGTCGGTTAATATGGCGGCTAATATGGCCAGCTAAAATAAACAATTATAAAAACCGTACCTCCAAAGTCTTCATCACCCCGGCAATTTACCATGTCCATAAAACATCCATTGTTGAATGCCCTATAGATATAAGACTTATACTTGTTAGCTCCACACACGGGGCGCCAGTGGTTCGGGCAGAATACTGGGCAGGATTCCCCGTAGGTCTTTCTTGAAACAGCATTATGCTCTTTGATACAGAACTGAAGAGGTGTCTCCTTTAATTCTGAAAGTGTGTTTACATAAATTAAGAACAGCAGATCACAATAATAAATTTGACCGTGGGAGAGCAACGCTTCGGTATGAATGGGCCGGCTCGACCGGAGTGATATCACGGCCACACAGAAAACCGGCGTGAATCATCACTGTGCTGTGTTTCGCTGCGTGACTGAGGGCCGAATTCGGGGAGAAGGGGGTCGTTGGCAGCGCACTTGTGACTCCACTGGTGTCGCGGGTGTCCATGGACGGCAGCAATAGCTTACCATCAGGTGATTTGTCTGCTCGTTTGCCACCCATCACGTGATCACTTTTGTAATAGGATTTTTTTTTTCAGATTAGACACTATGTTCCTTAGGGAAAAATATTTGTTTGTATTAGTATAATGCCCTGGAAAAGTTTCAGGGATGTTGAAAAAATCACCGTGTAGTGATTTTTTTAACCATCTAACGCTCGATTTGACCAATATTTATCAATAGATAAATCTATGGTACAACGTCGGATTTATAAGAATTACAGCGCTATAACATATTAGGGTTGGTTGAATCGGGCATTAGTATCGACACTCCGCCATTTTGGACAGAAAGTTACGAACCGTGGGGTTGTCTCCTTTTTTTGTAAAATATTATTCTTACCTTGGGACTACTGGTTTAAGTACCGGGCCGTGATCGCGGGGTCCTAGGTGCAACAAGGATCATCTGGTGCGTGTTAAATTAGAACTAATGATATTTTTTAAGAAATAAGCATAGTACTAGCATACAATATTCGTACACAAAGGTACACAAAATGATTCCTAAAGTTGCAAAAAGCTACGCAAAGATACATAAAATTAGACCCATTTTTCATTACGTTTTGTTTCGTTTCTTGGAAACCACGTTAAGGTATTAGTCATGCACCCGATCGCTCGGGCCAACACACAGTGAAGTCCCACCATCCCCCCCATATCAATATCTATCTCCGACCCCCCCAAAATGTAATTGTGACCGTAACTCGTAAATTACAACAGACCACAGTAAATTTTGACAAAAATAGAAAGAACGCTCCTTAGAAACACCACTTACACCCCAGTCATATCACTTTAAAATCCAAAACCATTTTTTGATAACATACATAATAATGTATCTACTTATTTTCTCTACCAAAATAAAGTAAGTGGAATCAAGCAAAACCGACAACCTTGAATTTAGTTCCTTCGATTGTACTCCGATGGGACCTTAGAATCCGTGTTAAGTGTGCGTCTGTGTGCATGCGTAATCGAGCGTTTGTTCGTAGTGTCCATACTGCTTGCGTTTATACTGTGCTAATACTCCTAATAACAACCTTTTTTTTCTAGGAACAGACGGTAAAATATAAAAAAACACCATATAACCAGCTGATGACTTTGAAACGAAAAGGTATTTGTTTTTAGATTAGACCCAATCTTCGTTCGAACTAATGTTCGTTTCCATTTTTTTTTTATCAGCCTATAAACTGTCCCACTGCAGGGCAAAGGCCTCCATCATAGAAATCAAGTTATCGCTACTATGATGGGATTAGGCTTAATCACCACGCTTGCCAAATGCGGGTTGGTGATCACAAACCCGAGCTATGTCCCAAAAATTCGAAACATACTTTTCGCTCGACCCGGGAATCGAACCCATGTCCAGGTGTAAAAACTCCATAACTAAAAAACATAATAGCTAGCAAACATTTACCAACTTGGTAACATTCTCTATAAGCATTCAGTGCGCATTTGCTCGGGAACATTTTGTACTTGGTGCCTTTGACGTCGAAACCACAAGCCAGTTTAGCCTCCCCTTGTGGGCATTTGTCTACGTCTGGACAGGAGAGACCGTTTGTGACGTACATTGCTAGAAACAAAAAAAAAAAGAGTTTTGTTTTCAAACGAGTACTAGTACAATTTATCACTCGGCCGAGATTTGGGTACAACAGCCAATTTAGCGACCAATCGCGTCGCAAATAGGGATTGAGTGCGGGACTGCCTGTTTATGTATTCTTTTTTTTTTACCATACACGTGCACACACACACGCCCTCACACACATGCACACACTTTCACGGCGGCGCGACGCTCGCTCACATTTTGTTTTTCTTACTATACATAATTGTAATGATGAACTTACTATTATTATTACATACTACCTACTTTTAAGTTAAAATTCTAAGACAGTTATTCTTGTATCTTCTAAGTATCACTAGATTATTAAAGCTATTGTTCGGAGAGCGGGGTTTCTCTAACTTAAAAGAGATCCTCGATCATAAAACAGAACAGAACCTGATAGGGGGAGTCCGGGAGACTTACTCAGGTGGGAGAGTTGAACCATCTTTCAAATTATTTTGAAATTTACCCCGATCGAAACGTCAATGCGTTCATTGGTCCCATGCGTGAGGCCAAACATAAGTATGCCGCCATTTTGAATCATGGCTGTTTTGTTTGGCAGTGAGAATGTAACACGTGTTTCTGTTGCTGCGGAGTGATTTTTTTTTAATTAAGTAGTTTTGTGGTTGCTGTCTTGTTTATTGAGGTAAGTATCTTGTGTTGCTATTATTAGATTACCAAATAAATATAGTTTGAGGTGTGCTAAGTATTTTTCTCTACGAATGGCGGTTTTTCTGATCCATAAGCTAAATGTGAAATTAGTGTGAGCGGGAGAGTTGCACCAGGGAGAGTGCGGGAGACATGCTCAGTGGTTCATATCTCCCTCTGTAAGAATTATAAATGTAGGTTTCGTATATGTGTTTTTTTGTGTTTAATTTTACATTTTTATTTACAGTACCTACCTACACGATGCCCTTTCAATACAAGACTCCTGAAAATGCACGCAAACGAAAAAAATACACAAAAAAGGAGTTGGAAAGTGCTATAGACGAAATTAAGGAAGGCGCTTCTATTAGAAAAATTTCAATCAAGTATGGTATAGATAGAAGTACATTAAGACGATACAAATTAGATGAAAATAAATTTCATAAATTTGAAGATAAAGACAGTCAGTACAAAGCATCACAGGTATTTACAATAGCCGAGGAAAAACTGCTTGTTAATTATTTATTGACATGCAGTAAAATGCATTATGGATTGACACGAAAAGAAGCAATGCAGTTATGACTATGCGCCTTTGTCTTATATGTCGTAGATATGTTCATGAGCTATGTGTAGGGCTTACAGAGGATATCGATGATTTTATTTGTCATGAATGTGATCAGAAATAGTTTTCTGGGCAATATAATCGATATTATTACCTAGTATTAAAATGTTTATGTGATTTAAAATAATTTTGAGACTGATCAAAGATTTATTAGATGTTAATTAATAGTTTTTAAAAGTTTATAAACACAGATAATAACAAAGTATGCTAATATTTTTTTGTTAAGGTAAAGTTTATTTCAGAAAGACATGAATAAATAAAGATATTATATAGATTTACAATAATTTTGTGACTGGTAAATGATGCCAAATTATTAGAAAAAAGTTAATAATAAAAAAATCTAAAATAAGTACACCCATGTTTGTTGAAGAAGTTTAATAATTTTTGTTTTGTTAATTTTTTATATTTAATTACAATTTTTATGAAAATTTGTATTATTTTTGCGTTTTCCTTGCTGGTAGTAATAAAAGCAAGTGATTTATGGTGTATGTTAATTAAATAAAGCTGTGATTCCAGCTGAAAATGATTATTCTTTTCCCCAAAATAGTATGTTCAACTCTCCCCATACCCCGGTTCAAGTGTCCCTGCTGATAGGGAGACTTGACTCATATCTCATTTTTTATTAAAAATTTCAATAAAATTTTACTTACGCGTTATATTAAAAAACAATTATTCACAAATGTAGCTAATATAATAATGTATCGCAAAAATCTTTAATCGATTTTCTAAACCCGATGAACAAGAAAATATGATGGTTTATGTAAAAAGTGGTTCAACTCTCCCGGACTCCCCTGAATAAATTATTTGTATTTATTTGTATTTGTATTTTAAAAAGCAAATTTTTCATCAGATTTGTCATGTCAAAATAATGGATCGTACATAGATAGATAGATAGATACACTTTATTGCACAAAATTTACAGATCTTAGTCTATGTCATTGTACTAAAACAATGTAGGCGGTCTTATCGCTAATAGTGCTAATCTAATCTCTTCCAGACAACCTCAAGGTAGAGGAAAAGTATAGCGAATTAAGAGAAGGGGTAAGATACATATATAGATATTTATATGTTTCGTCTCGCAATGAACAGAGAGGATTTTGGAAAGCTGACGGCTAACCTTCAGAACTGAAGAGGCACTCAAAAAAGAAGAAGACATAGATATTTGAATTTCATTATTAGATGTAAAATTAGCATTATTAGACCGACCGGACTTGACTGATCGGATGGCGCAATTGGTAGTGACCCTCCCCTTTAACGCCAAAGGTCGTGGGTTCGATCCCCACCCTGGACAAACATTCGTGCAATGAACACTTGGGTTTGTTCAGTGTCTTGGTGTATGATATGTATTTAAGTTTATATTTGTGTTCCTCCGTTGTCTGATATCTGTAACACAAGTGCTTAAGCTACTTAGTATCTGGTCAACCTATGAGATGTTGTGAGAATTATTATTATTATTATTAGATATTAGGATAAATAAAATATTGTATTAATAATAATAGATATTAAGTAGTAGCAGTAATTTGTTATAAAATGTATTGTAACAAATACTTACTCTTGCCATACCCTTCCATTACAGGGTCCATGTATTACGATAGTTATGTTTGATATGTAACTTGTGTATTGTATTTATATGGTGCAAGAAATAAATAAATAAATTATTCTTCCTGTTGGTAATGGACTAATAAATGAATATCTTCAAAGCTGACAATTATTCAGGTCTCATAAATAATGAATGAACTCGGTGTTAAAGTCGGATGTCATGTAATTTAAATGAAACGGGAATCATTTTACGAAAGTGTTAATTAAGAACTGTTTTTATTTGTACAGTACCGTAACAGAAACTTTTAAAAATAGTTAAAGAAATATAAATAGATAAAAAAGTTTACTTTTATACAGGGCGTCACATAATCTGTAAATAGCGCCACATATAGTACGAATTGTGAGCTAATAATTTTTGCCGTGTGGTCCCCGGCAGAGTAGAATAGGCCACCCTCACTCTTACCGAGGTATCGTAAAAGGCGACTAAGGTAAAACTGCTGGCATGATCATCAGCTCCCAGAGAAGGAAAACTCTGCATTTATATCAAAACCCTCGCCAACCCGTCTGCCAAGCGTGGTGAGTATGGCAATTACCCCTCATGTGATTGAAGGAGGTCCGTGCCCCAGCAGTGGGGACTTAAATGGGCTGATGATGATGAATTTTTGTCATTTAAGACCCTTCAGATAGGACAAAAGTTTGTACCGCGTGAATTTGTAGTTTTCAAGTTGTTAGAATTAAAAAAAAGAAGTAAAAATTCTCACCCTATCTTTTTAGCTAGCTCAAACCGTTTGGTTCGGGTGGAAAGTGTGGACATACAACCAGTATAAATTAATCAGAATCACTCTCTCGCAATCCCTTTGTGTTCGTCAAAGAACCGACACTGAGATCAGCGCAGTCGAGCACGAGCCAATCGTTCGAGGCTCGTAACACTTGACGGAGGTTTGCCTTTGCCTTGGCTCATGCTCGGCTTGTCTAGTCGAAACCGACCCTAATGGGAGCTTTAAGGTGACGGGTAGGGCACACTAGCGACGCCAATCGATTTTCATTACTACTAAACGGGATCTATTTTAAACGATTTCGGGGTACAACCTCTGGGTTCTTTTATGAGTTAATTGTAGTATAAGTAGGTTTATTGTATTATATAGTTATGTATGTATATTTAGTCATATTATATATTACGCACATGTATGTTTATGGATATAAATTTATTTAGCCGTCATACATATTTCTGCTTCGCCTAATGGTTGAATGGTAGAGAATGCTGTATAGCATTAAGTCTGCCAATTGTACTTTATTTTCTTGTGCAATAAAGAATAAATAAATAAATAAACCTCTCGACAAACACTTATACTATTTATTAAATAACCATGCACAAATGTTGGGTTCGTTTTAGTATGCGAAAAATTGATTCACGCCAAAAGTGGCCGCTTTTGACGTGAATCAATTTTTACGTACGCGTTGGACCCAACATTTGTACATGGTTATTTAATAAATAGTTTAAGAGATTGCCGAGAGGTTGTAACCCCGACATTGTTTAAAATAGATCTGCTTTAGTAGCTAAAAGTTAAAATCGATTGGCGTCGCTAGTGTGCCCTACCTGTCACCTTAAGATTTTGTTTTAATAATAATAATATCGTCCGGGATTGCGGAGGTGGGCAAAAAATCCGCTAGGCTAAAATAGGACTGGGCCTGCCACGTTTGTAGAATGCACTCGAAGAGGTGGACCAGACTTATCACACATTGGCAGCCAGCAGAACATCGATTGAGAGGCAGGCCCAAAAAAAATGACGTGATGATTTTGACCACTTCTCGGGCAATTGGCAAACCATCGCTACAAATAGAGTCCAATGGCGGCTTTTAGGGGAGGCCTTTGCCGAGCAGTGGGGCGATGTAAACTAAATAAAAAAAAAATCCTTCAGCCGATTACAGTTACGGCTGCCAATCTCAACGATTGTCATTGTACGCAGGATATATTATAGTGCTGAAGTATGTGCGCAAACACAAGTGCATTATCTTCCCTCATAATCTGATGGGACACTAGTGTGACACGATCGGAGGGGGATCGGTCCCAAGATGAACCGTTTCACGTGCTGTTCGAGGCATGGGGATACAAGACAGCCAACTTAAAAAAAAAAACTCTTGTCAGCACAACAAAAAAAAAACTCTTGTCGGAGTCTGGGGCTGACAAGAGTTTTTTTTTTTTTGGGAAATAAACGGCGATACAAACATAAATTACATGAAAGTGCTTAAAAATATTAAGTAAAACTAATTACACATTTCCACGTTTATGTAATTATTTACTGCGCTTTTTATTTATGTGTGCGTGTGTGTGTTTGTATGTGTATGTGTGTAGTGTGAGTGTGTATTTAGGTAGGTGTATGTGTGTATTTAGGTATGAATATGTGTGGGTCTATGTGCTGTGTGTGTTTGTACTTACCGGTAAATCAAAAGTGACTAATGCCTCGATGGCTTGAGTCTTAAATGCTATAATATTATGAGTGATTAGGAAAATATAGGTATATTTTTTTTTTGTTTTAATATGAGGTCACCGGAGCGCCACTTGTCAATGACTGTTATTTTTTTATGTAATAGATACAAGCAAACTCATCTCCTGATGGTAAGCGATTGCTGCCGCCTATGAACAGCCGCAACACCAGTGGAGTCACAAGAGCGCTGCCGACCATTAAACTTTTCTTTTCCCCGATCTCCGGTACCCTCACTCAACAGCACAGACACTGATTCTCGCCTGTTTGCTGTATCCTACATGATATTTAGCTTATAACGCAATTTTGTACTATCAGAGCTCTCAAAGGAGAGTTTTAATTGTTTCCACTAAATTTTACTGACTTTTGTATTATTTCTAACAGCCGACTATTAAAACTGGAAGTAGGGTATTTGACTAAGCTCGAGATTTTACAAAATAAAAATAATAATCTCAATTAAAAATATAACGTCTAGCCGGTTTTATGGTCATTCAAAGATTCATGGGCAAGTCCATTTTAAAAGTATGAAATTATTAATAAATAATTATACCATTGAATAACCCATATAATTTACACCAACTATTATAATGGAACCATTGACATAAACGAAACATTTGATATAGCTGCCATACAACATTCAACGTGTGACGTCACATCTCAGTAGCCATTTGTATGGAGCGTTTTGGGTTTGCCCAAAATAATGTGATTTTAAAATGGTGATATCTCAGGTAGTTTAAATGAGAATCAAGTGATTCTTTCAACGATATTTCTATTATTGAGAGGTCTTTTGATTATAAAAATAAAAAAAAAATTGTCAAATACCGTGGTACAAAACCACTTTCTGTAAGTTTGAGTTTGCCCAAAATAATGTGATTTTAAAATGGTGATATCTCAGGTAGTTTAAATGAGAATCAAGTGATTCTTTCAACGATATTTCTATTATTGAGAGGTCTTTTGATTATAAAAATAAAAAAAAAATAGTCAAATACCGTGGTACAAAACCACTTTCTGTAAGTTTAAGTAGAAATGTTCAGGGTAATCTCTTAATTCCATTCCAGGTTTCATAAGAGTCGTTACGCCGTGTTATAGTTTTGTTTCAACGACTCGGATTCGATCAAAAATTTGTCCTCGTAATATTTAAATATGTCCATATTAGAATGAATTTGTTTTTTTAACTCCTGGACTCTATTTTGACCATTGTTTTTCTACGTCATAATAACCACTATCAAAGTAGCTAGACTGTAGTCTTGACGTGCTTGCTGAAGCAGAAAAACTTTCTTTCCTATTTTTATGTGACAGGTGGCAGACGAGCAGACGGATCGCTTGATGGTAAGCGATTGCCGCATAGACACTAGCTACACCAGTGGAGTCACAAGTACGCTGCCAACCTTTAAACCTCCCTCTTACAAAAATAAAGCAAAAATAGTCAAATACCGTATTACCGTGCATATTCTTGCATATTTGTGAATATATGTAGATTCACCTCAAATTAAAATTTCATACTCACATTGAAGCCATATTGCAAATGCAGTTATGGTATAAAACATTTTACCGATTCACTGTAGTTGTAACGTCAAAAAAATAATTGAGTCTGTGAGCATTCAGAGATTTTATGGCTCGAATTCAATTAAGATAAACTTCAATTTGATCTAGGCACGTAAACTGGAAAATAGAATGATGCAAAATGGAACTCGTTACATGGCAGAATAGAATGTTTTTAGTTATTTCGTTGATTGGAATAAAAATTGAAGTGAGCCATTACTCAGTAGTTTCATGATAGTTATCATAAAAAGTAAAAGTAAATAGACAATATGACAAAAAATAATTTTCCGAAATGAAAAACACCTTTTCTAGATTAGACTCATAGAAATTTAAGAAAAATAAATTCAGAATTTTTAAACAGATATTAATGGAGAAAAAATAAAATGTAAAAATCCTGTGACGTCATCACTTGGCATGATAAATAAATAACGCTTTTGCTCACGTTGATTAAAGAAAAAAAGTATAATCTCTGATCATAAAATGACAAGACAAAATGATTACAGTGACAGTAAGTAACTTAAAGTCACCTACTACCTGTGCGAATAAAGAATGGGATCAGAAATGGCGGCGCATCTATTCACTTCTCGCTCGCACACTATTTGCGTCTATACTCGCACCCCACGAGTGCGCAAAATAGTGTGCGAGCGAGAAGTGAATAGATGCGCCGCCATTTCTGATCCCATTCTTTATCCGCACAGGTTGTAATTGTTTTATTGGACGTATAGCACCGTCATCACACCGACTACGTCACTGCCGGCAAATTGATTAAAAATTAAAAAATATATTATTTCAATAAATACGCAAATGGTAACTAAAAATATGGGTCATCTTTTTTCTCTTTCTTTATTCGAAAAGCGTATAAAAATGCTAATATTTTTTTGTCGTATTGTCCATTGTATGTAGTATCAAACAAGGAAATTGTCTCAGTAGAGACAATTTCCTTGTTTGATACTTTTTAGAGCGTATTTTTTTGGTAGTCAGGTTTTAAACTTTATTTTTAATTAACAAATTTTTAGTTATGTAAATAAAATGACATATTTGAAATGTGCTTAAAAGCTCTTTCATTTGATACCCCACACGATATCGTCAAGTAACAATTATTTTTAGTCCCTCACTGTTGAAGCCTTTTCACTTAAAACTCCGTGGTGTAAGCTCAAGACACGCGGCATGAAATAATTTTTAATTTTATTTTTTATTCTTAGGCATTATGCAGTTGAATGTCATGGCCTCTTTTACTTTATTTTCGCACCAAAACCTGAATTTTCCCCGCACATGGCCCTATTCTACGCCGGATTATTGAAAATATTATTATTTGGACCAGAATTAATTAGGGGAATTAATAATTTCAACCCAATACTCTCACGTAAAGGTAGTACATAAATGTTCATACGGAGGTCAGTACATTATATTTTGTTGTTATTTTTTGTAATTGTTCAAGTGAATTTCGTTAATAATTGCGTAAAACTTAATTAAATTGATTTGTTGCATCCCAGAACTAGTTAGTTTACACTTATTTTGTAATAATTTGTCGTTTGTTTACCAGCGATTTTGCACTAACTAGGTATCTTGGTAGGACGCCGCGCTTTGTTGCGCATGTGCGTGTGACCATTAGCACAAATTTAATTTTACTGCATTTATTGTTTGTTTTAGAATTAAAAGTTTTATTTGGTGAACATTTACAGTTATTTAATGACAATTAGATATTAGGTCACCTTATTTAAAAATATTTTGTGATCCCAAATAATACAAATGTGTTGAGTAAAAGTTTTGTACTGAATGTTAGATTGTTAAAACTACCGATAAGTATAGGGTGTCAAACATTGTCTGTTAACATTGTTTTTATTTATATTCAGGTTCTTGTAAGCTTATTATTCCTGCGTTCTCAAAGATGATTGAAGAGAAGGAACTGATTAGGAAGAGAGGCAGCTATAAAGGCCAGTTAACTTTATTTTCTAATTATTTTACTTCACTTGGTGATTCATTATTAACTTCGCTTTGTGCAAATGAATTGCAAAAACGGCTCAGCAAGCTTGAGTTGATGTATGATAAATTTGACGAGGTACAAATCAGCTTAGAGTATTTAGCTGATGACGTGAATGTGAGACTGACAGAACGATCCGAGTTCGAGTGTAATTATTATAAGGCGATCGCTAGGGCTCAAGAATTATTAAATACTTATGCCAAGTCGCAGCATGACACCACCCGTGATTCTAGTCATGATTCTGGAAAATCAGTAAGTAACCGACTCGTTAAATTACCCACTATACAGTTACCGAAATTTAGTGGATGTTACGAAAGCTGGCTTGAATTCCATGATACATATTCCAGCTTAATTCATTCAAATTGTGACATAGATGATGTGAATAAATTCCACTACCTAAGGGCTTCCTTGGAAGGGTCTGCTGCTCTAGTGATTCAGTCCATCGAGTTCTCGGCTCAAAATTATAATGTTGCGTGGAGGCTTCTTTGTGATCGGTTTGACAATAAACACTTATTGATTCAAAATCACGTGTCATCATTATTTAATATCGAGCCTATTACAAAGGAATCCTCCACAACCTTAAAGTGCCTGATTGACCAATTAAATAAGAACCTGCGTGCATTACAGTCGTTAGGTGAACCTGTCCAACACTGGGACAAACTTCTGATTCATATCAGCACGCAGAAGTTAGATTCTAAAACGTTTCGCGAGTGGGAGGAGTATAAAGGTCGCTTAGACAAAAATCAGCGCATTACATTTACATCATTCATATCATTTCTCCGACAGCGCGCCGACTTGTATGAGACGCTCGAGCTATCATCTACACGCAGCGACTCTACTCATCATCATTCCCCTTGCAATAAAGGTCAATCCAAGCATAAAACTTTAGTTTCCGTCAACAGTAATAGTCTCACCCGTTCTCACACTCAATTTCAAGATTGCCCTAAGTGCAACTTAGATCATGATCTTAGTATTTGCCCTCAGTTTTTAGCATTGCCTAATAAAGAACGATTGCAACTTTTACAATCATTCAAAATTTGTTATAATTGTTTCAGTAATAGTCATTTTGCTAATCGTTGCAAAAAGGTTGGTTGCAAATTTTGTCACCGCAAGCATAATACGCTTGTTCATATTCAATTTCATAATAAGCCTGATACTTCATCTTCCACCTCAGAGGTCAATCTCAATCCCAACCCGTCGTCTCCCGTGGCTGAAGCCGACGTAGCTCTGTCCGCCAGCGTGACACCAGCGCGCAGTGCTTCTGGTGAAGTGTTGTTGTCTACGGCGTTGGTCAAACTGTTTGATAGGCACAACAACGAACACATTGCTCGCGCGGTCCTCGATACTGGGAGTACGTCGTGTCTCATGACCGAATCACTATATGAAAGGCTTGACCTACCTGCTTGTAATGTGAATAGATCCCTTCAGGGTATTAATGATGCAGTGACAAAAATCAATAAAATGTGTCACGTGTCCATGAAGTCACTTAATAACGATTATTTTACTAAATTACAATGTTTTGTGTTGCCAACCATTAGTGAAAAATTACCGAATCGCAAGGTTAATATTTCTGACTTAAATATACCATCTGATATCAGTTTAGCGGATCCCACTTTTTACACGCCTGCTTCGGTTGACATAATTTTAGGGGCTGATGTATTCTGGGACTTATTAGGGAGCCAGAGAATTAAATTAGGTGACGGAATTCCTGTACTAACGGAAACAAAACTTGGCTGGGTCATTTTTGGTCCCATTAACAGGAGCATGGTTCGCTCATCGTTTGAAAATATGAGATGTGACTTTAGCAAGTTAAATTCTCGTGATGACTCCCATAATCAGAGGCAAAGTAATCAAACTTGGCAATCCAATATCAAAAGCCGTGGGTCATCATCACATTTCCCTCCTAAGGGAAATTATTATGAACAGTACAGTTACCCTTTTGTTTCACGTTAGGTAAATTTCCAACCTAATTACGGTAAAACCGTTAATAATTATGGTTAGAATAAATTACTATCTTACTCTACTCTTTATTTACAAGTGTCATTATGATTTATTAGTTACTAATACGTTATGCTAATTATTACTTTAATACCTAAGTTTCTTTAATTAAACTTAAAGTGGTTAATCTATTACATTGCTGAAATGCAACGTTCTTATTACTTAAATTAACTACATATTTATTTAGAATTTCTAATAAATTCTAGTTTATCTATTAAATTTTGTGTTTTTCAATTAGTACGCGAGTTAGTCGCGTTTGGTAATTAAGTTTATATTACCTACCCTTATTAGAAATAACGCCTTATGTAAATACAGTCCTCTTATCGATTTAATTATTTCCTGTAAGCTTAGATAGTAAATACACTCAAGTTATTTTTTTATTCTAATTTAGGGTTGACTATTAGCCAGTAAGTCAGTCATGACTTTGCTACGACCACTTAAAAAAATACCTACTTTCTATCGAACTCATTCTTGTTAGGTAAGATCAAAGTTGACTTACCAGAGCAGCGACTTTTCCATGTCACCCTTTTCTTGAAAATGCGTTTGTTCTTTTATAATTAAATGTGCATTATCTGATTTCATTTAATATTGGGTGTTTAACAAATTCTTGTTTGCTTATTTCAGTTATTGCGAGTTTATTGATTTGTTTTGATTTAAAACTCACGATCGTCATTTGTTAATATTTGTACCTTATATAGAAGGTATATGGAAGGTATACCTTCGTTCAGAGCTCAATTCATTATATTTTTTATTCATTATTTGATATCAACTTGGAGTTAGTTGTGCAGAACTTTAGCTAGGTAGATAATTTTCTTAAGGCCTACAGTCCTGATCAGTCCTCTCTTTAGTGACCTTTGAGATTATAATCTGTATTTAGTTTGTGAAGAGAGTATTGGAAAATTATAACTTATTAGTTCATTCATGAAGATCAATACACTGGTCCAAATGAAGACGATTCTAAATTCCCGGCATCTCCACATAAAAGTAGAAGATCCAAATGTCATCACGCTTCTAACACCAGGACACTTCGTACGGCCGTCCACTTACGTTGCTGCCAACTCTGAGCTACGAGCGATGCCTCTACAAGACGCCTTATCCTTATCCACATCCAAGTCTTCAGGATCTTTTAATAAGATAGAGCCTTAAATCATGCTGGAGCTTCTGCTGAGCTTTATTATATGCTCAATGCTGAAGATTATTTTGCTCCGACTGCTCCTGAAGAATGGAAACTTCTTTCCTTATATGTAAAGATGGACACGTATCGTAGCCTCACTTCTGGTGCCCAAAGGGGCATATTATGGTCGGCTGACATAATGACCTCAGTTAACATGTCTTGAAGATATTCAGCAAGATCTGAAGGCTTCCTTAATAAGAAGAAATTTCTGTTGAAAGCTGGAGCTTTCAACGCGCGGGGGCATGTTGAAGCCTTTTCACTTAAAACTCCGTGGTGTAAGCTCAAGACACGCGGCATGAAATAATTTTTAATTTTATTTTTTATTCTTAGGCATTATGCAGTTGAATGTCATGGCCTCTTTTACTTTTTTTTTACTTCATATACCGCCAATTTGGAAAAGCTGCCTTTTAATTATTTTTCGCACCAAAACCTGGATTTTCCCCGCACACTCACTCTTAGTCCCCTAGAGGGCCCTGTAGTCAATTTAACGTAACGGGACGTCATGTCACCTATCACCAAAAAACAATCAAGACGCTTCTAACGGCACCTCATTTGTTTAAATATGATAACTAGTTTATACTATATGATACATACAGGTCAATTTCATCAGCAACTTCAAAATCAAAACTTTCATATTTGGACCACATATATATGAAATTGCGATGATTTCGACGATTTGCACAATTAAAATGCACTTTTATGAATAAATTGATGACATCTACCATTCTTAACTAAAAAACCTACGTAAAAATTTCATCTTGTGTTTAGGACTCGAACCCACATCTTTCTAAATCAGGGTGGGTGTTCTACCAGTTACACCACTGAACGCGACACATAGCCGATAAAATTTGTAAGTGCTTGTATGAGCTGTCGATAGTCTCATCAATATTGTAGGTATATTTACAATATCCAGTGTAAATATTATTACAAATATTTGACCACCAGTTAAAATGAGACTGCTAAATCAATAGTTGATATTTTTGTAGCAATCTTTTACAATTTATTCTTAAGTAAATAACACACAATTTATTCTTAAGTAAATAACAACGGCCGTGTGGTCCCGGCAGAGTAGAATAGGCCACCCTCACTCTTACCGAGGTGTCGTAAAAGGCGACTAAGGTAAAGCTGCTGGCATGATCATCAGCACCCAGACAAGGAAAACTCTGCATTTATATCAAAACCCTCGCCACCCCGTCTGCCAAGCGTGGTGAGTATGGCAACTACCCCTCATGTGATTGAGGGAGGCCCGTGCCCCAGCAGTGGGGACTTAAATGGGCTGACGACGATGATGATGATGATGATGAAATAACACACATAAAATTTTCATCTCGCGTTCAGACGGGGTTCGAACCCTCATCTTCCAAATTTTTAGGTGTGAAAAGTACTTAAGGTGACGGGTAGTGCACACTAGCGATGCCCATCGATTTTAATTTTGAGCTAGTAAACCGGATCTATTTTAAACAATTTCGGGGTGACAACCTCTTGGCAAACACTTAGACTATTTATTAAATAACCTTGCACAAATGCGGGCCCAACATTTATACGCGAAAAATTGATTCACGCTAAAAGTGGCCGCTTTTGGCGGTAATCAATTTTTCGCGGACAAACCGTGGACCCAACATTTGTGCATGGTTATTTAATAAATAGTATAAGTGTTTTTCGAGAGGTTCATCATTGCAGCCAATAGACGTCGACTGCTCCCCCAATGTTCTCCACACAGATCGGTCCTGTGCCGCCCGCATCCAATAGATTCCCCCGATCTTCACCAGATCATCAGTCCACCTTATGGGGGGCCTACCACGCCTGCGACTTCCTGTACGTGGCCTCCATTCGAGGACCTTTCCACCCCAACGGCCGTCTGTTCTCCTCGCTATGTGCCCTGCCCATTGCCACTTGAGGCATGCAATCCTTTGGGCTATGTCTGTGACCTTAGTTCTCCTGCGGATCTCATCATTTCTGATACGAACCCCGAAATTGTTTAAAATAGATCCGGTTTTGTAGCTAACTATTAAAAGCCAATGCTGTCGCTAGTGTGCCCTACCTGTCACCTTAAGATTTTGTTTTACTAATAATAATATCGTCCGGGATTGCGGAGGTGGGCAAAAAATCCGCTAGGCTAAAATAGGACTGGGCCTGCCACGTTTGTAGAATGCACTCGAAGAGGTGGACCAGACTTATCACACATTGGCAGCCAGCAGAACATCGATTGAGAGGCAGGCCCAAAAAAAAATGACGTGATGATTTTGACCACTTCTCGGGCAATTGGCAAACCATCGCTACAAATAGAGTCCAATGGCGGCTTTTAGGGGAGGCCTTTGCCGAGCAGTGGGGCGATGTAAACTAAATAAAAAAAAATCCTTCAGCCGATTACAGTTACGGCTGCCAATCTCAACGATTGTCATTGTACGCAGGATATATTATAGTGCTGAAGTATGTGCGCAAACACAAGTGCATTATCTTCCCTCATAATCTGATGGGACACTAGTGTGACACGATCGGAGGGGGATCGGTCCCAAGATGAACCGTTTCACGTGCTGTTCGAGGCATGGGGATACAAGACAGCCAACTTAAAAAAAAAACTCTTGTCAGCACAACAAAAAAAAAACTCTTGTCGGAGTCTGGGGCTGACAAGAGTTTTTTTTTTTTGGGAAATAAACGGCGATACAAACATAAATTACATGAAAGTGCTTAAAAATATTAAGTAAAACTAATTACACATTTCCACGTTTATGTAATTATTTACTGCGCTTTTTATTTATGTGTGCGTGTGTGTGTTTGTATGTGTATGTGTGTAGTGTGAGTGTGTATTTAGGTAGGTGTATGTGTGTATTTAGGTATGAATATGTGTGGGTCTATGTGCTGTGTGTGTTTGTACTTACCGGTAAATCAAAAGTGACTAATGCCTCGATGGCTTGAGTCTTAAATGCTATAATATTATGAGTGATTAGGAAAATATAGGTATATTTTTTTTTGTTTTAATATGAGGTCACCGGAGCGCCACTTGTCAATGACTGTTATTTTTTTATGTAATAGATACAAGCAAACTCATCTCCTGATGGTAAGCGATTGCTGCCGCCTATGAACAGCCGCAACACCAGTGGAGTCACAAGAGCGCTGCCGACCATTAAACTTTCTTTTCCCCGATCTCCGGTACCCTCACTCAACAGCACAGACACTGATTCTCGCCTGTTTGCTGTATCCTACATGATATTTAGCTTATAACGCAATTTTGTACTATCAGAGCTCTCAAAGGAGAGTTTTAATTGTTTCCACTAAATTTTACTGACTTTTGTATTATTTCTAACAGCCGACTATTAAAACTGGAAGTAGGGTATTTGACTAAGCTCGAGATTTTACAAATAAAAATAATAATCTCAATTAAAAATATAACGTCTAGCCGGTTTTATGGTCATTCAAAGATTCATGGGCAAGTCCATTTTAAAAGTATGAAATTATTAATAAATAATTATACCATTGAATAACCCATATAATTTACACCAACTATTATAATGGAACCATTGACATAAACGAAACATTTGATATAGCTGCCATACAACATTCAACGTGTTGACGTCACATCTCAGTAGCCATTTGTATGGAGCGTTTTGGGTTTGCCCAAATAATGTGATTTTAAAATGGTGATATCTCAGGTAGTTTAAATGAGAATCAAGTGATTCTTTCAACGATATTTCTATTATTGAGAGGTCTTTTGATTATAAAAATAAAAAAAAAATTGTCAAATACCGTGGTACAAAACCACTTTCTGTAAGTTTGAGTTTGCCCAAAATAATGTGATTTTAAAATGGTGATATCTCAGGTAGTTTAAATGAGAATCAAGTGATTCTTTCAACGATATTTCTATTATTGAGAGGTCTTTTGATTATAAAAATAAAAAAAAAATAGTCAAATACCGTGGTACAAAACCACTTTCTGTAAGTTTAAGTAGAAATGTTCAGGGTAATCTCTTAATTCCATTCCAGGTTTCATAAGAGTCGTTACGCCGTGTTATAGTTTTGTTTCAACGACTCGAATTCGATCAAAAATGTGTCCTCGTAATATTTAAATATGTCCATATTAGAATGAATTTGTTTTTTTAACTCCTGGACTCTATTTTGACCATTGTTTTTCTACGTCATAATAACCACTATCAAAGTAGCTAGACTGTAGTCTTGACGTGCTTGCTGAAGCAGAAAAACTTTCTTTCCTATTTTTATGTGACAGGTGGCAGACGAGCAGACGGATCGCTTGATGGTAAGCGATTGCCGCATAGACACTAGCTACACCAGTGGAGTCACAAGTACGCTGCCAACCTTTAAACCTCCCTCTTTTTCCCTCACAATTATTAAATATATAGTATAAATTAAATAGTAGAAATCGTTTAAAATAGATCCGGTTTAGTAGCTAACAATTTAAATCGATCGGTGTCACTCTCCGTCGCCTTTTAGGTTATTTGACTAAGCTCGATATTTTACAAAATATAAATATTTTATTAAAATATAGGTAAATATGTGCCAATAGCTGAAATTCTCAATTAAAAATATAACGTCGAGCCGGTTTTATGGTCATTCAAAAATCAATGGGAAAGTCCATTTTAAAAGTATGAAATTACAAAAAAATATATACACTATTAATTAACCCATATAATTTGCACCAACTATTATAATAGAACCATTGACATAAACGAAACATTTGATATAGCTACCTTACAAAATTCAAATGCATACAAAATATTTAGGTCTGACGTCACATCTAAGTAGCCATTTGTATGGATCGTTTTGGGTTTGCCCAAAGTAATGCGATTTTAAAGTTGTGATATCTCAGGTAGTTTTAATGAGAATCAAGTAATTCTTTCAACGATGTTTCTATCATTGAGAGGTCTTTTGATTACAAAAATAAAGCAAAAATAGTCAAATACCGTATTACCGTGCATATTCTTGCATATTTGTGAATATATGTAGATTCACCTCAAATTAAAAATTTCATACTCACATTGAAGCCATATTGCAAATGCAGTTATGGTATAAAACATTTTACCGATTCACTGTAGTTGTAACGTCAAAAAAATAATTGAGTCTGTGAGCATTCAGAGATTTTATGGCTCGAATTCAATTAAGATAAACTTCAATTTGATCTAGGCACGTAAACTGGAAAATAGAATGATGCAAAATGGAACTCGTTACATGGCAGAATAGAATGTTTTTAGTTATTTCGTTGATTGGAATAAAAATTGAAGTGAGCCATTACTCAGTAGTTTCATGATAGTTATCATAAAAAGTAAAAGTAAATAGACAATATGACAAAAAATAATTTTCCGAAATGAAAAACACCTTTTCTAGATTAGACTCATAGAAATTTAAGAAAAATAAATTCAGAATTTTTAAACAGATATTAATGGAGAAAAAATAAAATGTAAAAATCCTGTGACGTCATCACTTGGCATGATAAATAAATAACGCTTTTGCTCACGTTGATTAAAGAAAAAAAGTATAATCTCTGATCATAAAATGACAAGACAAAATGATTACAGTGACAGTAAGTAACTTAAAGTCACCTACTACCTGTGCGAATAAAGAATGGGATCAGAAATGGCGGCGCATCCATTCACTTCTCGCTCGCACACTATTTGCGTCTATACTCGCACCCCACGAGTGCGCAAAATAGTGTGCGAGCGAGAAGTGAATAGATGCGCCGCCATTTCTGATCCCATTCTTTATCCGCACAGGTTGTAATTGTTTTATTGGACGTATAGCACCGTCATCACACCGACTACGTCACTGCCGGCAAATTGATTAAAAATTAAAAAATATATTATTTCAATAAATACGCAAATGGTAACTAAAAATATGGGTCATCTTTTTCTCTTTCTTTATTCGAAAAGCGTATAAAAATGCTAATATTTTTTTGTCGTATTGTCCATTGTATGTAGTATCAAACAAGGAAATTGTCTCAGTAGAGACAATTTCCTTGTTTGATACTTTTTAGAGCGTATTTTTTTGGTAGTCAGGTTTTAAACTTTATTTTTAATTAACAAATTTTTAGTTATGTAAATAAAATGACATATTTGAAATGTGCTTAAAAGCTCTTTCATTTGATACCCCACACGATATCGTCAAGTAACAATTATTTTTAGTCCCTCACTGTTGAAGCCTTTTCACTTAAAACTCCGTGGTGTAAGCTCAAGACACGCGGCATGAAATAATTTTTAATTTTATTTTTTATTCTTAGGCATTATGCAGTTGAATGTCATGGCCTCTTTTACTTTATTTTCGCACCAAAACCTGAATTTTCCCCGCACATGGCCCTATTCTACGCCGGATTATTGAAAATATTATTATTTGGACCAGAATTAATTAGGGGAATTAATAATTTCAACCCAATACTCTCACGTAAAGGTAGTACATAAATGTTCATACGGAGGTCAGTACATTATATTTTGTTGTTATTTTTTGTAATTGTTCAAGTGAATTTCGTTAATAATTGCGTAAAACTTAATTAAATTGATTTGTTGCATCCCAGAACTAGTTAGTTTACACTTATTTTGTAATAATTTGTCGTTTGTTTACCAGCGATTTTGCACTAACTAGGTATCTTGGTAGGACGCCGCGCTTTGTTGCGCATGTGCGTGTGACCATTAGCACAAATTTAATTTTACTGCATTTATTGTTTGTTTTAGAATTAAAAGTTTTATTTGGTGAACATTTACAGTTATTTAATGACAATTAGATATTAGGTCACCTTATTTAAAAATATTTTGTGATCCCAAATAATACAAATGTGTTGAGTAAAAGTTTTGTACTGAATGTTAGATTGTTAAAACTACCGATAAGTATAGGGTGTCAAACATTGTCTGTTAACATTGTTTTTATTTATATTCAGGTTCTTGTAAGCTTATTATTCCTGCGTTCTCAAAGATGATTGAAGAGAAGGAACTGATTAGGAAGAGAGGCAGCTATAAAGGCCAGTTAACTTTATTTTCTAATTATTTTACTTCACTTGGTGATTCATTATTAACTTCGCTTTGTGCAAATGAATTGCAAAAACGGCTCAGCAAGCTTGAGTTGATGTATGATAAATTTGACGAGGTACAAATCAGCTTAGAGTATTTAGCTGATGACGTGAATGTGAGACTGACAGAACGATCCGAGTTCGAGTGTAATTATTATAAGGCGATCGCTAGGGCTCAAGAATTATTAAATACTTATGCCAAGTCGCAGCATGACACCACCCGTGATTCTAGTCATGATTCTGGAAAATCAGTAAGTAACCGACTCGTTAAATTACCCACTATACAGTTACCGAAATTTAGTGGATGTTACGAAAGCTGGCTTGAATTCCATGATACATATTCCAGCTTAATTCATTCAAATTGTGACATAGATGATGTGAATAAATTCCACTACCTAAGGGCTTCCTTGGAAGGGTCTGCTGCTCTAGTGATTCAGTCCATCGAGTTCTCGGCTCAAAATTATAATGTTGCGTGGAGGCTTCTTTGTGATCGGTTTGACAATAAACACTTATTGATTCAAAATCACGTGTCATCATTATTTAATATCGAGCCTATTACAAAGGAATCCTCCACAACCTTAAAGTGCCTGATTGACCAATTAAATAAGAACCTGCGTGCATTACAGTCGTTAGGTGAACCTGTCCAACACTGGGACAAACTTCTGATTCATATCAGCACGCAGAAGTTAGATTCTAAAACGTTTCGCGAGTGGGAGGAGTATAAAGGTCGCTTAGACAAAAATCAGCGCATTACATTTACATCATTCATATCATTTCTCCGACAGCGCGCCGACTTGTATGAGACGCTCGAGCTATCATCTACACGCAGCGACTCTACTCATCATCATTCCCCTTGCAATAAAGGTCAATCCAAGCATAAAACTTTAGTTTCCGTCAACAGTAATAGTCTCACCCGTTCTCACACTCAATTTCAAGATTGCCCTAAGTGCAACTTAGATCATGATCTTAGTATTTGCCCTCAGTTTTTAGCATTGCCTAATAAAGAACGATTGCAACTTTTACAATCATTCAAAATTTGTTATAATTGTTTCAGTAATAGTCATTTTGCTAATCGTTGCAAAAAGGTTGGTTGCAAATTTTGTCACCGCAAGCATAATACGCTTGTTCATATTCAATTTCATAATAAGCCTGATACTTCATCTTCCACCTCAGAGGTCAATCTCAATCCCAACCCGTCGTCTCCCGTGGCTGAAGCCGACGTAGCTCTGTCCGCCAGCGTGACACCAGCGCGCAGTGCTTCTGGTGAAGTGTTGTTGTCTACGGCGTTGGTCAAACTGTTTGATAGGCACAACAACGAACACATTGCTCGCGCGGTCCTCGATACTGGGAGTACGTCGTGTCTCATGACCGAATCACTATATGAAAGGCTTGACCTACCTGCTTGTAATGTGAATAGATCCCTTCAGGGTATTAATGATGCAGTGACAAAAATCAATAAAATGTGTCACGTGTCCATGAAGTCACTTAATAACGATTATTTTACTAAATTACAATGTTTTGTGTTGCCAACCATTAGTGAAAAATTACCGAATCGCAAGGTTAATATTTCTGACTTAAATATACCATCTGATATCAGTTTAGCGGATCCCACTTTTTACACGCCTGCTTCGGTTGACATAATTTTAGGGGCTGATGTATTCTGGGACTTATTAGGGAGCCAGAGAATTAAATTAGGTGACGGAATTCCTGTACTAACGGAAACAAAACTTGGCTGGGTCATTTTTGGTCCCATTAACAGGAGCATGGTTCGCTCATCGTTTGAAAATATGAGATGTGACTTTAGCAAGTTAAATTCTCGTGATGACTCCCATAATCAGAGGCAAAGTAATCAAACTTGGCAATCCAATATCAAAAGCCGTGGGTCATCATCACATTTCCCTCCTAAGGGAAATTATTATGAACAGTACAGTTACCCTTTTGTTTCACGTTAGGTAAATTTCCAACCTAATTACGGTAAAACCGTTAATAATTATGGTTAGAATAAATTACTATCTTACTCTACTCTTTATTTACAAGTGTCATTATGATTTATTAGTTACTAATACGTTATGCTAATTATTACTTTAATACCTAAGTTTCTTTAATTAAACTTAAAGTGGTTAATCTATTACATTGCTGAAATGCAACGTTCTTATTACTTAAATTAACTACATATTTATTTAGAATTTCTAATAAATTCTAGTTTATCTATTAAATTTTGTGTTTTTCAATTAGTACGCGAGTTAGTCGCGTTTGGTAATTAAGTTTATATTACCTACCCTTATTAGAAATAACGCCTTATGTAAATACAGTCCTCTTATCGATTTAATTATTTCCTGTAAGCTTAGATAGTAAATACACTCAAGTTATTTTTTTATTCTAATTTAGGGTTGACTATTAGCCAGTAAGTCAGTCATGACTTTGCTACGACCACTTAAAAAAATACCTACTTTCTATCGAACTCATTCTTGTTAGGTAAGATCAAAGTTGACTTACCAGAGCAGCGACTTTTCCATGTCACCCTTTTCTTGAAAATGCGTTTGTTCTTTTATAATTAAATGTGCATTATCTGATTTCATTTAATATTGGGTGTTTAACAAATTCTTGTTTGCTTATTTCAGTTATTGCGAGTTTATTGATTTGTTTTGATTTAAAACTCACGATCGTCATTTGTTAATATTTGTACCTTATATAGAAGGTATATGGAAGGTATACCTTCGTTCAGAGCTCAATTCATTATATTTTTTATTCATTATTTGATATCAACTTGGAGTTAGTTGTGCAGAACTTTAGCTAGGTAGATAATTTTCTTAAGGCCTACAGTCCTGATCAGTCCTCTCTTTAGTGACCTTTGAGATTATAATCTGTATTTAGTTTGTGAAGAGAGTATTGGAAAATTATAACTTATTAGTTCATTCATGAAGATCAATACACTGGTCCAAATGAAGACGATTCTAAATTCCCGGCATCTCCACATAAAAGTAGAAGATCCAAATGTCATCACGCTTCTAACACCAGGACACTTCGTACGGCCGTCCACTTACGTTGCTGCCAACTCTGAGCTACGAGCGATGCCTCTACAAGACGCCTTATCCTTATCCACATCCAAGTCTTCAGGATCTTTTAATAAGATAGAGCCTTAAATCATGCTGGAGCTTCTGCTGAGCTTTATTATATGCTCAATGCTGAAGATTATTTTGCTCCGACTGCTCCTGAAGAATGGAAACTTCTTTCCTTATATGTAAAGATGGACACGTATCGTAGCCTCACTTCTGGTGCCCAAAGGGGCATATTATGGTCGGCTGACATAATGACCTCAGTTAACATGTCTTGAAGATATTCAGCAAGATCTGAAGGCTTCCTTAATAAGAAGAAATTTCTGTTGAAAGCTGGAGCTTTCAACGCGCGGGGGCATGTTGAAGCCTTTTCACTTAAAACTCCGTGGTGTAAGCTCAAGACACGCGGCATGAAATAATTTTTAATTTTATTTTTTATTCTTAGGCATTATGCAGTTGAATGTCATGGCCTCTTTTACTTTTTTTTTACTTCATATACCGCCAATTTGGAAAAGCTGCCTTTTAATTATTTTTCGCACCAAAACCTGGATTTTCCCCGCACACTCACTCTTAGTCCCCTAGAGGGCCCTGTAGTCAATTTAACGTAACGGGACGTCATGTCACCTATCACCAAAAAACAATCAAGACGCTTCTAACGGCACCTCATTTGTTTAAATATGATAACTAGTTTATACTATATGATACATACAGGTCAATTTCATCAGCAACTTCAAAATCAAAACTTTCATATTTGGACCACATATATATGAAATTGCGATGATTTCGACGATTTGCACAATTAAAATGCACTTTTATGAATAAATTGATGACATCTACCATTCTTAACTAAAAAACCTACGTAAAAATTTCATCTTGTGTTTAGGACTCGAACCCACATCTTTCTAAATCAGGGTGGGTGTTCTACCAGTTACACCACTGAACGCGACACATAGCCGATAAAATTTGTAAGTGCTTGTATGAGCTGTCGATAGTCTCATCAATATTGTATATTTACAATATCCAGTGTAAATATTATTACAAATATTTGACCACCAGTTAAAATGAGACTGCTAAATCAATAGTTGATATTTTTGTAGCAATCTTTTACAATTTATTCTTAAGTAAATAACACACAATTTATTCTTAAGTAAATAACAACGGCCGTGTGGTCCCGGCAGAGTAGAATAGGCCACCCTCACTCTTACCGAGGTGTCGTAAAAGGCGACTAAGGTAAAGCTGCTGGCATGATCATCAGCACCCAGACAAGGAAAACTCTGCATTTATATCAAAACCCTCGCCACCCCGTCTGCCAAGCGTGGTGAGTATGGCAACTACCCCTCATGTGATTGAGGGAGGCCCGTGCCCCAGCAGTGGGGACTTAAATGGGCTGACGACGATGATGATGATGATGATGAAATAACACACATAAAATTTTCATCTCGCGTCCAGACGGGGCTCGAACCCTCATGTTCCAAATTTTTAGGTGTGAAAGAAAAGTACTTAAGGTGACGGGTAGGGCACACTAGCGATGCCAATCGATTTTAATTTTTAGCTACTAAACCGGATCTATTTTAAACAATTTCGGGGTTACAACCTCTTGGCAAACACTTAGACTATTTATTAAATAACCTTGCACAAATGCGGATGCAAAATATTGATTCACGCTAAAAGTGGCCGCTTTTGGCGGTAATCAATTTTTCGCGGACAAACCGTGGACCCAACATTTGTGCATGGTTATTTAATAAATAGTATAAGTGTTTTTCGAGAGGTTCATCATTGCAGCCAATAGACGTCACTGCTGGACATAGGCCTCCCCCAATGTTCTCCACACAGATCGGTCCTGTGCCGCCCGCATCCAATGGATTCCCGCGATCTTCACCAGATCATCAGTCCACCTTGTGGGGGGCCTGCCACGGCTGCGACTTCCTGTACGTGGCCTCCATTCGAGGACCTTTCCGCCCCAACGGCCGTCTGTTCTCCTCGCTATGTGCCCTGCCCATTGCCACTTGAGGCATGCAATCCTTTGGGCTATGTCTGTGACCTTAGTTCTCCTGCGGATCTCATCATTTCTGATACGAACCCCGAAATTGTTTAAAATAGATCCGGTTTTGTAGCTAACTATTAAAAGCCAATGCTGTCGCTAGTTAGGGCTACCCATCGCCTTAAGAATAAATTGCAAAATATTGCTATAAAAATATCAACGACAGCCACATTCATATCTATCACAGCGACCATTAATATCTATTACTATTTAATTTGCTGACGGAATAATTATGATTTTTTCTTTTTAATTATGAAGAAAAATCTAAGTATAAGCTAAGATTTTTTCACTAATAAACTGAGGGCCTACAACGGAACCTTCACAGACGAACGAGCAACGCATGTCGTATCTGTTTGGATAAAAGAGACGCATAGCGTGTGTATAAAAATGGACGGCTATAAAAATTCGGTCATGAATTCCGATTCGTTGGACCCTGTTTCTGTGATAGGTGGCAGACGAGCCGACATATCACCGGATGATAAGCGATTGCCGCCGCTATAACAACAGTGAAGTCACAAGTGCGCTGCCAACCTTTAAACCCTCGGATTGGGTCTCCGGTAACCTCACTCACGCAGCGAAACACAGCACAGACACTGCTTCACGCCGATTTTCTGTGAGGCCGTGAAAACTCTAGTAGACCGTCCTGAGGGGCATTTCACGTGTGTGTGTGTGTGTAATTCCGCTCTTGGTTCTCATATCCGTAACACAGGTGCCTGAGCTACTATGGCAGTAATATGGCGTGTGAAACTCTAACCAAAACACCGGGGATGTCCATCTCAGCGCAATCACAGTCAGAAACCCCATACCTGGGACTTATGGTCCACGCCCAGCTGTTGGGCTAATCTCGCTCGCCGCGCTAGGCCTTCTCTGGTGTATGACATACCAGGACACTCAGTAAAGTCGTCCCTTCCGTCCCGAGAGTCTGCCGGTGGCTTAAATTTAAGCCATCCTGTAACGTTCAAGAATATACCTGCCGCATCCAGATAAAGGAAACACATCAGCACGTGTGAAAGAGAGGCAAACTTCCATTGGGTCATAACGTCAGCTTTAAATTGGGCCCTCTGAGACAGCCACTCCCCAGTAGTGGAGTGCGTATGCACGTATCCCGAAGCCCAGATTAGTCCCGTAAAAAACCTGGTGACCCAACTGCACAGTTTCTCCGACAGCCCGTAAGATGGAAGTTTCGACAAAAGCCCTAGTCCCATACTCGAGCAAAGGCCTTCGCTGCGTCTACACTGACCGCCAACGCCTCTCCTTTGCTCTCAAAATGGGGGATATCGCGTACGAAAAATCCGCAAGATGGCGTACTATATATAGGCCTGAGGTCCATCTACAAGGTGATTGGGTATTTTTAGACATGATATGTCAAATTGTCAATTAACGAATAAATCAGCCAATAATGTTGAAGTTGGACTTCTGTTCACAGGCACGCCATCTAGCGGATATTTCACACGCGATTGCATTTGCCTATCAGTAAGTACTAGAAGATCACCAGCCGATTGACCCCAACAACAGCTGTATTTTATGTAACAGGTGGCAAACGAGTAGACGGATCACCTTATGGTTAGCGATTGCTGACGCCCACAGACACTTGCAACACCAGTGGAGTGACGGCCTCACAGAAAACCGGTGTAAGTGACCTGGAAGCCCAATCTGGCGAAAAGGGGGTTTAAATATTAGCAGTGCAGTTGTGACCCCACTGGTGTTGCGGGTGTCCATGGGTGATCCAATTTCTTGTCCACCACCTCCAGTCCTCCTCCCCGCCTTATTATCGCGTGTATTTCCCGGTTGCATCCCAACCTGCCGTCCGAAGCTCTGGAGCCCGAGGTACGGTTAGACCATGATTCAGGATTTGGGGAGTCTGGTAATAACAATGAAGCGACTACCGTCTTACCTTCGTAACCCTTTACAGAGGGAACTTGACCAACTGAATCATGGTTACATCTTTCGATAACTATCAGAAACGTGCAAGTTTCCTCACGATGTTTTCCCTCACCGCCGAGCTTATGCCATCTATCACATAAAAGACCCTTGTACAAAATCGCTCTTCTGCGAAATAATAAGACATAACGGCCATTCATCTAATAAAATATTTCATTTGACGCTCCCAAATATTGCAGACAAAGCTGTTTATTGTTGAATAAAATTCAATAGAGGTCTATTACAAGCCATTTGCATGAGGCTGTTTTATTCGAAGGAGAATGATTACGGACCGTTATTGAATTTTTATTAATGACTTCTAACATTGAACTGAATGGAGCAGTTAACAACAGGCTTAAGGCGACCGCGACGAAACTCCGCCGCTGGATTTAAATTGACTGTCGCGATTAAGAGAAATTTTTCAAATTATACTTAACCAGTTTGCGATCCACTTGTGTAATAATTTCATCATACTTTTTGTAGGAAGTGAGTATTTCATAAGTCCGTTTCAAGAAATTGTTAAAAGGTACTTTCCTTAATGTATTAGTAGCTTTTTTTTTTAAATCACTTATTCGCTACAATCAATATAAATCAGTTGTCGGCCCTATTATCGTCGCGGTGTCACCTTAATTGTGCGATGTGACTTGGCACTGCGTAATTGTAAATTTTTTGATTTATGACGACCCGGCTCACAAGTAGAAGTTATTTTCGAAGTTACGAGTATTCTAACCGAGATTTCAGAACAAGATTTATATCTGGCATAATATTGTAACCTATGGTACCTACTGTCACTGCCTTTATTTGTTTTCTATTGAGATTAAAAAATTCTGACCCTGTTCAATGACTGAGTGTTATAATCCTAATTTCCATTTAAGGGGCCGGCGACCAATGTATTTCCAATACAATCGTAATACCAAAATAATTTGCAATTTTTCGTTTCATTGCTGTTACACGGATTAAGGAAGTATTTGTCTGTCTCGGTCAACACCTGCTCTTAAAAATATTTACCCATTTAAAATTTTAATTTATATGCGATTACATTTCGAAATATTTTCGACGTTAACGACCTATTTTATGCCTATTTGTAATCATTTAGAAGATTTAATAGAGACAAAGATTGTATTGTCTAGTTACACAATGTCTTAAAGAAAATCAAAATACTAACAAGTTTCATTCATCATTTTTGGTATTCGCAAATGCACATATATTTTTTCACACCATTCAAACAGCTATCTTGCTGTTTCTTGCTATCTTGCACGTAAGGGTCGTGGATGGCGCGATAGAGAAAGCGAGATGTCCGAGGAACGGCGAAGCTAGCCGCGAATTTAATTCGAACGACGCTGCGCCGCACTTACTCTTTCAACGTGGTGTCATGTGGATGAAAAATGATACACTTGACGCTGAAAGGGTTAGGTTTATATGTGACAGCTGAGGAGTTGATTCTGATATCCAGAACAAAAGTGGTTAGGTACAAAGGTACACATGCATTTTTTTTACCATTGGCTTATAATTAAAATTAAATTCGTTTGTTTCGGACCAATTAAAATCCGTATTGGGTTGGTAACAAATTACTTTTTTTCTATTATTACATAAGAGTGAGTACAAACTGTTTAATTAGAGGAAAGTTATAACTCTCCGCTACCGTTTTCAGGATGCTGTTGTGACTACGTCTATCCCTTTTTCAGAAACATGGCCGTTTTCTTTCGTATTATCACATGAAAGCTGTCCGTATGTACTTGGGCTTACATTATCGATGCCGAGTAATACCTGAGAAAACATGACATTTTTGTTTTAAAATCTTTATTAATGAATTTCTTGATCTCATTATTGAGAAATTTATTAATGAAGATTATTCATAGAAAAAAAAAACAAATTTCCAAATTTAGCTTATATGAATTAAGCTAAATTTGGAAATTTGTTTTTTTTTTTCTAGTTTTAATCACTGTCCATCGAACTCATACAAAATGCAATTGGTTTTTGCACCTACCTGCATTGATGACAAATAATCATTCTATGTTGTGTAGCAAACAAAATCGTTGCCTAGACATCCCTAGGAGCTACGCACATCCCTAGTAGCATCAATTACTTGAACCATCATAGGATTCTGCGGAAGGTAAGTAGAACGTGTCGTATTGACTGATGCAATTCAAAGGTTATAAATTAGTTTTTAGTGTACAAATTTAGTGTTGTTTTGTGCAGTGAAGTGCCGCAAAGTGATATAATAAGAATCTGAAGTGAAATTGTGTCGTTTTTAACACTGCTATTGTGTGTCGAGTGAGTTGTCTCGTGAACAACTCGCTTGGACCTAATAGGGTCTTTAAACCTGCGATTTCGTAAAGAGTAGTCTCGGCATAATCCGTAGGTCGATAAAACGCTAAACACCTACGTTGAGTATTGAGTGACTGAGACTTTGACTGACTTCGACTGTTGAGTTACTTTGTCAAAATATCGCTTGATTTTTTTTTTCCTGGCGAGTTGTCCCGCTTATTAACGCCTAAAATTTAAAACATGATAATGGCAGCAGTAATTCTCAGTCGAGAAGTGGATTGCCACAAATAAAATAAAAGAAAAACCATCATTAGATTTGCGTAATTGGTAATTAATTAATGCCTCATAGACTATTGCGACTAAAACTGTCATACTTAGAATGTGTTTCATTATTTACAGTTGTGATCTATCGTATAGCAATTAGCGCGAGCGAAATTAATTACGAGTATGGCCGTTTGCTTTAAGTTTATTAACCAACCAATTACACGACATGCCTCAATTATTACCTACTGTAAACCAATTTAATTTAGACGTACGATTGCTGAAAACCACACAGATCAATTTCGAGTCGAGCACCCCCAATACGTGCGTACGTGACAATAGCTCACGAAATTCGGTAATGATGAGAAATAATTCGCTTGTTTAAACAAATGATTACTCACGAATCGCGATCCAACACAGTTGGTGATAATTAATTAGGTAGCTGTTAGATTAATCTTTAATACTTATGTTACCTTCTATTTAAAAAAGATCAAGAACCCCCTAAATACAAATTTGTTCATATGTATGTATTAGCATTTTATATGCGAAAAGGTTTAAGATTAAAAAAATATATTTTACCCTTCCAGACGAAATCTGACAGCTGGAGCCCAATTTTCGGGACGTGATATAGGTATTGAATTCAAAATTTGCGTGATATATGGATTAATAGGAGTATGGACAAATGTTTGGAAATCTCTCATTCGACGTCTTTGTCAAGTGCACGAGAATAGGGCATCTGATTTTTTATTCCCTAGGCCCTCTGGTTTCTTTTTGAGATTTTTATTACTCCCATATAAAAAGTTGTTACATCAGCACCCAGGAGGTTTGCTGGTTACTAACAAATAGCCATGTTTAAAAAAAATATATTTTAGTTATCACATTCCACTGATGTCATTAGTCTATCACAGTCCACTGTTGGTCCACTGATAGTCATTAGTCTATCACAGTCCACTGTTGGTCCACTGATAGTCATTAGTCTATCACAGTCCACTGTTGGTCCACTGATAGTCATTAGTCTATCACAGTCCACTGTTGGTCCACTGATGTCATTAGTCTATCACAGTCCACTGTTGGTCCACTGATAGTCATTAGTCTATCACAGTCCACTGTTGGTCCACTGATGTCATTAGTCTATCACAGTCCACTGTTGGTCCACTGATAGTCATTAGTCTATCACAGTCCACTGTTGGTCCACTGATGTCATTAGTCTATCACAGTCCACTGTTGGTCTACTGATAGTCATTAGTCTATTACAGTCCACTGTTGGTCCACTGATGTCATTAGTCTATCACAGTCCACTGTTGGTCCACTGATAGTCATTAGTCTATCACAGTCCACTGTTGGTCCACTAATAGTCATTAGTCTATCACAGTCCACTGTTGGTCCACTGATGTCATTAGTCTATCACAGTCCACTGTTGGGCATAGACCTCCTTAATAAATATTTACCACTGTCATGTCTTATCATTGATCTTGTACTCACGTTTGGCGGCTGGTTTGGTGCCTTCCAATTATGATTCTACTCATTAACATCACACGGTATATGTGTCCCCGACGATGAAATTGCCCGAGGTCTTGAGAGGCCCATGCCGTTTCACAGGATAAATCCATAAATCGACCGCTCGGCTCTTTGACATGCACGGAACAGACATGACATGACATGTCAGGTCATGTTTTACTTCTAGCTTCCAGCTTTTTACATTATTCCACTCAAGTTAGGATTGGGAAAGCAAGTGAAGATTGATGGGGATGCGTTTGGAAATGTGATATGAAGTTGAAACCTAACACCCACTTTGATACTCGCAGCCACCTCCTTCCAGCTATGTTGCGCAAATCGTCACTCCACTTGACTTTTCTTTTACCAAGAGGCTAACTCTACTCCAGAACTCTCTCTCTCATCTTAACGTGTTGCGTCCAAAGCTATCACACTGAATCCTTCTGAATGATTCTTAATTTGGGCAGTCTAGTAATTACAATGAAGCGACTGCCGTCTGACCTTCGCGACCAGGGAAACCAGACCGACTGAATCATGGTTACACGTTTCAGAAACTATCCGAAACGTACACTTTTTCGAGGTTGTTGGGGGGTTGGCGAGGGTTTAGATATAAATGGAGAGTTTTCCTTCTCTGCGTGCTGATGATCATGCCAGCAGCTTTACCTTAGTCGCCTTTTACGACACCTCGGTAAGAAAGAGGGCGGCCTATACAGATGAGTTATTATAATTTATTATTATGCTATTTGCTACATTTATGTAAGAATATTTTAAACCTAAATTATTCACTGGTGTCACGGGTGTCCATTGGCGGCGGCAATCGCTTACTGCTCGTCTGCCACCTATGACATAAAAAGCGAAACATTTTTTTAAAGAGTAACTGCTGAGGTTCTTGCTGGTGTCTTCTTGGCAGAACAAAAACTACATTCCGAACCAGTGGTAAACATGTTGACATTCATAAATGTTCTGTATGGACCTAAATTGAATAAACAATTTTTATTTCACATTTTCATTTCATTTCATTTCATTTTATTTCTTGGTGCCGTTTGTGGGGTCTGCGATGACTACGGGCTTGCACTGCATGCACATAAGGGACCCACGCGATGTGCCGCCTATATTTTCTTCTTATTGTCTATTACCTAATGTCATCTCTATAAAACAAAATTTTCTTCCGCTACGAATTTTCCATAATAAGCATAACTTAAACTATTTCTTCTATAATTAATTAAACAATTAAAAGACTGTGATTACGAGTGCTCGTGTAGTGCTCGGAGCAGCTAAGATGCCTGAAAGAAGGGAGGAGCGGATCTTCAGGCAGTCCCCGGGTAAGTGAGACATTGCTACCGAGTCCTAGTCATAGCCCGCGTGCAAGATATGCTCCAGGTCTGGAGTTCTAGTTAGGCTATTTACAAGCCACTCCAGTAATAATGATCACTAAATGTTTCACTAAATGTAATCGCCGTGTGGTCCCCGGCAGAGTAGAATAGGCCACCCTCACTCTTACCGATGTGTCGTAAAAGGCGACTAAGGTAAAGCTGCTGGCATCGTGATCAGCACCCAGAGAAGGAAAACTCTGCATTTATATCAAAACCCTCGCCAACCCGTCTGCCAAGCGTGGTGAGTATGGCAATTACCCCTCATGTGTTTGAGGGAGGCCCGTGCCCCAGCAGTGGGGACTTAAATGGGCCGATGATGATGATGATGAAATGTTTTCAAAGTGCTGGTACCAACTCCTTAACATGCATTCTGAAACGCGTTATCTCAGAGAATATGGTACCCAAGCCTGCAACGTATTTTTTTATGTGTTAGGTGGCAGACAAGCAGATAGATCACCTGGTCGTAAGCGTTTGCCGTCGCCCATACACACCCGCGACACCAGTGGAGTCACAAGTGCGCTGCCAACATTTAACCCCTTTCCCCCGGATAGGGCCTCCGGTACCGTCACTCACGCAGCGAACCACACAGTGCTGCTTCACGCCGGTTTTCTGTGAGGCCGAGGTATCACTCCGGTCGAGCCGGCCCATTCATCTCTAGATTTTTTTAATGCCAACACAGGCCATTAAACCTGATCCAACTAAAATGAAAGAGGTATTTCTTTTTAAAAGGTCGGCAGCGCACTTGTGACTCTGGTGTTGCAGGTGTTCATGGGCGGCGGTAATCTCTTACCATCAGGTGATCCGTCTGCTCGTCTGCCCCCTATCCCATAAAAAGGCCTACATGGATAGATGGATGGATACCCTTCCAAACCCTTTTTCTTCTCCCATCTAGTAGGTAACACTATAAAAATAGGCAGAATATCTATAATAGTGTCTACATGATGTGATAAAAAAGAAATTTACCTTACCCATTTCTATACCGCGACATCGAAATGTGATCCGGTATAATCCAGATAGATACAACAATAGGGCTCACCCTCGCATGTCATCCCCTGTCAACGCTTTTCAAAGACATACTAAGGAAAATACATATCTATATGCATAAAAGAGACCAATGCCAGAAGTTTTCATTGTTATACACCAAACAGTTTTTTAGTTCAGATAACTTACCAATTTCTTTGAAAACAGCAGCTCTTTCAACATGATTGGTTATGACAATAACGTCATAGAAAGATTAATGCTCTTCATTGCACAACACATACAACTAAAAAGCTAGGTATACAGAGATTCAGTGTGCAATTTAGCCGGTCTTATCACTGGGAGAGATAGGTGTCTCTAAATCAAACCAAACTACCTTTAGGTAAAGAACATTATCTATCATTTATGTATGTATACTTTGAATGCTTATTTATTTGAGCCAGTCCATTAGACCCGGCAAAAGTGTATTCAAAAGATTAAAACTTGCATCTGGATCAGCGCAAAGATGCCGAACAGTGAAACGCATCATTTGGAACATCGATTCTTCAACTCATTCGGCTCAATCGGATCATTGAAAGCTCATTCGGTCAGTGAGCGAGATTACTATCGCGTACCGATGGACCACGAGATCTATTTGAGTCGAATGATACATTCGGAGTCAACATTAGAGATTCGGATCAGTGTATCATATGGCTGAGTCGGATCACTGAGTTGTTTCAGTATAGAGTTACACACGTCTACAGTCCATCCAGTGACTGAGGACAGTGAACTTTCACACGCCTTATGCGCCTGTTTCGTGTACAGATTCGGTCGTACATATTTTTTTTATGATATAGGAGGCAGACGAGCAGATCTGATGGTAAGCGATTACCGCCGCCCATGTACACCTGCCACGTCAAGAAAATGGTAGAAATATACAGTCAGATTTAAAGTATCCAATTGTGATCTCTTTCTAATTACCTCATAGTTTACTTTAGTGATAATATTTTTTTTTTATGATATAGGTGGCAGACCAGCAGACGGATCACCTGATGGTAAGCGATTACCGCCGCCCATGGACGCCTGCAACACCGGTGGTGTCACAAGTGCGCTGCTTACCTTTTAACCCCCCTTCCCCTGGATTGGGCCTCCGGTACCCTCACTCACGCAGCGAAATACAGCGCATGCACTGCTTCAACGCCGGTTTTCTGTGAGGACGTGGTATTACTCCGGTCGAGCCGGCCCATTCATGCCGAAGCGTGGCTCTCTTCCAAACCCTTTTTCTTCTCCCATCTAGTAGGTAACACTATAAAAATAGGCAGAATATCTATAATAGTGTCTACATGATGTGATAAAAAAGAAATTTACCTTACCCATTTCTATACCGCGACATCGAAATGTGATCCGGTATAATCCAGATAGATACAACAATAGGGCTCACCCTCGCATGTCATCCCCTGTCAACGCTTTTCAAAGACATACTAAGGAAAATACATATCTATATGCATAAAAGAGACCAATGCCAGAAGTTTTCATTGTTATACACCAAACAGGTTTTTAGTTCAGATAACTTACTAATTTCTTTGAAAACAGCAGCTCTTTCAACATGATTGGTTATGACATTAACGTCATAGATAGATAAATGCTCTACATTGCACAACACATAAAACTAAAAAGCTTGGTATACAGAGATTCAGTGTGCAATTTAGCCGGTCTAATCACTGGGAGAGATAGGTGTCTCTAAATCAAACCAAACTACCTTTAGGTAAAGAACATTATCTATCATTTATGTATGTATACTTTGCATGCTTATTTATTTGAGCCAGTCCATTAGACCCGGCAAAAGCGTATCTTTCAAAAGATTAAAACTTGCATCTGGATCAGCGCAAAGATGCCGAACAGTGAAACGCATCATTTGAAACATCGATTCTTCAACTCATTCGGCTCACTCGGATCATTTAGCTCATTCGGCTCACTCGGATCATTAAAAGCTCATTCGGTCAGTGAGCGAGATTACTATCGCGTACCGATTGACCACGAGATATTTATTGAGTCGAATGATACATTCGGAGCGTACATTAAAGATTCGGATCAGTGTATCATTTGGCTGAGTCGGATCACTGAGTTGTTTCAGTATAGAGTTACACACGTCTACAGTCCATCCGGGGAGTGACTTAGGACAGTGAACTTTCATACGCCTTATTCGCCTGTTTCATGATGTGCAGATTCGGTCGTACATGTTTTTTTATGATCTAGGAGGCAGACGAGCAGATCTGATGGTAAGCGATTACCGCCGCCCATGTACACCTGCCACGTCAAGAAAATGGTAGAAATATGCAGTCAGAGCGAGTCAGATTTAAAGTATCCAGATGTGATCTCTTTCTAATGACCTCATAGTTTACTTCAGTGATATAATAAGATACTTCCTTTCTGAAACGAATTTTCACCATAATATTATAAGACAAAATTATATTTTCAAAGTGGATTTATGGATTTTGAAACAAGATAGAAACTGGTTATTCCGGGACAATGAGAGCCCAATTTCATTATGATTGCAGCCTGAAGGCTGCAAGAAATTGTCTTGAAACGTCAAGGGATCTATTTCACTTGGACAACGAAACATTTAAATTAATATAATTTTTGACGACCCCCTTGGTTGGTGTGGTAGTGAATGCTGCCTGTGTTGTAGGGGTTGCGGGTTCTATCCCCGCTTAGTACAAACATTTGTGTATGAACATGTCAGTTTGTATCGGTCTGGGTGTTTTCTTTATATTATTAGTATGTATTTACAAACGACAAGTGTTATATGTATATATTTGTAATTCCGCTGTTGGTCCTAACGCCCGTTACATACTTGCATGATCTACCTATCTCAGAGTCAGATTGGGATGTTGTGAAATACTTATTTTATTTATTTATTTTCATATTTCAGAGTCAGATATGGGATGTTGTGAAATATTTATTTAATTTATTTATTTATTATGTTTATGTGATAAGCGATACCAGACGAGCGTAACACTAGAGGGGTTACAAGTGCTCTGCCAACCTTTATCCTATTCCTCCGTATTTTGACTCTATCAGTCACTTGGCTAAACACAGCGATACATTTAACACATTTTTGAAATATAAATATTTTTGACAGCCGAAAATCATGTATGACATAAGTTGTCTTGCACAAGAAATGTTCTATCCAAAAGTGACTAAGATCAAACATTTTAATTAACCTGACTCGAGATCTACTAAATCTTATGTTGATCCCACAGATATCATAATGTTGATCCAGACTGCTTCGCCCTGTGGATAGGGGCGGTTAAGAATACTGCCAAGGTTTTGCCGGCCAGTCGTAAGAGGCGACTAAACGGGCTTTCGGAGTACGTGAGCGTATCCACTGCTGGTGAGTGGCTTGCTCAGCATACGACTCCGCGGGGGATGACATTATCAAGGGCTGTATTGCGCCAGATAGGGTTGAAGCGGCGACCGCGATTAGCTGTACGGTCTAGTCCCGGCTATGGGGAATCCGACCGCGATTGCGCAGAGATGGACACCCCAGGTGTTTTAGTTTGGGTTTGAGTCCCACACTCCACCTTGTTCCCTACATGTAGCAAGGTGACGGCCATGATGGTTTTTCCTGGGAAAAAAAGACTTCGGTAGCGCAGTGGTTAGTGGGTCGCACTTTAGAGCAACGGCTGCGCAAGGGGTCCCGGGTCAGGGCAAAAATTTGTAGCTGAATATTCGGTAAGGAATTCTTGTACCTCAGTGCCTCGGAAAACACGTTAAGCTGTTGGTCCTGCTCCCGATCCCTCTCCGGTCATGTCACAGTAGTGTCCTCTTCAGGGTAAGGGAATAGAGAGTGCAGTTGTGTTTGCGCACACACTTGAGCACTATAATATATCCTGCGTACGTCACTGATCTTTGAGATTGGCCGTAATAGGTTGGAGGATTATTGATCGAAAGACCTATTGAGATAGTTATTTCTAGTTGTTTTAGTGGGAGAAAACCCCAAACTGAGACGGGAAGAATACCGTCCTGTTTATAGGCACTCAGATATCCAGGCTAAGCTGGAAACATAATTTTATCTCATTTAAAACGACCTTTGTCGCTTAGACGACAATATTTTGAGTTATTAAATGAATCTGTGAAGTGCAGATTGGAGGGACAAAGTGATAAAAGCGTTATGGGGGTTTTAGTGGGGCCTAGTCTGCTCATAATTATAATAATAATATCCTGCAACCGATTTCAGCGAAGGCGGCCAATCCCAACGATCAGCCACTTACGCAGGATATATTATCTTTATTCTCTTGCCTTCATATTCCAATAGAATTTAATAGAATGATGAGAGATGAAAAATATTTTATTACAAAGAAATTCAGGTACAACTTGTGGCCCGATCATCTTCTGTTACAAAAGTGTAGATGTAAGTATGACCTCTATAAAATATACATTTTAATAGTTAAAAAAAAAAAACACGATGATGCATTACACAGGGTCACACACTAGAAGAAATGCTGTATCCTATGAATAGTGTATGAATTTCCCAATTCCAGAACTGGAGGTCATTTTGTTGAGGAGTCATCGTCAGCCCATTTAAGTGCCACTGCTGGGGCACGGGGAGGCCCGTGCCCAGCAGTAAGTCAAGCACATGAGGGGTAATTGCCATACTCACCACGCTTGGCAGACGGGTTGGCGAGGGTTTTCGATATAAATGCAGAGTTTTCCATCTCTGGGTGCTGATGATCATGCCAGCAGCTTTACCTTCTTGTGACGCCGTGTGGTCCCCGGCAGAGTAGAATAAGCCACCCTCGCTCTTACCGAGGTGTCGTAAAAGGCGACTAAGGTAAAGCTGTTGAGGAGTACTCCAGCATATAACCTTTCTACATAGTTTGTACTTTTTAAGGTGCCACAAGCACGTGTTCCAAATTTAAAAATCGTACGTAATTTGTTTCTGTGAAAAATTCTGCATTCTCTTTTTCATATTGGTTTAACTATTACCACAGACTGAAGGTCCGTGCCTTTTTTTACCCGACTACGGCAAAGCAAAAGGAGGGTTATGATTTTGACAGGCTATGTATGTATGTATGTATGTATGTATGTATGTATGTATGTATGTATGTTCATCTGTTTCCACGTAACTTCTTAACTACTTATCAGAATTCGACAAATGACATATCATTATAAGCGTCTTGATCGTCCGCTGGTTATAGGCTATATGAAGTTTCACAAAATCTAATGTGGCGCCCTCAAGCGGACAAAACATACAGAGTAAAAAAATAAAGTTATGATAAATATGCCGTGTTTGGTATCATTTGAAAGCGCTTGACTTGTACATTTTGAATATATATATATATATATATATATATTACTAGCACTTGGACACCAAAATAGTACAAATAAAATAAAAGTAAAAAAACTAAAACCCAACTACGACAAAAAACGTCGCTGAAAAAGTATAAAACAAGCCTTCGTTGTCAATTTATGCAATATTCACTATGTAGAGATAAAATTTCATGTTTGGAAATCCGCAGTCAACATGAAATTTTATCTCTACATAGTGAATATTGCATAAATTGACAACGAAGGCTTGTTTTATACTTTTTCAGCGACGTTTTGCTAGTTACATAGTCCGTTTGCTGAGTTCAAATTTTATATATTGTTGCTCTGCGCACAAAAAATAGTTTTCTTACATACAGAGATAGGGGACAGACAAGCTGACGGAACACATTTAACGATATACCGCCATTGTTTGTTCGAGGAGAGGTGTCAACGGCTCCCCTCTTTGTATATATATTTTTATAAGTTTGTAGTTAGGTAGTAGGTACTATGTGTTTTACCATAGAATAATAACAAGACAAGAAACCTAGTCTATGCCCGCAATTTGAAGCAACTCAAACGGAGACGTAGGTACGGATCCAAACGCCCGGACCGCTCCATAGTCGCCAATGTCAATGCCTGTCGAACGCATCTCCCGAAAATTAATTAACTATGACGATTTGTGCGGTAAAATTTTGTCACAACGATTTTCAAAAACATAAGAAGTGTAAAAGCATCACTTTTCACATGAACGAGTTTAAATTTCATAGTATGTTGTGTTTTATAAGCTAAATAGGTAATTATATAAACAATTGATTAAATTGCTCAGTGTTGCTCAAGAATGAAAAAAAATATTTTCCCAATTCAACTTAGATATTGCTCAAACTGATCAATTTAAACAGTTGCTACTGATATCTAAGTATGTACAGACAACCACACATTAGGTTACTTCTATCTGTCAAAATTCCAAAATTAATTGATAGTTGATATTTTTTATAGCAATCTCTTGCAATTTATTCATAATAAATAACAAATTTCATTTCGTGCTGAGACGGGACTCGAACCCACATCTTTCACAATCCGGGTGGCTGTTCTACCGATTAGACCAAAGAGCGTGTTACTGAGCCGACGAAATTTGTAAGACGTGCTTGATTCGACATGAGCTGTCGAAAGTCTCATCATCAATATTCTAGGTATAATTCCCTTATTAATTTTGAGCCGAAAGCGTTTTAAATTATGATGAGAGTGAAGTATCAGAAAGTCAAGGGATTATAAATAACAAAACATAAGCTTGCCAACTATTTTTATAATTACAATCAGTAGATACGTCGAAGTATTGTTCTCTATCGTACACGTACATGTACGTACAGCAACACATCAAAGTAGTCAAAACGTCATTAATCTCAAACACGATTGGTTCTATACCAATTGAAGAATTTTGACTGTTTGTACTACTAAAAACAGTACAGTTACTACAATAACTATCTCCCATCTTTGATGCTACGTATGTAGTGCCAACTTGAAAAACCAAATTTGTGCTTTTAATTTGAGGTGACAGCAGTAAGGAAACTATCCTTCTAGTCTTGTAATAATTCTATGGCTTATGCAATGTTTTTATGCTACTTGCTTACATAATTACTTTACTAAACTCTAATTCGATCATATTTATGATAGAAGACAAATTTAAACTACTCTGTATCTCTAGCACGCTTTTTTTTATCTTGGTACATTTTCGACTAAATTAGTTTATTTTATTTATAAAGATTGGCCTTTTTCAATTCAATTTATCGCATTTTCGTCGCTGAGGCCCGACGTTAAAGGCCTGCCTAGAGTATTAATATTAATGACAAATATAAACTCTTTTCCCTAATCCCTTTCAACCAGGCACAAAAGGATCCATTAGAATGAGTATTAGTTAAAGCGACATTACCACCAGTACACATTTTCAATATATTTATCATAGATTGGTGTGTTGAAACTGAGCGTGAAGTCCAAAGAGTATTATAATATAAAGTCTTCTGACTTAAATTTGTTCTAATGTTTTTTATGTTCAAAAAGCTCCTAAAATCAAGTTAATACTAATGGTAATTTGCTATTTCTGATTTTATAAACAACCCGTTGTATCATAATTGTATCTTCCAAAGTAATGTTGACTAAAAGTAACAAGAAAAAACACGTAACAAAAAACCAGAATAACATGATCGCCTTTTATTCTAATTAAAAAAATGCTTAATTAGTCTAATTAACTAAAGAAATCCTCATCAAATAAAGAAAATTTATTACCCAACACAAACTTCGCCACAGCGATACGACACATAATTTCACAGTAAAATATTTTATATATTATGTAAAATAAAAAAATACTGGCTGGCACTTGGACCAAAAAAGAGGATGTCCTTGAAAACCTAACGTGACACACGTCATCATCATCTGTGTGTATAAATTTAAGTTCGACATTGCTCACCGGATTAGCAAGCGTAAGTGGCAGTGGGCTGGCCATATTAGCCGCAGAACCGACAACCGATGGGGTAAACGAGTTCTAGAGTGGAGACCGCGTCTTGGCAAACGTAATGTAGGGCGCCCTCTGGCTAGATGGGTAGACGATCTGCGCAAGATGGCTGGCAAGATCTGGATGCGAGAAGCCATGGATAGATCACAGTGGCGAACAATTGGAGAGGCCTACGGTCCAGCAGTGGACTGCGATAGGCTGATGATGATAAATTTAAGTAACTATGTACCCACGATACCAAAATCCGAAACGTACATATTTCCTCACATCGGTTCGGGTAGTCATTGGTGGCTACTCATCTGATCGCCATAGCATCAATTCCAGGTATCCCTCAGGGCTCTGTTATTTCCGCAACTCTATATTTCTATTGCACATCAACGACTTGCTGTTGACACCCGGTATCTTTGGGTATGCTGTTGACAGCACAGTTGCGGAAAGATACCTGTCGGATGCGAGGTCCGGTGCAGATATCGGTTATTTGAGGAAGGGCATGGTTCAGGGGGTGAATATAGCCCTGAATGCTATATCATATGGGGAGATGCCAAGTTGGGTTCACCCCTACCATACCACGGGCCTGTCTTTTTTCGGGGAAAAGGAGTCCATTTCATCTGAATCCTACTTTCCGAAATGTTTCCGTGCCGAACTGACCACCTCGAGCTATTAGGCTTGGATCTGTCGCCTAGTCTTAATTTCGGTCGTTACATTGAGTCCATAGCCAAAACTGGGCTGTGGGAGTCCAAAGCAAAAAAGCTAGGCATCCTTTGGAAGGTCAAGCTTTTAAAGTTTATATATGTCACCTCTGGGACGGTTTTGCCCGGTATCAGTTAGATGATCGGGACTCAATAGAGCGACTTGCGAAGAGGTTCATCGGTGATGAATGATGCACTCTCCGAAGCTGGCCTGCAGAGCCTGGACCTATCGTTGACGTGCGGCATGCCTCTCAGTCTTCTACCGGATTCATTTCGGGGAGTGTGCCGAGGTTCTACATGATTTGATCCCCCCCAACCCATTACATCACCGGGTGACAAGGTGCGGCGGAGGGCTTTCATCCTTATGTGGTAGAACTACTTCTTATCCGCACAAAGCGACTAGCTTTCCACATTTATAATGATGCATAACAATTTTTTTTACAAGCGACAAATAAATTGGTAGACATAAATTATTATTACCAAATATTATTATATGTCAAAACAATAGGTCCGTGTGCATGCTTGTCTAATTGAAGGGACGTGCTGTATTTTCCTCTATTTTGATTTAATCTAAGATTTTCCTTTATGGATTCACCGTTGAACTTTACAAACAAAAATGTCTCATTATCGCTACAATTAATCGGATATTAATTCAAACAAAGTGATTTGACAGTTGCTAATGTCAAATCCCCATACATTTGACATTTTGCATTTTGTAAATGTATGTCAATGACACATTGATATCTGTCAGTTTACTTCGTCTAATTAAAATATCGACTTTAGTTTTGTCGCTGTGTCATCTTAATTTAATCGCGACTCTGTGCCGTATTACCAATTTTCAGTCTAAAAATATCTCAACAAGCGTACAGTGGCGTGCTCACAATTTCTTTTCCGCTTTACGTGAAAGAAATTCTGCTATAAATCCTCAGGATTACATGCACTAGATCTCTTGAAATTGCTCGCTTAATAAACTCTGAATAAGAGATATTTAATAAACGAGCAATAAGAACTGGATGTTTATGGAGAGTTCGCTTGATTAAATGTTGTTGGGGAACGTAGTGTAGGACGCCCAACATTAGGATGTAGGTACCTAGAGTCCGTGCCTCGAAGTCCCGAAGTGAAAACCGCGCTTGAGTCGTCATCAATATTCAAATTTGAGCTTTATTTTTGAGAACATAAGGAATGTAACATTTTTGTTCTGTATTCTTTCCACGGGACTTCTTTCGTGGAGCGAACTCTACTGACAAGTTGAGAATATTGGCTGGTGTAAGTTGGATTTTGGTGTAAGCTGGAGCTGAAGCACAACGGCTGAAGCGGCCGTGTGGTCCCCGGCTGAGTAGAATAGGCCACCCTCACTCTTACCGAGGTGTCGTAAAAGGCGACTAAGGTAAAGCTGCTGGCATGATCATCAGCACCCAGAGAAGGAAAACTCTGCATTTATACCAAAACCCTCGCCAACCCGTCTGCCAAGCGTGGTGAGTATGGCAATTACCCGTCATGTGATTGAGGGAGGCCCGTGCCCCAGCAGTGGGGACTTAAATGGGCTGACGATGATGATGATGATGATGGAGCTGAAGTGAAGACTGGGTAGGACCGGAACGCCGACCTAGCCCATTTTTATATGATAGGTGGCAGGGCAGACTAGCATATGGATCACCTGATAGTAAACGAGTACCGCCCGGACAACTGCAACACCAGTGACGTCACAAATGCGCTGCCAACATGTATATTCCCCCGGATCGGGCCATGCAGGACCGTTCAGCAATGGACAGTGATGGGCTGATTGATTGATGTTGTTAGCAAATTGTAATAAACTTAATTTCTATTGGGATGTACCAATACGATCATTCCTTTATTGATTAATTCACTTGTAGTTCCCCGACAATGCAAAGCAGTCGTAGGTAGATTATATTCAGCAATAGGATATTCAGATTAACACGATGGGATATTTGTGTGTTAGCATTTAATAAAATTCACTATTGGATTAAATAGAATTCCTTTATTGATTAATTTACTTGTCTTATTTTTATTATAGGTCTATAATGAGATATTGCCAATGTCAAGTAACTTATTGAGAATAATGGATAGTCAATAGTCAAAGTCACAGTCGCTCAGTAAAACGCCGGTGTTTTACGTTTTATCGACCTACGGATTCTACCGATACCACTCTAAACACAATCACGGGTTTTAAGATTCTATTACAATATGTAGGTCCAAGCAAGTTATTGATTTAGCAGTCTCATCTTAACTGGTGGTCAATATTTGTAATAATATTTCCACTGGATATTGTAAATATACCTACAATATTGATGAGACTATCGAGAGCTCATGTCGAATCAAGCACTTACAAATTTCGACGGCTTAGTAATGCGTTCAGCGGTCTAATTGGTAGAACATTCACCCCGATTGTGGAAGGTGTGGGTTCGAGTCCCGCCTGAACACGAGATGATTTAAGTGTGTTATTTATTTAAGAATAAATTGCAAAATATTGCTATAAAAATATCAACCTTTGAATTTCTTCAGCTCACACGGAATACCTACCGACAGAATAAATTTCACTTGTCATTTGCAAAGTACCTATGCTCATAAAGGATAGATTGAGTACTTAGATCAAAAAATGAACCAAAGGCTTGGATCTTGGATTTTTCCCTTAGTATTTGTACCGATTGGAATACTTACAGATTTTTATTCCAACTATCCAGTCATTGCGATACCTACTTGGAAAAAAATGACTTTTTTATATATATGGAGACCGGATGGAGAGTAACGTTGCTACACTGGCGGATTGCGAGGGTTTTCAAAGCGGAGCGACGACGCAGCAAACACTTCGCGACCACCCAAAAAATCGCTGGCGAATCCGTTGCGCATCCGCGGCGAATCCGTTAGGCATCCGCGACCAGAGGCCTTACCATGAGTTTGAAATACTATCCTCGCTATCCAAAACTATTGCTCTGTCTCTTTCCCATGCACCACAATGAATGGGACAAAGCGATAGCTCATGGTAAGGGTACTGTTCGCTGCGTCGTCGCTCCGCTTTGAAAACGCTCGCAATCCGCCAGTGTGGCAACTCCCTGATGTAACATCTCTTGTACAGTCAACAGCAGCTGCACATATTTCGCAGTTTGTAATTCTTATTCCGTGGAGCGTAAGAGCGAACACAGTGTGCATCAACTTTTGCTGTTGACTGTACCTGCATTCGCAATAAAATACATTTTAATTTGAAGATATTACGCGTTCACTTAGAAGATGCCTTCACTATCTTAAGGATATCCAGATTAATATCCCTGCCGGTAGGATAAGTAAATAGGGGGAAAATTACCTTACTAAAAACGCACTCTTCTGTATACTGGTCTATTCAAGGCAAGTCTCTGAGATAAGTTAAATGTCCTTTCTTCGGTGTTTGTTGGCAACTCCACCGGATGTCAGGCCAAGTTTGTTATCTCGTAAATATTTAAATTGTACTAATATTGCGAAAATGGAACTTTGAGTTTGTTTCCTCTTGAACTTTGCATTGCCTAACCTAACCTACGGGGAATGGAAGTCGAATTACTAACATGCTGCTTACATAAAAGAAAATTAGATTTTATTTACCTAACTGGCAAATATTTTCATTGGACAACGATTAAGGTAAATAAAATAATTAAAAATGCAAACACTTGCGCGATGTAATCGACACCTACCGCCATCTTTTGGAAAAAATTGGAGATAATTGGAAAACTTTGTCCGGAAACGGAGTGAGGATGGAACATTCATTCATGCTGAATAAATTAAGTATTTAGGTAGGTACCTCATTACCTATTTAGTTACGTTGTGTGATATTTCGTATAATGAATATAATACCCTCCAACCGATTACGGCTACGGCGGCCAATCTCAACGATTAGCCACGTACACAGGAAATATTAGAGTGTTCAAGTGTGTGCGCAAACACAAGTACACTCTCTCCCTTACACTTATATTTATTCCGATAGGACACCAGCGTGACACGATCGGAGAGGGATTGGGCGCAGGATCAACGGCTTAACGTTTCCGAGGTGGGGGGTAGGTACCTACGCAATTATTTTTTTTGATAAACTTTAATAATTTTTAATTAGAGGGAATCTCTGTCGCTCTACCGAAAGAGTTATTTCTGAGTACGAAACATTCCCGTAATGAATGAAAATGCACAGCGCGAACGAAAGGGACGGGGATAGAGATTTAGTCGTGAATTCAGTTTCGGGACACTCTGTCCCTGAGGGCCTTCTAGTATTAAAGATTAGACCACCTCTCTTCATTGCATGCCCATTGAAAATATATTTTCGTCTCTTATAAGTAGGTACATAAGTACCTACATATTATTATAGTTCAGCTAAAAACCCAATAAAAGAAAAATTGGCAATGTAGGAGGTACTTACTTGGCTCACTTAGTAAGTTATAACACGGAGGCGTCATAAAACTTTCCAGACGTTTTTACTGTCCGATATTCCATTACTGCCATTAACTGAATATGTAATATACAATTTATTTATTTAGACAACCAGCAAGAACATAAAGATAAAAGATACAAATTGTCACCGACATACCACGGTTTGGCTTTCGGAAAGCACAATATAAAGTGTTGGTAGCATGCATTAGGTAGCTTATGTAGTTTAGTTTTCTTCTTCTATCTGTACTATATTCAAAGAGATCAATCCTATAGACAGCGACAACGCTTATAAGCAATCCGAGAACACGAAACGCTTGTACGATTTAATCGACACCTAGCGCCATCTATTGGTAGAAAGTGGAACTAATGTCTCGAAACAAAGTGAGGGCGGGCCACTAGTATAATGATAAACTACGTACTCCTTCAAAGTGATAGTGGCAATATCACATACGTCACTATTCTGGTCCCAAAATACATAAGGTTTTTTTGTACTATGGAAGTCAGGATCAACAAAGGTTCATCAACAAACATTTTTGGTGTGGAAAGCGAACCCACGACCCTTGCATCTCCACCGGCGCTCAAACCACTGCGTTAAAAGGGTCAGGGTCAGGGTCTTAATAAGTTAAAACAGACAAATATATATTTTTTTTTATTTCAGGGAATAATAAATAACAATATTATTATACAGAGTGAGCATAAAATGGCCGCGAACGCATCAGCGTCCTTAATGAACTCACAAATGTTCATAGGCGGCAGTTATCAGGATCCCCGGTAACCCGCTTGCTCTTTTGTCGCTCCTAGTATCTCATCATCATCAGCAACCCACAATCGTCAACTGCTCGACATAAGTCTCTCCTAATGCACGCCACTGCTCCCGATTTTCGGCCACTCTCATCCAGCCCACAACAGCCAGCCCTCGAATTTCATTATCCCATCTTGTCGCAGGGCGTCAAATACTACGCTTACCAAGTCTGACAGTACTGACAGCTCTAACGGCTGTCAGTACTGCGGCAAATGTCACTTCAGTTTGCGAATTCAGTGGGCTATGTCAGTGACTCTGGTTCTCTGTCGGATTACATCATTTCTGATGCGGTCCTTCAGAGATACTCTGAGCATAGCCCTTTCCATAGCTCTTTGAGCGACTTTGAACCGGTGGACTAGTCCAGCCGTGAGTGTCCACGTCTCGGCACCGTAAGTCATGACCGGGAGAACGCACTGGCACTTAAGGCTTAGAGGGATGGGTGACGAGAAGACTTGACAAAGCTTACCAAGTGCTGCCCAGCCTAGCTGGATTCTTCTTTTGGCTTCTCTTTCGAAGTTGTTTCTGCCTAATTGGAGTGTTTGTCCTAGATAGAACAACTATATTATGATATTCCTGAACAACTTCGAGAGGTACTCCATTAACAGCGACCGGTGCCGGATCAACGAGCTCGTTGAACATGACCTTGGTTTTATCCAAGTTCGTCGGAAGTCCGATGTGTTTGGAAAATTTAGCCAGGCTGCTCACCATCTCCTGTAGGTCTTGTAGGGTCTTGTCCCTAGTATCTATAAAAAAGTAATGAGTTTGTCACGTTTTAAAGACAGGAGCTACGGATTACATACAATAATAAGGCCCTTATCTTAGCGTGCAATTCCCGGTTGCGTCCAAAGCTGTCGCTTTGGAGCCCGGGGTACGCTAAGACCATGATGAATCATGATCTAAGCGTACCCCGGGCTACGGAGAGTCTGATAATTATAATAAAGTAAATACCACCTGACCTTTGTAACCCTTTAACAGGGGAATGGAGGAATGGAGGTGTAGGGCAGTGCAATCGTAATGTTCATATACTTACACAAAAAGTTTAAATTGTATTACATAAATAACTAATACATATCTGTATAAATCTCTTAGGAGACATTGTTATAAACTGGGAGTGTTTGCAATCTTACGGCAATATATTGTGTTTCTTCTGTGTTAAAATTAAAATATTAATGTTAAACACAGAGATAATAAAATTATTCTGTCCAGCCCAGATTGTCATTAATCATAATTTGAGTTCAACAAAAAAGAAAGATCGTTTTTACAACAATACACTTGGTACAGTGGAGTAACTTTGATAATTCGTTTGTGATAAATGACAAACTCAGTCATGAAATTCCGCCTATAGAGTTTTCCTTAAAGAGAATTCCCAGGCTTACAAGTTTGACAATAAAATAATATTGTGACAATCTCAATGTTAAGTTCGATCGGGAAATCTGCCGCATACACGTGGGAGACCACCCTTTGGCATGAACCGTGGGAGAGCCACACTTCGGCATGAATGAGTGATACCTACGGTCTCACAGAAAACCGGCGTGAAGCAGCACTGTGCTGTGTTTTGCTGCGTTAGTGAGGGAAACGAAAAGGGTGAAAGGGGGATTAAAAGGTTTTCAGTGCACTTGTGACTCCACTGGTGTCGCGGGTGCCCATGAGCGGCGGCAATCGCTTACTATCAGGTGATCCGTCTGCTCGTCTGTCACCTATCACATAAAAAAAATAACCACTTTTCAAGGAAACTCGCTTGCACGCATGACATAAAAATTACGTCATTTCTAACAATAAGCTATGCAAGCTACAAGCAATTTTTTCTCTTCAGGTTATGCGTCAGATTCCCTGTCCCGTTCGTCCTACATAAAACTGGAACGTCAAAAATTAACAGAAATAAAAGTAGCTGATCATGTCGTGTTTCGTAATTGCTTCATTAATCGCTAACAGTCGGAAATGTAACGACCAATTTCAGGAATACGTCAACCTTTTAAACATAAAATTTGCTCCACTGTACTTTTGTACAGTAGCAAGAATTTGTATCCATTAACGTCTAAAAATATGTTTCAATAAAGCTGGGATTTATTTAAGCTTTGTAAATTTCTGCAGGCGGGGTTTTTTTGTTTGTGACATAAGTATACAGAATGTTCGGTAAAAAATTACATCTCTTTAATCACTTCTTTTACCAATCGACATTATGCTGAGTGGGAACCTTTTTAGCACATTTAAGTTGTACTTATAAGTCTAGTTTTAAGCATTTTGTTATATTCTTTGTGTGCTAAATAAACAATTTCTATTTCTATTTCTATTTAAATCTAAAATTGTTACATCATTTATTATTTCTTTTTAAGATCGGCATAAAAAGATTTTTAACTTTTCATACAAAGTTGTATTGAGAGTGTTTTTCCCTTACCGCTGAACTATTGGTGGAAATACGCACATAGATAAAAAATCTAGAGGTGTATGCTCGGATTTGAACTTACGACCTTCCGTATGGAAGGCATATTCATACACACTGAGCTTCCATTGCTCCCAAGAATAATCCAACTAATTAAAGATAAAATTAAAATTGGTTTAGCGGTTTAAGTATAATTATTGTAACTACGAATTTCTTGTATCTTTGTGTATACTCAAAGTCTTGTATCGATATTTATTGTGCGACCCACTAACCACTACGCCACCGAGGAGGCAGTCAGCAGTGGCGATCACCGGATCGGGCCATAAAATGTGTACCTAAGTTTTCGGTAAGAAATTCTTAGTGTCAGCCTGAAGTCTGGAAGTGGGCGGTCTTGTACCCCCGTGCCTCGGAGAGCACGTTAAGCAGTTGGTCCTGCGGCCAATTCCTCATCGGTCGTGTCACCCTGCTGTCCCATCGGAATAGTGTTTGCACACACACTTGAGCACTATAATATATCCTGCGTACGTGGCTGATCATTGAGATTGGCCGCCGTAGGCGTAATCGGTTGGAGGAAATTATTATTATTTATTATATTATATTGATGTTACAGCCAATATAAAATCGCAATCGCAAACCAACGTATCAAAACGGTAAAATATTCTTTCTAAAAGCAATTTGGGTTTCTTAAAATAAGGTTGAGCTATTTTTTTCTTAACTTTTAAACTAACTTTTGAACTTTTAAAAAGGATAAGCCTCTGCAAAATACTCTTGCATTACATGAGAAAATATATTAATTTCCCTTTCAACGTGACACCTTAATCAAAAAACGGGGCTGAGATAATAAAGTCCAGAGTGTTTGAAGGACAGAGAGACAGATAGCAAGCTGAAGGGCATCCATTTTGTTATTAAATGGACACCCATTTTGCTGTTAAATGGAAAGATTTATTTAGAAACAAATTCTTTTAACCGACTTCAAAATAAAGATTATTTTATATCAATATTGTTTTTTATAACTAAGGTCACAGACATAGCCCAAAGGATTTCATGCCTTAAGTGGCAATGGGCAGGGTACATAGCGAGGAGACAGACGGCCGTTGGGGCGGAAATTTTCTCAAGTGGAGGCCACGTTTACGTACGAAAAAATCGTGGCTGCGCAATATAAGAGAGTGGACTGGCATCGCATCTGTGGAACGGCTGTTTCGTCTCGCAATGAACAGAGAGGATTTTGGAAAGCTGATGGCCAACCTTCAGAACTGAAGAGGCACTCAAAAAAGAAGAAGGAGGCCACGTACAGGCAGTCGCCGCCGTGGCAGGCCCCCACAAGGTGGACCGACGATCTGGTGAAGGTCGCGGGAATCCATTAGATGCGGGCGGCACAGGACCAATCTGTGTGGAGAACAACAGGGGGAGGTCTATGTCCAGCAGTGGGAGTCTACTGGCTGAAATGATGATGATGTTGATTGTTTTTTTATGTGATCACCTGATGGTAAGTGATTGCCACCACCTAGGCGACACCAGTGTAGTAAGTGTACAATTGTTTTTTCACTAATATATTCTAAAATTATCTTCTACTTTATTTAAGCTAGTAAAACAAGGCCGCGTTTGAAATATATTTGTGAAAAACTGAAAGGTGGGAACTTTAGGTAACTAACTAACTCCCACCATTCCCTCCGGCGCATCTCCCAGAGATAGGGACTTCTTCCACCTTATTCTAAATCGCGATCTAAGTTATGACCGTACTAAAACGTTTTTGTTTTCCCAGGGGAAATGCGTTACGCATACCCGTCCGCCTGGGGGCGAACGGGTTATGTCGGACTCCCCCCGCATGATGGCGGGAGTCTAAAACTCCGACTAAAACCTCTGGGCACCCTCTCATCGTCCATAGTGGGGGGTCATTGTGACAGGCACGAAGCCATGTGCACGACCTCCCGGACGCAACCCGCCTAAGCGGCGGGCAGGACACCCCCCCCCCCCCCCCCCCCCGGTAAACTGGGGGGGGGGCGTTAGGGACAGCCGAGGGTAAGCAGCCGTCCCTAACGAGCACTGGAGCTGACCGGTGTAATGCCGGCGCGGGTACCACAGTACCTCCAAGGAGAGGAAGGAGACGTGCGATAGGCGTCTCCGACCCCTCCTTGCTCTTCGGAAAACGTCGGCGGAAGGATCTTCCTCCCACGCGCGCTCCGCCGTTCCTTTCCTGCCACCCCCTCCTCGCAGAAGGTGGCGAAGGCCTTCCAGGCCTGCAGACAAAGGTGAGTACGAAAACAGACGATAGGTAGCGTGTGTGAAGTGTGAGGTCAATCAGGTCACGGTCTCAGCATGGTGCTGCCACGACGCCGACAGAAATGCCACGGCAGAGCTGGTATTCTGGCAGGACCTGTTGCGAATGACGACCGTGTTAATGAAGAAACATACATAAATAAATACTAACTTGAGATAGAATTAATATGGAGGTACTTATATTTACATAGATACGCGACAAAATTGAGAAATTAAAAGAATCAAACTGATCTGTAGATGGCATCTATAACGTAGCTGTCCGAAATGTGGAAGCGAACCACTTAAGGGGTAAGCCAACAACAAAATGGATTATAGCGCCGTACCCTGTTGTCCGGTAATAGAATGGGCTAGGAATCAGATTATTATTATAAACATATTCAAAACGCTCGTCAGGTGCTAGAATTTATTAACATATAGAAGATATTATTATCTAAGTTTTACTCAACCTAAACTGAGGCCTGCAAACTTTCCCTATTACAAGGTAGTTGAAGAACTTCGAGGGAAACCTTTTCAGTTCTTTGTAATTATTTGCAAGAGAGTGAAATCGTACAAATTTATTATTAATATAGAAAACATAATGCCCTGTTGGTCTTGTGGTTTAAGTACCGGAACGTGATCTCAGGATCAAGCAAAAGTCTGTTTTTTTTTATGCTAGAGACGACAAACGAGCAAGCGAGTCACCTGATGGAATGCAATCATCGCCGCCCATTAACATCCACGTAACATAACATAACATGTTTCGAGTTTTTCGAACATAGCTCGGGTTTGCGATCACCAATCCGCATTAGAGAAGCGTGGTGATTAAGCCTAATCCCATCATAGTAGCGATGACTTGAATACTACGATGGAGGCGTTTGCCCTGCAGTGGGACAGTGTATAGGCAAACATGTATTAAAATGGACATAACAATTCATTATAACAGCACATTTAATATCGACAGGTATACATTAAACACTAACAATGAAAGTGTAAACTAAAACGAATTATTTTTAAAGATTCCGGAGCCTAGCTCAAGAGATATTTTGTACATTACTACAAAGCTGTAATCCTATATACAAATACAAAACATTCTGTAAAAACTAGCCAAGTCTCGATGGATTTTTTTTATGTGATAGGTGGGCAGACGAGCAGACGAATCGGTCTTAAAAAATACAAATAAGTGTTTGCCAAAAGAAATAGTTAGCCATTGTAGATACATTTTCTGTAACTCCCACACTAGGCAGAGCCTCTCCTGTGGAGGCCAAAATAAGCGTTACCTTACATCATCATCATCATCATCATCATCAGCCCATTTAAGTCCCCTCATGTGATTGAGGGAGGCCCGTGCTGCTGGGGCACGGGCCTCCCTCAATCACATGAGGGGTAATTGCCATACTCACCACGCTTGGCAGATGGGTTGGCGAGGGTTTTGATATAAATGCAGAGTTTTTCTTCTCTGGGTGCAGATGATCATGCCAGCAGCTTTACCTTACCTACAGATTAGATATTGTCAAAATACATTTACATTTATTATGAGTAAATTGAGTAAAATCAAATTTAATTATATAATTTCTTCATCTTTAGACTTTAAGCCCCCCATCTTTAAACCCCCCTTTCCCTCGGATTGAGCCTCCGGTACCCTCACTTACGCAGCGAAACACAGCATAGCGCTGCTTCACGCCAGTTTTCTGTGAGGTCGTGGTATCACTCCGGTCGAGCCGACCCATTCATGCCGAAGCTTGGCTCTCCCAAGGTCAAAACTGCTTGTTGCTCTATTGTTATAGGATTGAAATCTCTGAAAAGGTTCCAGAAAAGGTGGTACGGCATAATTTGCTACGGGCTCGCCTTGTCGCGGACACTGCTGTGCCCCCAGATTTATTGGCATAGATATATAGATAGATAGATATTCTTTATTGCACAAAAATAAAATACAAGCATGATACAACAGCAACAGACAGTACAATAAGGCTGTCTTATCGCTTGTGGCGATTTCTTCCAGACAACCTTTGGGTAGAGGAAAGAAATATCGTATTCGTAATAAGGGAAGGCAGACATAATTATTTACATAAATAGTTACTGCAAATAGCCAATAAAACGGTTGAATAAAATCTCGATTTTTTTGGGCCAGCAGCTCTCATTCTCATAATTTGGGTTCCGTCTCCGTCGTATCTCGTGTGACTGCGATTGGCGGCAAGACACCCACTTATTCCCATTTTGACACCACGGTAAGCATAAGTCCATAGAAGGTGACATTCGACCCGACGCGCTGCGCGGACGCAATTTCTGGCGTGATACTTCGGGCTATGGAATACTTTATTCCATACTCCGATGTCTCACAACAGAACAAAGCTCGCCCTTGGTTTAACGCAGACTGTGCCAAAGCCGAAGCGCTTAAGCACTCCGCCTACCAATCCTGGGTAGATGCTCGATCCCGCAAGACGCGGAATGTTCGGAAACTGAAAAAAGCCTATAACAGTGCCGCTAAGTCCTGCAAAAGTGCTCTTCGGAAGGCCCGCTTCGACCTCATTAGCCGTATAGGTGCCAAATTAGCTTCTCACCCATCTGGGAGTAAAGCTTTTTGGTCTCTGGCCAAGTCGGTCGAAGCCAATTTTTGCCAGTCGTCGCTACCACCGTTGGTGAAAGCCGACGGATCACTAGCTCACACCGCCAAGGAGAAAGCAGACTTACTTGCTTCTCTCTTTGCGGGAAACTCACAACTGGATGCAGCTGGCAGAAGTCCTCCAAAGTTACCCCAGTGCACTTCCGAGATGTCTGAGGTTAAAATTCACCAGAAAGAGGTTCTCAAGGCACTCTGCGCTCTAGATGTGAATAAGGCTGGCGGTCCTGATGGCATCCCTGCCATTGTCCTCCGAACGTGCGCCCCCGAGTTGTCTCCCATTCTTACTCGCCTGTTCCGTCTATCCCTCCGTACCGGACTGGTCCCGAACGCCTGGAAACTAGCGAATGTCCAACCCATTCCAAAAAAAGGTAGCCGTGCTGACCCCTCTAACTACCGCCCAATCGCAATCACCTCCATACTCTGTAAGACTATGGAGCGTGTATTGAACAACCGTCTCCTTTCATATCTAGAGGACAATGATCTTCTCAGTGACCGTCAATTTGGCTTCCGCCGTGGGCGGTCTACTGGGGACCTTCTAGTATATGCAACCCACTTATGGAGCGAAGCCATCGAGAAGCAAGGCGAAGCTCTCGCTGTTTCCCTCGACATCTCTAAGGCATTCGATAGGGTTTGGCACGCAAGCCTCATTGGCAAGCTGTCGTCGTACGGTATAACCACTGATCTCTGCACTTGGATTGATGATTTCTTGAGGGGCAGATCAATTCGGGTAGTCATTAATGGCTACTCTTCTGATTACCATAGCATCAATGCCGGTGTTCCTCAGGGATCTGTTCTTTCCGCAACTCTATTTCTGCTGCACATCAACGACTTGCTTTTAACACCCGGAATCTTTGGGTACGCTGATGACAGCACAGTTACGGAAAGATACCTGTCGGATTCGAGGTCCAGTGCAGACATCGGTTCAATGAGGGAAACGATGGTGGAGAGTGTTGATGCAACCCTGAATACTGTTTCCATTTGGGGAGACGCTAACTTGGTTGGGTTCAACCCTAATAAAACACAGGCCTGTCTGTTTTCGGCGAAGCGGAGTCCATTCCACCTGACTCCGACCTTCCGAAATGTTCCGGTACCTGTGACGGACCACCTAGAGCTCCTGGGCTTGGATCTGTCCGCCAATCTCAATTTCGGTCGCTACATTGAGTTCATAGCAAAAACAGCTGCAAAAAAACTAGGCATTCTTTGGAAGGTCAGACGGTACTTTAAGCCTGAGCAGCTCTTACATCTTTATAGAGCCCAGGTTCGCTCCTGCTTGGAGTACTGCTGTCACCTTTGGGATGGATCTGCCCGGTATCAGCTGGATGCTTTGGACTCGAAAGAGCACCGTGCGAAGAGACTTATTGGTGATGACGTACTCTCAGGGGCTGGCTTGCAGAGCCTTGACCACCGCAGACGTGTGGCAAGTCTCTCAGTCTTCTACCGGATTCATTTCGGGGAGTGTGCGGAGGTTCTGCATAATTTGATCCCCCCTAGCCCATTCCACCACCGGACAACAAGGCGTGGCGAGGGGTTTCATCCATACGTTGTTGACTTACCCCTTATCCGCACGAAGCGATTTGCCTCCACGTTCATAATGCGGACAGCCAAGGAATGGAACTCCTTGCCAAGGTCTGTTTTTCCGGACCACTACAATCTGGACATCTTTAAGGCAAGAGTGAACAGGCATCTCCTAGGCAAACGCGTTACATCCTAGACCTCATCGTCACTTTCCATCAGGTGAGATTGTGGTCAAGCGTTAGCCTACAGTTCATAATAAAAAAAAAAAAAAAAAAAAAGAACAAATAAGTAAACTTTCATTGCGCATAGCCTGACATGCACTTGGCCGGTTTTTACAATATTTATTTATTTCACCAACTTATTCTAACTTAGATTCTGAGGTGTATGTTGATTAATTTTGACATTTTGATGAATATATCTAAAAACTAAAGTGGGATTGGGCAAGACACTTGGCTAGGCGCGGTGATGACAGGTGAAGTAAAAGACTTACCGAATGATGTCCTAGAATCGGCAGACGAAATCTGAGTCGTCCAGTGGCACGATGGGTCGATGACATCACCAATATTGTGGAGACTACATGGATCCGAGCGACTCAGGACCGATAACATTGGCGTAAAGGAAAAGAGGCCTATACTCAGCAGTGGGTGCTACCGGGCTGATGATGATGATTTCATCTGCTATTATATTTTATCACATTATAGTCTTGTATGACCGGAAGGACGCACTGGTCGAAGACTTTCGACTTAAGACTTTGAGGGATGGGTGACGAGAAGACTTGACGAAGTTTACCAAATGCTGCCCAGCCTAGCTGAATTCTTCTATTGGCTTCTCAATCGAAGTTGTTTCTGCCTAATTGGAGCGCTTGTCCTAGATAGACATATTCCTGAACAACTTCGAGAGGTACTCCATTAACAGCGACCGGTCCCGGATCAACGAGCTCGTTGAACATGACCTTGGTTTTATCCAAGTTCATCCGAAGACCGATGTGTTTGGAAGATTCAGCCAGGCTGCTCACCATCTCCTGTAGGTCTTGTAGGGTTTCCGCCAAGATGACGATGTCGTCTGCGAATCGTAGGTGTGACATGTACTCGCCATTAATATTGATTCCGCGCTCCTTCCAGTTTAGCGTTCCAAACATGTCCTGCAGCGCAGCGGAGAAAAGTTTCGGAGATATAACATCTCCTTGTCTCACACCACGTCGCAGCAGGACAGGCTCAGTTTGGCCATTTTGGATTACTACGGACATATTAGCAGCGTCATACAGACACCTCAACACCTCGATATATCGCCAATCGACTTGGCACCTTTGCAAGGCCTCTAGAACAGCCCAGGTCTCGACGGAGTCAAAAGCTTTTTCATAGTCCACAAACGCCATGCACAGGGGCTGGTTATACTCTTTGGTCTTCTGTATAACCTGCCTCACTGTGTGAATATGGTCTATGGTGCTATAACTCCGTCGGAATCCGGCCTGCTCTGCAGGTTGAGCTTCGTCAAGTCTTCGTGTAAGGCGATTCGAAATGACTCTTGAGAACAGCTTATAGACAAGACTCAGGAGAGAAATTGGTCGATAGTTCTTCGGTAAAGTTTTGTCGCCTTTCTTGAAGAACAATACGACCAAGCTCCGCTGCCACGCCCTAGGAGTTCTTCCGGAGAAAAGAACTGAGTTAAATATACGCCGAAGCTCCTTCAGCACCGGCTTGCCGGCTGCTTTCAGAAGCTCGGTTGTAACTCCGTCTTCTCCCGGGGCTTTTCCATTTTTAAGTTGCCCAAGAGCTGCTTAGATCTCCTCCAGGCTGATGTCGGGAAGATCCTCCGTCGCATGGCGGGTTAATGTGGCTCTTAAATCCTTCTCATCCGGCGTAGGGTGAGGTGGACACTCACGGCTGGACTAGTCCACCGGTTCAAAGTCGCTCAAAGAGCTATGGAAAGGGCTATGCTCGGAGTATCTCTGAAGGACCGCATCAGAAATGATGTAATCCGACAGAGAACCAGAGTCTCCGACATATCCCACCGAATTAGCAAACTGAAGTGGCAGTGGGCTGGTCATATTAGCCGCAGAACTGACAGCCGTTGGAGCCGTAAAGTCCTTGAGTGGAGACCGCGACTCGGTAAGCGTAGTGTAGGACGCCCTGCGACAAGATGCGATGATGACATTCGAAGGCTGGCTGGTGTGGGCTGGATGAGAGTGGCCGAAAATCGGGAGCAGTGGCGTGCATTAGGGGAGACCTATGTCCAGCAGTGGACGAGTGTGGGTTGCTGATGATGATGATGATGATAGTCTTGTATTAGACCACACCACCCTCTGTAAAATTGCAAATGGCTGTTACCATGGACTAATCTTTTACGAAGCTAAAAACAAAGCTAGCTAGCTAGTATCAGCCTATAAACTATCCCACTACAGGGCAAAGGCCTCCATCATAGAATTCAAGTTATCGCTACTATGATGGGATTAGGCTTAATCACCACGCTTGCCAAATGCGGATTGGTGATCACAAACCCGAGCTATGTTCGAAAAATTCGCAACATACATTTCGCTCGACCCGGGATCGAACCCAGGACCTCGAGATCACGGCCCGGTACTAAAACCACTAGACCAACAGGGCGTTATTTTTTTAAATTTTCGCGTTGCATTATAACTATAATTAATCAAGACGGGAATGAACACGATATTTATTATGTGTGCAGTCCGCTCGTGACCACAGCTGCTGTAACGTAGCCGAAACGTCGAGTAAAATATGTGAGTACACAATGTTGTATCACATAATAAATATCGTGTTAATTCCCGTCTTGATTAATTATAGTTTGCAACGCGAAAATTTTAAAAAATAAAGATTATCCCTGTCACTTTACAATTGACATTTAAATTTCTAGCACGGTGTTAAATATTTTACTTACATTGTTAATTCCATTATAGCCCGTTACAAATATAAACCCGTTCACAAAATTTATCTTTTATAATCTGGTTCACTTCCCTCATTAAAAACCTTTTCCCAAAGAAGTGGCCAAAAAGGAAAGGGGTAAACCATTACCGGCCCTTTCAAACTGGTTTCAACAGACTTTTAACTGAAAAGGAATTAAAGGTGGGATAAATAAAATAGATAAAATGTTTAGTAAACTTTACAAAGAAGTTAAGGAAGGTTTTTCAACAAAACCTTAGCTTTTTTTATAAATAGATTAGTCCTCAGATGTCTTGATCCGTAGCCTGTAGCATTGTTTTTTTTATTACCTACATTAGTTATAACTTTTAAATTGGTCCGCGTTCAGGGGATTTTTTTTTATCTTTTTCCGTAAGGGAAAGGGGAGGGTTTAATATAGGTATTTTTTTTCAACTTTACGGTTGAATGGGAGGGTTACAAGTTAAATAGGTGTATTGTGATTAGTGTCTTTAACGTTAAAATACTTGTTGTGTGTAGTGTGTGTTTGTTGTGTGTAAATGTGTGTGTGCGTGTGCATGTTGCGTGCGTGCGGCGTGCGTGCGTGCGTGCGTGCGTGCGTGCGTGCGTGCGTGCGTGCGTTTAATAATAATTGTTAATGTGTAAAATGTTTAAATAGTCTATATTTCTGGTTTTGATATTATTTTAAAAGCCGAAAAGAATTGTTTTCAAATTGTTTGAATTATTAAATTGCAGGACTTCAGTAACTCGTAATACAATAGTTGTATTGAACACGATATGTACTTTTTTCTTAGAGCTTTACTTTAAAATTAACGATATTTTGAAAGTAATAAATAAATCAAAACTTGTCAAAGCCAAGTCCAGACGTGTCTATTTACCCTGAGCTTTTAAGCTATAAGCCCCAATGTAATTGAAACTTTGAAGGTAAGTGTAAATTGAACGTGGGCAGAATCCTAAGCTAACAAAAAATACAATGCACCAATCACTCTATAGACGTACCGCTTTAAATATTAAACAACTTAAATAAATATTCTTCGGTGGTCGTGAAGTAAAAGTGGATCAAGTCAAATTTTCTTATTTTGGAGATGAAACCATTTTATTGTTCTGCGATAAATCTCAATATTCGATTTTATTTTTTATGTGATAGGTGGCAAATGGTAAGCGATTGCCACCGCCCTGAACACCCGCGACACCAGTGGAGTCACAAGTGCGCTAAACCCCCCTCTTTCCTCCGGAATGGGCCAGCGGTACCCTCACTCACGCAACGAAAAATAGCACAGTGCTGTTTCACGCCGGTTTTTTGTGAGGCTGTGGTATAACTGCGGTCGTGCCGGCCCAATCATGCCGAAGCGTGGCTCCCCCACGGTAAAAAAAAGAATGTGAAGACGAATTATCAAGCGTTCTTTACCTACCCCAAAATTGCCCGACAGATATTGCTCATAATGATGAGGCCACTTTCTTTGTCCCTAATTTTAATTTTGTTAACTGGACGGATGGCGCATTTGGTAGCGACCCTGCCTCATACGCCAAAGGCAGTGGGATCACACCTCACCCTGGACAAACATTTGTGTGATGAACACTTGCTTGTTCAATGTCTGGGTATAATCATGAACTAGCTGGCGTAATGTATTTAAGTATTATATTTGTAATTCCTCTGTAGTCCGATATCCGTAACACGGGTGCCTAAATATTTCACAACTTCACATACATTAACCTGACTCCGAAATAAGTAGCTCAAGCACCTGTGTTACGGATATCAAAATCAACAGCGAAATCACAAATATATACATATACTTAATACTTTTCTTTTGTAAATACATACTTATAATACATAGATAATACCCAGACCAATATAAACAGACATGTTCATGCACACAAAATGTTTGTACTGTGCGGGATCGAACCCGCAACCCTTGCACCAGAGGCAGCGTTCACTACCACTGAAGCTCCTTAGTACGGAATCAGGTCAATGTATGACCCCCTTATTACAAATCGCAAGCTAAGGATAGTCCCGGAACAAAACTCGTGCCAGCCCCTTTTAACATTGCGTGTTGGAACGGGATGACATGAACTTTAGTACGGTTATAACTTTAGTTCGAGATTTGTAATGAGGTGGTAAAAGTTTTTAATTATTTGTTAATACTGTTAATAAATTATTGAGGTAGAATAAGTTAAAAATGCTAGTCGCTTAAGAAGATATTTTAGCACACATATTTCTCTATGGATTTTTTTTTCTAAATGGAACAGACGCCCAAATTGAACTAAGTTTAAAAAGTAAATAGTCAATGTCTCGAGGACTAAAACCTGCACAGATTCTCCTTTGTTCACTTTTATGGCGCGAAGAAAACTTTATTCTTTTTTTAAATATAATAGCTCTTTTGTTTTTCTAATGTCACTAACACAAACTAACGGCCGCACTCAGAGACGTCACTTAAGCTAATGTTCATTAACTTTAGTATCGGTAGTCGTTATGCGTATCAAAATAAGTAACTAAGTTAAACAACGACTCTGAGTGCGGCAGTAATTATACGTAGTATCTTCTACTTAGTTTGTGAACTAAGAAGAAGATACAAATTTTCTCACCTTTGGACTATGAGCGTATTGCTGTTTACGCATTAAATAAATTGTTCTTATACAATTTTACGTTGTCCGTCATTTTACAAATACATACGTTCCCGAATCATGCCTGCCGGTACATCATGTGTTGTGGGTTATGCGACTACTTTCACACACATTTTGTCAAATTATGTACCTACGTACATAAAAAAACAGAATATTCCTACAATCCATCAAGTCTTTACTTATACGCCTAATAAGCCTACACGCAATACCCCGCTGAGAAAGGCCTACTTTTCTATTTCCTTAGAAAGGCCCATCGGGCGCTTTGAGTGAGGTCGGCTCTATCGAGACACTTATCGATGGAATGAGATGTCTTTCATTGCGATCAATGTAAATCGGCTCCACAAATACAACAATAGCGTCAGGGCCTAATAAGCAACTCGAATGACGATAGGATAAATATTTTCGTTGAGAAGGACGAATAGAGGTTTTGAGGCAAAAAAATCCTCATTTAACGTTAAAAATGCATTTTTTTTATGTGATAAGTGGCAAACGAGCTGACGGATCACCTGATGGTAAGCGATTGCCACCGCCCATGGACAGCCGCGACACCAGTGGAATCACAAGTGCGCTGACAACCTTTACTCTCCCCTTTCTCCCGGATTGGGCCACAGGTACGCTCATCATCAGCAACCCCTAATGCACGCCACTGCTCCCGATTTTCCACTCTCATCCAGCCCTTCAAAAGTCATCATTTCAAGACGTTATTAGTATTTAATAAAATCGTTAAGTAACTTTGAAACATCCCTTTGAAATTCCGATAGTCACCACTTTGATAACGTGAAGCTATCGCGTGCTAAGCGAAAATCTATTTTATTGTATTGCTGTTTTATTTAAATGGTTGAAAAGTAGTCAACTTACGACGTGTTATTTCAACTGTAAACGGTCAAACGGTCAGATAGAGGCGTCCGCGCAATTTTATGGCGATGACTTTCCAAGATTGTGCTAAAGTCTCAGTGGCCAGCGTTTCAGTGGCCATCGACATTCAAATTCGAGCTTTATGTGTATAGACACAAGGAATCTAAAATTTTAGTAAGCGTGTTTTGTTGCGGGCGCGAACTGTATAGCTTCGAATGTTGGAGGTAAGATATTAAATAGTACGGTATTGTTTCCTGTTTGCTGCCTCGGCCAAATAGCTACTTGGGTTTTAGTATGAAGGTACTTACAAGGAGTCCTTCTTCTTCTTATTTTATTTGTGGCAATCAACTTCTCGACTGAGAATTACTCCTGCCATTATCATGTTTTAGATTTTAGGCATTATTAAGCGGGACAACCGAAGATAATTCGCCAATGTCAAGTAACTTATTGAGAACAAGTAGGTAGTCAACAGTCGAAGTCAGTCAAAGTCACAGTCACTCTATAAAACGCCGGTGTTTTGCGTTTTATCGACCTACGGATTCAGCGAATATCACTCTAAAAGCAATCGCGGGTTTTAAGTCTCTATTAGGTCCAAGCAAGTTGTCACGAGACAACGCACTCGACACACAATAGCAGTGTTAAAAACGAATCAATCCAACGATTCTTATTATAAGGATTACTTTGCGGCACTTCACTGCACAAATAAACACCAAACTTGCACACTAAAAACCACTAGACACTAATTTAAAACCTTTGAATTGCATCAGCCCACGCGGCTTCTTTTAGCCCTACCCGCCGAATCCTTACAAGGAGTTTTCAACTATCACACTCCTGTATTCTTGTGTTCGTTAAAAAACTGACAGTTAAGTTCATTCGAGACGAGCGGTAACGGTAGTGGAAGGGTGTCGTCGTATGCCGTAGTCTTAGATTAATAAACAATGATTTAATCTAAGGCCGTGGTAATGGCTGTTGTCATGGAACTACAAAGTCAGCGGAATGTGCCATTTTCGGAAAAAACGTCACCGAGTGTGAATGAGATCCAACCGGCCCTGACGCAGATTTTATACAGGTGCGATAGAGAAAGAAGTCGCCCAGGAGCCCAATTCTCGGGCTCGTGACATATATCACTAAAACACAGTTTTTTTGTATGGTTTTCGGGTGATATCCACCATGTTTTTTCATATTGAAAATCCTGAGAATTGGGCTCCAGCACGTCACCCCACCAGTACTAACAGCTTTGCATAGTTTTACAAGTATGGTTTTCTATGAAAAGGCACAATTTGTTTAGGGTATATGTCTAAGGTCGTAGTATGGCGGGTGGTCGTAATAGAAGAAATGAGTCTACGAGTATGTAGTATTTAATTCCAATTCGACAAAATATTTCCACTACATATATAATAATAATAATAATAATTCTCACAACATCTCATACGTTAACCTGATTCCGTACTAAGTAGCTTAAGCACTTGTGTTACAGATATCAGACAACAGAGGAACACAAATATATACTTAAATACATATATTACACCCAGACTCTGAACAAACACAAGTGTTCATCGCACGAATGTTTGTCCAGGGTGGAGATCGAACCCACGACCTTTGGCGTCAGAGGCAGGGTCACTACCAATTGCGCCATCTGGTCAGTCAAACATATAAAACAGAAGGAGAATGCAAAGCAGGAAAAAATAAGTAAAGATTAGGAGAACGGCTAGAATAATTTGTTCAAGAAATTCACACAAAAATTGGTCTCTTCCAATCCCATGACGTACAAATATTGTCAACCAACGGATGAACAGTATGATCAGAGCCTGCGCGTGCCGCTGACTTTTCATGTGCGCTACGTGAAATATACTTTGAACTATTGCGAAGATCAGTCGGCAGTAAAATCATTGCATTTATCAGACTTCTGAAAAGAATCCTAGATCGCATACCTACCGCTGGCTCCGAAAACAATTCCCAGATATGTCCTCATCTGGGAATCGACCCGTTCGGAATAGTGGTAGTGAACGCTGCCTCTGGTGCAAGGGTTGCGGGCTCGAACCCGACATCATCTGTTTGTATTTGGCTGGCTGTTTTTATGTATTATAAATATGTATTCACAAAAGAAAAGTATAATATGTATATATTTCTAATCCCAATGTTCATTACGATATCCGTTACACAGGTGCTTGAGCTACCTATCTCGGAGTCAGATCAATGTATTTGATGGTGTGAAGGTTAGAAATAAGTTAGTAATAGTAAGATAATATGTAATAGACCCTCTATATCTGCTTTGCCCTTACAGGGCGTCACATGAATACCTTTATACTTATTCCACCTATGTAATTGTTTTGTAATGTGACACGCAACCATCATCACCATCAGCCCATTTAAGTTCCCACTGCTGGGGCACGGGCCTCCCTCAATCACATGAGGGGTAATTACCATACCACGCTTGGCAGACGGGTTGGCGAGGGTTTTGAAATGCAGAGTTTTCCTTCTCTGGGTGCTGATGATCATGCCAGCATCTTTACCTTAGTCGCCTTTGACACCTCGGTAAGAGTGAGGGTGGCCTATTCTACTCTGCCAGGGACCACACGGCTTACATGGCGCGACACGCAATAAACGAATTGAATTGAATTGAAGTTGACGTGAAATATTTATTTAATTAAATCCCAAGATGAGGATTATATTCGTGCCCTCTTATGCATTATCGGATAAGTATGGGAGATGTATAGGAACATTCCTATACTTTTCCTCTACCCTGAGGTTGTCTGGAAGAGATCGCTATTAGCGATAAGACCGCCTACACTGTTTTAGTATAATAACATAGACTAAGATCTGTAAATTTTGTGCAATAAAGTGTACCTATCTATCTATCTATGCCTACAATTTTTCTAGGGATGATTTTTAAAAATTGAGTCGTAATGTAATGACATCCAAAATATAATTCTTAAAAGTTTAGCGTTGCATTTCCCTATAATAATAATAAATAAACTATAACGGAGAAAAATGTAGAGACGCAAATGTTCCATTTTACGAATATTTGCACGAAACACTACAAAATCTCACTGCAAGGCCATTGAAACGAATTTGGTTGTTTCTTTAACGTTGGTTTTTCAACCAATAAATACCTTTCAAATTCTTTACAACTACGATATTGGTATGTCCTAGTTTCGAAGTATGTATAATGCCTATTCAGAAATTGATCGTTTTCATCTGCAGTTTGGTCCTCGGCAGAGTAGAATAGGCCACCCTCACTCTTACCGAGGTGTCGTAAAAGGCGACTAAGGTGAAGCTGCTGGCATGATCATCAGCACCCAGAGAAGGAAAACTCTGCATTTATATCAAAACCCTTGCCAACCCGTCTGCCAAGCGTAGTGAGTATGGCAATTACCCCTCATGTGATTGAGGGAGGCTGAGGGACTTAAATGGGCTGATGATGATGATGATGATGATGATGATCTGCAGTTTTACCTGTAAATCCAATTGTTGAATGAAATATAATATGATAAATATGTCGTTTTTCCTACTTGTCTTATCTCTTATCTTAGCCTGTAATGCGTTTGCGTCCAAAGCTGTCGCTTTGGAGGCCATAGTACGCTTGGACCATCATTCAGGATTTGTGGAGTCTGGTAATTTCAATGAAGCTTCCCTCTGACCTTCGCCATCAAAAGCGTTTGATAAACCCAGACCAATTGAATCATGATTACACACGTTTCAGAAACTATCCGAAACGCACGATGTTTTTCCTCACCGCCGAACTAATGGTAGAAATACGCACATGGATTTGAAAAATCCAAAGTTGCATGCTCGGATTCAAACTACGACCCCCCGAATGGAATGCGAGTTCCTATCCACTAAGCTACTTGTGTTTCTGGAAAGTTAAATCGTAATCTAAATTTTCTTTCTCACTTCGGTTGAGCCAGCCCATTCATGCCGAAGCGTGGCTCTTCACGCTAGGAGAGGTTACACAGACAGTAACAACTTATTTAGTAAGAAATAACGATAAACATAATTTGCGAAAACTAGCTGCTTGTATTATTAAAACTTTGGGAATACTTAGTACTTTCTCGGATTATTGTTGTAAAGAGATATTATCCTCAATACCAGGATCAGGAGAATTCTCGTGCTCGTGATATTCTGAAAACATTTCACATGAAATGTCACATGAAATCCATATAAAAAAACCGGCCAAGTGCGAGTCGGGCTCGCGCACAAAGGGTTCCGTAGCAGCAAAGTCCAAAATTACAGTTAAATCAACCTATCTCAAAAACTATAAGAGATACTTTGATCAAACCAAAAATCGTTGAAAGAGTTAATTAGCATGCATCACCTCTATTTTTTTTAGAATTTTATACCCCGTAGTTATAAAAATAGAGGGGGGGGGACATACTTTTTACGACTTTGAGAGCTGATATCTCAAAAACCGTTCACTTTAAGAAAAATGTTTTTTAGAAAACTTTATATCATTTTAAAAGACCTTTCCATTGATACCCCACACGGGTATGTACATCGAAAAAAAAAATTTCATCCCTCAGTTACATGTATGGGGGGCCCCACCCCCAATTCTTTTTTTTACTATTTAGTGTCATATTTTTGTAGCGGTTCATACAACACATATTCCCATCAAATTTCATCACTGTAGTACTTATAGTTTCCGAGTAAATCGGCTGTGACAGACGGACAGACGGACAGACGGACAGACGGACATGACGAAACTATAAGGGTTCCGTTTTTGCCATTTTGGCTACGGAACCCTAATAAGAATTTAATAAACCCCCTACGGCGGCCATCATGGATTTGAAATTTGTCACAATAAAAATATTCTGCTACTCAAGCCCTTTTATATGATATCCATATTGTGGGAGTTGTGTTAAAACATACAATTCATATCTTTGTGACGGCGGCCCCCTTGGATCGATTTTTATCCAACATAGCTAAGAACACTCCCCCCTTATTCATCTTTCAAACAAAAAAAACCAAAATTACAATCGGTTCATTTGTTCGGGAGCTTCGATGCCATAGACAGACAGACACACACACGCACACGCACATTTGGATCTACGGCAGACGACGCCGCGACGCGGTATTTTTTTTTTTGTGGATTGTCAATCAGCTGAATTATATTATCGATAGAGAAAAAAACAACAAATACACGGCAAAATGCCAATACTTTCTATCTTACATAGGGATTTTGATAAAGATTCGCTTTCTTTAGATTAGGTTTGTTTTACCTTATTGTTTTTCTACTCCTAAGTGTTTCTTCTTTTATCAACAAACTAGTGGCCCGCCCTCACTTCTTTTCTGGATATGAGTTCCATTTTATATCAATAGATAGCGATATCGATAGATAGCGATCAATAGATAACATCACGCAAGCGTTTCGTGCTTTTCGACTACCAATAAGCGCTGCAGATATGAGATGTATGAGGTATTCGCTGTCGTCTGAAATTCTCTTACCATTCCTAAAACCGGGTCTCAACCTTAGTAATCCAAAAATGGTGAGTACAGTAAATTATTGAGTACGTACCTCCACTTCCACATTGACGCTTACGAGAAATTTTCAAATAAATACGGAACAAGTCGTCGGTTAGATTCTGTTAATGAAACGCAGAGATGGCGGGCAACAGATAGATTTATTTTTTTAGTACACAAGCAAAGACCACACGTCCACAGATTATATTATTATAGAGGGCGCTACTTACACATACATTTTGTTATGATCTTAACACTCCCACTTAACAAAATAAAACTCTACATTTACTTTACGACTTAGGACTCTAAATTTACCAAACCTAACATTTCCAAAAACTTATGGTGCTTAACAAAATTCAAACCTTTAGTAAAAAGATCAGCTGGCATTTCTGAAGTTGGTAAATATTCTAACCGAATAACATTATTATTTAAGTGTTCTCTGAAAAAATGATAGCGAGTATCAATATGCTTTGACCTCTTATTCAAACAATTATTATTTGCCAACTTCTGTGCTGACTGATTATCATTAAAAATAGTTATTGCATACAAGTCATTGGTTATCTCACATTGCAAATTTCTTAAGTAAATAGCTTCTTTGCAGCAATCAGCTATACTCATATATTCTGCCTCTGTGCTTGACAAAGCAACAGTGGCCTGCTTCCTAGTTTGCCATGACACAGCACCCCCAGATAAAGCAAAGAAAAAACCTGTATAGGAACGCCTATCCAATACATTGCTGGCCCAATCAGCATCAACAAAAGCTTGTAATTTACAGTTATCTCTAGCAGTGTATTGAAGACATAGATCTTTAGTAGTATTCAGATATTTTAAAACCCTTTTGGCATAAGCCCAATGTATATCGTTATAACAATTGTTATATTGACTTAAGTAATTAACAGCAAATACAATATCAGGTCTAGTCAATACAGCTAGATACATCATACAACCAATCAGCTGTTGGTAAGGCAAATGGGTATTACAATGTTCAGTTTTATTTAAATTCAACTTAGATTCTATGGGAGTATATGTAGCTTTACAGTTTTCAACATTAAATTTCTGAGACAACTTCTCAATGTACTGCTGTTGATCTAAAGTTATAACACCTTTCTCATTATCTACATGTACTCTCATACCTAAGCATTGCTTGACTCTACCCAAATCTTTTATTTTAAATGCAGATGACAAGTCTCTCTTTATTTTATTAGTTTCAGTTACACTGTTTGAGAAAATGAAAAAATCATCAACATAGATGGCAACAAAAACTTTAACTGAACCTATAAGTTTAGTATACAGACATGGTTCAACCTGAGACCTTTTAAAATCAACTGATTCTAAAAAACTGTCAACTCTTTGGTACCAGGCTCTGGAAGACTGTTTTAATCCATAAATGGCCTTTTTAAGTTTAAGTACCTTATTATTGTTATATTCAAGGCCTGCTGGCACTTTCATGTAAACTATTTCCTTTAAAAAGCCATTTAAGAAAGCAGTCTTCACATCTAAATGTGTTACATCAAGTTTTAACTGAGCCGCCAAAGCAAAAAGTAATCTTAAGGATGAATGTCTTAACACTGGAGAAAAAGTCTCATCGAAATCAATACCTGGCTTTTGAACAAATCCTTTAGCAACTAACCTAGCACGGTATGTGACATTATTTTCAGAGTCTATCTTGCGTTTAAACACCCACTTGCATGGTACAACGGTGCTATTCACTGGTAAGTCCACAACCTCCCAAACCTTATTTTCCTCAAATGAGTTGAGTTCTTCACTCATAGCTTGCTTCCACTGAGCACTCTCCGGTCCATTCACAGCTTCATCATAAGTTAATTCACCACACTCAACTTCACTAACCGCACTCACACTTGTAAAACCATAACGTTTAGGCATTTTGATCACACGACGCGGCCTAGCTGGCTCCTGTGGCTCCTGTTGGTGAAGAGCCACTTGGGGCTCCTGCTGATCAGGAGTCTCCACCGACTCCTGCTGGTCAAGAGTCACCTGTTGTTGCTGTTGCTCTGGAACTGCAGTAGGGGATGGAGATTCTGGAAAATCAAAGAACTCATCTTCCTTAGCTTGATTTTTAACTGCTCTGGAGCTGGATTCTGATTGCACAAGTGTATCATGACTGTCTCCCACTGCTTCTGACTTCTCTGTCTTTAAAACAAAGTCTAGCTGAGACTCTGTTAAGTGTACGGGCATTTCTGGGGTTGTAGAACTATTCCCCTCCTCAATCACGACAATATCTCTACTATTAGTTACAGAGTTATTGGTGGGATTGAACACTCTATAACCCTTTACATTGTCTGAATAGCCAACCAAGATGCATTGGTTTGCCTTCCTGTCCCATTTGAGTCTCTTCTCTTTTGGTATGTGTACCATTACTTTGCTGCCAAATATGCGCAAGTGACTGACATCTGGCTTGTCTCCAGTCCATACCTCCAATGGTGTTCTGTTGTTTAGTCCTGATGCTACAGATCTGTTTCTTAAGTAGACTGCAGTGTTTACAGCTTCTGCCCAGAATCTTTTTGTTAGTCCTGCATCAAACAACATGCACTTTGCTTTTTCTACCACAGTGCGGTTAAGCCGTTCACACATTCCATTTTGCTGTGGAGTGTATGCATTGGTTTTTTGATGCAATATTCCTGCTTCTTCTAAATATTTGTCAAACTGCTTATTGCAAAATTCCAATCCGTTATCAGTCCTTAGTATTTTAATTTGTTTACCAGTTTGGTTTTCTACCATATTTTTGAAGCATTTAAATTTATGAAGTGCTTCATCTTTCGTCTTTAGAAAGTAAACAAAGGCCATTCTACTTTTGTCATCCACAAATAGTAGAAAGTATTTGGACCCTTTTATGGATCTGGTTTCCATGGGACCACAAATATCTGCATGCACGGTGTGTAGCAATTCTGCGCTTCTGTTACCAGAGTTGGAAAATGGTAACCGAGCTTGCTTTCCTTCACAGCATACTGTGCAATTTGATTTTGAATTATCAGACTTTTCTGTGTATGACATTCCAATTACAGCTCCATCTTTCATTTTTTCTAGATCACTGCTGTTTAAATGTCCTAGGCGCCTATGCCACACAGTCCCTGATACTGACAACAAACACTGTGTACTCTTAGTATTCAGTTTGTATACTCCATCAGTTAGACTCGCTGTTGCCACAAGGTGATTCTCCTTATTGTAAATATGACATTTATTATCAGAAAAAGATACTCTGTTGCCATGTTTCATTAATTGACTAACTGATATCAAGTTCGTTGCTAGACTCGGAACACATAAAACATCGGAAACTGGAATTTCAAAGCTCTTATTTTTCAATATTGTTATGATTTGTGTATCTCCACAACATGTCACTGGCATTTTCGATTTGTCCGCAATGACGATTTCTTTGATCTCGTGGTTAGTTTTGTTGAACAACCAATCTTCATTTGATGTCATGTGCTTACTGGCACCTGAGTCTATATACCAATCTGAGCGACTGAAACTTCCACTTAGAAAAACTGCACTGAATGCATTTGACGACAGTTTGTTAAGTTTTCCACACTGATTTTTATAATGTCCCGTTTGTTTACATTTATAGCAAATAATGGCGGACTTGTTTGATTTTGACACCTCAGGTTTCTGAATGTTGGCAGACCGGGAATTTCGCTGTTGCCAATTTTTCGTGACGAATGCACTTTGCGGATTGTTGGTATCACTGCCATCCTCCATATCAATTAATTTTGATTTGATAGCATCCGCCGTGATGTCTATGCCCGAATGCTCAATCGCCATTATCATTGGCGCGAATTTTTCTGGTAATCCCGCCAAGAGTAACGAACCGACCCATGCATCGTCAATCTTGAATCCTGTGTTATTCAATCTTTGACTCGTTTCCACCATTAATGTAACATACTGAGCCATAGAATCACAGTTTTCACGACGAATGGAAATGAGACTTCGTAGCAAACCAATCCTCCTCGTAAAGCCGGTGTCAGCAAACATGTTCCTTAACTTTGCCCACAAATTCTTTGTGGTGTTCTCGCCTTTAATATGCACGTAGAGACTAGGATCGATCGTCAGAATAATTTTCGCCTTTGCTTTAGCGTCATTTTCGCTGTCTTCTTTGGTGATGCATCCTTGCATTCCCTCCAAAATGAGAACGCCCAATCTTCATAATTTTCTCTCCCTCTCAGCTTGGATATCGTCGAAATTATACTAGAAGCCATTTGAACTATCTTTTTCACTAGATTTACAATAAATTATTTACCGCTTGCCCATAACCTGTTAATGAAACGCAGAGATGGCGGGCAACAGATAGATTTATTTTTTTAGTACACAAGCAAAGACCACACGTCCACAGATTATATCATTATAGAGGGCGCTACTTACTTACATACATTTTGTTATGTAAGATCATACACTCCCACTTAACAAAATAAAACTCTACATTTACTTTACGACTTAGGACTCTAAATTTACCAAACCTAACATTTCCTAAAACTTATGGTGCTTAACAAAATTCAAACCTTTAGTAAAAAGATCAGCTGGCATTTCTGAAGTTGGTAAATATTCTAACCGAATAACATTATTATTTAAGTGTTCTCTGAAAAAATGATAGCGAGTATCAATATGCTTTGACCTCTTATTCAAACAATTATTATTTGCCAACTTCTGTGCTGACTGATTATCATTAAAAATAGTTATTGCATACAAGTCATTGGTTATCTCACATTGCAAATTTCTTAAGTAAATAGCTTCTTTGCAGCAATCAGCTATACTCATATATTCTGCCTCTGTGCTTGACAAAGCAACAGTGGCCTGCTTCCTAGTTTGCCATGACACAGCACCCCCAGATAAAGCAAAGAAAAAACCTGTATAGGAACGCCTATCCAATACATTGCTGGCCCAATCAGCATCAACAAAAGCTTGTAATTTACAGTTATCTCTAGCAGTGTATTGAAGACATAGATCTTTAGTAGTATTCAGAATATTTTAAAACCCTTTTGGCATAAGCCCAATGTATATCATTATAACAATTGTTATATTGACTTAAGTAATTAACAGCAAATACAATATCAGGTCTAGTCAATACAGCTAGATACATCATACAACCAATCAGCTGTTGGTAAGGCAAATGGGTATTACAATGTTCAGTTTTATTTAAATTCAACTTAGATTCTATGGGAGTATATGTAGCTTTACAGTTTTCAACATTAAATTTCTGAGACAACTTCTCAATGTACTGCTGTTGATCTAAAGTTATAACACCTTTCTCATTATCTACATGTACTCTCATACCTAAGCATTGCTTGACTCTACCCAAATCTTTTATTTTAAATGCAGATGACAAGTCTCTCTTTATTTTATTAGTTTCAGTTACACTGTTTGAGAAAATGAAAAAATCATCAACATAGATGGCAACAAAAACTTTAACTGAACCTATAAGTTTAGTATACAGACATGGTTCAACCTGAGACCTTTTAAAATCAACTGATTCTAAAAAACTGTCAACTCTTTGGTACCAGGCTCTGGAAGACTGTTTTAATCCATAAATGGCCTTTTTAAGTTTAAGTACCTTATTATTGTTATATTCAAGGCCTGCTGGCACTTTCATGTAAACTATTTCCTTTAAAAAGCCATTTAAGAAAGCAGTCTTCACATCTAAATGTGTTACATCAAGTTTTAACTGAGCCGCCAAAGCAAAAAGTAATCTTAAGGATGAATGTCTTAACACTGGAGAAAAAGTCTCATCGAAATCAATACCTGGCTTTTGAACAAATCCTTTAGCAACTAACCTAGCACGGTATGTGACATTATTTTCAGAGTCTATCTTGCGTTTAAACACCCACTTGCATGGTACAACTGTGCTATTCACTGGTAAGTCCACAACCTCCCAAGCCTTATTTTCCTCAAATGAGTTGAGTTCTTCACTCATAGCTTGCTTCCACTGAGCACTCTCCGGTCCATTCACAGCTTCATCATAAGTTAATTCACCACACTCAACTTCACTAACCGCACTCACACTTGTAAAACCATAACGTTTAGGCATTTTGATCACACGACGCGGCCTAGCTGGCTCCTGTGGCTCCTGTTGGTGAAGAGCCACATGGGGCTCCTGCTGATCAGGAGTCTCCACCGACTCCTGCTGGTCAAGAGTCACCTGTTGTTGCTGCTGCTCTGGAACTGCAGTAGGGGATGGAGATTCTGGAAAATCAAAGAACTCATCTTCCTTAGCTTGATTTTTAACTGCTCTGGAGCTGGATTCTGATTGCACAAGTGTATCATGACTGTCTCCCACTGCTTCTGACTTCTCTGTCTTTAAAACAAAGTCTAGCTGAGACTCTGTTAAGTGTACGGGCATTTCTGGGGTTGTAGAACTATTCCCCTCCTCAATCACGACAATATCTCTACTATTAGTTACAGAGTTATTGGTGGGATTGAACACTCTATAACCCTTTACATTGTCTGAGTAGCCAACCAAGATGCATTGATTTGCCTTCCTGTCCCATTTGAGTCTCTTCTCTTTTGGTATGTGTACCATTACTTTGCTGCCAAATATGCGCAAGTGACTGACATCTGGCTTGTCTCCAGTCCATACCTCCAATGGTGTTCTGTTGTTTAGTCCTGATGCTACAGATCTGTTTCTTAAGTAGACTGCAGTGTTTACAGCTTCTGCCCAGAATCTTTTTGTTAGTCCTGCATCAAACAACATGCACTTTGCTTTTTCTACCACAGTGCGGTTAAGCCGTTCACACATTCCATTTTGCTGTGGAGTGTATGCATTGGTTTTTTGATGCAATATTCCTGCTTCTTCTAAATATTTGTCAAACTGCTTATTGCAAAATTCCAATCCGTTATCAGTCCTTAGTATTTTAATTTGTTTACCAGTTTGGTTTTCTACCATATTTTTGAAGCATTTAAATTTATGAAGTGCTTCATCTTTCGTCTTTAGAAAGTAAACAAAGGCCATTCTACTTTTGTCATCCACAAATAGTAGAAAGTATTTGGACCCTTTTATGGATCTGGTTTCCATGGGACCACAAATATCTGCATGCACGGTGTGTAGCAATTCTGCGCTTCTGTTACCAGAGTTGGAAAATGGTAACCGAGCTTGCTTTCCTTCACAGCATACTGTGCAATTTGATTTTGAATTATGAGACTTTTCTGTGTATGACATTCCAATTACAGCTCCATCTTTCATTTTTTCTAGATCACTGCTGTTTAAATGTCCTAGGCGCCTATGCCACACAGTCCCTGATACTGACAACAAACACTGTGTACTCTTAGTATTCAGTTTGTATACTCCATCAGTTAGACTCGCTGTTGCCACAAGGTGATTCTCCTTATTGTAAATATGACATTTATTATCAGAAAAAGATACTCTGTTGCCATGCTTCATTAATTGACTAACTGATATCAAGTTCGTTGCTAGACTCGGAACACATAAAACATCGGAAACTGGAATTTCAAAGCTCTTATTTTTCAATATTGTTATGATTTGTGTATCTCCACAACATGTCACTGGCATTTTCGATTTGTCCGCAATGACGATTTCTTTGATCTCGTGGTTAGTTTTGTTGAACAACCAATCTTCATTTGATGTCATGTGCTTACTGGCACCTGAGTCTATATACCAATCTGAGCGACTGAAACTTCCACTTAGAAAAACTGCACTGAATGCATTTGACGACAGTTTGTTAAGTTTTCCACACTGATTTTTATAATGTCCCGTTTGTTTACATTTATAGCAAATAATGGCGGACTTGTTTGATTTTGACACCTCAGGTTTCTGAATGTTGGCAGACCGGGAATTTCGCTGTTGCCAATTTTTCGTGACGAATGCACTTTGCGGATTGTTGGTATCACTGCCATCCTCCATATCAATTAACTTTGATTTGATAGCATCCGCCGTGATGTCTATGCCCGAATGCTCAATCGCCATTATCATTGGCGCGAATTTTTCTGGTAATCCCGCCAAGAGTAACGAACCGACCCATGCATCGTCAATCTTGAATCCTGTGTTATTCAATCTTTGACTCGTTTCCACCATTAATGTAACATACTGAGCCATAGAATCACAGTTTTCACGACGAATGGAAATGAGACTTCGTAGCAAACCAATCCTCCTCGTAAAGCCGGTGTCAGCAAACATGTTCCTTAACTTTGCCCACAAATTCTTTGTGGTGTTCTCGCCTTTAATATGCACGTAGAGACTAGGATCGATCGTCAGAATAATTTTCGCCTTTGCTTTAGCGTCATTTTCGCTGTCTTCTTTGGTGATGCATCCTTGCATTCCCTCCAAAATGAGAACGCCCAATCTTCATAATTTTCTCTCCCTCTCAGCTTGGATATCGTCGAAATTATACTAGAAGCCATTTGAACTATCTTTTTCACTAGATTTACAATAAATTATTTACCGCTTGCCCATAACCTGTTAATGAAACGCAGAGATGGCGGGCAACAGATAGATTTATTTTTTTAGTACACAAGCAAAGACCACACGTCCACAGATTATATTATTATAGAGGGCGCTACTTACACATACATTTTGTTATGATCTTAACAGATTCAAAGAGCACGCATCGTCCGATTTCAAAAGTACCGTCAGCATATCTATAAAAACCTTTTCGGATCCAGGTAATTAAATGGTAGGACGCGTAATTTCAGCTTAGACAATCTCTACATTTTAAAAGTTACGTAAAGTAACAGACATTGAGAAATAAAAAGGAAATAAGACCTTGCGCGATAAAATGTACCCTTATTCATAACCATTTCTCAAGGTCCACAAACCATGGCGTGGTCATTTAAAACTCTATTCACCGTAACCTACGAATAATTGCCTATGACCGCACGAAATTTTTCACGATGCCTCCCCCCCAAATCTTTGGATCTAACCTTGATTCCGGCGTCCACCTAAACAGTTCAAGGCTGTATTTTGGTAGTCATGAGGCTCAATATCAGATTGGAATAAGTGACGGTGGCGAACAAACCGCGGACATTGAAAGCGTTTTGTCTACTTACAGTTCAGTATCTGACATTTAACTTGGACAATAAACGAATGCAATAGGTAGATACAGTCAACTCCAAAAATATGTATACACTTTAGGACCTTGTCACAATACTTACCTATAAGAAAGTAGAAGTCTACTTTCTTATATTATATATTGTGACAACGTCCTAAAGTGTATACATATTTTTGGAGTTGACTCTACAGTGCGACCACGATCACAAGATATTTCTGTGACATTGACACACGGAAGCGTTGTACAACATTTTTTCTATGGGAAAATATCAAAACAGCATTAGTTTCGACTTTTGCCACGTGTCAAATAACCGCAGGGCGACTATACTTGACTGCTGAGCACATAGACTTACAGTGCGATCATGGTTATTTGGTACGTAAATCCCTTGAGCCACCATCGCTCAATTATTTATGGAACTAATTGATGTTCTTAATGAAGATTCAAATGGTAGGTAATTTGGTACGTCATCAGCAACCCTCGTCCACTTCTGGACATAGGTCTCCCCTAATGCACGCCACTGCTCCCAATTTTGGCCCTTCTCATCCAGCTCACGCCAGCCAGCCTTCGAATGTCATCATCCCATATTGTCGCAGGGCCTCCAACATTTCGCTTACCCAGTCGCGGTCTCCACTCAAGTACTTTACGGCTCCAACTGCTGTCAGTTCTGTGGCTAATGTGACCAGCCCACTACCATTTCAGTTTGCTAATTTGGTTGGCTATGTCAGTGACTCTGTACGTATTAGGTACTTATTACTGTATAAAATTATACTTTGAACTAGAGTAAATTTTGAGACGAATGTAATTTTTTCTACATTCGCGAATGTGAATGTTTAGGGTACGAATGTGCGAATGCGAATGCGAACTATAATCAAGTATAAATAAAAATAAAGTTTAAAATCTAAAACCCGACTACCAAAAAAACACGCTCTAAAAAGTACCATACAAGAAAATGGTTTCTGCTGAAATTATTATGCCGTATCGCCGGGTCGTATGCCACATTGATTTTATTTTATTATTATAATAAATCCATTTTGCTACAGTGGTGGCATACGACCACGGCGATACGGCATAATAATTTCAGCAGAAGCCATTTTCTTGTTCCGTACTTTTTAGAGCGTGTTTTTTTGGTAGTCGGGTTTTAGTTTTAAAACTTTATTTTCATCTCACATATTTTTAGTTATGTAAATAAAATTACATATTTGAAATGTGCTAAAAAGCTCTTTTATTTAATACCCCACACGGCACCGTCAAGCCTTTTTATTTTTAGTTCCTTACTCTAAGTCCACCAGAAAGACGGGACGTCATGTCGCCTATAACCAGAAGACAACCAAGACGCTTCTAACGACATCTCATTTGTTGAAATATGTTAACTAGTTTAGAAGTTATGAGGGAACAGATGAACAACCATACATACATATATACAGGTCAAATTCATAACTCTCCATTTTGCTTCGTCGTAGTCAGGTAAAATAAACAAATTAATAAATTACTAATAATTTTTATTAGGTAGATGTGTACGTAGACGAGATCAATAGAAACTCTTTCTATTGGTCGAACGAAATCGAATCATAACACAATCTGGAAGACGGGAGTGCGGTAAAGTTCAATAGCCCTATTCTCGTGCTCGTGATATTTTGAAAAAAATGGCGGATAAAAAACCATACAAAAAACTATGTTTTAGTGATATATGTCGTATGATAGTAAATGTCACGAGCTCAAGAATTGGGCTCCAGGAGCCCAATTCTCGGGCTTGTGACATTTTAAAAACATGGCGGATATCACCTGAAAACCGTACAAAAAAAGCTATGTTTTAGTGATATATGTCGTATGAAAATAAATGTCACGAGCACGAGATTTGGGCTACAGGTGCCCACACCGCCGACAACACATCACGCTGCGTGACTCACGCACGACATACATTATTTATGTGATAGGTGGTAGACGAGCAGACGGATCACCTGATGGTAACCGATTGCCGCCGCCCATGGACACCCGTTATAATGTTAAGTCCCTAGTAAATTAAATTGATATATGTTTATAAATACAATCATCGTCATCATCATCGTCAGCCCATTTACGTCCCCACTGCCTCCCTCAATCACATGAGGGGTAATTGCCATACTCACCACGCTTGGCAGACGGGTTGGCGAGGGTTTTGATATAAACGCAGAGTTTTCCTTCTCTGGGTGCTGATGATCATGCCAGCAGCTTTACCTTAGTCGCCTTTTACGACACCTCGGTAAGAGCGAGGGTGGCCTATTTTACTCTGCCGGGGAAAACACGGCGTATAATACAATACGAGTTAAATATGTATAACTATGTAACAGTGGCGAAGGGTGAATATTTTCAAAAGGGAAGCCGGAATATGAAATTAACTTACCAAAATGCTCAGCATGCCCATGGATACCCGTGACATCATTGGAGTCACAAGTGCACTGCCAACCTTTACACCCCACTTTCCCCCGACTTGGGCCTCCGGTACCCTCACTCACGCAGCGAAACACAGTACAGTGCTGCTTCACGCCGGTTTTCTGTGAGGCCGTGGTACCACTACGATCGAACCGGCCCATTCATGCCGATGCGTGGCTGTCCCACGCTCATATGTTAAAGTCGAAAAAAAAATATTTGGATTAGCGCGGCCTAATTTTGCTACATGTTTTTTCTTTTCAAAACTTAGAGAACGAAGTCTTGTTCGATACCAAATAATCTGTGCGACAACAATATCAGTATTAATGACATTTTTAACCGACGACCGACATTAGGATGACTTCAGCACAACACACAATACAAAAATCAATCCAATTCACCACAATTCAACACCAAAACAAATAAAATTCGACAAAACGAAAGCAACAAGTTGTTTACAATAAAATTCGCATTATCCGCCATTAAATAAAAACTAAAAAGCAAGGTAAATAAAAATATAGTACGCTCCTGTCATGAATTAATACCGTGCTACATTCATTCTTAATTCGGAATCATTACTTCATGAGTGATCTTTCTCGCTTGCACCTGTGCGTTGCTAATTAATCTTTCTCTATAACAAGCCGATAGGCATCGAGTTATTTCTTAGTAAATTTGCACGTGCTAAAACGAGACAGAACATGACGATCTATACACACAAATGAAAAGGACAGATGCTCAGTATGAGAATTTGTAGTATGAAGAAGTAACTCGGTATTTTACCGGCTTGCCACCTGCATTATTTACGTTGCTCATCAAATTTTGTAGGCGTTAAGTCTATAATTCAAACTATTTGAACTATGTAAGTGTGACACAAGTGAATTTAATTATCAGATAAAAATATCGTTGGCCCATAGATTCGATTTTTCGTAAGGGAAGCCGACGGGAATCGGGTTGTATGGACTCTTCGCCACTGCTATGTAATAGGGTTTATCTAGGGTTTGGGAATTCTCGACAATTTCAACGTCCCGGGACACGAGACAGGCTACGATCAAAGTCCCGGGACTTCCCGGGACTTCGAGACTTTGATTTCTGGTGAAACGTATTAATAAAAAGGGTTTTTTTTTTAAATCAACATTAATTATCGGTTAAATCAACATTTATTAAACATAAAATATAATCACAATAGTTTTAACTTTAATATGTCAAATAATTGGTATGTTTATTCCTATAATGACAGATTAACTTTTAATTGAAAACAATTATTAAATATTATTATAATAAAAGAAACTTAGTAATAATCATACTAACTTTAATATCATGTCATAATCATATTAATCATAATTTGGTAATTTTTATAATCACAGATTTGTTTCCTTATCTGTAAAACAGACTTTTGAATCAGTCTTTCAAATTATTAATCAGTTAAAAAAATAAAATTACTTTGATTTTATAAAATAGGCTTTTAAAAAAATCAGAGCATTAACAGCTTTGTCCGACAATCTGCTTCTGATTTTTGTAATAACGCCACCGGACAAGGAAAACATTCTCTCATTTTCAACAGAAGTCGGTTTAATTGAGTTTAAGGCTTTATAAAGTAGTTCTAAATTTTCTGTACGTTTTCCGGTTGCTTCGAGCAACTGAAACTCCTTTTTCAATGTTGCTCTTGTTGTTGTTTTTTGAACCTCGGGTACATTTTCTTTGATTTTTTTTTTTGCTTGTTCCATTTGATTTACAAACGACTCATCCGGCTCGTTGTGACTTGAGAGCTACTAGTACTAGGTTCAGCGCTTATTATTTCCATATCTGGTGTCGGGATATGAGGTATATTTTCAAAAAGCCTGCAATACAGTTCTACCGCAAAGCCAATTAGGGCGCGGCAAACTCAGTATGTAGACCAAGTAATTATTCATTACAGTAACAGATGGCGCTAGCTAGGCTCATGCAATGCTTTGAAAATAAAAATTAATACAATACATACGACTATCGTGTCTCGTCTCGAGTCTCGACTTAAAAGTCCCGGGACACGAGACAACGAAATTTACAAAAAGTCCCGGGACTTCGAGACACGAGACGTCCCGGGACCCAAACCCTAGGTTTATCCCATATAATTATATTAAATAATTAATTTTTGTCTGCTTATATCTTTGCTTATAAAAGTAATAATACTCTTATCTAATAAGCTTTGTCGTATTACATTTTCAGAGCACGTACTTCAGGCCACCTAAATTTATTATGACTACTTCTTGGGATACCTGAAACTTATCTACTTCTAAAGAAACGGGGATGAAAAGTATACGATCCAGAACTTTTCCTTCCCAGCTTTTGTTACAGGTTAGTTTATAATAAGAGGATATTAATTACCACTTCACATAAATTGTTTGGAAGTTTAAAGTAATTTCCAACACAGCGTTAAGGTGACACCGGGCGATACTAGCGCCGCCAAGTGACATACGTATATTGATTGTGGCGAATAAGAGACATTTAAAAAAAACTAAAACCCGACTTCCAAACAAACACGCTCTAAAAATAAAGTTTAAAACTAAAACCCGAGTACCAAATATCGTAGGGTACCTCGTAAATAACACGCAGTAAGAAGTACGAAACAAGATTTTTTTTCTGCTGAAATTATGCCATATTGCCGTGGTCTTATGCCACCTACTGTAGAAAGGCAGATTCATTATAATAATAATATAAAATCACGACCATGGCGAAACTGCTTTCTTGTTACGTACTTTTTAGAGCTTGTTTTTTTGGTAGTCGGGCTTAAGTTTTAAAACTTAATTTTAAAGCGTGTTTTTTTGATAGTCGGGTTTTGAATTTTAAACTTTATTTTTAATTAACATATTTTTAGTTATGTAAATAAAATTGAATATTTGAAATGTGCTAAAAAAGCTCATTGATTTGATACACCACTCGGTACCCTCAAGCAAAATTTTGTTTTCGTTGCTTACTCTAAGTCCCCTAGAGGGCACTTTAGTCACTTTAACGTGACGTCATGTCACCTATAACCAGTAAACAATCAAGACGCTTCTAACTCAACTAACTCATTTGTTCAAATATGATAACTAGTTTAGAAGTTATGAGTGAACAGATGAACAACCATACATACAGGTCAAAATCATAAGCCTCCTTTTGCTTCGCCGTAGTTGGGTAAAAAAATGAGCAATAAATACTTAAAGGAAAGTATTAGCAATTTTTTGAGACAAACTTATGTAATGAATCCTTCCTGTAAGTAAGATTAATCTTGATAATTTCTAAAAGTGGCCACTTTTAGCAATTACGGAGATTATTGTTACTTTTAAGAAGAATTTATTACATAGGTGGGGTGAAAAAAATTGTTAATCAGTTACTTAAAGTATTTGTTTGTTGCTCACTTTATAAAAAAATGTCTCCTATTCGCCACAATCAATATAAATCACTTGGCGGCGCTAGTGTCGTCACGGTGTCGCCTTAAATTACTTCCCTGGGACGAAACAACAATCAAATTTTGAAAGAAAGTTCGGTACGAAACTGTATGTGTATGACAAATATTAAACCGCTAGCCACGCTTTGAGACACTGAAATACTTTATTGAACAAAGTTTACATCTGTAATAATATTACAGACTAAGATCTCTTAGTCTATGATATTATTATAAGTGAAGAAGTATGATAATGATAATGATAATGATAATGATAATGATAATGATAATGATTTATTTGTCAAACATAGGTAAAGTACAATTAGGTCTTAACATGAATAATTTGTCCTCTATGTTTTGCCAGTTACGGCACACAAATATTAAAATTACAAGTTTGAAGTTAAATGGTAAATTATTTAGATTAGCATGCACATTAATTATAATTTAAATAGTCAATCAATACAGTCAATTTGTCAATAATTCAATAAAATAATTAAAATAAGATGTAAAGTCATAGGTTATCCGATAAAAAGTCATTAATACAATAATAGCATTTGTCAAGCAATAACATTTTTAAGCGATTCTTAAATAAATTCAATTTCATTCCTTTAATGTCCGTTGGCAGTTTATTATATATCCTAACTGCCATACCTATGATGCTTTTCCTAAATAAGGCAGTTTTACAGCTTACTGTATTAAGATTGTGCATATGTTGAGATCGCGACGTATTGCGTCGTGTTTCGCGCAATTTCGCAAACAAGTCAGGGTTTTTTTTTACAAACAACGCAGTTTCAAGTATGTACATGGAAGGCAAAGTGAGTATCCTTAACGACTTAAAAACTGGCACGCAGCTATCATCGTTTTTTAGGCCACACATAGATCTTATGCATCTTTTTTGGGCCTTGAAAACAGTGTTCCTGTCAGTCGAGTTTCCCCAAAATATGATGCCGTACCTTATCAGAGATGCCACCAGGCCGTGGTATGCTATAACAACGGCTTCCAATTTAGCCACTTTTTGGAGATTATACAGAGCGTACGAGCACTTACTCAATCGTTTACAGAGTTGTTCCAAATGAGGTTTCCACGTCAGCTGATTGTCAATTACCAATCCCAAGAATTTTGTTTCTGTAACTTCTTTAATTTCTTCTTCATTATAATTAATGTCAATGCTCTGTATGCGAAGTCGTTGATGAAAATGCATTATATTAGTTTTTTTGAGATTAATCATTAAGTTATTGTTATCAAGCCAATGTATTATGTTAGTCAGAGTATTATTAATGTCAATTTTATATGAATTTATGTCATTATTACATTTTATGATAGCGGTACTGTCATCTGCGAAAAGTATCATTGGCTGTGTTGTTATTGTCGGCAAGTCATTGATATATATTAAGAATAGAAGTGGCCCAAGCACACTTCCCTGTGGTACTCCGTGTTTAACTTCTCTGGTCTGTGATTTATATTTAATTTCCGTTCGAGTCTTTGAGCATATTCGTGCTATCTCCGTGTACTGTTGTCTGTTTGTGAGATAAGAGCGTATTAGTGATAAAACGTTGCCTCTGATACCATATGCTTCAAGTTTAATAAGAAGTTTTTTATGATTTACGTGGTCAAATGCTTTGGTCATGTCAGTGAAGATTGCACATATAGGTTTCTTTTCGTCTACGCTTGTTATGATGGTTTTTATTAGGTCGAATATTGCCGTATCAATTGTTTTGCCTTTCCTAAAACCTTTTTGTTCGTCACGTAAAATGCTGAAGGTATCCAGATAGGAATATATTGCTTCATAAATGTGTTTTTCGAACACTTTGGAGATAATGGGAATAAGAGCAATAGGCCTATAGCACGTCATGTCTTGTCTGTCATTTTTCTTAAAGAGCGGTGTAACTATGGTTGTTTTAAGACTTTGCGGATAAGCACCATTGGTTATACTGAGGTTAATTAGGTAACTTAGATGTACTGCAATACTGTCTGCGACAAATTTCAAAACTTTGGTCGCTACTCCATCATAGCCTACACTATTTGTGTTTTTTAATGATTTTATTATTCGCATTACATCGTATGGACTTGCGGGGGGCATGAACATGGTTCGATTTATTTTAGGGATTTGCTTATTGGACACTAAGTTTTCAGATGAACTTTGTGCTAGGTCCACGTAGTAATCGTTAAAAGCATTTGCGATTGTGTTAGGATCAGTGATGAACTTATTATCCCTTTTGATTTTTGTAATCGGTTCCTTTGGACAAACAGCTGTATGACTGTTAATGACTTGCCATGTTGCTCTGCTTTTATTAAGCGATGTTGTGATGAAATAATCATTCTGAGACTTTTGGGTTAATTTAACAATTTTTTTGAATTTTTTGGTATAATTCACTAGTTTATGACTTAACTTGAGCGTCAAAGCAAGCAAAACGCAATCCCCACCCGTCAAGTTTCGTTTCGTTTGCCGCAAATTTATGCGGACGAAGAGCACTCTCGCGAATAGGCTTGTACAGCCACGAGCGTATATGCTGTGCTGTTACCCGAGTTGGTACAAGTCGTAGAACAAATGTTGCTTAGAATGGTTGGTAGAACACGTGGTTAAAGGGATGTAATGTACACACACTGTATATGACTTAACTGGTAGTAACGCGGACGTTGGAGCGATGGTAGATGGTAACGCGTATCTATGCGGAAGACGTGGTTCGAATCCGAGCATGCATCTCTAGATTTTTCAAATATATGTGGGTATCGAGCGCTGTATCGACAATTCCTGGAAGATCTACTGGTCTATGAAAGCGACCCGTTTGGAACAGTGATAGTGAACGCTGCCTCTGGTGCAAGGGTTGCGGGTTCGATCCCCGCACAGTGCAAACATTTGTGTACATGAACATATATGTTTGTATAGGTCTGGGTGTTATCTATGTATTATAAGTATGTATTTACAAAAGAAAAGTATTATTATGTATATAATTGTAATCCCACTGTTGATTCTGATATCCGTAACACAGGTGCTTGAGCTACCTATCTCGGAGTCAGATCAATGTATGTGATGTTGTGAAATATTTATTTATTTATTTTATTTATTACTATGAAAACGTACACGGAGGGAGACCTTCCTCTGTCACTTAAACGCAAACTTATTGACGTGTGTATTTTGCCCATTCTTACCTACGCTGCTCAGACATAGTCACTAACCAAACATCAAAAGTCCAAGCTCAAGATTTGCCAAAGAGCTATGGAGCGGAGCATACTAAGCTTAAAATTCTCTGACCGAGTCAGAAATACTACAATACGCTCCAAAACCGGGATTGTGGATGTGGGCGTAAAATCCGCTAGACTAAAATGGGACCGGCCAGGTGGACCATGGACCCGGAAAGGTGGACCAGACTTATCACACATTGGTAGCACAGCGTCGATTGAGAGGTAGGACCAAAAAGAGATGGCGTGATGATTTTGACCACTTCCCGGCCACCGGCAAATCGATGCAAATAGAGTCCAATGGCGGCTCTTAGAGAAGGCCTTTGCCCAGCAGTGGGACGACGCAGGCGAAAAAAAAAGTTCGTATTTTTACTATAAGCTCAACGGTGAGGGAAAAACCTGTACGTTTCGGATAAAACGTGTAATCATAAATCAGTTGGTCTGATTCTCCTGTCAAAAGGATTGCAAAGGACAGACGGCCGTCACTTCCTGAATCATGGTCTAAGCGTGCCTCGGGTTCTAAAGCGACAACTTTGGACGCAACAGGGAATTACACACTTAGATGAGGACGATGTACAATTTATTAAATTACTTACATATGACTATAATTAATCAAGACGGGATTTAACACGATATTTATTATGTGATACAACATTATGTTGGTACTCACATATTTTACTCGTCCTAGCAGACGAAGCCGTGCTCCGCCAGTCCGCTCGTGACCACGGCTGCTGTAACGTAGCCGAAACGTCGAGTAAACATTGAGACTCAGATAGAGAGAGAGAGAGAAATACAACATTGTGTACTCACATATTTTACTCAACGTTTCGGCTACGTTACAGCAGCCGTGGTCACGAGCGGACTGGCGGAACACGGCGTCGTGTGCTAGGACAAGTAAAATATGTGAGTACCTACACAATGTTGTATCACATAATAAATATCGTGTTAAATCCTGTCTTGATTAATTATAGTTATAATGCAACGCGAAAATTTAAAAAACTACTTACGTATGATAAAAGGTATTTAAAGTTTCTGCAACACGTATTGCAAGTTCTCTACAGTTAGGTTAGGCTACAATAGTCACGAGACGAGCGCTTGTCTGCCACTGACGAGACGACCCGTCTGGATCAGTGGTAGTAAACGCTGTCTCTGGTGCAAGGGTTGCGGGTACCGCTCAGTACAAACATTTGAATGCATGAAAATGTCTGTTTGTATTGGTCTTTGTGTTTTCTATGTATTATAATTATTTACTTACAATAGAAAAGTATTAATTTTATATATTTATAATTCCGCTGTTGCTTCAGCTATCCGTAACACAGGTGCTTGAGCTATCTATATAGTCAAATAAATGTGTGTGATATTTATTTATTTCTTTATTACTGACGTTGTAAAAAAACAAACTTGCCTTATCATACACGACACTCGCATCACCGTCCATTTTCAAGACGTGTGTATCTTTAATCACTTGACATTAGCAAATTGTGTCACTCACCCAAGACACATTAAACGCCATATAAAAAGAACATATACGTTACACCCAAACTCAAATGAGCGTCTGATGGAAGGCAAACGTACCTAGTGTAATACTGGCCGTCCGCTAACTAAAACGTTGATAAGCACAGTGACTCCCTGTGGCTTAGCGACTTTTTAGTTAGCGGACGGCAAAATAATGCTTAGTTATGTATGCCTACCTTTTATGTGGACAAAACAAATAAGTAGCTAATGAAGCAATTTTAACCGACTTCTGAAAAAGCAGAAGGTTCTCAATTCGACAATTTTCACTTTTTTAAAATTAGTCAACTGTTTAATTAAATTTCTAAAATTTGAATAATCGATAAAATCCAAGACAGGTAAAACAAAACAGCAAAATCAAAATTATCACTTGTTCCAATTTTGAATTTCCTCGAATCTGACGTCTTCTTTTCTCGAACGCGGCACATTGCGCTCGGCTGCCAAGTGGTATTTTTTTTCTTTGCATAGAGTTTCATTCTTTTAAGAACTTAACATCTTCCATTCAAAAGAAAATCAAAGAACCTTCAACGAACACTGGGTACGCCTGATCTTATTATTTTTGTTTTTATTTTACATGAATTGCTGAAATAAGAGAACAATGATGCAGATATTTTATAAGGATTAAAAATAATGACGAAGCACCTAGCAGTGGACGCAAACATTTCGTAAACAACACATCACTGTAATGAGTTTTAAATTTGATATTTTTAACTCCTGACATTAAAATGAAAAAGGAGGAGGTGGAGGGAAGGTATTTTTAATGACTGAGAATAAATTTGTGAATAAAGATAAAGAATAAATTTGTGGTGTATAATATTCTCCAACCGATTTCGGCTAAGGCGGCCAATCTTATATCTATCAGCCACTAACGCAGGATAAATTATAGTGCTCAGGTGTGTGCGCAAACACAAGTGCACTCCCTATACCATTGCCCTTATATTCCTATGGGACACCAGTGTGACGCGACCGGAGAGGGATCGGACGCAGGACCATCGGCTTAACGTGCTTTCCGAGGCACGGGGATACAAGACCTCCAACTTGCAGACTCCGAGCTGAGAATTTCTTAAGGTGACGGGTATAGCACACTAGCGCCGCCAATCGATTTTAATTTTAGCTACTAAACCGGATCTATTTGAATCAATTTCGGGGTTACAACCGCTCGGCAAATACTTATACTATTTATTAAATAACCATGGACAAATGTTGGGCCCGTTTTTGTACGCGAAAAATTTATTCACGCTAAAAATAGCCGCTTTTGGCGGTAATCAATTTTTCGCCTACGCGTTGGATCTAACATTTGTGCATGGTTATTTAATAAATAGTATAAGTGTTTGCCGGGAGGTTGTAACCCCGAAATTGTTTGAAATAGATCCGGTTTAGTAGCTAAAAATTTAAATCGCTAGCGTCGCTAGTGTACCCTACCCGTCACCTTAACAGAAAGACTCGGGTACAAATTTTGGCCTGACCCGGATCGAAACCCAAGCGTAGGCGTCGCTTGAAAGTGTGACCCACTACCCACTGCGCCATCGAGGCAGTAAATGTGTGGTATAACGTAACCATAGATTTATCCTCGGATGAATATTTGTCAAAAGGACCTACATTATTAACTAATAAACTCAAAAACATTATAGAAAACTCGTAGAGCGTAAGAAGAAACGTGTACCACTTTTCAGCTAAGTTTCTGAAACGAGTAACTGTGATACATCTGGTTTGGTTTCGCTGTATACCTAAGGATTGCGAAGGTTAAAAGGCAGTCGTTTTAAAACAATAAATCCTAAATTATGGTCCAAGCGTACCCAGGGCTATAAAGCTATACCTTTCAACGCAACGAGAATAACATGATGCGACGATAGATAAATAATATTGATAATAACACTGTCATCATCATCATTATCATTTCAGCCAATAGACGTCCACTGCTGGACATAGGCCTCCCCCAATGTTCTCCACACAGATCGGTCTTGTGCCGCCCGCATGCAAAGGATATCCGCGAACTTCAGGGAAGGGGAAAAGGTTGGCAGTGCACTTGTGACTCCACTGGTGTTGAGGGTGTCCATGGGCGGCGGCATTGCTTACCATCAGGTGATCCGTCTGCTCGTCTGCCACCTCTCATATAAAAAAAAAGGTTAAAATTATAATTTTACGAAAGGTGCTTATTGAATTGTAAAACTTTAATGATAGTAAATAAACAAATGGTGAAGAATTTTTCATGTGATAGGTGGCAAACGAGCAGACGGATCACCTGATAGTGAGCGATTGCCGCCGCCCATGGACGCCCGCGACACCAGTGGAGTCACAAGTGCGCTGCCAACCCTTATACCCCAATTACCCCCGCATTGGGTCTCCAGTAACCTCACTCACGAAGCGAAACGCAGCAGTGCTGCTTCACGCTGGTTTTCTATAATCACTTCGGTTGAATCGGCCCATTCATGCCGAACATAGCTCTCCCACGGTCAAAATGATGATGATGAATCGTGGAACGTAATTAGTAAAAAGTCATCATTAGTTTCAGTAGTAACGTAGCACTTATTTTCTAGTCAATACGATTACGACCAAATTACGACCTGTAATGTTATCGACCCGTTTGGAACAGTGGTAGTGAACGCTACCTTTGGTCCAAGGGTTGCGGGTTTGATCCCCGCACAGCACAAACATTTGTGTGCATGAACATGTCTGTTTGTATTGGTCTGGGTGTTTTCAATGTATTATAAGTATGTATTTACAAAAGAAAAGTATTATATGTATATATTTGTAATCCCACTGTTGATTCTGATATCCGTAGCACAGGTGCTTGAGCTACCTATCTCGGAGTCAGATCAATGTATGTGATGTTGTGAAATATTTATATATTTATTATTGAATGTCGCGACGAATGGCTCATTCTTTGACGTTGAAGGGTGCGCATCGGTTTTCCACAATTTTATGGTGTCTGGGCACGTAATACAAATATCGTTGCAGTGTATAATTTTATAGGTTCGTATAAACCACATTATGGATATTGTAAATCAACATAGTAGTAAGGTTTACTTCGTGAAACATATATGTTTCAGTAAAAGCTAAAAAATACCTAGGTAGGTTACTAAAAAACAGAAACTATTTCGTCAAAATCGTTTAGAAAACTGTAGAATTCTATCTACAGTTAATAAATTAATTTACTGAGTTTTTTTATGTATTTATTATTTAACTTACAAATTTAGTTTACAAATTATACTTGCCCTGAAAAACTGTTTACACAGTTGTATACATGTTTAATATATTTGTATATTAATTTAAACACAAACCACACACACAGGACATACACAAAAATGCCACTCATAATTCGTTTTTTTCTTTTTTTTGCTATCAGGTTTTTTTTCAACCTATTTAAAATACTTTGTTTACCTATTTGCATCTGTATTTTAATCCTTAGCCCTCAAGACCAAAATTTCTCGCTAAGACCTTAGAGAAGTGGAAATAACTGAAAACCCGCGCTGAATGGGTGCCAGCCGCTCATGCCAGCATAAGCTGAGTCATTTCCAATGTCTCCATATATTGCTGTATAACCAAACTGTTAAAACTGTATGTACCTAAACTGTGCAATAAGAGAGCAATAAACTATTTTTCATTTATTTTTTTACCTGTCTGGCCTTTGAGTCATTAGTGTTCGAACTCTGGTCGAATAAACACCTCCTGCAAATCACTCCGTCGTTATTATTTATAATAATAATAATAATAATTCTCACAGCATCTCATACGTTGACCTGACTCCGTACTAAGTATCTTAAGCACTTGTGTTACAGATATCAGACAACAGAGGAACACAAATATATACTTAAATACATATATTACACCCAGACACCGAACAAACACAAGTGTTCATTGCACGAATGTTTGTCCAGGGTGGGGATCGAACCCACGACCTTTGGCGTAAGAAGCAGGGTCACTACCAATTGCGCCATCCGGTCAGTCATTTATATATATATATAATACTTTTCTTTTGTAAATCCATACTTATAAAACATAGAAACACCCAGACCAATACAAACAGCCATTTCATGCACACAAATGTTTGTACTATGCCGGGATCGAACCCGCAACCCTTGCACCAGAGGCAACATTCACTACCACTGATCCAAACGGGTCGTCAAAAAGTTCAGGAGCCCCATTCTCGGGCTCGTGACATTTCTTTTCATACGATATATATCACTAAAACATAGTTCTTTTGTATGATTTTCAAGTGATATCCGCCATGTTTCTGAAATGTCACAAACCCGAGAATTGGGCTCCAGAGCGGATATACCTTACTGTTATATTTTACACTGAGCGTTTCTTACGTAAAGTAAGGAACTTTCAGTAAAGTATTTTCAAGGTCTCATGATTATAACCCGCAGTAGTAAACCATTGCGGACTGTAATTTAATACTGAAAACTATAGTTTTCTTGGTATTTCACCTTCGAGTTGACATTTGGCGAAAAACTTACAAATTGGTACTAGAAAGTCATTACTTTAATTGCAGTTATTTTTATTTAGCTCAAATTTTGTCCACCCATTAACCTTCACCGATAATTCAATGTCAAATGAAGTCGTAAAATGAAAGAAACGTGGCCCAGAATGGACAACATTTCAAAATTGCTAAGCTCTGAAACAAAAAATACCAATTCTTTGTTTACTTTTCCGCTGCTCGAATATATATTCATTCATTTTTTATATTGCTTATTTACTGAGAAAAAAATTAAAAACTAAAAAACGTAAGATGACGTCATCGGACGGCAGAATGTAAAATATTTTTTTGCTTAGCACATTATAGTTTTAAATTTACGTAATGCCAAACTCATGACATGTAACTGTCAAAAAAAAAGACAACTTGTCAACGTCGAATGTATGAATGACGTTGACAATGTTGACACTAGTATTATTTACCTTTGACAGTAGTACCTTTTTTTTATTAAAACAATGATAAGCAAAGGAATATCGCTGTATTCAGCCGTCCGATGACGTCATTTGGCGCTTACGTCTATTTAGAATAAAAAGAATTTCAATAATTATTTTATGCATGAAAATGGACAAATTTTGAAAAATGAAAAAATATGGGTCTGTTCATTTTATGTCTACTTTCATATAAAAAAACAATATGGACATGTTAAAAATTTGAAATGTTGTCCATTCGACTTTAATATTGCTTATGCTTGAGGTGATCCGGCAGAGAACCAAAGTCATCGACATTGCAAGCTTTAGTGGCAAGCTTGATTAGCAAGCTTAAGTGGCAGTGGGCTGGCCATATTAGCCGCAAAACTGACAACCGATGGGGTAAACGAGTTCTAGAGTGGAGACCGCGTCTTGGCAAACGTAATGTAGGGCGCCCTCTGGCTAGGTGGGGGGACGATCTGCGCAGGATGGCATGGACAGATCACAGTGGCGAACAATTGGAGAGGCCTACGTCCAGCAGTGGACTGCGATAGGCTGATGATGATGATGATGATGATTATGTAATTTTTCATTACATAATCGTAAGCATAGTAAAAGCGAAAGGCGCCTCGTAAATAAAAGTTGCATGAGCTAAGTACGGTCCAAACTCATCGATATAGCTCAAAGGATTAGGAAGCTTAAGGTAACGGGTAGGGCACACTAGCGACGCCAATCGAGTTTAATTTTTAGCTACTAAACCGGATCTATTTTAAACAATTTCGGGGTTACAACCTCTCGGCAAACACTTATACTATTTATTAAATAACAAATGCGGACCCAACATTTGTACGCGAAAAATTGATTCACGCTAAATGTGGCCGCTTTTGGCGGTAATCAATTTTTCGCGTACAAAAACAGATCCAACATTTGTGCATGGTTATTTAATAAATAGTATAAGTGCTTGCCGAAAGGTTGTAACACCCGAAATTGTTTAAAATAGACTAGTTCTGAAACTCGCACCTTTGTCGATAGTTATTTTACTGCTCCACTTTGAAAATAATAGAAATTCTTTAATTGCCCTTGAAGATTGGTCATACACACCGACATACTTCGCAATTTAACAACACTTTCTCTGTATCCAACGCCATTTTGTTGTTATGTCAATCAGCGCCACGATTGTTAAGAATCGGAACTAAATCTGTCAAAGTAGCGACTTATCATTCGCTTTATTACATTATGGCTAGCCGTGTTGAATAACGTAAGACGCTGAATACATTTCGACCGTTTTTTGTTCAGCTGCACTCAATCCGGCTCAATTGTTGAACCGCCACATTTCGAAACGGCCCTGTTTTTGATAACAGCTAGCTGTAATGTAATACGGTAGATTACCTATAATCTGACTGTGACATATACATATTACACCCTCAGGCCAGATGGACTGACGATCTGCGTAATATGACTGGCAGGAGCTGGTTGCAAGAAGCCAAAAATCGGTTGGAATAGCGAACTTTTGGAGAGGGCCTATGTCCAGCAGTGGACTGCAGCATGAAGCACTCATAAAGAATTCGTGATTCTAAAAAAAGGAATACTGTTCCATAAAAAGTGTTCCTTAATAATCTAAAATTAAATTGAAAATTTAATAAACCCCCGACACAACTAAAGCTCTATCATTTGATACCTATATTGAGGCAGTTGGAACAACAAATAGGTTATTCGTCATTTTCTGACGGCGGGCATCTTGGATTTGAAATTTTTCACAATTAATATATTCTGCTACTCAAGCCCTTTTATATGATACACATATTGTGGGAGTTGTGTTAAAACATAAAATCCAAATCTTTGTGACCGCGGCCATCTTGGATCGATTTTTATCCAACATAGCTAAGAACACTCCCTCTTTATTCATCTTTCAAACAAAAAAAAAACAAAATGAAAATTGGTTCATTTGTTCGGGAGTTACGATTCCATAGACAGACACATAGACACACAGACACGTCAAACTTATAACACCCCGTCGTTTTTGCGTCGGGGGTTAAAAAAAGCAATCGCTACAAAAAATTCTAACCATGATGACAAAATTCACACAGTAAAAACTTAATTATTTAAAAGTTTTTTCTATTTTTTATCACTTGTTTGTATCTTGAAGGCTTCCGGCTATTTCCTGTAGGTTCATCTAGACGCAAAAACTAGCGGCAGAGGGTAGAGTACATTTCATTCATGCATTATGAATGAAATATAACGCCAACTTTTATGAATATTTGGCAAAACGTTAAGAACAGATTACATTCCAATCAAGGTATCCCCCTGCTCTATGTATCTATCTATAGCCTCGTTAGAATTTCCCCTTTCACTATTTACTTTTCCTGTTAGGAACCACTATAAGCCAGTGAATGAAATTGTGATTCAGCATTTTTTACAGAGGGTTGAAGTGATTGGGGCACTTAGAGGTTATTTTTCAGCTTTCGCATAGAGAAAGCTTAAGTAACAGTCACTAGAAATAAAATTAAAAGTTTCAGTCTCCAAAAGGAAAAGGACTGTTTTTATCGTCAAAAGAATTGAGTTCAGAGTAATGAGTGGGCAATGATTCATCGTCGGGCCAATTTGAAACAAAATATATTTTTGTGTTTTTATTGTATTATTAGCTATAAGTTTGTTTGGCCCGACGTTGGCGCATTTGGTATGATCCAATACATGTGGGTTCGACTCCCACTACGAATAAAACTAAAATGTGGTAGATGGCAAACGAGCAGACGGATAACCTGATGGTAAGTGATTGCCGCCGCCCATGGACACACGCAACACCAGTGGAGCCACAAGTGCGCTGCCAACCTTTAAACCCAACTTTCGCCGGATTGGGCCTTCATTACCCTCATTCACGCAGCGAAACACAGCACAGTGCTGCTACACCTCGGTTTTCTGTGAGGCCGAGGTATCACTCCGGTGGAGACGGCCCATTCATGCGGAAGCGTGGCTCTCACACGGTTTATTTAAAGTTCGTGTTATTTAGTGATTGACTAAATATTGCACCACCGACCCCTCCTCTACTATAAAATGTCCTTTGCCTGAAGGTTGTCTGGTAGAAATCGCTTCCAGCGATAACACTGTCGAAATTGTACATTTGAGGTGACCGGTAGGGCACACTAGCGACGCCAATAGATTTTAATTTTTAGCTTCTAAACCGGATCTATTTTAAACAATTTCGGGGTAACAATCTCTCGCCAAACACTTATATTATTAATTTAATACTTAACTAACTGTTTGGTCTGCTTTTGCACTCGAATTGTGGATTACCGCTAAAAGTTACAAAAAAATTACACAAAACGGACCCAACATTTGTGCATGGTTATTTAATAAATAGTATACGTGTTTGCCGAGAGATGGTAACCCCGAAATGGTTTAAAATCGATCCGGTTTACTAGCTAAAAATTAAAATCGATTGGTGTTGCTAGTGTGCCCTACCCGTCACCTTAAGTTTCTGTAATGCCTAGTTATTTTATGTTGTGTTATTTGTGCAATATGTTATATCATACCTGTCTATCTGTCCTCAATTCATGAACTGATTGAGGAGGATGATGATTGTGGACTGATCATAACGGAAGTGAGTCATGTAAAAGTAAAGTATCAGCCTATAAACTGTCCCACTGCAGAGCAAAGGCCTCCATCATAGAAATCAAGTCATCGCTACTATGATGGGGTTAGGCTTAATCACCACTTGCCAAATGTAGATTGGAAAATTCGAAACATACTTTTCGCTCGACGCGGGAAATGAACCCAGGACCCCGAAATCACGACCCGGTACTTATACCACTAGACCAACAAGACGTCGTGTCATCATCATAATCATCATCATTTCAGCCAATAGACGTCCACTGCTGGACATAGGCCTCCCCCAATGTTCTCCACACAGATCGGTCCTGTGCCGCCCGCATCCAATGGATTCCCGCGATCTTCACCAGATCCATCTTGTAGGAGGCCTGCCACAGCTGCGACTTCCTGTACGTGGCCTCTACTCGAGGACCTTTCCGCCCCAACGGCCGTCTGTTCGCCTCGCTATTAAAAATGTAGATAGATAGATAGATATTCTTTATTGCACAAAAATAAAATACAAGCATGATACAACAACAGCAACAGACAGTACAATAAGGTGGTCTTATCGCTTGTAGCGATTTCTTCCAGACAACCTGTAATTTTATTGTAATGGGATGATTTAGATTTAAGATTTTATTTTGTGAGTCCTAGTTACTTAAATAAATAGCTGAGTAATACGTTCTAGGGCTATGAGATGCAAAGCTCACCCCATTTCTTTCAAATATTAATAAATACTTACATAAATAAAGAAATATATTATTATTATTACTCTGACTCCACTGTTCTTGCGGGTATCCATAGGCGGCGGCAATTGTTTACCATCAGGTGATCCATCAGCTTGCTTGCCACCTTTTTTTGTTTTTTTTAATTTCTTAAATAAAAGGCAGACGAGCTTGCGGTCCATCTGATGGTAAACAGTAACCGCCGCTCATAGACATCAACAATGCCGGAGCACTGTCACGCCGCTGCCTAACGTGAAAGAAGAACTCTTTTCAAAACTCGTTTAAAAAACCTCATCATCAGCCCATTTAAGTCCCCACTGCTGGGGCATGGGCCTCCCTCAATCACATGAGGGGTAATTGCCATACTCACCACGCTTGGCAGACGGGTTGGCGAGGGTTTTGATATAAATGCAGAGTTTTCCTTCTTTGGGTGCTGATGATCATGCCATCAGCTTTACCTTAGTCGCCTTTTACGACACCTCGGTAAGAGTGAGGGTGGCCTATTCTACTCTGCCGGGGACCACACGGCATTAAAAAACCTATCACAAAAAATAACAATTTGAAATTATTCGATCCTACCATGCACCTCTTCTCTGTAGAATCATCTTAAATTCCCGCTGCCTTTGTCCAATACGAACCCATTTTCCTAAAAGGCTAGCGACGAAGCGTTGTCCAAGGGCGGTGGCAATCACTTACCTGTGACCCGTTTGTCTTTTTCTTACTTTCCCATGGTCAAAACCCCTATAAGACAGTTCTAGGTACTCGCAAATATTAGGGGTTAAAGTATGAAATTGCTGTTTAGTATGGCAATTTTCTGAGATATTGTTTTTCCCAAAGTATTTATAATTTGCATCTAATCCACATTTGTCCGTTAAAACACAGTTAATAATTACGCTTAACGGAAAACGTTTAGGAAAGTGTTTCTCAGTTTGGTGGCAGATGACATAGGTGGCAGATGAGCTGACGGATCACCTGATGGTAAGCAATTGCTGCCGCCCATGGATACTCGCGACACCAGTGGAGTCGCAAGTGAGCTGCCAACATTTAAACTCCCTTTTCATACTTTAACCCCTATTATGTAATTTACATGCTGTGTGAAGATAACTTGCAATGCAGGTAACGCGGTGTCGGTTGATGAGATTTAAAAGTTATTTATTAAGGGCTTTATTTATAAACGTCAAATAAACGCTTTTTAGATAAAACGCTGTTATAGAGCATTATAGACGTTTATAACAAGAAAATTCATTCAATTTTTTTGAAAAAAGAATGATAACTGCTTTATAACTCCGTAAGAGCTTACAAAGGTTTAACAAACATTTATGAATATGGCGCTTGTGCACAATTTTTCTGATTTTAATGGAGTTATGGCCGCGAAAAAACCTACGAGTCGAGTAAGTATACATTATGAACTAATTGCTTTGGACTTAATGTAAAAAATCTGTGATTTTGTAAAATCAGAATCAAGAAGCACCTGCTTGAGCTACTTTCTCGGATTCAGATCAATGTTTGTGATGTTGTGAAATACTTATTATTATTTTTGGCCGAGTTCACCAACTTTTCAAACAACGGTAATCATGCTGTAATCATGCAAGCACCAAAAACATGCACGATTAAAGTGTAGGAAAGTTTCATTTCATTTCATTTATTTATTGCATTACATATGTACCTAATTAAGGTCCTAAATATAATATGATAAGACAGCATGTAATCGCCCTGTTAGTCTAGTGATTATCGCCCTGTTGGTTTGGTGTTCGAAAAATACGAAATATATCTTTGCCCGGGAATCGAACACAGAACTCGGGGTCCTGGGGGTTGTGATCATCAAACCGCATTAGGCAAGATTCCCATCATAGTAGCGATGACTTGGCTTCTAAGATGGTGGCCATTTCCCTGTAGTGGGACAATATATAGGCTGATACTTTACTTTACTTTACAACATACCTATGGGCTCTGGGATGGCACAGCAATTGGAATAGGCTTGTGTACTAGGTCAGAGATTGGCAGATTTTTTTAAATAGCATTGAAAAATAACGGTCAAAAGGAGCTATGTACAAAATTTCAGCTTGAAACCTTATGTTTTATTTTTGTTATGCCCTCAAAAGGAAGTAAATTTGAAGTCTTAAATTTACGAAATATTTATATAGCAATCGATATCTTATTCAATTTATAGCAACTTTTGTTAAGAAATCTTTTTCATAAACGCACTATTTCATATAGCTATCGGACAAAGCTATCTCGCGATGCGCACAAACTAGTGAGGGCTGAAGTCACGCCTCGTGTCGCTGTTTGTATGGAGCGGTTTGGGCAAGTCTATTTTAAGTGATTTTCAAATTTTCCTATCTCGAAAAGTTTCCAAGCTAATAAATCTTTCACCGACGTTTTACTTTTGAGGGGTTCTTATATTAACAACCAACAAGAGAAAAAATAGGACACAAGCCTAAAATTGCATTTAACAATCTAGATAAACATATATTTAGGAAACATGCATTCGGTATATGTGCGACCATTAACCATCATACCATGTCGTCGAGGTAAGAACTGTGACCTCATTTCATCATTTCGAAAGCCCCCTCAAAAACGTGACGTATGTTCATCATTTTCACATCGCCGCAAATGTCAAAACGTAAATCCGTGCCCCACATAGGGGGAGATGGCGAGCTGAAACAAGCAATGACTCCAGGCTTCGTTCGGTCACGCGAGCTCGCTGCCTACTAGCAAAGCCTTAGGAATGTTTAGATAGGCCAAGTAGATCTTAAGCTACCTTTTGGTTCAGCATATGTAAAATCACAGGTTTATACGATATCGGAATATATTTCATTAGGATTTGTTAATTTTTGGGATACAAAGTAAACAGGTAATTTTTATACTGAAAGTTTTTGTATCTAACATACTCGTACATAACACATTAGGATTAAGGTAAAGGGTACGCACTAGCACTTGAAGCCCGGGGTACGCTTTTTTATATTATGTGATAGGTGGCAGTACGAGCAGACGGATCACCTGATGGTAAGCAATTGCTGCCGCCCATGGAGACCTCGTGACACTGGGAGTCACAAGTGCGCTGCCAACCTTTTAACCCCCTTTTCCCCCGGAATGGGCCTCCGGTACCCTCACTCACGCAGCGAAACACATGCACAGTAATGCTTCACGCAGGTTTTTTTTATCATTCCGGTCGAGCCGGCCCATTCATGCCGAAGCGTGGCTTTCCCACAATTGAAACCTTGAACCATGATTCTGGCATTGGGGAGTCTGGTTCGCCAAGCTTGAAGATACAGGTTATCCACCAGGGACTCACTAAAATGTAGTTAAAACTGAATGATGTCCTAGAAAATGGCGAATGAGTGGATATTTATTATAATGGAGAGAGTACTGTCAATTTAACCCAAATCATACGACATCAACATCTCATACGTTGACCTGACTCCGTACTAACTAATGTCTCTATAGTTACTGAATGCTTCATTAACAATAGATCAGATTCATAAAAGTTGCTCTCATTACTTCAAGTACCGGAATGAAGTTGCTAAATCTTCAACGACTATTGCTAAGAATACTTAATAAAAAACTGTTTCTCAAACAAAATAAAAACACTTAATAAGTAGTTTTCCCTAGGACTAGGTACAAAAAACCGTCGAGCTTTTCATTAGTGACGGATAAAATAAGGAACTAAAGTATTCCGTTAAACTTTTTCCACCGCTTAATTAAAGTTTTACCTCAAGGTAAGCAAGCACTTCCCACCTAGTACCCGGGTTAGTAAGAAAATGTTCGCTGCAGCTGAAAATTTAAAAACCATTTCCCAATTCAAGTTCAAAGAACACATTTTATTGAACATTGATAAAAATCAGTCTAGCCCGAAATGAGTTACGTTCTACTATTTAGGCACTTTATAGCACAGTCACTTCTAAAACTTACCAAAGCCGCAAAAGCAATTCCTTGGTCGCTATAACGACGGACAGCCCCACTGTTTACGGGCCGAAGTGTGCACGAGAAGCAGTAACGCACCACCGTCGAACCAGGCCGCCCTTGCCTCCGCGACGCGAAAAAAATAACCAATTTAAATTTCAAATTTCGAACCGAACTCCGATCGCGCGCGAACTCGACAGCTGCTATCAGATTCTAAATTCCAACGTAAACTTTCAAAAAGGGAATCTTATCTTTTGTTTCTGTTTGCAATGATGAAGTGGCGCCAAAATTTTACAGAACTTCCATATTTTTTTTGAAATAAAAAGAAAACATGTACCACGAAAAAAGTTTTGATCTTTGATAAACTTATAAAATATCAAAATGATACAAATAGTTCCGTTCCTAGTGTTGATAACGCTCGCGTTGTCCGCAGTTCGAGAGCCGAAGCAAATAACTCTAGCAAACCAAGGGACGATAGCTGGGATGTACCTAACTCGTTTTAGGACGAAAAGGATAGCTGCGTATATAGGGATCCCTTACGCGCAGCCACCAATTGACTTCCGACGATTCACTCCTCCTGAGTACACTGATCTACCTCAATGGGAGGGAGTGAGGAACGCAACTGTGTATGAACCGGACTGTATGCAGAGTGAACCGAAGAAGGAGGATGTTCTAACGCCTTGGCGCAAGCACGATGAGCTGTTTTCCAAGATTCTGGACTCACAAATGGAGACCCCGAGGAACACCAATGTGTCAGAGGATTGCCTGTACTTGAATGTATATGTGCCTGATGGTAAGTTATATTTTGTGTTTTTTCACTATAATTACTTATTGATTAAAAAAAAGAACTATCATCCTAAAACACTGGCAACGCATTTGCAATCCTTGTAGTGTAGTCAATATCAATGGATGGCGGTAAGTAAACACTTAAGTATCTACAATCAGTAAACCAAATTACATTTTAAATTAATGGTGACATTTTGTATAAATTCTTTTTTTTTAAAGAACTGCTAAGTATTATTATTTATGTCATGTAATATTATTAATATATAAAATATGTATATTTCTGCCATTCTCAATTTCATTTGTTTAAACTACTTTGCACTGCCTTTCCCTATTACGAATACGATATTTCTTTCCTCTACCCAAAGGTTGTCTGGTCTGTTGTTGTTGTATCATGCTTGTATTTTCTTTTTGTGCAATAAAGAATATCTATCTATCTTAGTTTCTTCCTGGTGTTTTCTTGGCAGAAACCTACATTTTGAACCATTGGTAAAAATGTTGACATTCATGTGTTCTGTATGGACTTAAATTGAGTAAATTATTTTCAATTTCTTTTCATTTTCACACATTTCCGGAGTGGAAAAAAAATAGTACATTAGTATTAGTGGGCTATACAAATTGTAGCTAAAATATTTTTGGCTATTTAATCTAAACAAAGTGAGGTGCACAACCACCTTCACCAGATCGTCGGTCCACCTTGTGGCAGGCCCACCACAAGGTGGACCGACGATCTGGTGAAAGTCGCGGGAATCCATTTGATGCGGGCGGCACAGGACCGATCTATGTGGAGAACATTGGCTGAAATGATGATGATAATTAATCCAAACAAATATAATAAGAGTATTAGGTAAGGGCGCAGCTGTAATGTGATGCTGCTTAAAACATCTGCTATAGATGAAAAGGCCTATGATGATGATAATTTGGTAATTAAAACGTGGTATTATTGGAAATAAGCGTGAAGCAACACTGTGCTGTGTTACGCTGCGTAAGTGAGGATACCGGAGGCTCAATCCGGGGGAAAGGGGGTTTAAAGGTTGGCAGCGCACTTGTGACTCCACTGGTGCCGCGGGTTTCAATGGGCGGCGGCAATTGCTCACCATCAGGCGATCCATCTGCGCGTCTGCCGCCTATAACATAAAAAAAACGAATACGTCCCATACATCAGGGCCCCTTTCCAAGGAATTATTTCGTATCCTGTTACCCTTATTACCCATTCGTCGCTGTGACGTGATAGGTATGACGTAATTCCTTCTCTTGTTACAGAATCTGCTAAAATTAGCGGGGGTATTTTTTGTTACAGAGGCTTGTCAAGTCACACTCAATAAAGATAAGATAAGATGAAAATTCTTTATTCAAATTAGGTCTATACAGAACAGTTATGGATGTCAATATAGGTAAACATATTATCAACTACCGCTGGTTCGGAATGTCGATTTCAACTGAGAAGACACTAGCAAGAAACTCAGTAGTTAAGCTTTTCAAATATTGATGATGTTACAGAGTTTCAATTGAGAAAAGAAAAAATATACAATTATAAAAGTTAACAAACTATTAAGAATAACAACTCACAAGACTAATCGATAAACATGACCAAGAATCCTTATCATTATAGTCTTGTACACTATAGTAACCTTTCTTCACTAGGCAGGTTTTGATATGAGACTTAAACTTATCCAGTGATGGGTTGATGACATTTTGTGTGAGCTTGTTGAGTATCATAATACTTATCCAATCTGTAAATAAAGTATTTTGTATTTAAACATTACAGTTGAGAATAAGTCTACGAGTGGCGAGTGCTTACACAGTTACATTTATTGGGCGGAGATTACACAGGAAGCGTATACTCGTTTACTCGACAATAATGTTGAATTCAAGGATCATCCATAAAATGTGTAATTTGATATTAAATTTACCTAGGAAAAACAAAATTAAGTGATTTATTATTAATAATATGGGAATACTCTGAGGAATTGTTCGGACTCCTTATTGCTAATAATATGGGAATACTCTGAGGAATTGTTCGGACCCATTCCAGCCACTTCATTTCGTCATCGTTGAAATCGTCAACATTTCCATGCATCATTTAGATGTGGATGTGTGGAATGAACTATCACCTGCGGTGGTTTCGAACCAATACGTCCTGCAAACCATCAAGAAAAGAGCGTACACTTTTAGAAAAAGGTCGTTAGCGTATTTGTGACTAGAAAAAGGTCGGTAGCGTATTTGTGATAATCACTTAACATCTGGTATATCATAAAAAACCGGCCAAGTGCGAGTCGGGCTCGCGCACAAAGGGTTCCGTAGCAGCAAAGTCCAAAATTACAGTTAAATCAACCTATCTCAAAAACTATAAGAGATACTTTGATCAAACCAAAAATCGTTGAAAGAGTTAATTAGCATGCATCACCTCTATTTTTTTTAGAATTTTATACCCCGTAGTTATAAAAATAGAGGGGGGGGGACATACTTTTTACGACTTTGAGAGCTGATATCTCAAAAACCGTTCACTTTAAGAAAAATGTTTTTTAGAAAACTTTATATCATTTTAAAAGACCTTTCCATTGATACCCCACACGGGTATGTACATCGAAAAAAAAAATTTCATCCCTCAGTTACATGTATGGGGGGCCCCACCCCCAATTCTTTTTTTTACTATTTAGTGTCATATTTTTGTAGCGGTTCATACAACACATATTCCCATCAAATTTCATCACTGTAGTACTTATAGTTTCCGAGTAAATCGGCTGTGACAGACGGACAGACGGACAGACGGACAGACGGACATGACGAAACTATAAGGGTTCCGTTTTTGCCATTTTGGCTACGGAACCCTAAAAAGTGACCGTTTTATAGCCACGCTTCGCCATGAATGGGCCGGCTCGACTAGAGTGATACCACGGCCTTCCAAAAAACCGGCGTGAAGCAGCGTCTCTATCATGTGTATCGCCAAATGAGTGAGGGAACCGGAGGCCCAACCTAGAGGAAAAGGGGTTTAAAGGTAGGCAACGCACTTGTGACTCCACTGGCGTTGCGGGTGTCTATGGGCGGCGGCAAACGCTAATCATTTAGTGATCTTTCTGCTCGTCACATAAAAAAGTCTTAACTAACTGTTTGACAATTTGAAACGTATAAAAATCCGACGTTTATATTGAACGGTTTTAAGTTATTCTCTTGCGTGTACAAACCACCAATGCATTGAACTTTCGCATGTCATATTTGAATTTCCTCTTACACGTAACATCAGCAATATTATACACAACCCGACGGGGTTCCTTTAAAACTTTTATAGAATATATAGGTTGTCGTTTACGGACTGGCATATGTACACATACATATAGCAGTTAAGTTTCTTTTTTGTACACTACAAATAAATTTGGAAAACGTATAAACCGTATTTTTGTTATGAAATCAATAACACGGTTTATAGGTTTTCCAAAGTTACCTGAAGGGACGTAAATATGAATATAAGAAACTTAAGGGGAAATATTTTTTTTTAAATCGCCTTCTCATACATAATTCATCAATCTGCTGATAACTTTTGTATAAGAGAGAAAGTGAATTCATTTTGTTTTTCTTATTTACCCTGTGCTTCTTGGAAAAAATAATTCATATACTGAGTATATTCACCACCTTTAAGTTACGGGACATCAATACAAGTGCCTTGAGGCTAGGGACGTTTAAGTATACTGCCAAGGTTGTCCCGGCCTGTCGTAAGAGGCGACTAAACGGGCCTTCGGAGTACGTGAGCGTTCCCACTGCTGGGGAGTGGCTAGCTCAGCATACAACTCGGTGGAGGACGATGTTATCGGGTGTCCTAGTAAGTCGTACAGCAATGAAGGGCTGCATTGCACCAGGTGTGCAGGGTGAAGCGGCGAGTACGATCATCGGTGCGGTCTAGTACCGGTTGTGGGGTTTCCGACCGCTATTGCGTAGAGATGGACACCCCAGGGGTTTTGGTTCGAGTTAGAGTCCCAAACACCACCTTATTCATAATCACATATAACTATATTGTTGCAATTAATTGTAATTTGCAGTGCACTTTTTTGCACTTAATGTCAAATGAAACCATAGATTCGATCAAACTGTCATTTTTTTTTTCTCTTAATTGTTTTTTTTAATCTGTTCGTCAACGTGTCAACATTGACGATATGAAACAATTGATGGCGCCACTGTCGCTTTTATAAATAAGTTATAATTCTATCTCCTTCCGTTCTATCTAGTAATTCTATCTCACATTATCATTTATTTATGTACATTAGTATTTATTTATTTATGGTTACACATTAACACGGTCGTCACTCACAACAGGTCCTGCCAGAATACCAGCGCTGCCGCGGCATCTCTGTCGTGGCAGCACCATGCTGAGGCCAGGACCTGATTGACCTCACACTTCACACACGCCTACTTATTTAGAATATTTTCATTATATAACTGTGTATTTACCTACCTATCGTCTGTTCTCGTACTCACCTTTGTCTGTAGTTTTAATGTGTCAATGTTACCTTACCTATGTTTACTAATGAATGTTCATTGTTAAATTATTTATTGTTATGGTCAATAAAATGTTTCTTTCTTTCTTTCTTTCTTTATTCCCTACACGTAGCGAGGTGACGGCCACGATGGTTTCCCCTGGAAGAAAAGAAAATCAATGCAAGCACATTGTATAACTTTTAATTGGCTATGATCTGAGTAAGCAGGGAGAAGCACCGATCATTTGGAAGGTACTAATAAATAGTACTGAGAATGTCCTAGTTAGAAACATATTATGATCGGAGCGAATTTTCTAACCCTTTACAGAAAAAAGATTAACCTTTGCCAACAAACTAGATCTTCGCAAAGTCATAATTAGTACCGCCAACAGACATTAACTTTATTTACTACAGCTATTCCCCAAATAGTCCACGTTTTTGCGTACGTATTCCAAGTTTATTGCTATCATCCGATACAACGGCATAATAAGCCCTTAGTTAACCTACTTTTGGAAATCCACGCGTTCTCTCAATCAGATAAGGGAGTCATTTTCTTACGTGGGGTGGCGGCGACTTCATTCGACGTAGAACTAAGAGCGACGTCGAAAATAATAGTGAACTAAGAAGAACTAATATCGAATCAGTAATTCTCCTATGTAATGTAATAATATTTAATAAAAATTTGTTTACTTTTGAAATCCATTTATGATGTGTGTGCTGACGTAATGCCTTTATACGTAGAATTGAAAACGACATTGATCTAAAAAGTGAACTAAAAAGAACCATACCAATCTCTGTTTTTGTGTCTTTGCGAATTTGTGTTTGCATGAGATATGAAGTGATTGGGCAGAGGAACAGGATGAATGACATTGCTGACTAATAATCTAAAATTGGTCTAAAATTAACCGTGTGGTCCCCGGCAGAGTAGAATAGGCCACCCTCATTTGTACCGAGGTGTCGTAAAAGGCGACCTAAGGTAAAGCTGCTGGCATGATCATTAGCACCCAGAGAAGGAAAACTCAGCATTTCAAAACCCTCGCCAACCCGTCTGCCAAGCGTGGTGAGTATGGCAATTACCCCTCATGTGATTGAGGGAGGCCCGTGCCCCAGCAGTGGGGACTTAAATGGGCTGACGATGAATCTAAAATTGCAATGGGTTATTCATATTTCCCACAGAAACGATGATATCTAATTTTATAAGAAATTTCTTGAAAGAATAAAGAAAATGTGGTTGTGACAGCTTTAAGAAGAAAGATTGCTAGATAGTACATTGTTCTTGTGCTTTCTATTGCCCTTTGTTATTATATCACATTCTTTGTCAGTCACATTCAAAATTGATTTCGTCACTCAAGGTCCAAACTGAAAACAAGCGCGGCAGCGCATGCTGAGCTTGGAACTTGTTGACCACTTCACTTTTTTCCTTTTTAGGGTTCCGTACCTCAAAAGGAAAAAACGGAACCCTTATAGGATCACTTTGTTGTCCGTCCGTCCGTCTGTCAAGACCCTTTTTCTCAGGAACGCGTGGAGGTATGAAGCTGAAATTTATATCAATTACTCAGGTCTACTGTCCCTTGAAGCTGTGAAAAAATCAAACTTCTAAGCCAACGCAATCAAAAGATACAGCCGTTTATGCCGCAAATTTTCGACACTTGCAAGGGAATCAAAACCTACAGGGTGCTTCCCGTGAACTCAGAATCTTGAAATTTGGTAGGAAGCAACGTCTTATAGCATAGATAAAGGAAAAATTACGAAAACTATAAATTTTTAGTTATATCACATAATATATATTTTTTTAATAATTTTTAACTTACTACCCATTTCCTCATAAACGCGTAGAGGTATTAAATTGAAATTCATACCAAATACTCAGGTCTATAATACCTTTAAGCTGTAACAAAATCAAACTTCTATGTCAACGCAATCAAAAGAAACAGCAATTTAAGCTGCATATTTTGAAACTCGCAAGTACTCGCAAGGGAATCAAAACCTAAAGGGTACTTCCAGTCGACCTAGAATCTTGAAATTTGGCATGAAGCAACGTTTTATAACACACATAAAGGAAAAATTCCGAAAACCTTAAATTTTTAGTTACATTACAAAATATATATTTTTTAATAAATATAAACTTAATACTTTTTTCCTCATGAACGCGTAGAGGTATCAAGTTGAAATTCATATCAAATACTTAGATCTAATTGCCTTTAACCCGTGAAAAAAAAATTCTAAGTCAACGCAAAAACGCAAAAGTACAACCATTGATACCGCATATTTTGAAACTTAATAAAAGAACTTTCGCAAGTCCGCTGCAAGGCTAGTATAAGTGTTTCAGTTATATTATAGATAAATGATATATGTTAATATAAAATAAAGGATTACTTAAACGATAAAGAGATGAATGTCTTAAATTTATGCTCCTCCATCTTTCCCCATTGTAATGTTATGAATTTCATTTTGCAATAAAAATACCATAGTTATGACTCGATTGTCGTAATGAACGAACTTTGTAAACCTTGCAGGTTTGTACGGAACCCTCGGTGCGCGAGTCCGACTCGCACTTGGCCGGTTTTTTTATTTTTTCCTTGATCACTAGTTTATGTATTAACATATTTTACTGGTTCTTACTGTACCATACCTATTCAATGTTATGTGTCCTATCACTGTAATTCTTGTATGTGCTCAATACATGTTTACTTACTTACTTACATACTTACATTGAATCTCTGTATACCTAGTTTTTAATTTTTTTATGTTGTGCAATAAAGAGTCTCTATCTATCTATTTATTAGTTTATCTTTCCAGATACACTAAAATAACGGTAAAGTTGTTCAACTTAGTTTTCCAAGTTCAGCTTCATTAGTTTAGTAGTTAGCATAATGAACAACCTATAACTTTTAATTGGCGGTGGACGTATGTTCTATCTAGTCATTTCTGTCTTCAAGAAGCCTCAAACTTAGAGTTCAAATGACAACGAGTTAAGCTACTATAATTTGTCAAGTATGACAAATTATAGTATAGTATACGATTTCATAATTGTTTACGGCTTGGCTGCAGGTGTAAATTCTTACGACTTAGGGACCTTCAAGAGAAGAGCGTACTATTTTTTATAAAGGCCGGCAACACATTAGCGATCTCTTCGACTACGCGGATGTTTATGGGCGGCGTTGATTACTTTCCATCGGATGACTCGCTAGTTCGTTGGTCGCCTCTAGCATAAAAAAGTGTAGTTTGACATAAAAGTGAGAATTATATTTATACACCGTGCTTTTTAACCGTCGTGCACTCTTATCGAGGGCATTATACTGATGACAACAAACATTTCCCCAAGGAGCATAGTGTCTAATCTCAAAAAAAAAACCTCCATACAAAAGTAATCAGCTGATTGGTGCAAATTGTGCTGCCTCGGTGGCGCAATGGTCAATGGGTCGCACTTTAAAGCGACGGTCGCGCTTGGGGTCCCGGGTTCGATCCCCGGGTCGGGCCAAAATCTGTACCTGAGTTTTTCTGTTAAGAAATTCTCAGAGTAAACCCGGAGTCTGGAAGTTGGCGGTCTTGTACCCCAGTGCCTCGGAAAGCACGTTAAGCCGTTGGTCCTGCGCCTAATCCCTCATCCGTCGTGTCACACTAGTATCCCATCGAAATAAGAGGGTTCGGGAATAGAGCGTGCACTTGTGTCTGCGCAAATACTTGTGCACTATAATATGTCCTGCGTCGATGGCTGATCGCCGAGATTGGCCGCCATGACCGAAATATCGGTTTGGAGGACTCAGAGAGCTAAAAACTACGAACTAGTTCGCATAGTAGGTACATTCTTAATAGTAGGTACCTACTGTTGCGTAGTAGTTCCCTATACTACCTACACTAATTTGGGGTTGCCAGACCTGGTAGAACGTAATTATTGACAAGGTCGCTTTATTTTGCTTTTGACAGTAATGTTTGCTAGTGAATTAGTAGATTTGTGTGTTTAACCTGTACTTGGTTGCAGTGGGAAAATAAATTTGGTGGCTTCGAAACGTTTTTCGAATATAGTTATTCACTTGTTAAAATATTTTTTTTTATCAGAAGTGAATTTAATTACTTTCAAATCGTACCAAATCATTGCTTAATTGAAAGGCGCGACGCCCACACGAGAGTCGAATCGAGGCAAGGGCGCGTCGAGGCGTGGTGCGGCGCAGTCGAAGTGTGTAGGGTCGAGTTGCAGGCGGCTATCCTTCCTTCTCATTTCGCCCATACGTACGAAACGAATTGACAAAATTGCGACAGAATCGCGGCGGGGCGTCCCCACCGCGCCCCCGCCTCGACTCCCTGCACCCTGACGCGCCTCAACGCGACTCCAGTATGTGTGCGCATAGCGCGAAATCGAATGATTCAAAAATAAGGAAAATCGGCGAAAAAACTTAGAAGGCGAATGTGACTTACGTCGCATGCGACCACGCTAAGTCATACGAGTGAATCAAAAATAGATCTCCTGTACTCGCGCCCGCTCCTTGCGGAGTGTTACAGTGGAGGCTCTATGTGTAGCGAGGGGCTCTCGGCGCCTTCTAACTGCCGCCGCCTGGGTGCACCGCATTCCCTGCGCTATAGGTAAAGACGCCCCTGCTGATACACACACGTAAAGCGTATAACACCCTCCTCTTTGATTTTTTGATGCCGAGGTTTATATTCCTGAAGAACTTGACCTTTCATTTTGATATTAAAGCTTGTATCTACCTTCACAATCCTCAATCTTAAAGAACTCACTTCGATCGGAACATAACTTCATTGTTGTCATAGCAACAGACTTCTGTTAGGAAGGTGGCATGATAATATTAGGTACAAGTAGATACAAAATAAGTAGCTGCACAATAGTTTACAGGTTGTGGTTTCTATTCCAAGAAGTAAGAGTCAATAGTTGCGAAAATTTTGCATCATCTTTTGTTGTAGCCCTCGTTTTGGCAAGAGATGTGTTAAGTTCGGCTGGAAACGGTATATGGTTTCTGTCTTCTCCTTGCATGCTCCGTCAGTAGCTGTTCAATGTTATATTCATCCTAATCAGCATTTTTTTCGTCACGTAATGTTTACTTTGCCTTTTGCCTTTAAATAAAGACTTTCTCGGGCTTTGGTCGTTTTTCGCCTATTCAGACTTTTAAATGTCGCCATCTCATCATTCATTTGCATCTTCATTTACATATAATTTCCGTGAAATCATTTGATTGTGCTACACAACCCGTAGACAATAATCCGATCAAGTGATATGGTTCATCACCAGTCTAGAGACGTCATCTCCCGATTGACTCCCAAACTGACCGGCCGCAGGCGTTCAGGATCTAGCGAGATTCCTGCGACTCTGATCAGGTTCTCCATGCATCACGATGGGTGGGCTGCGCTTAGTATGTTCTCCACTCCAAAACCATTCTGAACCAACAGCCATTCGTACTTTGTGCTGTGGTTCGTGAAATATGGTTACACATGAATAATTTATCAGAGTAGTTCATTTAAACACCACACTGTAAATACTTTCCATGGTGATCGGTATACACGCGTGTATTTTTACTTACAATAACTCATAGTTTTGCCACGCCAGCCCACGCGGTCACGCCTTCAGCCCTGTCGCCATTATTCGTACTTCGCACGGAATAGAGTGATTAGCTCTTGGCGCCAGGATTTTAATCAGATCAATGGTTATTACAATACTTCATTCGTAGTATCTCAGGAGGTATTAAGGGGAAAGGGCTATTTTTGAGTAGCACAATAGCCATGGCTTGGAATTAATATTAGATAGATAGATAGATATTCTTTATTGCACAAAAATAAAATACAAGCATGATACAACAACAGCAACAGCATTGTATATTAGACCACAGTTAATTATGGACTAGTAGAATTAACAGTTACTTTTTTTCTCATTTCTGTTTACAAAACTCCGAAGTCCAAAGAAACTCCGAAGGCAAATACTATTGCCAAACTTAGTATGCTAGAGGCATTATATATTGTAGCAGGTCTAAAAATGACCTTTAGAGTGGGGTCTAAGGGACTCCGCTTATAAATATTTTGTTTATGTTGAGTAATGTAGCTTTCCGCCTTGGACCTTATCGCCACTAACCATCGTGAAATGAAGGTCAAGTGGATCCACTTACTTGAAATTAAGTATTTTACAATATTATAAACTTAAGCTACTTCAAGTTCAATATTATTTTTCATGATAATAATAAATAATATCCTCCAACCTATTTCGGTTAAGGCGTCCAATCTTAACGATCAGCCACTTACGCAGAATATATTATAGAGCTCAAGTGTGTGCGCAAACACAACTGCACTGCAATGGGACACCAGTGTGACACGATCGGAGAGGGATCGGGCGCAGGACCAACGGCTTAAAGTGCTTTCCTCGGCACGGGGTACAAGACCGCCAACTTCCAGACTCCGGGCTGACACTGAGAATTCCTTAACAGAAAAACTCTTCTCATTTCATGTAGAAAACCTCACAGTGTTTTCACTCACCACCGAGCTAATGGTATAAATAGGCACATAGATTTGAAAAATCAGAGGTGCATGCTCATATTCGAACCACATCCCTCGGTATGGAGTAGGTACCACCTCCGTAACCACTGAGTTCCCATCGCTCTATAGACGCTAGACTATTCAGAATACCCCTGTAATATGCAATTAATCAAACAGTCTTGGGGCGGATTCGACCAACTTAGCCGTTATAAGAGGATAACTATCCGCAGGATAATTTACTTCATTACTTTATTTTCGTAATAAACTCAACTGTGTTCTTTCAAAGCCGGCTATACATTGTTTATCGAGTGAATTTAAACGAACGACATTATGAACCGGCAAAAAACAATGTACTTATTGTTTTTTGATTCATGATATGTCACAGGGATATATTTTTTTAGTAGGGTTATACAGGTAATGTCAAAAGTCAATAACAGCTGTGACAATGACAACGCCATTTTGAATTACCTGGGATATTGCTAATTCTGTCAGAATTTGCGGTCTAACGATTTACTATTGGAATTAGGCGTTGACTGTTGGATGCTTATGCTGGATGAGTAGGTACTTGATAGAACCGATTTTTATTTTATACTGCATATAACTGTATATTGTGCTAACTGTTATAGCATAAATTTATCTTTGGATAACGATTGGTCTTATCCTTTCTCAGTAGACTTTTTACGTAACATGTTTAACGTTCTGTCTTACAATTGAGAATCTTTCTACTGTTGACCTTCTCACTGAAAACTTCACCTATACCTCGTCGAACAACACAAATCTTTCCCAAACGCCGAAGTTTCTACACACGCCGCTTTATCAAAAAAGTTAGATACCGCAATCATTATCTCTCACACTTCGCCAATCCGACTTTTTCTTTTGGGGATTTTCGTCTGAAGAGTCAAAATTATTTTTTATTAAAAAAACTTCCAGGGAGGTTAAAGAGGAGTCGCTGGGGAAACAGAGTTGCAAATCATGGATCATGAGTACCCCGTACAAGAGTGGGACGGACCCACGGCCTTTGGCGAATGAGGCAGTCACTACGAAGTGTGTTTAAAATTGCTTTTTTTATTAAATAAAAATTCAGGGGGTGTTAAGGGGGAGTCACAAGGGAAATTTAATTTCAAAAATGTAAACAGAGTTCTCAGATGCCCTGTTTGTCTAATGGTTTAAGTACCGGGCCGTGATCTCAGGGTCCTGGGTTCGATTCCGGTCGAGCGAAAAGTTTTCGGACATAGCTCGGGTTTGTCAATCCAATCCGCATTTGGCATGCTTTCGCCTTAACTAATACAAATCTATTGGCGGCGTTATTTTTATCGATGCGACACCTTCATCTAATCTGTTATTCCACGTCCGCAGTCCGTTTCTGCCAAGTCTGAACTGACGGTGGTTTAAGTACCGGGCCGTGATCTCAGGGTCCTGGGTTCGATTCCGGTCGAGCGAAAAGTATGTTTCTAATTTTTCGGACATAGCTCTAAGTCTGTACTGACGGCAAAGTCCTAAGGATCCCATCGGACCGATTTTCCTAATTAACAATCGTTAGTATGTGACTTAAATCGGAAATATTTCCGCAGGTAATGTCACATGATTAGGATGAATAATGAATCTTTTTTTGCCCTTTTTTGCTTTAACAGTATTGCTAGTGACATAACGAAGAGGTCATGCAAAATTGTCGTTTGATCCTTTTCAAGAGAAATTATATTTAAGTTTTGGAAGGTTAGCACCAAATTCAGAATTAGATAATTATTTTATACAAACAAAGTTTTTTTTTCTTTTTTTTATGATATAGGTGGCAGACGAGCAGACGGATCACCTGATGGTAAACGATTACCGCCGCCCATGGACGCCTGCAACACCAGTGGTGTCACAAGCGCGCTGCTTACCTTAACCCCCTTCCCCTGGATTGGGCCTCCGGTACCCTCACTCACGCTAGCGAAACACAGCGCATGCACTGCTTCACGCCGGTTTTCTGTGAGGACGTGGTATTACTCCGGTCGAGCCGGCCCATTCATGCCGAAGCGTGGCTGTCCCACTGTTAAATTTTATGCATCACTTGCCATGTTTTTTGTTATGGTTGGTGTTGTGAGTCAGAGACATTTTTTTTATGTCATAGTTGGCAGACGAGCAGACGGATCTCCATATGGCAAGCGATTGTCGCCGCCCATGGACACCCGCGACACCAGTAGAGTCACAATTGCACTGCCAACTTTTAAACCCCCCTTTTCCCTGGATAGGACCTCCGGTATCCTCACTCAAGCAGCAAAAGCCGAGAGTCCGTGGTATCACGCCGGTCGAGCCGGCCCCTTCATGCCGAAGTGTGGCTCTCCCACGGTAAACGTAGTTAACTCTGCCAATGTCAAGTGAATAGAGGCATACGGGAATTTAATTGACCGCTCATTTCAGTTGAAACTTCTTAGTTAATTGAGTTTTTTTTAGAAAATCACCACCTATAAAAAAACGTGCACATAGATAACACAGCCCTAAATCAAAGGGTCTCCGAAAATATTTAGTAATGTCAAACATGAAGAAACAGTAAGGTATCATAATATTCTAGTCCGAGATTGGCACAATATAGTTTTTATAATGATAATTGATAAGGTATTATTATGTAAAGCAATACCATTCAATCCGAAAGACATCGTGACGCTCATGAACGAATCTTTCGTGAGTAGGAGTTCAAAGGATAGGGGAGGTACAAAATATCCCTTAGGGTCGACGTGCCCCATGAAAATGGCACCTAATAGATAAGATAAGAAGTACAGCATAAATGTCGCGTTAGCAAACTAGCGGCGCCAATTAACTTTTTGTAACTACTAAACTGGATCTAGCCGTGTGGTCCCCGGCAGAGTAGAATAAGCCACCCTCACTCTTACCGAGGTGTCGTAACAGGCGACTAAGCTAAAGCTGCTTGCATGATCATCAGCCCTCGTACCCCAGCAGTGGGGACTTAAATGGGCTGACGATGATGATGAAACGGGATCTATATTCAACAACTGCGGACCTTCGAAGAATCGGTAAAAATGGATCATCATCGTCAGCCCATTTAAGTCCCCACTGCTGGGGCACGGGCCTCCCTCAATGACATGAGGGGTAATTGCCATACTCACCACGCTTGGCAGACGGGTTGGCGAGGGTTTTGATATAAACGCAGAGTTTTCCTTCTCTGGGTGCTGATGATCATGCCAGCAGCTTTACCTTAGTCGCCTTTTACGACACCTCGGTAAGAGTGAGGGTGGCCTATTCTACTCTGCCGGGCACCACACGGCAAAATGGATACTATTTATTTAATAAATCATACACAAATTGTTGGTCTGGTTTTTTGTTTGTTTGTTTGTAAAAACAGGCCAAAAAGTAGTACACGGTGATAAAAAAAAATAGTATATATAGTACTAGGTTGCAGGTGTCCATAGGCGGCGGTAATCGCTTAACATCAGGTGATCCGTCGGCTCGTCTGTCATCTATATCATAAAAAAAAGTATAGGTACAGATTTGCCGAATCACTAACGGTCCACGAAAGGTAAAAATAGAAGAAGTTTAGTAATTAATTGGCGCCGCTAGTGTGCGGTACTCTTCGCCTTAAAAACCATGTTTAATGTGGATACAAGTACCTCGTAACTTAGTAGTAGTATCAGCCTATAAACTGTCCCACTGCAGGGCAAAGACCTCCATCGTAGAAATCAAGTCATCGCTACTATGAAGACATTGGGCTTAATCACCCCGCTCGCCCAATGCGGATTGATGATCACAAACCCGAGCAACGTTCGAAAAATTCGAAACATACTTTTTGCTCGACCCGGGAACCGAACCCAGGACAAATAGTTTTTTAGATTTTCGCGATGCATTATAACTATAATTAATCAAGACGGGAATTAACACGACATTTATTATGTGTTACAACATCGTGTTCTTACATATTTTGCTCCACATTTCGGAGGTTACAGCAGCCGAACCCTGGACCCCGAGATCATGGCCCGGTACTTAAACCACAAGACCAACAGGACCTCGTAACTTTTTAAAGTAAAATTCGACACAAAATGGCCATTAAAACAGCAGTGCTACATCGAGAAATAAACTTTATTTTTATTTTACTTGTATTTGGTTATGTAGATATAATTACATATTTGAAATGTGCTAAAAAAGCTCTGTCATTTGATACCCCACACGGTAATGTCAAGCAAATTACCGTGTGGGGCGGTTAGTCCCCTAGAGGGCGCTGTAGTCAATTTAATGTGACGTTATATCGACTATAACCAGAAGACAATCAAGACGCTTCTAACGACACTTCATTTGTTCAAATATATGATAACTAGTTTAAAAGTTATGAGGGAACGGATACTCAACCATGTACAGGTCAAAATCATAACCCTCATTTTTGCTTCGCCGTAGTCGGGTAAAAATAAATAGTACGATTTCTAAATTCAATAAGTCCTTGAAATTTTAATTGCTAATCTTAAATAGATAATGGAAAACACTTGGCTAATCGGGAATTCTAGGTTCCGCGGACCCCGGGCTCGGCTTTTTTTTTCTAGACACAATTAATATTATATAATAATTGTGATCTACACTGACTTCGAAAAAGCTTTCGACCGTGTGGATCACATCATTCTCTTGCGTAAGCTCTATAAACTCGGTATCCGAGGTAGCCTGCTTAGATGGATGGAGTCTTACGTGCGTAACAGAAGTCAGGCTGTGGTTATTGGGGGTTTTTGTTCTAACTTCATCGAGCTTCCTGCCGGAGTCCCACAGGGGTCTATTCTTGGACCCTTGCTTTACGAATCCTACTTGTATGATGTGGGTAATTGTTTCAAGCGGGCTGGGTATCTCATGTACGCTGATGATACAAAAGTGTACATGAGAATCAGAAACGAAGCAGATTGCTCCATACTCCAAGCAGTTTTTAACCGATTGGGTAAATATTACGCGGAAAACCGAATCAATATAAATGTAAATAAGTGCTCTTATATTTCTTTTACTCGGAAAAAGCAGCCAGTAAGTTATGAATATTCGATAAATAACAGTAAACTTAAAAAAACAACTTCTGTTAGGGACCTTGGAGTTCAGATTGACAGCAAATTAACCTTCTCTGAACATATCGAAATTATAACTAACAAAGCTTATAAAAGCCTGGGATTTATATTGAGGGTCAGTCGGCCATTCTCCGATTTAAGCTGCCTAAAAGTTTTGTATTGCGCTTACGTGAGGAGTGTTCTTGAATACTGCAGCACAATTTGGAACCCTCAGTATCTTACGCACATCCAAAGCTTGGAAAGGCTGCAGATGAAATTTATAAAGCATCTGAACTTTCGGAAATTTTATTCCAATGCAGATTATAAGATATCGTGTCATCATCATAATTTGCTAAGTCTAGAGAAACGGCGAATTTCAGCCGATATGTCTTTCTTACACGGCATATGTGCAGGTTATATAGATTGTTCTGAATTGTCAACAAAATTGCTAAGATTCTGTGCACCTATCAAACGGACGAGACAAACTAAGTTATTCGCTGTCTCACATACAGCAACTAATTACGCCCAGAATTCCATAATTAACCGCATTCATAGAACTTTTAATAATAAATTCAATGATATTGACATTTTTAACTCTTCAAAAGGTATCTTTAAAAAAGATATTTTTGAAGCTCTAAAAGAGAATGAACATGTAAAAACCACCTAGGTAGGTAGGCAACATAAATTTCCAGGTTTGGGTTTATGAGCAGTACAGCATACACACACACTCTTAAGTACATCTACACACACACACACACACACACACACACAACACACACACACACACACACACACACACACACACACACACACACACACACACACACACACACACACTATTAATTTTTAGATTATTTTTTTCTTTGATTGCCGATAAATAAAATATAACATACAAAATGTAAAACCATTATTGGCTGTAGGTTAAATTTAATTAAGTTCATATAACTTGTAAATAGCACTAAGAGCTGTGGTTTTTGTAATAAAATAAAATAAAATAAATAAAATAAAATAATTCCTATAAAACCCCAAAAAGGTAATGTGGTATATTTTTATTTTGATTAAAGACCATATTCCTAAGGTGTATAATGTGTAGATCAGACAAAATTGTATTCTAATTGCAGAAAAAAAAAATTGCTAGGCAGAATTAACGCTTTCAGAATTCATAACTTTTAAAATAACCATTGGCTTTTTTCTGAAAACCTATTTTAAATGTACCTAAACGTTGTTTTAAAGCACAGTTAAATATAAAAACAGTATCATTATTATTTACTTAAAAAATATATAAAAGTTATTATGGAAAGTTAGTGGCAGTGGGCTGGCCATATTAGCCGCAGAACCGACAAACGATAGGGTAAACGAGTTCTAAAGTGGAAACCGCGTCTTGGCAAACGTAATGTAGGGCGCCCTCTGGCTAGGTGGAGAGACAATATGCGCAGGATGGCTGGCAAAAGCTGGGTGCTAGGAGCCATGGAAAGATCACGGTGGTGAATAATTGGAGAGGCCTACGTCCACTAGTGGACTGCGATAGGCTGATGATGATGATGATGATTATGGAAAACACAGTACAAATCATCAATTTCATACTTGGACCCCTAATAAAACAACCACAGTAGAATGATATTTTCACTATTCTAAGAAATATTTGTGATAAATTTGACCCTTGGCGCTACCTGTAATTTACTAGTAAGTACTTTTTTACAGCTCCAAATTCGCTGAATGAAAGAGACATTTTTCTACCTAACGACTTGCGATTGTGTCAATCTCTAGAGACTCGTTTACCGTCTACAGATTAGCAGGGCCTAGCCTTTCAACTCATTCAGTAATTTATTACAAGCTGTTAGGTACTCTGTCTGTTGCCAAGTGTCAATTACTACAGCATTATTAATAGGTAGATATATAAAAGACATTAGTGAGGCTATTAGTACAGTATAACATATCTTGTTATAGGTACCGTGCTGTTAGTGTGGTGACTCGAAATCAAAATATATTTTATTACACTACAACCACAAAATTTCCGACTGACCTATCATCAAAACACTAGCTGGCATAAAAGCTTTAGCCAAGGTAAAACTAAAAAACCCATTTTAAATTTTGTCTACTTTTCTAGGTCTATATACCACAGTATTCCATTTTGTTAACTGTGCATTATTTACAGAGTTTACTGTACCTTTTGCGGTCTTTACAGAACTACAAATCGCTGTAAAACGAGCGAATAAAATGCGTCATCTGGGCAAGCTCTGAGACAATCCAAAGATGTTTCTTTTCGCCAAATCCAATGCGTACAAAATAGGTACGAGTACAAACACACACACACACTTTCACTGCTTGAGAAAAGAGAGGGTTCTATGTTCGACTGTATGTATGTTTTATAATAATAATAATAATTCTCACAACATCTCGTACGTTGACCTGATTCCGTACTAAGTAGCTTAAGCACTTGTGTTACAGATATCAGACAACAGAGGAACACAAATATATACTTAAATACATATATTACACCCAGACACCGAACAAACACAAGTGTTCATCGCACGAATGTTTGTCCAGGGTGGGGATCGAACCCACGACCTTTGGCGTAAGAGGCAGGGTCACAACCAATTGCGCCATCCGGTCAGTCTAATCTATCTGCACTATTTATAAAGAGACACAAGGCTTTTAATAAATACAAAAAGGCGATACGTTTCCGCGTTGCAATCAACACCTAGCGCCATCTATTGGTACTGGTCTAAATCAAGCACCGAAACGAAGTGAATGTGGGCCAGTAGTATTCCTATAAAGTGGTATTTTCCATTAATGACTCGATGACGTAAGTAGACGTGCAGTGGCCGCTCAGACTAATGTATTATCAGCGAGCCATACCCGCTTGCATCCAAAATCCGATAGATTTGAAAGGGATCATTATCCAAATCCCGGGGTCCGAAGCGACTTTTCCAAGTTTCGTTTAGAAAATGATACAGGATTTGGCAAGACTAGTAAGTACCATGGGAAACGGCCTCAAGCATTGTTTGCAAAAGGCAAGGCTTACTTTTGAATTTCTTGCTTATTTCCGGGGTGAAAATGGTTTCTGCACAACTTTCTATGAATGTTTCATTTATACATTTACTTTGTGATCTAGTATAGAATTGGTTTAAATTTAGAAATTTGTAAGTTTAGGTCTTACCTAAGTCTAAAACATTTTTCCTTCAAAACCTAAGATTCGTTTTCAAAAACTATCACCAGGAGCCCAAATCTCTTGTGCTCGTGACATTTATTTTCATACGACATATATCACTAAAACATAGTTTTTTTGTATGGATTTCATGTGCCATCCGCCATGTTTTCAAAATGTCACGAGTACGAGAATTGGGCTGCTGATCTGGAGCCCAATTCTCGGGCTCGTGACATTTATCATCATACGACATATATCACCAAAACATCGTTTTTTTGTATGGTTTTTAGGTGATATCCGCCATGTTTTTGAAATGTCACAAACCCGTGAATTGGGCTCCTGATCTGACTTAATCAGACAGCCTGCAACAAAATCAACCATAACAACCAAGAATATACAAAGAAACCCACAGCACGTGTGAAAGGGGATGACGATTAGTCTGGATTAAGTAACTACTATTCTTTGTGACCTATGAGGGGAACCTATGTAGTCATGCTCACTCAAATGTCTCTGAGGTGGTGGCGCTATGTGGCGGGTCATTACATTCCCTCTAATATGGTTGAGTGAAATGATGGCTGGCACGTACGTCATACTTGTGAACAGGTGCCACCTTTGGGGACTGGTCTGCTTCGGTTTACCTCATAATATTTATTTTATTATTATTTCCTTTATTTTATTTTGTGTAACAATTAAACTGTATGGCTCGGTATGATGATGACACAACATTGTATGAAAGTTTGGCGATTAAAAAGAGTAACTGGCGAGTTTCTTGCCGGATCTTCTCGACCAGAAACAACTTTCCGAGCCGGTGGTAGAATCGCATTATGTTTATTTATTTCTTTAGTATATTTTATGTATCAACATATATATGTATTAACATGTAAATTATACATAAGTACTTATAAATAGTTTTAAGTCATTCAAATGTATGACGATTTGTAAGTGCTGTGTACAAGCCTATGCAAATAAAGAATTATTTGATTTGATTTGATTTGAAATTCCGTTTTGTTGTAGGCTGTCAATCAGAGATTGAACATTGATCACAAATTGTTAAGTTTATAACCGCGTGTCGTCAATAAATCGAAGGGTTGTCCGGTAACCGTTCGATTTATATCTTAGGGACCCTTTGGGGTCTACAAATCGTCACTATTGATAGACGGTCTAGGAAGTATCCTAAGTTGTAATAGTCTGTGATATATGGTTTCTGGGGAGTTTCAATTTTTGTAACACATAAATGGGACGCATGATATTTTCGGCCCATCTACCGCAGTGCCTCAAGCCCAGTCTTTAACACGTGTGTGTTGCCAGTGATGACATACAGAACGGAAACGCTAATGATGAGCCGCTTAAGAAGGCTCAAAGGCAGCCAGTTGTACCTTCGTTGATCCAGGTTTCCATAGCTCAAGGTAAAACCTTGTTTGATACTAGGACAATGTCTTTCTCTCTCTCTCTCTCTCTCTCTCTCTGTTTCTCTCTCTCTCTCTCTCTCTCTCTCTCTTTCTCTCTCCCTCCCCTTCAATTCACGCCACTTGTGGCGGTCTTGTGCATTTTGGATCAACTTTTTTCCTGCAGTTCTTTTTATATCGTCCTCCTAACGCATTTGGGGTCCCCCTTTTGGTTGTTTCTGATCCCATGGTCGCCATTGCAGCAGCCGCTTGCTCCATGAGTCGCTCTTGCGAGTCATGTGACCAGCCCGTTCCCACTTCAGCTTAGCCACGGGCTTCACGACGTCGGTGACCTTGCTCTGTTGTTTAAGCCACTCATTGGTTTTTCGGTCCCTCAACGTGATCCCAACCAGTTGGAGGACCATGTATGCGATATTTATTTACTGCATCTAAGTTGTCCACGGGGAGACCAAAACTTTTTTAAACCTTTAGAACCACCAGCTGTCGTTAATAGGCAAGCGTAGTATAGGACGCCATGCCACTCATTAAATTGCTGAATTTTTGCAGTAAACCTGGAATTAAGATCTGAAGTGCAAGATAAAAAAACATACATACAGTCGAGCATAGAACCTCCTCCTTATTTGAAATTGGTGTAAAAAGGCCAAGTTTGAGAAAAAAACTAACAGCCCTTTTAGCAAGTTAGACCAATACATATACTTTTAGCAAGTTAGACCAATGACATAAGCGAAAAAATATTCAGCTGTTTCACACATTATTGACAAATAGGCATTCTGTTCCATTTTTTAAAGTGATAAGTGGCAGACGAGCAGACGGATCATCTGATGGTAAGCGATTGCGCCACCCATGGACACTCGCGACACCAGTGGAGTAACAACAGCGCTGCCAACCTTTTTTATTTGTATTTTGTATGAAACAGCTGTTGTTTTCGCCTATTTCATTAGTCTAACTTATCTTATCTTTTAGGGGCCTTTTTCACGGGGCACGTTGACCCTAAGGGATCTTTTGTACCTCCCCTATCTTTGGCGCTCCTACTCACGAAAGATTCGTTTCATCAGCGTCACGATGTCTTTCGGATTGAAGTGCTTGTAGTCTCCTGATTTAGGATAAGCGTTACCTAGATGACACATTCTGCCTCTGGCTAGTGAGTCGCATTCACATAAAAGAGGTTCTCGTTTCCGTCTCCTCCTTGCATACTCTGCACTTACTGTTCGATGTTATGTTCATCGTCACCAGCATTTTGATTCGTTGTGACGGGTACGGCACACTAGCGACGCCCATTGATTTTAATTTTTAGCTATTAAACCGGATCTATTTGAAACAATTTCGGGGTTACTATCTCACGGCAAATACTTATACTATTTATTAAATTTATTAAATATTTTATACCATTCAATAACTTATTCAATTTATAGAAACTTCTGTTATAAACCATTTTCATACACGTATATATATAATAAATATATATATAATAAAATAAAAATTGCTATCGAATCATATGTTATCGAATTTATCTCCCGATAACGTCACAACTACGACGCCGTTTGTGGAGATATTTGGGAATTTTTAAATTGTGATATTTTAGAGAGTTTTCAACGGGGTAAATTTTCACTGATCCTTCTATTATTGATAGGTTACCAACTTTATACTTCATTTATCAACCAGGAAAAAATTGTCGTCATCCCTATTGTGTTCTTGGAGGTACAATCTACGAGCTTTAATTTGGAACCCACCCAAGGTTGAATGTCGTGGTAGCACACTTTCGCTATTAAGAGCTAATATTTTAACGTGTCAAAGTTATAATATTTACCATCGACAACTTTACTTTCCTAGGAGCAACCGTGCAAAGACGTCAATTTTAGCGAGGGCATACGATCATTACCGATGTTTTCCGAGTAATTGTTACGTGGGTAATAACTGTTTCTTGTCACATTTATTACTTTTACTCTTTGTTCGTGCAATAATTTGAACTCTTATTTGGTCACGATTAGCCGCAAGCAGTTTATTAATTGCTAAATTACTATTTGTGAAAATGTAACAATAAACAATTTTCTTGATGTATCCAATTGTACAACTTACTTCCAAACAGTGTTCAAAGTCTTCCATTCAATGCTTTCAGAAGGATAATGATTAAAATTTTGATACATAATTGCTTTTATGACATTCAAGAATTTACCAAATTTTGTCGTGAAAGACATATAAATAATGCGTGTAGCAAATTAATGCAAATGTGAGGGACGATTCCTGTATAAAATTACCTATTATATCTGATACATTTATCTTTGTCTGAATTTTATTAACAACATTGTACATTTATTGTTTTTTCTGTGTATATTTTAATTTTAATTGTTGACATTTTTTATATTTACCTACTATTTTTATTATTAAATGTTATTATAATTTTTGTTTTGTATATTCTATTGACATTTATGAAATTTGTATTGTGTTAATGAAATATTGTAGTTTTTTTTTTATTATTTGACTCCGAATTTGATGTCTTTTTTCTACACATAATTTAAATTAGGGCGGACACATTTGCTTGTCGATAGATCGACTAAACATGCGTAAATTACTACTAATAACACCAATAATGTACCATGTTTTATGCAATAAAGATTATTTGTATTTGTATTTGACTGACACTGATATTGACACAATATATGTTCGTAATTTGAAAACCTTAATAATAGGTTTTTGCAAATTCAGGGTCGATTAGAAAAGACATTTGATGTCTTAACTTAAAATTCAACATTATTGCACTAAAGTATCGAACTTATTGCATTATGAATGTTCTAACGACATTTAAGGGAAATGGGTCCCAAATTAAAGAACTAAGAAATTTCCACCCGAAAAATGGAGTGCACATTTTGACGCACCCAAAGTAGAATTATTATGTATTCAAATGAAGTCTATTAAACGGCTTTACGGAAAAGACGACCATCTATTCCACCTGAATAATTATGACATTATCAGGTCAAATTAATAACGCCTAGTAATTATTATGCGTGCCACAGAGAAATGCCTCAAACACAGGGGCCCACGCAAAAATAGTGATGTGACTGAAAGTGTGAACTTTCACATAAATAAGTTGAGTTAGATATAAGGAAGAAATAGTATTCGAGTGAAAATTGTTTCTTCGTATGAACACATGATTTTGAACTTTCGCGTTGCATTATATAAATAATTAATTCTACTACGAGTATAAAAATATTACTACTTTATTACAAATCGCGAACTAAGGATAGTCGCGGAATAAAATTCGTGCCAGCTCCCTTTAACATTGCGTGTTGGAACGGGATGACATGAGCTTTAGTGCAGTCATAACTTTAGATCGCGTTTTGTTCCGTGAACATTATTCGTATGAACACACCGGAGGACGGAGAGCTGAAATGTCCAAAATTATTGATAGTCAATAATTGGTTTGTTTAACCATTAAGAACCACTACATTTTTTTAATGACACTATGGCGCTTTTGATAGTGACCTTGTCGTGAGGAGTGCTGTACAAAGTATGGCCGTAGTACATACTTCACTCAATCAATCAGCCTATCGCCGTCCACTGCTGAACGTAGGCCTCCCCCAAAGAGCGCCAACCAACCCGTTTCTGAGCGGTCTGCATCCAGCTCACACCAGCCATCTTTCTCAAATCGTCAGTCCATCGCGCCGCAGGGCGACGGCAGGGATACACTGCGGCATTTATGTGATAATTCGCAGACGAGCATATGGACTACCAGATGTTAAGCGATTGCCACCGCCCCGTGTGCCAGCGCCGGCATTACTCAGGCCTACTCAGCTCGGCGCTCCCGGCTGTCCATGTCGTCATCTCCCCCTCCCCCCCCCCCCCAATCTGGGGGAGGCATTACAGGGCCCGCGCTGTAAGCGGGTGGGGAGCACCGCCACCGCCTGCGGAGGAACGTGAAGACAAAGTTGATCAACTAGTGCACATGTCTCTTTCCCACTCTGGCGATGAGGGGGGCCCTGGGCGTTTAGTCGGTAGGCCTCTCCCCGGCTTCTTGTTAGAAGAAGCACCCGCCTGAGAGGAGAGCCCAGCATAACCCGTCCGCCCCCCGGTGGATGGGTAGGTATGCATAAGGCGACGTCGGCCTACTGCACTCCGGCCTTGCGGCATTCCTCCAACGTAAAAAAAACCCAATTCCAACGACTTTCTCAACCCTAAGATCGGTAAACTTGAACCAGTAAATCATGTTTACACTTCCGAGTAATTATCTCAACAATCAATTCGAGCGGATGAATTCCAGTGAAATTATAAAATCATTCGAGTGGTAAAATTTCCCATCAGTCCCCCCATCCTTAGCAATAGACTAAACAGATTTAAATTTATACACACAATTACATATTAATAGGAGTCTGCCTAAATATTTAGGGCAAATGTCGTGGAGGTGAAATTTGTTTTTAATTGTATGGTCCGTTATTATTTTTGAGGTTCTGTGCCCAAAATACAAGTGTAGGGTTTTTGAACTAAGTAATATAAAAGGACAGAGTTACCAATGGGCATGTTGGTACTCCAGAAACTCGCCATCACAAAGCGTCTATCAATCATAGTATAGACGCGCATACTGCAGTACTTTGGTCACGTCTCGAAGCCTGATAACGACTCGATAGAGCGGCTGGTCGTTCAGGCGAGGGTAGAGGGAACCGATCACGCGGCAGATCACCGATACGCTGGACTGATCAAGTGAAATCCGCAATAGAAAACCCCGTGTCAGAATGTGCCAGACAGTCTGTGAACAGAGGGAGACCGCGAGAGATTTTGTAATACATTAGTATAATAAGTAACTGATAAGATAAGCATTTATGTCAAACCCTCGCCACCCGTCTGCCAAGCTTGGTGAGTTGGCAATTACCCCTCATGGATTGAGGGAGGCCCGTGCCCCAGCAGTGGGATTTAAATGAGCTGACGATGATGAAGATAAGTTGTGACTGTATGAATGAGGTTGAGCAAATGCAGACAAATGTTCTGTGTATATGCGTGTTGTGTGTGTGTGTGTGTGTACTGGATAATTGTCTCCAGTACATGTTTAATGTTGCTAGGAGTATTTTTGAAAAGATACATATCCACTAGAGCTCTGCCGACAAACTGTGTCACGTTTGACAGAGTGAATTGTAACTTATACTGAACAATAAATAAAAAAAAAGATGTCAGGAAAGCTGTGGTCACGTTGTGGTGTCTAACACCAACAAGGATGCCTCAACGTGACCACGACCGCTCTGGCAAAAGCGTAGCGATAGAGAAGAATAATGAAGTAATCAGTTTGAGCAAAAATTTTGTTTCCAATTTTCAAAGGCTTGAGTTTCTTTCGCCAAACAATCTACTAATTATAAGGATACCTACCTAAGTCGATTGATGAACCAATCTCAAAAATATTATTCTTATTATGAAAAGTTCGATTTTTGGTAGCTTACCATCAATGCTTCTATATATGCATCCGTTTCTAAAGCGATTTATTTAAAGCAAAAAATGGTAAGCTAAGGTAGTCATTGGCAAAAGCAAAATAATATGCCATATATTTCTGTTTTAGGTACGCGGGTGTGATTTACTGTGGCTTTTACGACACTTAATACACAAATAATTTATCATTGACACAAAACGTACGTCAGAAGATGACTAACTTATACCTGTATTATAACCGCAAATGATGCACGATGCATCCATGGGAATCCATTGTTCAAAATCAGGTGGCTTAAGGTGACGGGTAGGGCACACTAGCGACGCCACTCGATTCAATTTTAGCTACAAAACCGGATCTATTTAAACGATTTCGGGGCTACAACCTCGCGGCAAACACTTATACTAATTATTAAATAGCCTTACACAAATGCTAGGTCCGATTTTGTGCGCGAAAAATCGATTTTTTCGCGTACGCGTTGGACCCAACATTTGTGCATGGTTATTTAATAAATAGCATAAGTGTTTGCCGAGAGGTTGTAACCCCGAAATTGTTAAAAATAGATCCGGTTTAGTAGCTAAAAATTTAAATTGATTGGCGTCGCTAGTGTGCCCTATCCGTCACCTTAAGGCGACAGGTATCCCTAACAAGCGACGCTAACCAATTTAAATTGTTAACTCCTAGACCGCATTTAAACAATTTCGGATCTCCAACCTTTAAGCAAACATTTATGCTATTTATATAGTTATTTCAATTTTCGCGTTGCATTATAAATATAATTTATCAAGGCGGGAATTAACTTGATATTTATTATACAACAGCCGAAACGTCGAGCAAAATATGTGAGTACACAATGTTGTATCACATAATAAATATCGTGTTAATTCCCGTCTTGATAAATTAACTCGAAATTTGGATTAACACCATACGTGGCCGTATACCAAAAAGTTAAGTACAGTGTATAAGTATTAAAAAATATTATAAGTACTTTCCGAAAGGCTTGAGTTTCGCAATTATCAAAAAGATAGCCAGTTTAGTTGCTAACAATTTCAATCCATTGGCGTCGCTAGTGTGCCCTATCCGTCACCTTATTCGACGCCGTTCCGTAACAAACGAGAATACCTCATCAACATCATCATAATAATAATAATTCTCACAAAATCTCATACGTTGACCTGATTCCGTACTAAGTAGCTTAAGCACTTGTGTTACAGATATCAGACAACAGAGGAACACAAATATATACTTAAATACATATATTACACCCAGACACTGAACAAACACAAGTCTTATCATCTTAGCGTTTTGTCCCGGTTGCGTCCCAAGCTGTCGCTCCGGAGCCCGGGATCCGCTTTCCTTCTTCTACTCCTCCATCATCATCATCATCAGCCCATTTAAGTCCCCACTGCTGGGGCACGGGCCTCCCTCAGTCACGTGGAGGGGTAATTGCCATACTCACCACGCTTGGCAGACGGGTTGGCGAGGGTTTTGATATAAATGCAGAGTTTTCCTTCTCTCGGCGCTAATGATCATGCCAGCAGCTTTACCTTAGTCGCCTTTTACGACACCTCGGTAAGAGTGAGGGTGGCCTATTCTACTCTGCCGGGGACCACACGGCAACTTCTACTCCTCCACTTCGCACAATTTTGTGCATCCAATGTAGTCAGTTAAATTTATTGGCACACATGTCATCCCTTGTCGACGAATCCAACTCGGCTGGGCAGCGTTCGGGAAGCTACGCAGCATATTTTCGGCCCATCTACCGCAGTGTCTCAAGATGAAAGACTTCAATGCGTGTGTGTTGCCAGTGATGACATACGGAACCGAAACGTGGCCGCTTACAATGTGCCGATTAAGGAGGCTCAAAGTCACCCAGAGAGCAATGGAGGAGAGCTATGCACGGAGTCTCCCTGCGTGATCGTATCAGAAATGAAGAGATCCGCAAAATAACTAAGGTTACAGACATAGCCCAAAGGATTGCATGCCTCAAGTGGCAATGGGCAGGGCACATAGCGAGGAGAAACAGACGGCCGTTGGGGCGGAAAGGTCCTCGAGTGGAGGCCACGTACAAGAAGTCGCAGCCGTGGCAGGACGATCTGGTGAAGATCGCGGGATACTTTGTTGCATCAAAACAAAAGGTGTAGGGCGCGTGTGAAAGGGAGGGAAACACCTAATCGGTCGTAACCATCAGCGGCAATCGCTAATCAAGTGGTCTGTCTTCTCGGCTGCCACCTCCTCCTCCTCATCAGGATTTGGGAATAATCCAGAGGTGTATACTATGAATTGACCCTCCCCCCGTCCCATCACATAAAAAACCGGCCAAGTGCGAGTCGGACTCGCCCACGTAGGGTTCGCGTAGCAAGCAAGTAAGATATATGGAAGGAAATGCGGTTTACGGTAGTATAAAAAACTACTCATATATTAGTTCAAACTATTTCGTTGTTGTTTTCATAATTATGGTACATAACATCAATTATTTTTATTTTTTAATTCATTGTTATAGAAGTAAGGGGGGGACACACAATTTAACACTTTGGGAGCGTCTCTTGCGCAAGTATTTTGTTAAAAAAAAATGTCAAACCTCAACATATTTTTAAAGACTATCATAGATACCCACCTCCATAAGTGATGAAAAATTTTTGAGTTCAGTTCAAGATGGAGCCCCCCCAGTTTCTTTTTCCAATTTGTGTAAAAATGCGGTTAACAGAATACATCTATTTACCAAGTTTCAATAGTATAGTTCTTATAGTTTCGGAGAAAAGTCGCTGTGACATACGGACGGACGGACAGACGGACAGACATGACAAATATAAGGGATCCGTTTATTGCCATTTGGCTACGGAACCCTAAAAACGTCTAGTTCAAATGAGACCCCAAGACCCAAACTCGTGAGACATTCGAACAATCACCCCTCAAATGCAAAAAGGAGGAAAAGTTTGTAAATACGAAAACGAATGGTAACAGACATTTTGATCCTAACAAATTCGACATCATTTGATTTTCCCCGTGCGATAAATCCACGAATTCAAAGATTGATTGGTTTGGGAATCTGCAGTCGTCATTCTGCGATGATTGCGTTCAAGAAATCCGGAAGGGGAACGCATGGTACGATTTCGACATAGTGTTTTCGTGATAGGTGGCAGACGAGCAGGCGGATAGCCTGATGGTAAGCGACTGCCGTCGCCCATCGACACCCGCGACACCAGTGGAGTCACAAGTGCGCTGCCAATGTTTTAAACCCCCCTCTCCCCCGGATTGGGACTCCGGTACCCTCACTCACGCAGCTAAACACAGCACAGTGCTGCTTCACGCCGGTTCACTCTGGTGTGAGGCCATGGTATCACTCCGGTCGAGCCGGCCCATTCATGCCGAAGCGTGGCTCTCCCACGGTTATAGGGTGATTCCATCGTATATTTTATGGAGTACTACTACAAAATATAAGTCTGACTCTCTTTGAAATTGTAGATTTCAAAATTGACATGTACTTACGGCCGGGGAATCTGCGGTATAACCGTGGGACAGCCACGCTTCGGCATGAAGCAGCACTGTGCTGTGTTTCACTGCTTGAGTGAGAGTACCGGAGAGAAAGGGGGGTGTAAAGATGGGCAGCGCACTTGTGATGTCCATGGGCGACGGCAATCACTTACCATCAGGTAATCCTTTGAATGATTAACTATACATACATTCACCCTCAACACAAATCCTAAAGGGAGAGGTGTTTTAAGTTTGATCTGTTCCTGAAATATTTCATTTCATTTCTGTGGGATAGCCAAAACCGAATGCTACGAGTTGTATATTAGGTAAATGTAATGTCGTTGTCTCAATGTTGCAATAAAACATTTGGTTTGAAGTGATTGTACGGTGTCAGCATCAAAAGTAGCTTAACAATATAGTAGCTTAGTACTATGTCAAAGTAACTGTTCTGCCTATTATAGCCAGTTTCCATGGGGTACGTAAAAAAAATTACTAGGACATGGTACTAAAGTGTTAAGCTACTGTTTATACTGATCGTACATACCGAAATTTGCCGACATATTTCAGATGCGTTACAAATTTATCGAATAGGGCGATTGAGCTACAAAAGTTCGTTAAAATTTTATTCAACTTTCCAAAAAATTTGTATTAAAAGTTATTCAGATCCAAGCATGTTGGTATGAGCTTTGACTGCCTAAAATATAGATATGTTTAATGGGTAAATGAGATTAAGCTATTCTTATGGACCTCCAAGTAATTACCATCAGGTGATATTGTGGTCAAATGTGTGGCTATTCGAGAAAAAAAGGATTAAATTTTCATAGGTGTGGGTATTTTAATAATTGTTATCTTTGATTACCATGAATCACGTCGATCTAAAGGTTACAACATAAACAAAAACAGAGAAACCAAAACAAAATGGGTTTCTTCCTATTGTGTGCATATTTATTGAGGAATAGAAAAATGTTTTTCATATTGTCAGCATTGAAATCTTACCTACTTATTTCTTATCAACTACCAACTTTCCCTAAGGCATACTCCAGTGGACGTGTGAGTATTAGTTTATGAAAATAAACAGCAAACAAAAGTTAAGGGGTGTCCGCCAAGTGGTTTATTAAATGACAAAAGTTATGCAACTACTATCTAACTACCTTAAGATATCTGTCATGTCATCCCGTTCCCGCACGCAATGTTAAAAGGGGGCTCGCACGATTTTATTCCGGGACTATCTGTTGGCGACAGACCTCTTTTTATTATCTATAATTTTATAAGCATTTTATATATTTGAATTTACCGTTCTTTTTTTTTTGATATTCATATTTTTATTGAGTGCGATTGTGATTGCAAATGTCACGGTGATATGGTGTTTTCTGGAAAAATATAAAGTTGTGCTCTGAAACAGTGTGTTTCAATGCTGCCCGTCCCCTAGGTGACTCCCTTATTCTTCATATAGTGCCGCTGCCACGGACGCTAGGTAGGCGCCTCATATTTCATCCACAACACTATCCTTAGGTCTCGTTTGTTAATTGGGATATAGTCTATAGCACTGACACATACACACATACACTTTTCATTTCATAAAATTTTTAGGATCACGAAAATCTGGCCGTCGTTGGCTCTTAGGCTATAAGGACTTACAGTTTCCAAAGTTAACGTAGGGCTTTAAATTGAAAAATGAATCTCAGTCGAAGGGTGTTGTTCAAAATTACTTAAATTACTTTTCTTTGCAAGGCGCAAAGGGCTTGTAGCAAATTACGTATTAAGATCATAAAAGTTCGCTGCAAAAGAAAAACAGATCCCTTTTAATATGAAAGCGACTTTAATGGCAGAATTGATTTATTTTGAATCTTTGTTTTAAGAAGTTTGACGAAGTTAAAATTGATGCCAATTAAGCTTACAACATTGTATACTGTATCAATATTTTGAAAAAAGATCTAGCAAATTGTTGATAAAGCTTTAGTGTAAGTACACTTATTTTGTTCTTGCTCTAAAATTAAAATCCCTCTGTCTTGGTCTTGGTCTGGTGTTATAGGGTGGCGAAGGTCAGTCGGCAGTTGCTTCTAACAAGACTCCTGAAATCCTAAATCACGGTCTGCGTACCCTGAGCTCCAAAGCCGTAGCTTTGGACGCAACCGGAAACTACACGTTAAGATGCGAAAAGGACATGGCAAACGAGCGATGGGTGGCCTCTTTGATTTATGTGCTATAGAAAACTGTCAACACAAGTTCCAAAATTTCCCGATCGCGGCAGCGATATCCGTAACACAGGTGCTTGAGCTACCTATCTCGGAGTCAGATCAATGTATGTGATGTTGTGAAATATTTATTTCTTAATTCAATTCAAAGCAAGTAAATTAATCATCATCTATAAGGCCTTTTCCTCATAAAACAATTCAAGAATCCCCAACAAAAATGCTTTAAGTGTTTTAAATTTTCATACATGGCTAATCAGATATACTTTAGGAGCATCCAAGTTATCCTTTAACTCCTTACCGTTAATGAGTTGACCTTCCGTCATCATCAGAGCCACAAAATTAATACAGTCAGGCGTAAATACTGGTTCAGTTTTGAAAAAAGATACAAAAAAACATTACATCATATCATCATGGTACCAATCCGGATCTATCTATTTACCAACTAAAAAATAATCATCTAAATCGGTTCATAAATGGCAACATAATGGCAACAAATATAAAAAAATATATATACATGTCGAATTGATAACCTCCTTTTTTTTGAAGTCGGTTAAAAAGAGGATGGACAAACTTTGTACCAGTAATGCACAATCTGTATGGAAAATATCCATCGCTCATATTAACAACACATTTCTATATAAATAGTGCTAAGGAGCCTATAGATGTAGGTTATCGTATGCCCTAGAAACTGAAGTTATTTTAAAAATCATGTTTTAAAATTATTGCGGGTCACAGATTAACAAATGCCAACATACCGCGATTACCGAGAAATTCTTTCGATTGTTCTTGTTATACGGACCAGAATAGCTAGACCTATGGCTGGTTGGACTTCAGTTAAGATTCCTTTTTCAAAGTCCTAGTTAATAGATCTTATTGGTTTGGTCGCCGTCTGCATGCGATGCAAATGTATGCAATTACCATTTACTGGTGGTACTCTCAGAAATGTAAACTTTCGTGTTACAGGACGTTATTCAATGTTGGGTATTGCCTACTTTTTACTTTATTAGCGACAGACAGACATTGATGGGAAAAGTAGAGGAAAACTTTTCGGGTGTATTCATTATTAAGGAATGTTGAAGATAGAAAGCTGAACCAAGTTTACTTCCTTGAATTGGTTTGCCTTGCAGGCATTAGTTAGTTCAGGTTTTGGGCATTTTCCCGTGTGGTCGCCGGCAGAGTAGAATAGGCCACCCTCACTCTTACCGAGGTGTCGTAAAAGGCGACTAAGGTAAAGCTGCTGGCATGATCATCAGCACCCAGAGAAAAAAAACTCTGCATTTATATCAAAACCCTTGCCAACCCGTCTGCCAAGCGTGGTGAGTATGGCAATTACACCTCATGTGATTGAGTGAGGCCAGTGCCCCAGCAGTGGGGACTTAAATGGGCTGATGATGATTGATATTAAGGAGTGGTCTTGCAGAATGTCAAAATGCATCCACCAATCTTATTGCTCAGACATCCTTTTTGCATACAATTGAATAAGTTATCTTCTAAAAAAATACATAATGTACGTATCGGTCTTTTAAATTTCTTTAATCGTCTTTCTTTATGCTTTTTTATGTGATATGTGGCAGTTGAGCAGATGATGATGAGTATGGCAAACCCGTCTGGATTGGCGAGGGTTTTGATATAAATGCAGAGTTTTCCTTCTCTGGGTGCTGATGATCATGCCAGCAGCTTTACCTTAGTCGCCTTTTACGACACCTTGGTAAGAGTGAGGGTGGCCTATTCTCTCTGCTCTGTGTTTTAATTACCTACCTGTATTATTAGTATTAAGTAAACCTAATCCAATCTGATTATTGTATCTTGTATTATAAACAGATTTTTATAAGGCTGACAAGCCACTCGGTAAGAGTGGGGGTGGCCTATTCTACTCTGCCGGGGATCACACGGCACAATCGTACCGTAACCGTAATATCGCGTTTCATCACACAATTTGCGTCTATATTCGCACTCGTGGGGTGCGAGTATAGACGCAAATAGTGTGCGAGCGAGAAGTGAATAGATGCGCCGCCATTTCTGATCCCATTCTTTATCCTCACAAGGTTGTAAAAACATTATTATTACCGCCCCCCTGACTGTACCTACGTCAACAGCAGAATAAGTTATCAGTTTGTGAAGTTTATTTAAACACGTGTACACCAGTTCCACATTTCTCACCGTGCGTTACGGAACACATCCGTTTGTATTTATTAAAGTTATGAAAATGAGCAAAACATTAGTTTGGTCCAATATCCTCCTTTAAGGTGACGGGTAAGGCACACTAGCGATGCCATTCAATTTAAATTTTTAGCTACCAAACCGGATCTATTGTAAACAATTTTAGTGTTACAACCTCTCGGCAAACACTTATACTATTTATTAAATAAACATGCACAAATGTTGGGTCCGTTTTTGAATGCGAAAAATTGATTCATGCTAAAAGTGGCCTCTTTTGTCTTTGGTCCAAGGGTTGTGTATTCGATCCCCGCACAATACAAACATTTGTGTGCATGAACATGTCTGTTTGTAATGGTCTGGGTATTTTCTATGTATTATAAGTATGTATTTAGAAAAGAAAAGTATTATATGCACCTATATATTTGTAATCCCACTGTTGGTTCTCTGATATCCGTAACACAGGTGTTTGAGCTACCTTACCTATCTCGGAGCCAGATCAATGTATCTGAGGTTGTGAAATATTTATTATTATTATATATTAATTGGTGCTTAACTTCAAGCAACTATATTATATCGGAATATAATATAACAAAACAATAAATCTCAAGAAAATAAATGAGGCTTTCTCATTTGTCGAGGTCGAAATATGTCCCTAACTCCCTAGGGATATCATTATCTCACAACTTTCTGAGTATCTCTGCGACATATTATCTGTGACCCGATAAATAACAGGAAAATGGACCACTTAATTTGATGTTTATTTGAAAAGCTGTTTTTAATATGAATGGTTTCGGCATCTCATAAAGAAGGGTCGTAAGCCGTCGGAGCTTACGCTTGACGCGTGTCGGCTTAGCGTTCCGAGACGGTTATTTATAACACTGATATAAAGCTATATGTCATGTGGAAGTGTGTGTGAGACGGCTATAGTGCAAAGTGTTTAAATATGACGGTTGCTTTCCTGTTGATATGGCTAAAGAGAATTATGAGCCCTCAATATGTCTATTCGCTTTTAACACTAACCGAAAATATACCCTTGGATGCTACAAAAAAAATATTGCCTGAAAAACCTTTTTGACTCGGTGTGGCTTTGTTTAAATTTATAGCACTTGACCGTGGGAGGAATGGGGGGCTTAAAGGTTGGCAGCGCACTTCTGACTCCACTGGTGTCGCGGGTATCGGGTAAGAACACAGAAAATTATGCTTAACAGTTAGGTCAGAAAGTTTAGATTTGCTTGTAGCAACATTGATTCCTTTCGATATAAAGAAGGTCTCTTTAAAACGGCATGTTGGTGTAACTGATTCTTGCCGTGCAAGCGAAAGTTTACCTTGCGGTGACAACCTTTTTATTCTCTGTACCGTACATATTTAACATGGTAGTATTTGTTATAATAAGTGGAACCCTATTATTACAAACATTTCCATGTTGAATCATACGTAAACATCATTAATGCCCTACTTTGTACCTGCGGTTACGATATTAATTATCATTTTATAGGAAATAAAACATTCAATTAATTATTTACAATAGGAAAACTAACATACAGAGTTAATTTATATTCAAACTAGGTCATGGAACAATCATGGCTAAGCCAATGAGAGGATTTATTGTTCAACTTTTAGGGTAAAAATGTTTCAAACAATTGAATCTTTATCAGGACTGCAAAAGTGGGAAGATCGGACACAATTTTTTGAAGAGACAAATGTTTTTTTATGTAACGAAACTCCTGGAGTCTGCCCATGAGATGTTTTCCTTTCCTACTCTTCCGACTTACCCTTTTGGTATTGTTACTCTAAAATGAATGATTTTAATATGATATTTCACAAAGTAGAAGGCCGATCCCAAGACATCTAACACCTTATTCTAAATCGCGATCTAAAGTGCTAAAGCTACTTAGTACGGAATCAGGTCAACGTATGAGATGTTGTGAGAATTATAAAAGAAAAAAAAATATTACCGTACTAAATGTCATGTCATTCCGTTCCAGCACGCAATCCTTACTTCCTTACTAATATTATAAAGGCGAAAGTTTGTTTGGATGGATGTATGGATGGATGTTTGTTCCTCTTTCACGCAAAAACTACTAAACGGATTTTAATGAAACTTTACAGTAATGTAGCTTATAGATCAGAATAACACATAGGCTATAATTTATAAAGATACTAGCTTTTGCCCGCGATTTCGTCTGCGTGTAATTCGAATATAATTAATATCATCATGTTAGTTCTTTTCACTTTTAATATAAGCTACTCGAAATACTAATACTGCGCACACGAAGTCGCGGGCACCAGTTATTGATACATAAAGACCTTGCTTTTATTCGAATTACACGCAGACGAAGTCGCGGGCAAAAGCTAGTTATAAATATATCAGCCGTGTGGTCCCGGCAGAGTAGAATAGGCCACCCTCACTCTTACCGAGGTGTCGTAAAAGGCGACTAAGGTAAAGCTGCTGGCATGATCATCAGCACCCAGAGAAGGAAAACTCTGCATTTATATCAAAACCCTCGCCAACCCGTCTGCCAAGCGTGGTTAGTATGGCAATTACCCCTCATGTGATTGAGGGAGGCCCGTGCCTCAGCAGTGGGGACTTAAATGGGCTGATGATGATGATGATGATGACGCAATTATAAAAGGGGCTCGCACGAATTTTGTTCCGGGACTATCCTTAGTTCGCGATTTGTAATAAGGGGGTTTAAGTTTTTATTTACTCAACACATTACTGAGAATCCTCTCTTTAATAATGTGACGTTTTTTTTTTTTTTTTTATATATTAAATGGGTTTTGCACTTGACCTCATTTCACCTGATGGAAAGTGACAATAAGGTCTAAGATGTAGCGTGCTTACCCAGAAGAAGCCTATTCACTCTCGACTTAAAGACACCCAAATTGTAGCTCTCTGGGAATACGTCTTTGTGTATATTTTGTTCTGTCTTGGTTTTAGATGGTGATTGGTGCAAAGCTCAATTGAAATAAACATCAAAAGGATTTAAACTCGCCACACCGGCCAATAACCATAAAATTAACGTGTCTTGATAATCCTTCGACATTGGCAGAGTTATAATATGTTCGCAATAGTCAACCCAGTAGCAGCTATAAAGAAAAAAAACTCATAAGCTCGAGATCAAGAAATCATTAGCAAGCACAAATTGCTTGTGAAAAATTTGCTGGAATTTTCGTTTATTAAATCATGCATAGTAGATGGGAATAATTTAATTGGAAAACTTTTTAACTTTCCAATTATAATTAATCGGATTGTTTTAAGACAACTTTCGTATTGACAATTATTACATTAGTGAATCCAGGGTCTCGACGAAGTAAAAATGAATAGTATAGGTGTTTTCCGAGAGGTTGTAACCCCGACATCGTTTAAAATAGATTCGGTTTAGTAGCTAAAAATTAAAATCGATTGGCGTCGCTGGTGTGCCCTACCCGTCACCTTAATAATATTAGTAAAATGGACCTAAGACAGAGTATTATTACCTTAGTCTATGATCTAAGATATAGTAGTAGGAGTATTATTACCACTGCCAAATGCCTGAAGACTAGATCGTTCATCTAGTGCCGGTCCTAGCGGGCTTGACGTAGTCCAAAGCAGGGACCGGAACCGGTTAGCATTATTAGGGATTTCGATAGGGATTTTTTGATAGGCTTTTCAAGAACCCTATCAATAAGGTAAGCCTATCATTAGCTTACCTCATCAATATGCTTACCCATTCCTTACGGTAAGCACTATCATCACAGAAAACTCTATAATAGGCTTAACATATCAAGATAGGGTTTTAGAATTCTATCAAGCTCTTTTAATCTCTATGCGAAAAGCATTTGAATCAATATTGCGCACCTCGCTAACGGCGGCAACCGATTGGTCGGATTCAGTTCATTCGTTTGACAGGTCGTGGATAAGAGATAGACAATCAATAGGGTAACCCTTACTATGCTGTAAGCGGTTGTAACCCTATAATAGGGATTACCAAAACAATAAGATCACACAATTAATAGGGTAACCCTATAGATTTGGTAAGCTACCAATAGGGAAACCCTATCGATAGCATTACCTCTGAAAAGGGGTTTTACATCCCTTTGACTAAGTGACTATCCCTTTGACTATGTCCGTCCAAGTACAGAATCAGCAAACAAGTCCTATACCATTGCATCGAGGAGTTGCATGGCGAACACATCTCTCACCTGCGATTTGCAGACGACATCGTCATAATGGCAGAAACGCTGCAGGACCTACAACAGATGCTAAATGACCTGGCTGACTCTTCTAAATGCATCTGCCTACGGATGAACTTGGACAAAACCAAGGTCATGTTCAATGAACATGTTCTACCGGAACCGATTGCAATTCACGGTGCCGTCTTCGAAGTTGTTCAAAAATACGTATACCTCGGGCAGACTTTGCAATTGGGTAAAAACAACTTCGAGGATGAGGTGAATAGGAGAATCCAGTTAGGTTGGGCAGCATTTGAAAAACTACGTCGTGTCTTCGTATCGTCGATACCACAGTGCCTAAAGACGAAAGTCTTCAATCAGTGCGTCCTACCCGTCATGATATACGGAGCCGAAACGTGGACACTTACGGTACGGCTGGTCCACAAGTTAAAGGTCGCTCAGCGGGCTATGGAACGAGCAATGCTCGGCGTCTCTCTCCGAGATCGAATCCGAAAGAGGTGATCAAGCAGAGAACCAAAGTCATCGACATTGCTCACCGGATTAGCAAGCTTAAGTGGCAGTGGGCTGGCCATATTAGCCGCAGAACCGACAACCGATGGGGTAAACGAGTTCTAGAGTGGAGACCGCGTCTTGGCAAACGTAATGTAGGGCGCCCTCTGGCTAGGTGGGGGGACGATCTGCGCAGGTTGGCTAGCAAGAGCTGGATGCGAGAAGACATGGATAGATCACAGCGGCGAACAATTGGAGAGGCCTACGTCCAGCAGTGGACTGCGATGACTGATGATGATGATGATGATTGACTAAGTGTCCTACCAACCATTCTGAACAACATTTTGTTCTATGACTTTTGGAGATTCGCAAAAAAAAAACTACTTTTACATACAAAGTTGGTCACGGAACTTTATAATTTTCGTCCTAGAGTCGTAAACCAAATGTTGTTCAAAATAGTTGTTACAACACGTGGTTAAAGGTATGTTCACAGATACAGCTTGTATACTACATAGTTACATAAATATCCCGACAGCCGTGCTGACTCAAGCACTAACCATAGAAATGAAGGCAAATTGACCTCAAAGATATTTGCACATGGAGTAGGTAATATTGACTGAGTGAGTGAGCTGACCGAGTGACCTGCCTGTAACGACTGTGACACGGCATAATGAGTGAGTCACATAATAATGCAGTTAGGTTTATGGTTAGGCAAATTCCAGTCATTAATGCGAAAATTCCGTGCCGATCTACCTCTTTATGTTCGGAGTTATGCCTAAGGGCTGGCGTGGACTAGATAATTATAATTGATGGAAAAAACACATACTTACTCCGCTGGCTCAACGACCCGAACATTCCCTCTAATATGGTTGAGTGAAAAGATGGCTGACATACGTCATACTTGTAAACAGGTGCCACGTTTGGAGACTGGTCTGCTTGCTGATCGTAGGAAAAATTAGCGCTGGAAACGGAGCGTTCTGGAAGGGATTGGTACCAGACAGTACGTTTGGAGTTTACCACGTTTTCTAGTCGTGCGATTGTAATATTGTGACCTTGGTTTTCCAAAGGAATCGTAGAGAACTGAATTATTGTCGGCAGTAAAATGATGCGTCATTTATTTTACGCGCCGCAATTAGATCCCCTATATCATTACCCAGATAGCATAAATTCCTTTTTCTGTTATGTGGGGTAAAGATTATTATCTCGAACGCTGTTTCTTTCCTCTACCGAAAAATTGTCTGGAAGAAATCACTAAAAGTAATACGACAAGTGTGTGCGCAGACACGAGTTCACTTCCTATTTTTATTTATTATTCTGTGGTACGACGAAGGTGATCGAGAGCAGTGTCTCTTCTGTGAGTGCGAAAGTGGTACTGGAGGACTAATCTAGAAAAGGGGGGGTTAAAAAGTTGGTAGCGCACTTTTGACTCCATAAGGGTTCCTATTCCACTAGGATGTCCATGAGCGGCGGTGACCGCTTACCATTAGGTGATCCGTCTGCTCTTCTGCCACTAATCACATAAAAAAACCAACGAGGTACGGGGGTATAAAATCTCAACATCCAGCTTTCTAATTAACACTGTGAATTTCTTAACAGAAACTTAAGCACGGTCGGCTGCAAAGAAATGTATACACTTTAGTACCTTGTCATAATAGCTAGGTAGCATTTAAATTCTACTTCCCGGATACCGACAATTTTACTGTGACAAGGTACTTTAGTGTCTACATCTCTGTGCCCAAACACAGGAAACGAACCCAGAGCTTCAAATGCAGCCGTCGCTTCGAACCCACAAGCCACTGCGCCGCCGAATCATGCCACAAACATTAATCACTATGCACCAACCCAACAACTTGATCGATGACGTCAGGTGTACCAACAGTGATTACAGTCCATAAAAGCAGGGCAATTTTGCATCACACCACCATTTTTACCATAAATCATATAATACGCCCCGCCCTTCGTTTGTGGAAGGCTTAACGTGGAATAATCTCCATCCAGACCCTTCTGGGTATCGTGTTAAAGGGCAATAACATTTTCAAAAATATCTCGCTGTTATAAGTTTAGATGTATTACATAATAATTTCTATTGATATTTATATTAGGCCCTTGCCTATGAAAGTGCCGTTTTGTAAGCTATTTTCTTAGAAGTTGTATTTTCAACACTAACTTTCTTTTCATTTGTAAAGTACCTATTAATGCTTCTACTCCATAATCAACTACGCTTTAATGGACAACGTTTGGGAACTCTATTTAATATAAACCTTAAAATATAGTCTTAAATCAAAATAAAATTATAGCCTATGGTGATTGTGTCCAGAAAAAAAGGCAATTTCATAGGTGAAGACCTGTCAAAAAATAAATAAAAAGAAGTGTTTACATTCTAAATATTAAAAAATAGTTTCTCAATATAGGATTTTCCGAATACTATTAACATTTGCAAAGATAAACTCATAATGTTTTTTTTTGGTCGCAAGAAACTCGCCAGTTAGGTACTCTTTTTCGGCGATTTTTTCGCTTTATATATATATAGTGTTACGATTTTCCGCCAGATATTAACGTTTCTTGAGCGAAAAAATCGCCGATAACTAGTCGCTTTCTCGCCGGTGCGTGAGGCAACTGCGTAGAACTTCCAAGAAAATATCAAACTACGAAAGTTACGTAATCCATTTCACGCGAATCGAATAAAAAGCATAACCAATACTATGCTAAATTTAACAATATTTCCTACTCAGGAATCTAATAAAACAAAGTGAATTCGGGCAAGGTAAATGAGGTAGATGAAAAAAGTTTTTACGGTTTCGGCAGGAATAAATTCACGCATTATAGTATCCCCTGGGTTATTTGCGGATTCCCACATTTAATCTTTGTTGGAAAGTTTAATTTTGTTTAAATGATGGATGGAATAATAAAGTAAAAAGTGGTAATCATTAAGATTGAAACAAAGCGTGAAGAAGCATCTTGCAGGCCAGTATGGCAGTGCCAGCAGAAGCGATTCCTTGACATCGCGTCCGTTGTAATTGCAACGTGGGCTCTAAGCAATACTGCTTACCATCAGGTTGAGGCGATCCAATATATTGTGCCACTATAAAAAATACCACTATTGCCATTGGATGTGTCAAATACTCGTATAAATGTTGTACTGAATAAAGAGTGTAGAGTATAAATATGTTTGATCAAGGGAAGCCTAAACAGCTAAAAACTAAAAATGTTCTTCCATAACTGTCGGTAGGTAGGTTAGACCTCAGAAGGGTAGGAGCGGCTGAAAATTAGCGCTGACCCATGTCAGCACGAGCTGAACCGCTATCATTTGCTTTCCTTAGCAAAAGTTTATTAGATATAAGTAAGTAATTGAGGTACCGGAATAATTAATTTATAGTTACATTTTTTTTACAGATCTCAAAGTGGAGGGCTATCCAGTCATGGTCTACTTCCACGGAGGCGATTTTGTCCGGGGAAGTCCTCAACAAATCAACCCATTCCAGCTGGTGCTTAAACAGAAGGTAATAATAACTTTTGATCCAATTAAAAGAACTTCGACTTCACTATACTTCAACAAAAATCTATCTGCGGTATCTTTGACAGATTTGACCCTTATTGAAGTTTGAGAACTAAAACCATCTTATTTTTAGAAAGGATAAGGAATAAAATTATACAAATTTAAATCTACAAAAATTATGTAAATGCGTCTTCGTTTTTTCTCTTCAAATTTCAAAATCGGTAAATAATGTACTGTTCATTAATTGGATCTTCTTAATCTATTTAGGTAGGGTGAACTATACTCGTACTAAAAGCAAAATATTGGGAACTGATCTTCACTAATTAATTTTATAATCATGACTAACTGCCCGTAACTTTCTAAACTCCTCCGTAAATTGAAACGAATAATTCTTGGCAAGTTTAAGAGATCAATTTAGCTTGCTAATGTATTTTCGGCTGATTTTAATATCGGTATGAATAATTTTCAGGTCATTTTCGTCTCCGTGGCGTACCGGTTGAATATATTTGGTTTCTTCTCTACTCTGGATCACGAAGCTACGGGAAACTTCGGTTTACTAGACCAAGTGGCTGCGTTGACGTGGGTGCAGCATAACATCGAAAGTTTTGGAGGAGATCCCAACAACGTCTGCATCTACGGGCATGATGCCGGGGCTGTGAGCGTTGGACTCCACCTCATATCGTCATACTCTGCTGGTCTCTTCTCGAAAGCCATAGCCATGAGCGGGAATGTTCTCTCACCAGAAACTGTGAATATCGCACGGAAAGAAGCAGTTACAGTGGATAAAGTAGCTAACGCATTCAGCTGCTTCCGAAGACCGACATTCCAATTACTGGACTGTTTGAGACGAGTACCAGCAAATGCTCTTCTAGATATAGGAGAACCAGTAGCAGCATGGAAACCTGTTGTCGATGCTGGCTTTAGCAACACATCTTCGCCTTTTTTGCCGGATTTGCCAAGCAAAATGTTTAAAGACAAAATTTTCTCAAATGTACCGATTTTGACAGGCTACACAAATATGGAAGATGCGCTTTTATTGAGCAATGAAAAGGACGAGTCAGGGATAAGTCAAAAGGAATACGATCTCATGCGTGAGGAAGTCGTTCTTTCTGATATAACCGTCGACAACAGCTCGTGTTTTAACAATCAGTACCACATTCAGGACGCCGTAGCATTCTTTTACAAACCAATACCGCCTACGTCAAATGAAACTATTTTGCGAAAACTTTTTTTGGATTTTTACACTGACAAAGTTCATGGAGCTACTACATTACCAACTGGCCAAGCAGATTAGTGATCAGGCCCCAGTTTATCTGTACAGGTTTGATTTAAAGCCTTTCTCGGATATAGCAAACGAAGGTATCCCTGACTGGATTGGTGTTCCGCACAATTTTGATTTAATTTTCACGTTCGGCCTTCCACATTTAGCTTTACCTGAAGATTTAAGGAAATGGGACTACAGAGACAAAACCATATCGGACATTATTATGAAAATGTGGTCGAATTTTGCTTGGTACTCGAATCCAACCAATTCCGGAGTAATATTTGACTGGGAGCCTTTTGAGATAGAAAAGCCTGGATACTTGATTATTGACAGGCAAAATTTCACGATGAGCACTCCAGACACTATAAATTATAAAGCTTTTGAGTTTTGGACAGATTTCTATCCGAAAGTTGTGGAGATCGGGACTAAGTGTTGCAAAGAAGTTGCTGACGACTCCAGCGCTGAATCTGTTCTGACGCAAAGTGTAATGAGTAGTTTAATAGTTTTACACACAATTTTAATTCTACTTTCGTAACAGTTTCTCCGAAATAATTAACTATACCGTTATTTTTATATAGTTTATTGGTCAGAACTGTAATTATTTACGACGATGTTATTATTACAAATATTGACATAAATCATATTTACCTTTGTAACGTACCGTATTAAATAAACTTTCTATGAAATTAAATGGTTTTCTTTGAATCACGGGTTAAAGTTCTAAAGCTTATTATGTTTCAATTTGTGGACATTGCACGCAAGATGTATAGAGTCTAGACTTTGTATTGTAGACTAGCAAACAATCACTATTAAATTGGTAGGTGAAGGTATGAATAAGTACAGCGCAAAATCAATGTTGCCTTGCATAAAAAAAGACGAATAAACAAAATAAGATTGTTTTTACGAGAAAAGAGATCAAACCAACGAATCAATTGAATTTCAATAAGTAAATTATTAAATCTGCCCATCAACTAGGTATAGTTTAGATATTTTTTAAATATAACCTACAATATGCATAAGGCTTGCAAATCGACAACTTGCACTTGAGTCAGTAAAGAGCAATTAGTAGTCTTTTTAAGATACTGCTTGTTTCGATTATTTTTCACAAAATCAACGAAAAAAAAATTTTTGATGCACCATTTTGAAAATTTTAGTAAGTTATTTCCGCTTTCCCAGCGAAGCCAAAAAATATGAACAGCAGCATTCCGAATATCCAAACTAAAGTCAAATCATCTCAAAAATCTTAACTGTCTACTATAAACTTATATTCCTTAAGGTGACGGGTAGGGCACATTAGCGACGCTAATCGTTTTTAATTTTTAGCTACTAAACCGAATCTATTTTAAACAATTCCGGGGTTACAACCTCTCGGCAAACACTTATATTATTAATAAATAACATTTGTGCAAAACAATGCACAAATGTTGGGTTCGTTTTTGTACTCGATGAATTGATTCACGCCAAAAGCCACCACTATTGACGGTAATCCAAAATCGAGTGCAAAAGCAAACCAAACAGTCAATTATAAGTATTAAATAAATAGTACTGGTGTTTACCGAGAGGTTGTAAGCCCGAAATTGTTTAAAATAGATCCGGTTTAGTAGCTAAAAATTAAAATCGATTAGCATCGCTAGTGTGCCCTACCCGTCACCTTAAAAGATCAGATCAGTGCAATGGTTTGAGTGCCGGTGGTAGTGCCCACTGGAAATGTAATCTTCATATCATCTCCTCCAAACATCTGTGTGTCCAGAAATAAGTTTTTTTTTATATAATGTCTAAAAAGGGAGCATTTTTGGCATCACCGTAAAAAGCACAGAAATAGAAATTGTTTATTTGGCACGAATAAAAAAATATTATAAAATGCTTAAAACTAGACTTTCTTATAAACAACTTAAATGTGCTAATATAAAAAGGTTCCCACTCAGCATAATGTTGTGGTTATCGGAGCAGGCAACCTCGACGCTGATTTTCAGTGGTCACCATGAGGAACAATTTTTTTACATTAAACTAAAACAAATTAGGTACGGCACAGCGATGGTATTTTAAGTATTTATAATTAATATTACAAAAATAATGAAAACTGTAATAAACTAACAGACACAAACTTAAAACAAACAAACTTCCTACTCAGAGAGTTACAAAACCCATGCAACATTAACAATAAATTATTGTGTCGTAAAGGCGACTAAGGTTAAGGCTGCTGGCATGATCATCAGCACCCAGAGAAGGAAAACTCTGCACTTATATCAAAACCCTCGCCAACCCGTCTGCCAAGCGTGGTGAGTATGGCAATTACCCCTCATGTGATTGAGGGAGGCCCGTGCCCCAGCAGTGGGGACTTAAATGGGCTGTTGATGATAATACAATAGCATGGCACGCAAGTAATTTAATACATTATTTATTATAGTAAATAAATAAGGACCTCTTACCTACTCGTAAATTCAATCATGGAGAGTTCTTGCCTCGAAAGCTTATGACAGACAGGTGAGTGGAATCACGAGTGGAATACATACAATAGGTCTGGGATTTATTGTCTGTGACACTGCTTCTAAACCTGAAGATAAATCGAATAAAGTGAATTCACGAATATAACCAGCAGTGACAGTTACAAGATAAAGATGCAGAAGAAGTGTTTAAGAATAATTTACAACCTTAAGAGAAGATACAGTTGCCGACCACACTTTATACAAAGAAATCTATTATCTTTACCATCACTATATATCCTAGAGATTTGTCAGAAAACACATATCATACTTTAATTACACAACCAGTGCCCGTCGTAATAGTAAATTATTGCTTCCAGAACCTAAGTTAACAATTTTCAAAAATAGCTTCTATTACAGATCAATAATAATATATAACAAGTTACCAGATTGTATCAAAAGTCAAGAAAAAGACCAGTTATTCTGTAAGCACCTGAAATTATTTTTATTACCTAATAAAATGCTATTATTCAGTGAATGAGTTCCTCAATGACAAAACATCCTAGATCTAATACGTAATTATTAAGTTAAGATTAAGATAGTTTTAAGATTAGAATAGTTATTTACGGGATTGCTACCATGTCGTACCTTATTTTTGAGTATGATAAACTGTTCGCCTACACCCATGACACTGTACTTAAAAAAAATTTGGTGATTAAAAAGAGTAACTGGCGAGTTTCTTGCCGGATCTTCTCGTCAGAATCAACTTTCCGATTCCGGTGGTAGAATCACATTATATTTATTCATTTCTTAGTATATTTTGTGTATCGACTTTAATAACATGTATAATATACATAGCTATAATTTATATTTTTCATGTATGACGATTTGTAAGAGCTGTATATAAGCCTATGCAAATAAAGCACTTTTGAATTTTGATTTTTTTTTTAGAGCCTGCACTTGCTGTTCCTACAAACAATAACAAATGTGTTTGACGTCATTTTCATCTGATGGTAAGCGATTGCCGCTGCCCCAGGGATGCTAAGACCAGTGAGCTACCAACCTCTTAACTCCACTTCCCCCGATCGTTCTTCCGGCCACTCTTCGGCATAAATAGATACCTACTCGACCGGAGTTATACCACGGCCTCTCAGAAAACCAGCGTGACGCGAAAACTTTGCTGCCTTTCACTGCGTGAGTGAGGGTACCGAAGGCAAAATCCGGGGGAAAGGGGGGTTTAAACTTTAAAGGTTATACGGAGAAGCCACGGACCTCAGCGCACACTTTGGCACTCTAATTTTATTGAACTTGAACAATAAAAGCCAATTTATAGATGACGAATTCAAGAGTTTATTTCTAGAGCCTTGTAGGTAGAATCGAATAAAAATCTCGTCATTGCAATTTTCAACCACGTTGTTTTGACTAGCGCCATCTGTTGGCGGCCGGATGGAACTACCGCGTTCATTACATTTTTAAGCAAGGTACCATTTTTCTACTACATAATATTTACAATGGTTTAGTGACTCCACTGGTGTTGCAGGTGGCCATAATGGTCTTATCATCATGCGATCCGTCTGCTCGTCTGCTAACTATCAAATAATAATTAAAAGACCAATGGTAATGTTTCGCCCAGTGAGTAAGGCAATCGGAAGTCCAAAGGCGATGTTTTGCTGGTTTCATGAAGCCGAGGTCTCATTCCGATCGAGTTCCGTGCTTACAAGACCACCGAAGCAGGAAACATTCCACATCGTGTTACTGGAGGTGCTCCTCCGAAGAAGTCCCACAGCATAAATCAGAACAAAAAAATGATTCCTTGTGTTCATATAAATAAAGCCCTAATTTGAATGTTAGTGGCGACTGAAGTGACGCCTTCCAAGCGACATAATGTTTCCCGGTGCAATGGTGAGAGTAGGTACGGAGGACTAATGCCGATTTTGAAAATGGCAGCCTACCTATAACCACTCATGTGCAGGTGAGCATAGGCGGCGGCAACCGTCGCGATCAGCGCCTGTTTGTCCTCACCTCATAAAAACCTCACGTATGGCCTTAAACCTTTAAAATTTCCAAGGACATCAGATCACGCGTAACCTTCGACTACTATACACCTGGCAGTCACGACATTTTCGAGTTTTGGGCAGATTGCGTGATTTTTTCCTAGTAATAGATTAGGTAAGTACTGAATTGCTGCTTGAAATAGGGGAGACTGGGGGGGGACAAAGACATCATAGGTTCTTTACCTATGAAATTTCTCTTTTATATGACAGTTTTCATAGAAATAGTTTTTTAAACTGTCGCGTTGCATTATACCTATAATAAATCAAGACGGGATTTAACAAGATTTAGTTTTCATAGAATTTGTTTGTTCCATAATAACTTTTTAAATTTGTAAAGTAACTGTTAATGCTACTATTAAATTACGACTATATAATATATACTAGGTATCCCATAATTAACTGTGCTTTAATGGACAACGTAAAGGATCATGTTTTTAAAAGTTATTATTGATAAAAACGTTAATTCTGACTCTGCCTAGTAAAAAAGGGTAATTTTCATGATTAATTTTTCATCACAAATGCAATAATATCTGATCTCTATTCAATATAAACCTTAAAATAAAGGAGTTACACATCTAATTGTGTTTAGAATAAAAAACCTCAATTTCATAGGTAAAGACCTATTATGTTCAGAAAATCAAAACGACTGTGATATAATTTACACCCTAACGCCATCTAGTGGAAATATTAAACTAAAATAAAAAGATACGAAAAGCAGCAACAAAATGGCGTCAGTTCCATCTTGGTATTGGTCAGTTTTAAGGTTTAGTAATGGTAATTTTTGACGGTTAATTTTTTTAATGACACTATTATATTGTACTAAATATGCCGAAAAGTTCAGTCATTGATGGTACGAATGTTAGAACCACATATTTCTGTCTCAGTCTGTTCTGTGATGTGCCAGTTTCTGTGTCTCTTGTCCTCCTTTTTATGTGATGATAGTTGGCTGACGGGCAGACGGATCACCTGATGGTAAGCGATTGCCGCCGCCCATAGACACCCGCCACCAGTGGAGTTACAAGTCCGCTACCTTGATGGCGCCACTGTCGCTTATGATAATATTGGTTTGGCACCCACGAATGCCATTGGTGTATTTTTTTTTGTTGTTTTTTTTTAATATAATGTTAATGTTTTCGGGTAATGCACACTAGCGACGCCAATCGATTTTAATTACTAAACCGGATCTATTTTAAACAATTTCGGGGTTACAACCTTTAGGCAAACACATATACTATTTATTAAAAAACCATGCACAAATGTTGGGTCCGTTTTCGTACGCGAAAAATTTATTCACGCCAAAAGTGGCCGCTTTTGGGGTGAATAAATTTTTCGCGTTCGCGTTGGACGCAACATTTGTGCATGGTTATTTAATAAATATTATATGTGTTTGCCTAGAGGTTGTAGCCCCGAAATTGTTTAAAATAGATCCGGTTTAGTAGTTAAAAATTCGAATCGATTGGCGAAAATAATGTGGGGCTTTTAAGCTTACAGTTTCGACAGTCTACATATTTAATTACAATGAATTATTCGAGGACAAACAAAGACATCTTCAAAATTCTACTAAATCAGGCAAAGCCACTTAAAAGTTGGTGCAATACTAAATCTTTGATTAAACTTAAGTGGCAAATGCAGTCTTGCCAAGAAACTTGTACTAAGCTGTTACTAAAGGATAATGGAATTAAGCGCATCATGGGAGCTACAGATCTTAAGGCGACGAGTAGGGCACGCTATCGACGTAAATTTATTTAATTTTTTAGCTACTAAACCAGATCTATTTTAGACAATTACGGAGGTCCAGTCTCTCGGCAAACACTTAATTTATTTATTAGATAACCATGCACTAAATGTTGGGTCTGTTTTTTACTCGAAAAATTGATTCACGTCAAAAGTGGCCACGTTTGGCGGTAATCCAAAATTCGTGTGCAAAAACAAACCAAATATAAAACTATAAGTATTAAAGAGTATAATTGTTGGCCGAGAGACTAGAATCTCGAAATTGTTTCAAATAGATCTGGTTTAGTAGCTAACAATTAAGATCAATTGGCATCGCTAGTGGAGTATACCCTTTACCTTAATATTTCTATATAATATTCTGCTATATTCGGCCGAGTGGTCCCCGGCAGAGTAGAATAGGCCACCCTCACTTTTACCGAGGTGTCGTAAAAGGCGACTAAGGTAAGGCTGCTGGCATGATCATCAGCACCCAGAGAAGGAAAACTCTGCATTTATATCAAAACCCTCGCCAACCCGTCTGCCAAGCGTGGTGAGTATGGCAATTACCCCTCATGTGATTGAGGGAGGCCCGTGCCCGAGCAGTGGGGACTTAAATGGGATGACGATTCTGCTATATTCAACCAAATCTATTTAAGGTGACGGGTAGAGAACACTAACGACGCCAATTGATTTAAATTTTTAGCAACTAAACCGGATATCTCTTTAACAATTTCGAAGCTGCAGCCTCTCGGAAAACACTTATACTTTTTATTTAATACTTATACTCTAACTTTTGGGTCCTGCTTTTGTACTCAAAATTTGGATTACCGCCAAAAACGGGCACTTATGGCGGTAATTCCAAATTTCGAGTCAAAAGCAGATCAAAAAGTACTGCACAATTATTAAATTGTTTAATAAATTGAAATGATTTAAAATAGAACCGGTTTGGTAGCTAACAATTTAAATCGATTGGTGATCGCTAGTTAAGGCTACCCGTCGCCTTAATACAAATGCAAAAGTCGCTCCATCTGTCTGTTAATTTTGCACAATAAACCTTACTCACTTTGATGATATTGATGAGCTTTGATAATCTAATCGTCGTCAGCCCATTTACTGTCGTCAGCCCATTTAAAGTGGGGACTTAAATGGGGCTGGGGCACGAGCCTCCCTCAATCACATGAGGGGTAATTGCCATACTCACCACGCTTGGCAGACGGGTTGGCGAGGGTTTTAATATAAATGCAGAGTTTTCCTTCTCTGGGTGCTGATGATCATGCCAGCAGCTTTACCTTAGTCGCCTTTTACGACACCTCGGTAAGAGTGAGGGTGGCCTATTCTACTCTGCCGGGACCACACGGCTGAATCAATATTTATACTGATATTATATTTTCATCAGTGTACAGTAAAACCAACACTGGCTTATATTATACTGATTATGGCATAATAATACCTAGGCTAACGATTGACCACAATCTCATCTGATGGAAAGTGACGATGAGGTCTAGGATGTAACGCGTTTGCCTTAAAGATGTCTGGATTGTAGTTGTCCGGAAAAACAGACCTTGGCAAGGAGTTTCATTCCTTAGCTGTCCGCATTATGAATAAAAAAAGAAACATTTTTATGAAACAGGTCCCTCATTAAAAATAGGTAACTATCTTTTAAGATGAGCAAGGCCCACGTTAAAGCGAGATACCTGTGATATTTATTGCTCACTTTTTAAAAAAATATATCTTATTGGCCGTGTAGAATAGGCCACCCTCTTTCTTACCGAGGTGTCGTAAAAGGCGACTAAGGTAAAGCTGCTGGCATGATCATCAGCACCCGAGAAGGAAAACTCTACATTTATATCAAAACCCTCGCCAACCCGTCTGCCAAGCATGGTGAGTATGGCAATTACCCCTCATGTGATTGAGGATTGAGGGAGGCCCGTGCCCCAGCAGTGGGGACTTAAATGGACTGATGATGATGATGATGATTCGCCACAAATCACTTGGCGGTGCTAGTATCGTCGCAGTGTCGCCTTCAAGTATTTATCTATTGTGGCCAAGCTCTACAACCTATATCACCTTATTACAAATCCCAAGCTAAAGTTATTACCGTACTAAAGCTCATGTCATCACGTTCCAACGCGCATTGTTAAAAGGGGAACGAATTTGGTTCCGGTACCTACTATCCTTAAATCGTAATTGAAATAAAGGGGATAGGATGTACGTAGTGGCTGCTCTCAAGCACGAAAAGTCTCGGAAATTTACGAAACTAACTTCTCTCAGCATCTAAATATGCGTCCGAGGCTATCATCAGCCAATAGACGTGCACTGCTGGACATAGGCGTCCCCCAATGAGATCCACACGGATCAGTCCTGCGCCGTCCACGTCCAATGGATTCTCGTGACCTTCATCCCATTGTCGGTCCACCTTGTGGGGAGCCTGCCACCTGCCTGGTGACTTCCTGTACCTACGTGGCCTCCACTCGAGGAAACTTCCGCCCCAACGGCCATCTGTTCTCTTCGATATTTACCCTGCCCATTGCCTCTTGAGGCATGCAATCCTTTGGGCTATGTCTGTGACCTTAGTTCTCCTGCGAATCTCATCATTTCTGATACGATCACGCAAGGAGACTCCGAGCATAGCTCTCTCCATTGCTCTCTGGGTGACTTTGAGCCTCCTTAATCGGCACATTGTAAGCGGCTAAGTCTCGGTTCCGTATGTCATACCTGGCGACACATACGCATTGAAGACTTTCGTCTTGAGACACTGAGGTAGATACTCCGGCGGTCCAAGGCTATGATCACTTAGAACTTAGATGGAATGCTCTAGTTTGATACTTAGTTCGGTAGAATTAATTCGAATAGCCTTTTGCTGTCTAAAATACACTTAGAAACAAAGTCTTAGTCCCCATCGTCGCTTTCCAAAATTTGATATTTCAACGCAAGCTCTAGCCTACTTCAAACATATTTAAAAATCCTATTATATCCTATCAGGTAGTAGTTGCAATAAAGCTTTCCAAACAACTGAACGGCATGTAAACATATCCACGAAACAAGAAGCAACAAAATAAGACACCTGAACTAAAACTGATACTTTGTCAACAAACCATTGTCTTCACGTTCCGTGCTACGGGACCATTAGTCACTCATTCCGACTCGCGACTGTTCGAAGGCAATGCATCGTCTATAACACAGTATGTCTACAGGACTGGGCGAGCGCCGGCGAACCTTCTTATATCCCTTTCCTTCCCACTTCGACTGTCCTCACTTGCGCACGAACTGTTTTGCTGTTCGAAGGCGATGAATCGTCTACAGTGTCTACAGCACCGTGCAAGCGCAGGCGAACCTGTTTCTGTCCCTTTTCCTCTCGTTTGCATTGAATATCCACACCTTTACACGAACTGATCGAAGGCGATGTTTCGTCTACAGTGTGTCTACAGGACTGGGCGAGCGCTCACGAACCTACTTCTTTCTCATTCCTTCCTACTTGCATCGACTGTCCTCACATTCATATGAACTGTTTTGCTGTTCGAAGCCGATGCATCGTCTACAGTGTGTCTACAGGACTGGGTGAGCACAGGTGAACCTACTTCTTTCCCTTTCCCTCCCACTTGCATCGACGGTCATCACATTCACACGAACTGTTTTGCTGTTCGAAGGCAATGCATTGTTTATAGTGTCGAAAGGACTGGGCGAGCGCGAGCGAACCTACTTTAACCCCATTCCTATCCACTTGCATCGACTGTCCTCACCTTCACACGAACTGTTCCATCTGTTCGAAGGCGATGCATCGTCTAATATTGTGCCTCTGTAGGCCCAGTCCTGTGACTGGGCGAGCACAGGTGAACTTAGCATCACCGGTCCTCACATTCACACGAACTGATTTGGTGTTCGAAGGCAATTCGTCTTTTAATAGTGTGTCTACAGGATTGGGGCGAGCGTAGGTGAACCTAATTCTATCCCTTTCCCTCCCGCTCATCGAATATCTTTCCCTTCGAAGCCGAACAGTGCGTTTCATTTATAAAGTGGAAACCATCACAGTGTTACCGGTTATAATGTCCTACCGATATACCGGCTATGGCAGCCAATCTCAGCTATCGACGCAAGACTTACAGTGCACAAGTGTATGACGCCAATGTGACACAGACCACCGAAATAAGATTAGGCGCAAAACCAACGTCTAAGCGTGCTTTCTGAGGCACATAGGTACAAGATCGCCAACTAATCTTCGATCTGACACTAAAAAACTCCAACCCCAAACGTAACCATCGCTTAAAACTATGTTGCTCTAAATACCGAGTCAGTCAGTAAAAAGCTAATACCGAACACAATTAAATATCGCTTTAATCGAATGTCGTTAAAATAGCGGCAATCAAATTGGCAATATCCTTCGGCGGACGTGTAGAGACGCCCTGAAACGGCTCGACTGAGCGCCATAACTCCCCTGTTTATTGACAAATTGTACTGCAGTGCATGTATTTCAAATAAGTTTTCAGAATAGAGAAGCGAACTTTCACTCGAGTGCCATCGGAAAAAATATAAGGTATTTGGTTGTTCAGTGTCTGGATTTAATTTACCTACTTACGCTGCACCACTGTAGAAGCCGTCACCTGGGAGCACACATGAAACGAGATCAAAAGCTTATTCTGGAGCTGGAGCTACATGAGGTACTGTAATTGGTTCTGGGGTTGCCACAATAAATCAACTACTGGTCGCAGTGGCTATGAGACGCAAGGCTCACCCCATTTCTTTCAAATACCTACCTAAGTATTTTTTATATGATAGGTGGATTACCTGATGGTAAGCGATTGCCGCTGCCCATAAACGGGTGTCCAGGGGAGTCACAAGTGCGTTGCCATTTAAATAAGTACATATAATAGGTGCCTATTTGTAATTCTTCTCTTGTCTTATATTCGTAACACAAGTGCTTAAAACTACGCAACGGTACAAATCAGATCAAAGTTTGAGATATGGTATTGTTTAAAAATAATATTTATAAGACCTTCCTCCTCGCAGATGTTTATGAGCGACGAATGTTCAGTGGCGGACACATCAAGCTATACAAAACTGTCAAATTTCTTCATTCGATTATAAACCTTATATTGTTACACATTGAGTTCGAAATCGATTGAGGAAATTTGACAGTTTTGTATAGCTTGACCTGTCCGCCACTGTACTACTATACTTACTGTCAGGTGACCAATACAGTGGACACATACGAAGTTTTTACGACCTTAAACTTTTACTTGGATATGTTTAACAGTTATCGACGATACCAATGTAATAAAAAAATCGGTCCAATCTCTTTCGAGTTCAATATGCCGTAAATAATGTCCTCGAAGAGAAGACGATTAGAAAAAGAAACTTGGAGAACCAGGCGGCAAAAATTTACTCGAGTTCCATCACTATTTCCAAATGCAGTCTATATTCATTCTTGCATAATTTTATGGAGATAGAAACGAATGTTTTTCTTTAAAAATAAATCCACAATAAAACTAATAGCGGGTGAATAAACTGTTTAGATATCTGCATATATCCCTTTGTTGTCTCTTATGATTGTTAACTAAACTGGGTAGCAAATAAACTGAGCCACGAGCAATATTTTCATATAAACGTACAAAATTCGGAAGCAACAATCATAAAAGTTCGCTGCTATGGTAATAGTTTAAATGTAAATTGAAGTAAGAAAATTTAACTCACTATACCTCATGCAAGGTGACGGGTAGGGCACACAAGCGACGCCAATCGATTTTAAATTGTAGCTACTAAACCGGATCTATTTTAATCAATTTCGGGGTTACAACCTCTTGTCAAACTACTTATACTATTTATTAAATTACCATGCACTAATGTTGGGTCCGTTTTTGTACGCGAAAAATTTATTACCGCCAAAAGTGGCCGCTTTTGGCGGTAATTCAAATTTCGAGTACAAAAGCAGGACCCAAAAGTTAAGTATAATGTATTTAATAAATAGTAAAAGTGTTTGCCTGAGAGGTTGTAATCCCGAAATGGTTTGAAATAGATCAGGTTTAGTAGCTAAAAATTTAAATCGATTGCCGTCGCTAGTGTGCCATAACCGTCACCTTAAATATAATATCAGAAAACACAATATTCCTAAAACCTTCTAGATCTCTGGTTGCTAGTGAGAGCAGGGCGGCTTGAGGTCATTGTTTCGGAAACACGCTTCACTAGCACGATGTAAAAATGCAAAGTGACATTCTACCGAAACAACGCCGAACATTCTGCTTGATTGCTTTTTAAAGCTACATCTGCTTTTTACAAGCTCCATCTAACGAAAAAAGTACTAGGTAAGCGAAATTACTCTGGTACATCATCTAAAAATAGCTAACGGGTTCAGTACTTGATGTATCCTCCTCCGATTGTAGGCCTAAGTATGTTGCGTAGCTAGATATCCCACATTAGTGGTATTTCTAGAGTAAATACTTTTATTTTCATACACTTATAAAGGTAACATGTGAGACTTCTAGCCAGTCTGGTTTCTGCCATTGACAGTGTACCTAGTACTTTCGCGAAACTACTTAGTGAATAAACATGTAAGTATCTCAATATTTATATGGAACATGATGAATGTGACGAAAGTATATTCAAAAGAAAGTTTTTTTTTCTATATGGCTGCTACTGTGTTGCCTACGGCGAACACATAATAACTCTGCCAATGTCGAGTGATCATAGAGACACGTTAATTTTATGGTTACTGACCGGTGTGGCGAGTTAAATCCTTTTGATGTTTAATTTAATTGAGTTTATCACCGAGCACCATCTAAAACCAAGACAGAACAAAACATACACAAAGACGTCACAATATTAAAGGGAGATTCTCATGTAAGAAAAAAGAAAGTTCGTAGGTACTTTCTTCTTTGTTACTTGTCATTTTGATTTTTTACTTTTTATTTTTGACTGCCTCGTTGGCGCTGTGGGTAGTGCGTCACACTTTAAAGCGACTGCTGCGCTTGGGGTCCTGGGTTCGATCCTCGATCCCATAAGTTGTGAAACAAAATATTAAAGTTATTAAAAAAGCGACCGAAGACATTTTTTTTTGTAATTATAATATTCACCAAGTGTCCTTTACCCATAGGTTGCCTGGAAGCTCGCTCATAGTAATAAGGCCGCCTTCGTTGTACACATCCTGTAATACCTGCTTTTTAAGTTTTCTTTGAGTGTAATAAAAGTATAATCATTCATTCATTCATTCATTCACCATGGTCTCAGTGTATTGTCACTTTACGTACAATGCAAAAAAGGGAATTAAACCCGGGACGAGCGCGTTTCCTCACGATGTTTTTCCACACCGAAGAGCTAATGGTAGAAATATGCACATAGATTTAAAAATCCAGACATCAGACACACTGTATAATGTTAGTTTTTGATTTCAGATAATGTCGCCTAAACATTTCTTATTGGTTGTGATGTCAATGACCTTAGTGTGGGGCCAACGACCGTCATTTGCCGGCACCAGGCCTATAGGCTATCCTGAAGTAGTCAAGACGACTACTGAAGTATTGGATATACGGTAAGTACCTATCTTAGTGTATCTATAGGTATCTACTTTAGGTAGGACGAGTACTAGTAGTGTTAATAATTAACCATTACCCTAACACTTGAGTAGGTACGAGTATGTCTTCACTGCCTGCGGTATAGTCTTACTGTAGTGTTGCCGAATAACCAACAATCGATTAATCGATTATTTTCGCCCTTAATACCTAGTCTAATAATCGATTGTATTGATTTTCATTTTTGGGCGATATAATTTGAATTGATTTAAATTGACGATACTATAGATTAAATCAATACTAGAATTAAGCCAATACTATCGATTATAATCGACTAATTTGCAATTATTTCTAGATACCCATAATCGTCATTTATATTATGAATGACGAATCCATCTAGAAAGTATTGCAGATTTACCGATTATAACCGATATAATCGATGTGTTTGTCTGATAGTATCGGCTTAGTTCCAGTATGTATTTAATTGATAGTACCGTCATTTTAAGCGATTAGAACCAATTAACAATTATACTCTAAAATGAAAATCGATTTAATCGATAGTATCGATACTGTCAATAGTAATATAAACGATTATCCGGCAACACTATCTTACTCTCACAAGGAGGGTTAATTTAAGCTTTAAAATTTCTTGTTCTTAGAGGAAAATCATCATTATCGTCATCATCGTGTGGATGATGCCTCACAATGATTTTCTTTACCACCGTGCTAGTATAGACCGATCAAGATCAGGAACCCAATTCTCAGGACGTGATATTTTGTCATCATACGATATAAATCACCAAAACATAGCTTTTTTGTATGGTTTTCAGGTGATATCCGCCATGTTTTTTTCATATCGAAATCCCCAGAATTGGGGTCCAGAAGGCCCTTTAATGACATTAACATGGGGAAGCTATACAATATTTTTTCTATGAAAAAATGTCAAAAGCACTAACATTTGTAAAGGAAACCACGTTAGGTCTGACTTTTGCCACGTGCTAAATAACCGTAATTGGATTATATTCGTATTAATATTCAGATAGATTTGAAACACCACGTCATTTTTTTAAACTAAAAAATCAGGTAAAACCATAGATACACGAACAACGAAAATCCATAGATATTGAACCTACGATCTAGAGCTACCCTTATGTCTGAGACACAAGAGCTATTGTTATATAGAGACTTGCGTGAAGCAGCGCCTGCGCTGTGTTTCGCCATGTGAGTGAGGTTACCGGAGGCCCAATGGAGGGGAAGGGGAAAAGGTTGGCATCGCACTTGGGACTCCACTGGTGTTGCCAGTGTCCATGGGCGGTGGAATGGACAACATTTCAAAATTGCTAAGCTCTGAACCAAAAAATACCAATTCTTTATTTAATTTTCCGCTGCTCAAATATATATTTATTCATTTTTTATATTGCTTATTTACTGAGAAAAAAATTAAAAACTAAAAAACCTAAGATGACGTCATCGGACGGCAAAATGTAAAATATTTCTATGCTTAGCACATTATAGTTTTAAATTTACGAAATGCCAAACCCATGACATGCAACTGTCAAAAAAAAAGAAATTGTCAATGTTGAATGAATGAATGACGTTCACAATGTTAACACTAGTATTATTTACCTTTGACAGTGGTACCTTTTTTTTATTAAAACAATGATAAGCAAAGGAATATCGCTGTATTCAGCCGTCCGATGACGTCATTTGGCGCTTACGTCTATTTAGAATATAAAGAATTTCAATAATTATTTTGTGCATGAAAATGGACAAATTTTGAAAAAAGAATAAAAATGGGTTCATTTTATGTCTATTTTCATATAAAAAAACAATATGGACATGTTAAAAATATGAAATGTTGTCCATTGCTTACCATCAGGTGATCCGTGTGCTCGTCTGCCACCTCTCATAAAAAAAAAATGTACTGCGGATGAGCAGCTCAACGCCTCATGTAGGTACCTACTCAACCTAGCTACCTACTCATTAAAAAAAAACTTTTTAAACCCATTATCTTTATTTATGGAAATGTAATTAATTATGCCAATTTTATTAAGCATTTTATTGTTACATCGAATTCGTTAGAGCTACTTACGGATCACAATATCAGCTAAATTTTAATTTGAGATACACACACTGTAGCATACGCACTGCACACTGGGTTCCTTTTAGTACAAAGGAACAAACGATCAGTGGCTTTCTGTTACACCTGGTTCAGACCTGCAAGGCCTGCCGATAAGGGAAATCGACGTTCTATATCGAGAAGGTACGCAGCAACCACACCATGCACACACGTACCTTTAGTAGATCGTTTGACGGTTCCACCTTCGAGTCAGCCACAAGCACCTCAGCTTCTAGGTTCGGGATCTAGCACATCACAGTTCCAGGGACGTCGGAACACGCACAAGCACACACGCTTTAACGGTTTTCTTTCGGCGCGTACGCCATTAGGCTGTGTCCTTTCGGGGCGTCGGCGTTCAACTGCCCTCTGGTGTGCCAATAATCAAACTATTGACACGGAATGCATGACAAATCATAAGAATGGTTGCGAATTGCTTCTGCATCATTCGCCAACACAGAAACATCGATTTATAAACGATTTCAAATTTCGAACATTAGAATTCCATATTTGAAACTTACGAATTATTTACGAAAAAAGTGCGATGACGGAACACACGCATTGATTTTATTTAAAAACGACGTGATTTTAAAGGTATTTGTGATCAGGACATTAGAAGCACAAGAGGTTACCACCCTTATGTTCTTTTCGTAAATTCTTTACGTCTTTAGGACTATAATAACCCGTAACAGTACAATCTATAACACCCTAATCCTAAAGGCAGCGACAAGGCTAATAGGTAATCAGGAAAGAGCGTACTCTTTTTAAAAAAAAAGGCCGGCAACACCTTAGCGATCTCTCTGATTTCGCAGATGTTCATGGGCGGCGATAATTACTTTCCATCAGGTGACTCGCTTGCTCGTTTGTCTGCCTCTAGCATAAAAAAAAGAAAAAAAAAAACGAAACGCTTGCGCGATGTAATCGACATCTAGCGCCATCTACATCGACGTTAGTTCCACCTTATACGAATAGTCGTATAAGGTGGAACTAACGTCCCGAACCGAAGTGAGGGTGGGCCTCTTTAAATTATGCGAATAATTCTACGCATATTTATTTTATTTTATTTTACAAGTTTTTGGAAAACTTACATCTAGATTTTAGGGATACAGTTACAGAAAAAAAAAACATTGTGGGCCAATTACAAGTTTCCACTGACAATCACTTGGTGGTTTAACAGAAATGCAAGTGGGTAATGTTAATTTTACCGTGATATTCGACGCCATCAAATATTCCAGTCCTTTATTTTTTCCTTTACAGAGTAGCTGAAGATGACAACTCAACCACCCCCATAAGACTGCCACTTGAGGTTAATGGAAATAAAGAGGAACTTGACCGTCTTAATAAGCTCCCTATTGATCAACAACCATTCTGGTTCGTCAACTGGCTAGCCGTGGAAAAACATAGGCAGAATCCACTTACATTCCAACAGAAACCCAATGTCTTCATTGAATCTAAACCTAGGCCAGCAACAACACCAGTCTTCTCTACAACAACAATTCAATCAACAACAAAAGAACAATCAACAAGAACAACAATTTAATCAACAATTACAACAATTCAATCAGCAACAAAACCTATTTAATCAACAACAACACCTCCCCCAACAGCAGAAAATAAAACAACAACAGCAGTTCCCACAACAACAATCAATCCAACAGCAACCAGCAATCTCTTCTGCAACAACAACAAGCTCTCATACAACAACAAGAGTCTCTGCAACAACAACGGGCGTCACTTCAGCAACAACAACAGGCGTTACAGCAGCAACGACTAGCTTTGCAGCATGAAAAACAACAGTTAGCTCAAGAACGACAGAAGTTCCTGGAATTACAACAGTTGTTCGTCAATCAACAATTGAGACATCAGCAGATTGGAAATCAAATGAACATTAAATCCGTTCCTGTAGATCCTACTACTGAATTTGTAGACAAATTGAAGTTTGCAAACAGTGAAGAACTACTACTTTCCTTGAATCTTCAACAACAATTTCAATCCAATCCACTAGTTCAATCTCAACAACAACAACAATTACAGTCTCAAGCACAACTGCCATCTCAACAACAATTGCAGTCTCAACTTAATCAACAACAATTCTTCCAGCAACTGCCAATGGCCCAACAGCAACAAGATCAAAATGTATCTAAGAAAGACCATGAGTTTGTGGACATTTTGTCACTTTTCTCCTAATAAAAGATGATGAGAAAAGAAAATTGAGTCAATTACCTAATATTGAACTAAGTTTGACATAAGCTGAGAATCGATTGAAGAAATTTTACAGATGTGAATACTTTATCGTGTAGCTATTCGTAACAACCACCCAGATCTTAGCATAAATAAACATTTCCCAACATCACATACATTGATCTGACTCCGAGATAGGTAGCTCAAGCACCTGTGTTACGGATATCAGAATCAACAGCCCACAGTTAATTCTGATATCCGTAACGTTACAAATATATACATAAGTATAATACTAAACTTTTCTTATGTAAATACGTACATATTTTAATACATAGACAAACAACCAGACCAATACAAATAGACATGTTCATTGCACACAAATGGGAGCGAACCCGCAACCCTTGGACTAAAGGCAGCGTTCACTACCACTGTTCCAAACGGGTCGTCAAATAAATATGTACCTACCTAACTCGCATTACTTAAGTAATATCCTAGGCAAAGTACATATTCAAGTCTTTTAACTTGGTTGGCAAACAAGAAACTTAATTAAAACCCTTCCATCGCGAAAAAAATTACCTCTTCAGAATAAAAACAAGTTAAAAGGTAGAGGAAAGTGCTTTACTCGTACTTTCACGAGTCACTTTTTTATGTGATAGGTGGCAGACGAGCAGACGGATAACCTGATGGTAAGTGATTGCCGCCATTAAGCCCCCTTTCCCCCCGGATTAGGCCTGCAGTGGTTTTCTGTGAGGCCGCGGTATCAATCCGGTCGAGCCAGCCTAATTCATGCCGAAACGTGGTTCTCCCACTTTTTACACTATATTTAAAAAAAACAGGGAATCTAGCTCAAGGTACAACGTAGACGGTGTATCTTGAGCCACCATGTGCTGTACCTCGATCCATGGAGGATTAGAAGTAATTACTACAAATTTTTAATAATAAAGTATATAGTTTCAAAAATAATATTCTATAGGTGTGTTCTATGTATTATAAGCATGTATTTTCAAAAGAAAGTATTATATATATTTATTTGTAATCCCACTGTTGATTCTGATATCGGTAACACAGCTAGGTGCCCGACTTACCTATCTCGAAGTCAGATCAATGCATGTGATGTTGTGAAATATTTATTTAATAATTAAGTTCAGGACCTTTGTAGGTAGTTGCATTTTTGGACACTTAAAAAATCTTAATATCATTTTATAAGTCAATAAGACTGTTATAAGACATAACAGTCTTATTGACTTATAAAATGATATTAAGATTTTTAGGAAATGTTTATTAACTATAAAAGATTAACAACATTTATAAGCTAGAAATGGCTGTCTAGGTAATAAATGTTGTTTACATTCTTTTGAAATACAATGGTAACCTTAAAAAGTATCATATAAAATTAAATTTTACATCAGGTGGTCGCTGGCTCAAGGTACAAAACCCCTACCGACCGGTCAAATTTTAATCGCCAATAAAAACATTTAGGTTTTTTTGTCCTAAACGGTACGGTAAAGACTCTGATTAACATATTTCCGGTATGAGCAAATTACTTTACTTTATGAAGCTAACTGATGAAGACAAAATAAAATATCTTACTTTTTGCCGCTAAAAACCATAAAGCAGTCTCCCTTCAAATGAATGATTTATCATGCGGTGAGTCATAACCATTAGCCTTTTCCTGAAACAATACAATACATTTCTTTTTCTTAAAGTGCCTCTCCGACCAGCGAAGGTTGGCCGTAAATCTAGGCATATCCTCTTTGTATAAATACAATAATAATAATAGTTCACGAAAATAATTTTACCTAAATACTAATGTCCTTTACCTGAAGGTTGTCTGGTAGAGATCGCTCCCAGCGATAAGACCGCCTAAATTGTACATTGTATCTCTGTATACCTAGCTTTTAAGTTTTGTATGTTGTGCAATAAAGAGTATCTATCTATCTATCTAAATACCTTGGGTGTATATAATTTAAAAATAAAAAAAAAACATGGTACTTACATAAGTACCAAGTTTTTTTTTATTTTTAAATATTTTTATTTTTATTATGTTGTTAAGATCACATGATCTTAACAACATAATACGAAAATTATTATAAGCTTTTTAATAAGTAGTTCATGGTGCTGTACTGATAAAAGTTGTACCATGAGCCACTCGATTTCAGCTATATGTTAAGATCACATAAGTCCCATGTTTTTTTTTTTAATTTTAAATTACATACACCCAAGGTATGTTAGGTAAAATTATTTTCGTGAACTATTATTGTTATTGTATTTATACAAAGAGGATATGCCTTGATTTACGGCCAACCTTCGCTGGTCGAAGAGGCACTTTAAGAAGAATAAATTAATTGTATTGTTTCAGGGAAAGGCTAAGGCCTATGACCCACCCGCATGATAAATCATCCATCAAAACTGGATTATTCGTATGGAGCACGTAAACTATTACAATCCATAGACATAGCGACAGAGGCGCCATCATCTCTCAGCTGAGATTACTGGCAAAATTGGCTGTCTCTTTATTCTCAATATAGTTAGAATCCGCGCCACCAAATAATTCCCGTAGAAAGCAGGCTTGAATCGCCATCAACATTCAAATTTGAGCTTCCTGCTCATAAACACAAGGAATCTCAGATTTTAGTTCCGTGTTTTTTCCGCGGGACTTATTTATCTGTGATCGGTGCCACTGCCAAGCTACACCCACTGCCGTCCTTAACTATATAATGGCGTTAAGTACCATTCCAAGTCAGAGAAAAATGGACTTAAAGAGCGCCCTTAAGGCCATTATTTTTCGAATGTGGTTTTGGTACTTAACGGCATTATATGTAGCTCGAGGACGGCGACCCAGCATGCAGCGTACACACGCTTGGCAAGTGCTTGGAAATCACAGAGTGAAAACGAAGACACGTTATATTTCTTTAGCTGTGTTGTTTGCCAAACGCTCGCCAAGCGTGTGTACGTCAAACATTGCCACACCGTTTAGAAAGTTCGCCATTGCCAAGCACCAGCGTGTGTACACAGCAATAATACTTCGCCACACAAACTAGAAAGGACGCGACGTCAACCCGTGCAAAATTCCGAGCGTAAAGTGAATAGCAGCCATTAATTATGTATTTTGTGAGTGTTTTGTGTAGTATGTTATTTTGTGCGTGTCTGATGATTGGAGTTGATACAACGGAACGGTTGACGACACCGTCAAGCACGTTGGAACAGTAAGTTTTTCTGTATAAGAAATTCTCAATGTCAGCCCGAAGTCTGGAAGTTGGCGTTTTTGTACCTAACCTCATGCCTCGGAAAACAGTTAAGTCGTTGGTCTTGCGCCTGTTCTCTCTTTGGTTGTGTCACACTATCAAAATATGGAGTGGTAACCAATTATAATAAATATTTAAGTTTATAAAATGTAAATTTGTCCCCAAATGTTATAAGTAGGCTATTTAATCAGTACGAGAAAAAAAATGTTAATGACTTACTCTTCCGAGCTTAACTATTTCACACTGTCTTGCAAATGCTGTTTCTTTCTTCTAACCAAATGTTGTCTGGAAGAAATCGCTACAACCAATACGGCCACCTTATTGTACTGTTAGTTGTTGATTTACCATGCCTGTATTTAGTTTCTGTGCAAAAAAATAATATTTAACCAAAACTTAGACCTATCATTACAGGATACACATTGCGACAGTGAAGTAATAATTATAAACTAGTACACACATAAATATTTTTTATACCAATTTAACATTACAATAAACAAACATCAGTTAATACTAAATTAGAGTTTATAACAAATTATAAATAGTGCAACCCTTGCGAATTCACTCAGATTAAAAAATAACATTAATTTTTCTATGTCCATCTCGAGCCCACCCAGTTAGGGCCGCTGGTATTAATTTAACTTTTTTTGTAACTGAACTTATTTTTGACAGGTAATCGTGGCAATAAAACGCTGGTGTTAAGCATTTTATGTTTATATGATTCCGTTAGGGCTACTTTTTATAAATACCAGGTCGCAAGAACAGCTGGAGTTGTCACTGACACACATGCATATTATTTTAGAACAATACTTACCATTTTCATGGTTAAATTTCTCAATTGACTTACCTACTTAAATGGCGTTGTCTAAATGAACAGATTTTATCCAGATATATCGAGTTTTTCGACTTCAAAAACTTAAAATTTCGTTCACGTTCCTATCCACTGAGTTTATAATCTATTGAGATAACACCTTTCAATATTTTTCCCTTATCTATACACTGCATAGCCTTAAAAAGTGCAAACATACCTACTTGTAATGCAGAAGGCATATAAACGCGTTACCTACAATCTATGAAGTGATATTCAAACAAACAAATCAAAACTTGTTTCATTCACTAAAATTCATCTTTTTTTATTACAGAGCTGGTGAAGATGAAAACTCGACCACACCCATAAGACTGCCCATTGAAGTTAACGGTAGCAGAGAGGAGTTTGACCGTTCTAGTAAGCTCCCTATTGATCAACAACTGGATCAACAGAAAGCCAATGTCTCCACCGAACCTATACCTAAACCAAACCAGCTACACAACAGCACACAACAGTCTTCTCTACAAAAAATCCAGGAACACCAACAAAAATTCAATGAACAACAAGAACAATTCGATCAACATCAAGAACAATTCAGTCAACAACAAGACCAATTAAATGAGCAACAACTAAAGATGTCACAGGAACAACTCTGCCTACATCAGATTTCAAAACAACAACCGCAATCTCCGCACCAACAATCAATTCAGCTGCAACAACAGTCTCTCCAGCAACAACAACAATCTCTCATACAACAACAACAGTCTCTACAACAACAACAGCAGTCTCTGCAACAACAAAGGGCGTCACTTCAGCAACAGCAACAGGCATTACAGCAGCAACAACTAGCTATACTGCAGCAACAACAACAGCTAGCTCAAGAACGGCAGAAGTTTCTGGAAATACAACAACTGAGACATCAGTAGATTAGGAAATCAAGCTGAAAATTTCTTCAGATCCTACATTTGAATTTGTAATCAAATACAGTCAGCGAACAATAAAGAACCATTTCACTTTATTTGAATTATAAAAATTTAAATATTTGTTAAATCGGATTTAACCAAAACTGCAACCACAACAACAATTACAGTAAACAGTTTAACTTGGATATTTTTGGAACTAAAGTTAAAAGAGTTCTTTAAAATTTAGAACACTAAGCTGTAGTATTTTATGGATTTTATATTAACTAGCAAAATTTTGATCTATTTACTGGGCATAAGTATTGCACTTAATGTGTTCCACAGTACGTATTTACTATTCAAATTCTAAACGTGAGGACTTGTAATTGGCTTTCCGAAAGATATACTGTTATTTATTAACACTGTTATTAGCTGTAAGTCTTCCATAGATTGTGAATAAATAAATTACGTCTCAAGAACAACTGCAATCTCAACTTAATCAACAAAAATTCTTCCAGCAACTACCAAATGGCCCAACAGCAATAAAATCAAAAAAAACTAAGAAATATCATGATTATGTGAGTAATAAAATTTACTTTTATCTTGTATCTACATATTAAAATTTGATATAAATTAAAATTAACTCTTCAACTCATGTCACCAATAAAAAACAAAAATAAAAAGGCGTTACAGCAACAACAACTAGCTATACTGCAGCAACAACAACAGTTAGCTCAGGAACGGCAGAAATTTCTGGAAATGGTGGTAGTGAATGGTAAACTTTGACAAACATCTTCTTCTTTAGCCATTTTCAATCTTTAGAGTGTAGGCGTCCTTCAGTTTATGCTATTTTTGTCGATCTAGGGCGGTTTCTATCCACTTTGTTCCTGCCGGCCTTTTGATGTCGTCACACCAACGCATTTGGGGTCTTCCTCTTGGGCGTTTCTCGCACAACGGTCTCCACTTTACCTCTGCCTTACACCACGAGCCATGTTTTCGGGCGACATGACCAGCCCACTCCCTCTTCAACTTCAAGATCCGTTTCGTAACGTCGCTTACTTTGCTCTGCTCTCTGCCCCACTCATTTCTTCTACGATCTTTGAGTTTTACTCCTACCAGCCTCCTCTCAATTTCCCTTTGAGTAACCTGAAGTTTGTGGAGAATATCCTTAGTAAGAACCCAAGTCTCAGCTGAGCACTGGTAGGATACCCTGGCCGTGAATGCGAGCTTTCAACAACAAACATCGAAAAACATCAACTTGCCAGATTTTGATTAATTTTACCATTATTTTAATAGATTTAATAATTTGAGAGCAAAATCAGCCTGAGACCACAGATTAAGTTTACTTTTCTGTCTCATTTTATAATAGTTAAGAGTTAGCTAAAAACAGGGTGCATCTGTGAATATATACATACCTTTAACCACGTGTTTTACCAACCATTCTGAACAACATTTGTTCAATGACTTCGAAATTCATCGAAAATTTTATCGACTCCCCATACAAAATGACCAAGTCACATGACCGACTTTGTATGAAAAGTTGACATTTTTTCACACGAATTTCCAAAAGTGATAGAACAGAATTAAATGTTGTTTATAATGGTTAGTAAAAGACGTGGTTAAAGGGATGTAAATGTTCCCAGATACACCCTGTATATGCTGAATGCTGATGATCAGTCGAAGTTACCCAGATTGACTGTAGATACAAGACTAATGCCGTGTGGTCCCCGGCAGACTAGAATAGGCCACCCTCACTCTTACCGAGGTGTCGTAAAAGGCGACTAAGGTAAAGCTGCTGGCATGATCATCAGCACCCAGAGATGGAAAACTCTGCATTTATATCAAAACCCTCGCCTACCCGCCTGCCAAACGTGGTGAGTATGGCAATCACCCCTCACGTGATTGAGGGAGGCCCGTGCCCCAGCAGTGGGGACTTAAATGGGTTGACGATGATGATGACGATGACAAGACAAATTATTTATTTGATAGGTGGCCGGCGAGCCAGAGAGAGCGAGGATAACTCAGTGGATAAGAACGAGCCCCAAAATACGGGGAGTTGCGGTCGTGGTTCGAATCCGAGCATGCACCACAGGATTTTTCAAATCTAAGTGCGCATTTCTACCGTAAGCTTGGTGGTGAGGGAAAACATAGTGAGGAAACCTGCACGTTTCGGATAGTTTCTGAAACGTGTAACCATGATTCAGTCGGTCGCGTTCCTCTCTATAGGGTTGCGAAGGTCAGACAGCAGTCGCTTCATGGTACTTACCAGATTGCCCATAAACTGAGTCATCAATCAAACCTACGAATACCGGCCTCCAGAGCGACAGCGTTGGAGGCATCCGGGAATTCCATGCTAAGATGAGGAGATGGCCGATGAACAGAGGTATGACTTGACCAACGGGTCAGCTACCGGGACAAGTAGGTACCCACTGCATTAGTAAGCCAACTACTTGTAAGTGCTACTTTAATGTCCTCCAAACCGATATTTCGGTCATGGCGGCCAATCTCTGCGATCAGCCATCGATGCAGGACATATTTTTATAGTGCACAAGTGCTCGCGCAGACACAAGTGCACTCTATATTCCCTTACCCTCAAATTTCGATGGGACACCAGTGTGACACGATCGAAGAGGGATCAGGCGCTTGACCAACGGCTTAACGTGCTTTCCGAGGCACGGGGGTACAAGACCGCCAACTCCGGGCTAACATTGAGAATCTCTTAACAGAAAACTCAGGTACTAATTTTGGATCGACCGGGAATCGAACCTGGGACCCCAAGCGTAGCCGTCGCTTTAAAGTACAACCGACTAACCACTGCGCCACCGAGATAGTGCTACTTTACTAAGCTAGTGTCACTAAGGTGGTATACAATTCTAACGATACAACAATTATTTTCAATTTTTGCAATGATCGTATTTTTTTTATGGCTTGCTGTTGCTCTTACAAGACAACTCTGCCAATGTCAAGTGATTAAAGAGACACGTTCCTTAGAAAAAAATTTAAGTAATGAGCTGGCTCTCTTCAGATAATTGAGTTTGGTTTATTATTAAACAACACCTAAAACAAACAAAACGTACACTGACATACACATTTAGACAACACAAACTTTGTTAATTGGGAGATTCATAGCAATGATCGTATGCAAGCCCGTTTTGCCAGGATTTACTTGACGTACGTCACACTTCGAAAACAATAAAACATCGTTTACGTAGAATATTTTATAGGTAAATCGAAGCGTACTCATCCCGTTTTAAAAGCGGTATTTCCGGAGCTTGGCAGAATCAGACTTTTTTCCTCATACATTATATAAAAAGCATTTACTGTTTTGCCGAGACCAGTCAGGTTTGAACTGTTCGTGTGTGTGGTGGCATCGAGTGATTGTGAATAATACGTAAGTATATATTATTGATATAATTAAATTAGTTAGTATTATCATGCTAAGTGTTACTTATGTCAGATGTTGTTGTTTATAAATTCAGATATTAAACATGTGTGCTTTAATTAGGATCGGCCTTTACAAGTTGAGTTAAGAGATAACCTTATTGTTGTTCTAAGATGTGAATTTGAATTCATGTTGTGTAAGACAGAAGTTTTTTTTCATTAGATATCATTGCTTGTAGATTTATACTGCAATTTTGATAGTGATTAGAAAATCTGCCGCTATCGAATCTTAGTTTGCTAAAAATAATGGTGTTCCCGTTATAACAACACAAGAGCGTCGATTTTAAAGACTTTTAAAGATTTTAAGGTAAAAATTGATAACAATAAGATACCTTTTGTTATTTGTAGGAAAATCACAGTCTGACAAATTTCATCCGATACTGTACTAATACGCCAAACGTTGTTAATAGGTTGTAGTGTACAAAAGGAAATTACAAATAGGTAAGCTTACTGTGCGATTTTTTTCTACTACTTTTGGCACGACCGGCTTCCGTGAAATTAAATCTCCTAAAAACTTGATTTGATAATGACGGGTGCAAAAATTTGCGGTGAACACTCAGTGGGTACAATGACTTTTTTGTGATACGAAATCTATTTAAAAACCTTGGGGGTTTTGACTGTTATTAGGTAAATATATTAATTTATACGAAATAATTGATAGTAAATTTGAGTAGGTAAGTACTTAGGCGATTGTAAAAAGGGTCGCCGAAATAAAAAAATGTCCCATAGTATTTATTAGTTTATGCTAATTAGTTAAAGTGATGAGTAGGGCACACTAGCGACGCCAATCGATTTTAATTGTTAGCTACTAAACCGGATCTATTTTAAACAATTTCGGGGTTACAACCTCCGCAATTATAAAAAAAACCATGCACAAATGCGGGCCCAAAATTTGTACGTGAAAAATTGATTCCCGCTAAAAGTGGCCGCTTTTGGCGGTAATCAATTTTTCGCTTACAAAAACGGACCCAACAATTGTGTATGCTTAATTAATAAATAGTATAAGTGTTTGCCGAGAGGTTGTAACCCCGAAATTGTTTAAAATAGATCCGGTTGAGTAGCTAACAATTAAAAACGAATGGTGTCGCTAGTTAGGGCTACCCGTCGCCTTAAGTATAAACATGTCGTAAAAAATACAAGTTTCCTGTGTACCTGCCTATGACTACCTGAACATGTTTTGAAAACTTTCGGGTACCCACTCAAATCTTATTTAGGTAGGTCAAGGTAATAGGTATAACCTAACATAACTTTTTATCGAGTAAGTAGGTAGAAGTTATCTACTAAAATGTTGTAGGTACACGCTATAGACTTAGGATGTCTTACGTTCTAATTCTATGTTACACACATAACCCATCCGTAGGTATGTCAAGATTAGTAGATATGCACAAATTAAGAAGAAGATTTTACATACATATGACTAGAGTTCACAGGTTCCCTACCGTGTTGTTATGATTATGAAGTTTATCCTTTTTTTTTTTCAGATAATGTCGTTCAAAAAAGTCATACTGTTAGCGATGTCATTGACCCTGGTGTCGGGTCAACGACCGTCATTCGCTGGAAGCAAGCCTATAGGCTTTCCCGAAATTATTAAAACGACTACGGAAGGACTGGGTAACAGGTATGTAACAGTTTCTTTTTTACCTTCGCTTACCATGGAGATCGCAAAACAAACAGTTCTGTGGAACAGTATGGCATCAGCGCTGTATTCCGACTAATAGGAAACCTTATGTACAAGAGACGAGCTTCTTCTATACGATCCCTTCACAATTTCCCGCTGACCAAAGATGAATTTATGAACTAGCTTCCCAGACAACAATAGTGATAACCACAATCAATAGAATAGTAATAGAAATTTACCAAGTAGATACCTAATAGGTAAAACCTAATTTTTAAAATTTTCTGGTTGCATTATAACTATAATTAATCAAGATGGGAATTAACACGATATTTATTATCGTTACAGCAGCCGAAACGTCGAGTAAAATATGTGAGTACACAATGTTGTATCACATAATAAAAATCGTGTTAATTCCCGTCTTGATAAATTATAGGTATAACCTATTCTAATGAAGGTTAGGTTTTTTTTACGTAATAGGTAGGCAGACGAACAGTCGGATCACCTGATGGTAAGCAATTGCCGCCGCCTATGGACAGCCGCGACACCAGTGGAGTCACAAGCGCTGCCAACCTTTAAACCCCCCCTATCCCCCGGATTGGGCCTCCGGTACGAGGGTGCGTGAGTGAGGACTCACGCAGCGAAACACAGCACAGTGCTGCTTCACGCCGGTTTTCTGTGAGGCCGTGGAGGTAAGTACTATATTTTTAAGAAAAAATATTTCACCTACCTCAATTAGGTAGGTAACATATTACATTGTTAGTACTCTTGTAGAAACAGGTACCTAAGGGATAAGTTAGGTTCATACCTAAAAGGAGACCCATGAACTTTCATATATTTTTGGTCCAAATAAGAAAGTGCTGGCCAATATTTTTTTGTAGGATTTGGCCTCGTGATGGTCAAATGTCAAAATTTTTGTTAGTTTATTCACTAAAAATTTATGAAAATGTTGATTTTTGAACTCAAATAAAACCACCCAACCAAATATAGAGCTGTGGTGGTGCCATAGTAATAAATACTCAAAGGGTAAAGTACCTACTACAGAATACTAAAAAAAAATACTGACCGGCACTTGAACCAAAAAAGACGATGTCCTCTGTCGATTTTTTTGATACAATTCTTCTTTTTTTTCGATACAAAACGTCTACCTTAATGACAAAACACTTGGGTTCAATATCTATTAGGAAAATACGGATTACGAATGTACCTATTGTGGTGTGGTTGGCTATTACCTACTTCAAGTTTTTGCTATAAATTATAGCTCAGCTTGAGGCAATTTATTTTAATTAAATGAAAAAAATAATTGGGCTTAACGTTCAAAGATTTGTAATTTGTGATGCCGGCACGCCTTTCCGTGTTGAAGGACTTGAGTTTTGCAAAAATACTTAAATGAAGCAGCTTTATTTCTAAAAACATAAGCTCAAAATAGTTATTAGGTATAACAATTTTAAGAGATAGGGAAAGGGCTATGCTTGTAGTATCTCTGAAGGACCGCATCAGAAATGATGTAATCCGACAGAGAACCAGAGTCACCGACATAGCCCACCGAATTAGCAAACTGAAGTGGCAGTGGGCTGGTCATATTAGCCGCAGAACTGACAACCGTTGGAGCCGTAAAGTCCTTGAGTGGAGACCGCGACTCGGTAAGCGCAGAGTAGGACGCCCTGCGACAAGATGGGATGATGTCATTCGAAGGCTGGCTGGTGTGGGCTGGATGAGAGTGGCCGAAAATCGGGAGCAGTGGCGTGCATTAGGGGAGACCTATGTCCAGCAGTGGACGAGTGTGGGTTGCTGATGATGATAACAATTTTATTGGAAGACTCAGGCCATTCTAAAAGTTATTCTTTCTTCGGCCTAATCTACACACCTATTGATAGATAGATCTAAAAATTGTTTATCTATGTATTTGGCACAAATAATACGGATAGTTACTTATTGCTTGAGTGATATGATCATCTCAATAAGTCATACTTGTCCAAAAATAGCATGCTTTAAGCAAGAAAATAAGAATGTGTAACAGTACCTTTACCGTTGTTTTAAAGTTGGTGAACTCGGCCCTAAATCAGTGGTTTTTAACCGGTAGTCTGCAAACCACTGGTGGTCCTTGAAGAATTTCAAGTGGTCCGTGAAGCCATTCTAATAAACTGACGAGACAAACGCTTGTATAGCGAATTCGGACTACATCTGGATGTCAGACAAAAATTTCATCAAATGGCCCTTCATGCCCAAAAAGGTTAAAATTAATGTGGGTATCCACAGTAACCTACTTTGATCATCATTTCAGCCAATAGACGTCCACTGCTGGACATAGGCCTCCCCCAATGTTCTCCACACAGATCGGTCCTGTGCCGCCCGCATCCAATGGATTCACTGCCACGGCTACGACTTCCTGTACGTCGCCTCCACTCGAGGCCACCCAGAGGGCAATGGAGAGGGTTATGCTCGGAGTCTCCCTGCTTAGTTCCTCACAATGTTTGCCTTTACCGTTAAACTAATGATGGACCAGTAGAGTTGTAAATATTAGTAGGCAAATAAGCTCAGCTGTTCTTGTCATTTATGCATAGATAACTAGTATTACTAATATTATGCGAATGACCTTAACAAACATCTAGGTTCATTTTAATACAGGTTTTATGATTAAGATTCAATATAAGACAACTATTTCAAAACTAGACTTTTGTTATATGTACTCCTAAGTAAATAAATAAATACTTAACAACATCACATATTGATCTGACTCCGAGATGATAGTTATATTTGTAATCCCACCGTTGATTCTGATATTCTGTAACACAGGTGCTTGAGCTAAGGTGCCTATCTCGGAGTCAAATCAATATAAGTGATGTTTTTAAATATTTATTTATATTATATCACCTTAGATAGAAATTTGTTTTCACGTTAAATTCAATAATAATAATTATCGTATCCGTAACACCATGCTATTAAAATTTCTGAAGAGCATTATACTAATTAAAAAAAAAACCTCAAGGAGCATAGGGTCTAATCACATACGACTTCCCATAAAATTCGCATCAATTAGCTGATTTTTTTTTTATGGGAAGGCTTAATAAAATTATATATTTTTGAGATAAAATAAAAAATAAAATAAATAAAACTTTATTGCAAAATCATTAAGAAGATTTTTTAGAGGCAGTAAAAAAGCACAGTGTAGGTACCTATAGGTACTATGTATCTTTGCTTCTATTTTTTCTATGATATAGGTGGCAGGCGAGCAGACGGAGCACCTGATGGTAAGCGATTACGGCCGCCCATGGACACCTTCAACACCAGTGGTGTCACAAGTGCGCTGCTTACCGTTTAACCCCCCTTCCCCTGGATTGGGCCTCCGCTACCCTCACTCACTCACGCAGCGAAACACTGCGTATGCACTGCTTCACGCCGGTTTTCTGTGAGGACATGGTATTACATCGAGGTCAATGTTATAAAGAGGAAAATATATTATTATATTTAACGCATCAAATCGTTCCCTTCTAGATTTGGCGAAGACGATGTCTCCACAACAACTGTAAGACTGCCTTTAGAAGCGAACGGTGATAGAGACCTAGTAGACCGTCTCAGCAAGCTCCCAGTAGACCAACAGCCATTCTGGTTCATCAACTGGCAAGCCCTTGAGGAGCACAGGAAAAATCCGCAGACATTCGAGCAGAAACCTAACCCATTCATCGAAAATGCAGCACCCAGTTCCAACCAACAATTCCAACAACCTCAACGGCCTACTGTACAACAATTCCAACAACCGCAACGACCATCTGCTCAACAATTCCAGCAACCGCAACGGCCTTCATCTCAATTCCCACAACAACAGCAACAAATTTCTATCCAACAACAACAACAGGCCATGCAACAACAACAGCATGCCCTCCAACAACAACAACAGTCCCTGCAACAACAGATGCAAGCGTTCCAACAGCAACAGCAACAGTTCTCTCAGGAGCGTCAGAAATTTATGGAGCTGCAACAGGCGTTTATGCAACAACAACAAAATCATCGGACTGGAAACTCAAATACTAAAAACTAGCCAAGATCTGCCAATTTTGATTAGACGTAGATACTATTGTGAAATAATTTATTATTGACATAGGTTCTGTATTTATACATGGTTAGCCTTGGCCTCTCTACATACATTATAATTTACGTACAATACGGTAAGGATGTTTCGGCCCGTGATTCAGTTGACAGCCAAATCGTATTGCTTATAGAACTGTTTTTGCTGCATTTTATATTAAAAAAAAGAAAGACCTTGATATCGTTTTTCATTGAGGGTTTTCGCGTGTGAAAAATCCGCTAGATGGCGTACTGTTAGACTGAGGTCCAACATCAACCGCATTGGTTGTTTAGTTTGTCAAATTGACATTTTGACAGATCCCGTTTAAAAATAACCAATCACATTGTATATGGACCTCACTCCTATAGTACTCCATTTAGCAGATTTTTCACACGCGAAACCCTATACTGCGAACTCTTTGTATCTCAGGAATGAAATAAATATACAAATTTGAAAGTAATAAACCGTTATATTGACTTTTTAAATAAATAAAACTTAATTACTAAGCGTATCCTTACAGCTAAGCCCTCACGTAAAGGTATAAATTAAAAAATAATTGCGAAATGCAGTTGTTCTAACAATATGACTAAAAATATTTCTTTCGTTGAAATCCCAACGATTTCTGTTTTTACAACTACACACAACTCTGGGGTAAAGTTAGGTTCACACTAGAGGTTAATTAGAAAAAAAAAGGATTATTTTATTGCAATAAGTAACAAAATCTAAATGGCTAGATATCGACATCTGGTGCTCATAGTGCAGGAAATATCCTAGTCTGAGTCTAGATAATCAGCTTAGTAATACGAACTTTTGTTACTTATGTTCTTTTTTTATGATATAGGTGGCAGAAGGAGCCGACGGATAACCTGATGGTAAGCGATTACCGCCGCCCTGCAACACCAGTTCTTGCCTATCTAAAAAGTATTTTACCTATTCCTATATTTTTGGTGGAAATTGGTTTAAAACAATCAAAGATGATGAACACGAATTTGTTTGAGATCCTAGGTAGATTTATGATTTCACATTTAAATATCCTAGTGTGTACCTATCTTATCAAATAAAATAGCTGCGTATTTGTTATTTTTTAGTATACATAAATCTACAAAAATAGTACAACTGTAGTTGTAGAAACAGATATTTACTGTAGAGCCTACAAAGCACAGCCCTATTATGTAAGTTTATCTACACATTATGAAGTCTATAATTAAGAAACAACGACAGATATACACAATGTAGATGTTATGTAAATGAAAAAACAAGGAATCATAGCAAGTATACAAAATGGCCTAAATGTAAAATACAGTACATACAATAAAAATGTAGTTTCTTTTTTTTACAAATAAGTTTATCAAAAATATGTATACAAATGTAGTATAATATTGTATACATATTTTTAACCAGACTGTTAATGGACAATTATTGATTTTGAAATATAACTAATTTGAATATTTCAATGCTCATCAATATTTACTTTTTGTCTTACTACGGCATAAAATTTACTAAATAATATGTCCACGTCCACAAAAATATGAAATTGAGCCCATCAGATTACACAGTCTTCTTTAAAACATCACATTTTTAAGCGGAACAAATCAATTCTAAGAATATAAAAATACTAAATGTTTACTTACTACGAATTTACTACTAATCATTGCTTTTTCTGATAACAATATCAAAGGCACTCAATAACAGTTGATTGAGGCAAACATCTGTTTACACATTATTATCATGGTCTTTGAGAAAATACAAACTTAGGACAATCATATAGAGCGTTAAACTTATTTCTTCAAGTAGGTAGGTATTATAAAAGCAATCGTGTCCATACATAATACGTTAAAAACTATTATCCCAAAAAATATACCAAACGTAGAAACACAAATCGAAGGTAGCAATGAACAATGTCGTAAATGAAAATTGAAAAAAATACATTTACGCCTAAACAACGTCGTTGCCGTGTGGTCCCCGGCAGAGTAGAATAGGCCACCCTCACTCTTACCGAGGTGTCGTAAAAGGCAACTAAGGTAAAGTGGCTGGCATGATCATCAGCACCCAGAGAAGGAAAACTCTGCATTTATATCAAAACCCTCGCCAACCCGTCTGCCAAGCGTGGTGAGTATGGCAATTACCCCTCATGTGATTGAGGGAGGCCCGTGCCCCAGCAGTGGGGACTTAAATGGACTGATGATGATGATGAACGTCGTAAGTGATAAGTCGTTACTTTTCACTTGCGACATTGTTAAAAGCAAAGACATTTCACTGATATGACGTCATTGTTATATTTCGGTTTTGCTAATGTCGAATTGTTTTACGCCTGATTGCAGTAACTTCCATTGGCAATCGAAATACATTATTACATTCATTAAACCTGAGTGGCCATCTTAGAATGACGTTCCTTATTCTCACTTGAATTCCATAAGTTCGACGCCTTATTTACTTTACCAGTATTTCTATGAACAAATAGGCACATTGTGATTAGAAGACGAAAGAGAAGACACGGTACAGCCTTAATTTTAAATGTATACTTAAAATTAATTATTGCATTGAGTTTATCGTCAGACTGGCTAACGTAGCGGACTTTTTACTTATGTTAACAGTATCATTTTATTAGAACAGTAAGACGTTTGGAGACAAAATTTTATAAAAGTGCAACTTAAAATTAGAAAGTAGGTCTTACGTTCAAGTGAAATGTTATTTGGAAATTATACTTTAGGCCCATAGTTTTATAAGACGTCAAAACATAATATGTTAAATTAGGTAGGTAGTGGGAATTAACGGAAAGATGAAGGTAGGTACAACCTGTGCGGATAAAGAATGGGATCAGAAATGGCGGCGCATCTATTCACTTCTCGCTCGCACACTATTTGCGAGTGCGAGTAAAGACGCAAATAGTGTGCGAGCGAGAAGTGAATAGATTCGCCGCCATTTCTGATCCCATTTTTTATCCGCATAGGTTGTACTTAGAAATGTTTTTATAGGACGACTATAAAGAAAAAAGCATACACAAGGATATTAGTGTTAAAATTTTATCTCCTAAACATCAACGAAAGTACACACCATAACTGCATACTGCTTAATATTTCGTACCTATACGATCCGAAACGGAACGCAATATTGTATAAAACATAAAAAAATACCATCTCAACAGAGCGCAAATTGGAATTCGTGAAAATCAGTCACAACGGAATTTTATTCGTAAAAATAAATCGTAGGATACCATTATTTGGTACTGGTACTAACTAAACGCAAAAACATGTACACAATTTTACGGAAAACTCTGTACCTATACATATTTTTGGAATTGACGTTAAAAGTTGCCAAGACACATGAGCAAAAAACTCATAAGTACGAAAATCACAAACACATACTATCTACATACATTCGCATTCTAAACATGTATAGCATATAAAAAAACATATGTCGATACGATTGAGACGTTAAAACCTTTGGCTTAAAGTCTATAATAGCGTACCTTAATTAGACATATAGCTGTTAGATGGGTGAATCGTTTCTGGTCATTTCAGATACTTTGCACAATATTAATTACGAAGACATTGCTTCCCAGATTTGTATCGTACAAAAAAAATATCTATCAAAATTATATTAAAAACTGAAAATGATCAGAATCAATAATGTTGACCGTTAGCGTGGTATTTTTAAGGCTCGGACTGAATTATCCGGTCATAACATCACTTAGTATAAATACACGAACAAATTATGATACATAATTTGGCAAAATAATACTATATCATTCGGATATCAACTGGTCAATGATTATTCCTTAAGCTCATAAACATTCAAAACGACAAAAAAAAACAACATAGAAACTCATTGGTGTACTTTTAAAAAAGAACGGTTTTAGATAGTCCACATTGGGTAACATTTGTTGCTAAGACAGTATAAACAGAAAAAGAAAATAATTTTAGTTACCAGAAAATATACATAAGCAACGAAAAGGGCCGTTTAAGTTTTTAGACAAAATGATAATTTTGAAACTGTGCATTGACTGCGTAGATATTTATGACTCACTCAATACTATTGATATGTGAATCAAATTAATAATTTTGTTAATATTGTACAGTCAGTCATTCAATATCACCAACTGTATGGCAGTTCAAGGTCGGCAACACATTAGCGATCTCTCCGATTTTCATGGGATTTTCATTTTCGCGGATGTTCATGGGTAGCGATGATTATTTTAGATCAGGTGACTCGCTTGATCGTTTGTCCGCCTCTAGCATAAAAAAAGGTGAAGTTCTAAAAGAACAAATGATAATTAGAAATCCGGAAAGTGGTACAAGAGGTGGTATTAATAATAATGTGACTCGCAAAATTCACCAGAAATAAAATAAGTGTGTTTATCGTATGCTCGGATATTTTTGGTAAGGTTTTAGATCATTTGAACGCTGATTGTAGGTACAACATCGACATAGTTCCCGGTAGAACACTTTTCGATCTTAAAGTATTGGAATAAGGTCGAAAAGTGGTCTACCGGGAACTTTGTCGGATGTACATTCCAAATTAGGAATACAGTTCAAATATTTGAAAAACACTAGATTTAAACCTCATGACTCATAGTAGAAATTCTAACATTTTTGAATTACCATCAAATGTTACCCAAAAAAGACGCGTCCTAGCTTATTCATTACCGTGCGACTATGACCGTTAGACAAACAGCCAAGATGGCCGTCAGAGCGGAGAGTGAGGTCGCCGACGCACTCGCCTTAGTAACCGAGGGTAGTCTCACACTCTTGTAGTGGCAGGACTTCTCAACCGTCTCGTTGCTTATCAGCTCCGTGTAGTTTGGATAGTTCTGGATTTGGATAGGCTGTAATAGAATAATAATAAAAATTAAATTTAAAATTTAAAAAACCCCCGACACAACTAAAGCTCTTTCATTTGATACCTATATTGAGGCAGTTGGAACAATAAATAGGTTGATTGTTCGTCATTTTCTGACGGCGGCCATCTTAGATTTGAAATTTTTCACAATTAATATATTCTGCTACTCAAGCCCTTTTATATGATACCTAATATTGTGGGAGTTGTGTTAAAACATAAAATCCAAATCTTTGTGACGGCGGCCATCTTGGTTCGATTTTTATCCAACATAGCTAAGAACACTCCCTCCTTATTCATCTTTTAAACAAAAAAAAAAACAAAATCAAAATCGGTTCATTTGTTCAGGAGCTACGATGCCATAGACAGACACACACACACAGATACGTCAAACTTATAACACCCCGTCGTTTTTGCGTCGGGGGTTAAAAAGGAATGCTGTTATTTTAATTATTACGACATTGACCGCCTCGTCGGCGCAGTGGGTAGTTCGTCGCACTTTAAAGCGACGGCTGAGCTTGGGGTCCCATTTCTCGATCCCCGGGTCGGGCCAAAGTTTGTACCAGAGTTTTTCTGATAAGAAATTCTCAGTGTCAGCACGAAGTCTGAATTTCAGCAGTCTTGTACCCCCGTGCCTGAGAAAGTACGTTAAGCTGTTGGTTCTGCGCTTTATCCCTCTTCGGTCGTGTCGCACTGGTGTCTCATCGAAATTTGAGGGTAAGGGAACAGAGAGTGCTATTGTGTCTGCGCAATCACTTTTGCGCTATAATTATGCCCTGCGTCGATTGCTAATCGCTGATAATGGCCGCCATGACCGAAATATCGGTTTGGAGGGCATTATTACTGTTCTTGAATTGATGTATGATTTTATTAGTAGTAAGCCCTCTTTCATTACTTACTGTGCCCTCCCAGGGCGTCACATGTAGGTATACCTTATAAGTTTATGTTCCACCTTGTCTTGTAATGTGATATGCAATAAATAATTTGAATTTATGAGGAAATAGATTGATGGTTGACTATGCATTTACTTGCTCTAAATTACATTTATTATATGATTGGTGGTAAACGAGCAGACGGATCACCCGATGGTAAGCGATTGCCATGGACACCCGCGACACCAGTGGAATCACAAGTGCGCTGCCAACTTGCCCTCCTTTCCCCGGATTGGGCCTTCGCTACCCTCACTCACATCACATCCGTCTGCTCATCTGCAATCTGCACCTGTGTGTGTGGGTGCGTGTTTCAGTGTGTGTGCAAAGTCTTCAAAACTAAGAAAAAAAATCGCAACAGAGAGCCTTAAGGAAACAATATAATTCTCGACCAAATTCTAATTTACACGCGCTGTCCATCTTATTTATTTGGATGCGACCGGTATAATAATCACTTCAAAAATGTTGGTGGGTCGTTCTTCTTTTTTATCGACAATGAGCCAAACTTACAAATAAACATTTAACTTTTATATAACAGACTACAAATGATAAATAGTATGCCCTAAATATTCGTTAATGTACTATTTTACAGATGGACTATTACATGATGTAAAAATTAATTGATAAAGAATACTTCTTGATTGAAATGAACACCTCCGTCACGTCCCCCGAAATTAGTGCCATTTACACCTCTGTCACGCTTTATATATTTTTTTACATAGTTCAATCATACTGAAGCACCTACGAGGTGTTAAAGTAATGTCATTATTTCATGGTAAATTAGGAATATCTTGATGGTGTAACGTATATTTTTTATATAATTAATTACTTCATAAGTTTCTGAGGACGGGCTCATTGTCGATAAAAAAGAAGAACGACCCTGGTGCACTCACCGCTCCCCAGGAGTCGTCCCGTTTCTTGCAGAAGGTCATGTGCATGCCCTTGTAGAGAGTCTTCTCCACTTGCTCCGTGAGCAGGCGCTCGTGCCACGGCATCTCGTTGAGGTGCGCCATGAACGTCTTGTTGCGGAACTCCAACGGCTCCAGGATTGTTAGCTCTTCTGTGGTATGGTAAATTAATGGATAAGATTACATGAACAACCTGACAGGTATCATCCATATTAAGAGCTGGCAAAAACGTATCTTTCAAAAGATTGGAACATTTGCATCTGGATCAGTGCAAAGATGAAACGCTTCATTTGAATCATCAACTCTCAGATACATTAATCCGGCTTACTCTTTCGCTCTGAATTCGGCTTATTCCGCTCATTAAAATGCATGTCAAACAATATTTAATTAGAATCAAATTATTTAGTAAATAGACTATTGTATGCCTAAACAGGTAATTGTGAGTACTATTATATAATTTAACACGTGCATATTTTGTAAACCACAATTTCTACAAGAAAGATCTCGTTTTCGATGAATCATTCATATCATTTGGCTCATTCAGCTCATTCGGTTCACACGGATCATTCGGCTCATCCGTATCAGTGAGCTACATTACTACAGCCGCGTACTGATTGACCACTCTGGTCGAGATCCATTTGAGTCTAATGATGATACATTCGGAGCGAACATTATAGATTCGGTACAGTGTATTATTGGGCTGAGTCGGATCACTGAGTCGTTTCAGTAAAGAGTTGACACACGTCTATCCATATCCACTATGTAAAAGTAAAGTATCTGCATGGGTTTATACCCATGCTATACCTATAAACGGTCCCAATACAGGACAAAAAGGCCTCATAGCAACCATGTAATTGCTCCGTTATGATGGGATGAGGCATAATCACCACGCTTGCCTAATGCGGATTGGTGATCACAAATCCGAGCTATGTTCGAAAAAGTTTAAACATACTTTTTGCTCGACCCGGTAATCAAACCCAGGAGCTCGAGATCACGGTCCGGAACTTAAACCACTAGACCAATCATCATCATCATCAGCCCATTTAAGTCCCCACTGCTGGGGCACGGGCCTCCCTCAATCACATGAGGGGTAATTGCCATACTCACCACGCTTGGCAGACGGGTTGGCGAGGGTTTTGATATAAATGCAGAGTTTTCCTTCTCTGGGTGCTGATGATCATGCCAGCAGCTTTACCTTAGTCGCCTTTTACGACACCTCGGTAAGGGTGAGGGTGGCCTATTCTACTCTGCCGGGACCACACGGCCGACTAGACCAATACTACGTGTAATATCCGCTTGACGTACTGTTGGATTGAGGTCTAACTGCAACAGCATTCAATTGGTTGTTTCGATTGTCAATTGACATTTTGACATAATTCAATCATCCAATCATCTTGTAGAACATCAGTCCTATAGGCCATTTAGCAAGCCTTAAAATATTTATAGTCAGTCTCCGTTTAGACTATATACAATTATGAAGATTACTTAAAAAATATATCTGTCTTTTAATTTTTAATCTACCTATAATTTATAAAAGGGTAAATTCTACAGACCACAAGACTTATTATTACTAGGTGAAGCGAAAAGTCGAACACACATACGCGATGTAATCAGTCATCCAACGCCATCTAGTGGTACAAATTGGAACTAATGAAGTTTCAAAGTGATAGTGGACCACTATGTTTAATAAAAAAAAATAGATTGTACAAGATTAACTTACTCATCAAACCAACCCCTTGGTCGTCTCCCTCCTTGGCAGTCTCTTCGCTGTATCTCAGTTGCATGTTCGTTTCAAGTTGTGGTGGCAAATTCTCATAGTTTCTGAAATAGAAAAAAGATTGGTTTTTATATTCTTTCAAATGAAAAACTCACGTTGCGCTCATGACTTTGACAATTAAATAAAAACATTGATTAGCCGCAAGTTCTTTAATTATTTTCTAAAGAGAACTAGAGGCCTCACCGAAAACCGAACTGAAGCAGCACGGTGATGGGTTTCGCTGCGTGAGTGAGGGTACCGGAGACTTAATCCGGGGGGAAAGGGGGTTTAAAGATTGGCAGCGCACTAGTGACTGCATTGATGTCACGGGTGGCGGCAATCACTCACCATCAGGTGATCCGTCTGCTCGTCTGCCACCAATCACATAAAAACATAACGAGGCTATTTATTAAGTCATCACCTATTCTGACGCGCGCGTAAATGATTGGTTCAAATTTGGCCGCAGATTTCTAAAATAAGACTTCTGCGCAGGTACATTAGTGTAACTTATAAAATTGGAAAAACTGTACTAAAAAGTATGCATCGTTTTGGAGTCGCCCACGCAATAAAACGGTTCAAATTCCCTGATGTCTCAAAGATAATTGTTTCTTTGCAACTGTGGTTGTAGCATATTTAAGCTAGATTTTCAAATAAACTATTCTACTCTGTGGTAGCTGATTTAATGACAAAAAAACCCACTTACCCAGATGACAGGAATATGTTCTCGACTTGCATCATATTGAGCCCGTAGAACTCCTTAACGCCGAAGGTCTCAAAGAACTCCTTCACAGGAGTCATGGAGTAGCAGCCGGCCAGCTCTGTTCGAGGGTAGTACAGGACGAAGGATAGGCACATTTCCTAAGTGGGAAGAAAATGAAATAAGTAAATATTTGGCAGAAAAAATAGGTAAGATGGAAAATCACATTTGTGTGTTTGTGTGTGTGACTGTGTCTGTATGTGTGTGTCTTGAAAACTAAGAATAAAAATTTGCAACAGAGAGCCTTAACGAAACAATATAATACGGTACTTGACTATTTTTTTTTTTATTTTTGTAATCAAAAGACCTCTCAATGATAGAAACATCGTTCAAAGAATTACTTGATTCTCATTCAAACTACCTGAGATATCACAACTTTAAAATCACATTATTTTGGGCAAACCCAAAACGCTCCATACAAATGGCTACTAAGATGTGACGTCACACCTAAGTATTTTGTATGCATTTCATTTGAATTTTGTATGGTAGCTATATCAAATGTTTCGTTTATGTCAATGGTTCTTTTATAATAGTTGGTGCAAATTGTATGGGTTATTCAATGGTATTATTATTTTTTAATAATTTCATACTTTTAAAATGGACTTGCCCATGAATCTTTGAATGACCATAAAATGGGCTGGACGTTATATTTTTGTTATTGGCACATATTTACCTGTATTTTGATAAAATATTTATATTTTGTAAAATCTCGAACTTAGTCAAATACCCTATTCTCGACCTAATTTTATTTTACACGCGCTGTCCATCTTATTTATTTGGATGCGACAGGTATATTCTCGTTCGTTACGGGATAGTTTCGTGAAAGACCCTCTGGTTACGTATCGCAGTTGTTTTTTTATGTGATAGGTGGCAGACGAGCAGACGGATCGCCTGATGGTAAGCGACACCAGTGGAGTCACAAGTGCGCTGCCGATCTTTAAACCCCTCTTTCCCCCTTTCCCCCGGATTGGGCCTCCGGTACCCTCACTCACGGAGCGAAATGCTGCTTCACGCCGGTTTTCTGTGAGGCCGTGGTATCACTGCTATCACCGTGGCTCACCGTGGATTTTTATAAGAATCTACTGATTTCCGTAGCTAAGTAGGTAACATATAAACATACAATGTAAAGAAATCCGTTGTATTGTGTGACATTATTTTTCTTGGAGTACCTAATCGTCCAAAATTAGACGGTCAAATATATTTACAAGATTTTCTAGCACTAGGTATAAAGCAGAACAAGTCAACTAACCTGAGAAGCGGAATAGCCGCCTAAAATAGGCTTGTCCCTCGACGTACTATCATAAGTGCACTCTGTGATCAACGTGTCTCCTTTCTTGAACTTCCTTCCTCGAGGCACCACTCGTGATTGCTGATAATGGGCGTCATACGAGTTTTCCTACAAAAAATAATAATTAAAATTATTAGAAACGCAAAAACAATGTTTTAACGCCATCACGTAGTGATAAAAAGAACTTGAAAGAGAAATATATGTTTTACGCCATCTAGCGGACTTTTAAACTACTTCCAAGACATGAAAATTTTTGTGATTGCGTTCTAGTTCTATATTACGTTACAAGATGGCTCTGAAATACATTTTTTTGTGAATAGGGATTTAAAAGATTACCTCTGATATCGCAGGCAATTCTTGTGTTCCCCTAATATGCTTCAGAGAGATCTTCCTGGCTGTTCCGTGAGCATGGAGTAACACTGACACGATGTTGATTCCCTCTTCTGGCATAGTCTGTAATTAAATTATTGATTAATTCGATGTCTGTGCCTATCAATAATTAGCACAGCCATTTAACTAAGCGTTGGTTCATGGTGTCCAAGTAAAGCGAGCGTCTACGGTAGACGCTTATAACCGTCAGGGGGGCCGTAATCCTGTTACCTACCCCTTTTTATATACAAATCTAAAGTTTTTAAAGGTCTTGTTATCAACAATGACTGCTTGATTAATATTCGATATGATAAGGAAGGAAGACATACCGACCCTTGATAACTGTGAAAAGGGCAGGAGGATAATGATGATTCACTAACGCAATAGAGAACTTACTCTAGACTCTGGCTTGGAGAGATCGGGGCGTTTAAACATAAACGGAATGTAGGACCATTTCCCAAGGAGTGAAAGCAGTAACGTGTGTGATAAAAATGTAGTATGGTATGGTTACGTGTATATGTAGTATGGTACGACGTCATACCGTAAAGAGAGCATTCTTTTTGGGTTATTCAGTCCCTGATTGGAACAGTACGAAATTGCAGCATGAAGAAGGCTTCCAGTAGTAGACGGAGTCAGGCCGATCGATTTATTGTTTTTTTTATTGGTTATTAGAAGTGGAAACTTGTAATTGGCCTTATTATGTTTAAACTCAGTGATATCAGCAGATTAGCTGTAAGATTCCCTAAAACTATAAAATAAAATACCACAGACTCTAGGTTCGTGCCTTTGTTTGCTAGTAATTACATAGTTGGTTTGCTTGCTTATAGTTATGGTTCTCCGCGCACAAAAAATAATTTTCTTACATTAATTTACTGTTTTCTTACTAACTTATTTAAAAAAAATCTTACGAAGTTTAAAATCAATAAGAGATGCCTAATTAATATTATGTAAAATTAATAATAATGCAATAAATAACATCATATAATTATAAAAAAAATCATGACATCTTCATTGACTTTAATAAAACAATAATTATCTCATAATATTTTGTTTATTTTTAAATAATATTATTGAATGTATTAATGTATTGATTAAATAACTTAAAAGTTTTCATGACCTTGCTAGGACCTAATATAGTGCAACATATTTAATTTTAAGACCTGTATGTATCATCATCATTATCACTTCAGCCAATAGACGTCCACAGCTGGACATAGGCCTCCCCCAATGTTCTCCACACAGATCGGTCCTGTGCCGCCCGCATCCAATGGATGGCGAGGAGAACAGACGGTCGTTGGGGCGAAAAGGTCCTCGAGTGGAGGCCACGTACAAGAAGTCGCAGCCGTGGCAGGCCCCCCACAAGGTGGACCGACGATCTGTATGTATGTATTACTTACCTATATTATACAAATAAACGAATTTTATTGAATTGAATTTATAATATCTATTTTCCATCATTTCATACTCACATTTTCCGTACACTCCGGGCTGCAGATCCCCACAGTGCGATACTGCCTCTGCTTGGGGGGTATGACGTGGAGGGCTGACACCCCGATGCCGGCTCCTAGCAGAGCTGCGTCGTGGGCGCGCAGGACTGGGGTATAGTATACTCGGATACCCGAACTATCTAACACTGGAAGCAGAAGGTAATAGATAGATTAGATTCATAGCGAAGATAGTTTTTTTTTTATATGATAGAACCTGATGGGAAGCGATTGACGCCGTCCATGGACACCCGCCACACCAATGGAGTCATAAGTGTGCTGCCAACCTTTAAAACCCCGGATTGGGTCGCCGGTACCGTCAATCACGCAGCGAAACACAGCACAGTTCTGCTTCAAGCCGGTTTTCTGTGATGGTATCACTCCGGTCGAGCCGGCCCATTCATGCCGAAGCGTGGCTCTCCCACGGTTCACGGTCCCACGGTTTTTTTTTTTTTTGCACCACACACATGACCTAATTTCTTGGAATCACTGCAAATATTTAGTAAAAAAGCCAATTGGAGTGATAATTGAGTGGAACACTTAACATGTCGAATCTTTTGCTAAATAAGTTCTTAAGGTGATGACGGGTAGGGCACACTAGCGACGCCAATCCAACATTTTAGCATGAATGAATGAATGAATGAATGAATTAATGAATGATATTTATTTGCGTAAAACATGGTGAAAAAGTTGGAATGACAGGTATAAGAGTACAGCACGTTTTGTCATAACACAGGACATGCAAATTTACAGGAAATTATTATATACCTACTAAAGACCAATCTTTTTTATGACACATTAGGTACCTATTACACTACATTACTTATTACATTAGAATTACATACAAATTATTGGCAGTTTTAATTAAAGTTAAAATTTTATTACATAATAATTATTATTAAAATTAAACTTCCTTCATGGTTATTTAATAAATAGTATGAGTGTTTGCCGAAAGGTTGTAACCCCGAAACTGTTTAAAATAGATCCGGTTTAGTAGCTAAAAATTAAAATCGATTGGTGTCGCTAGTGTGCCCTACCTTAAGGTATTCTTTAGTGCGTGGATGTTATAATATTTATTTAGATATGTGGTATTATTATTATGATATTGGCAGCAGCGTGATTGTCCAGCTGTGGACGTTTATTGGCTGAAATGATGATGTACAGATAGATACATATTAAGAAGACGTGTGGCTTACCGTACAAGATCTCGTACGCTGACCTGATTCCGTACTAAGTAGCTTAAGCACTTGTGTTACAGATATCAGACAACAGAGGAACACAAATATATACTTAAATACATATATTACACCCAGACACCGAACAAACACAAGTGTTCATCGCACGAATGTTTGTCCAGGGTGGGGATCGAACCCACGACCTTTGGCGTTAGAGGCAGGGTCACTACCAATTGCGCCATCCGGTCAGTCAGTTCATTTTAATTTGCGAACTTGACGGAAAAATGTGAATGTAAAGTTGCCATCTAATTATATCGCTCTAGAGCTCAGGGTACGCTTGGACCATGATTCAGGATTTGGGAGTCTGGTAATAACAATAAAGCGACTGCCGTTTGACCTTCACAAAACTTTGACAGGGGACCCGGACCGATTAATTTCATGGTTATACATTTCAGAAACTATCCGAAACGTGCAGGTTTCCTCACGATGTTTTCCCTCACCGCCGAGCTAATGGTAGAAATACGCACATATATTTAAAAAATCCAGAGGTGCATGCTCGGATTCGAACCCGGTCCCTCGTATAATAATAATAATAATAATTGTCTATAGAAAGGGCCTCTACGTGTTGGCTTCGGCCCCACGCACGCCTTCCAAAAATCCGGGACGTAACTGCCCGAGGTTATGGTTCGAAAGACAAACATAATAATAATAATAATTCTCACAACATCTCATACGTTGACCTGATTCCGTACTAAGTAGCTTAAGCACTTGTGTTACAGATATCAGACAACAGAGGAACACAAATATGGAACACAAATATATACTTAAATACATATATTACACCCAGACACCGAAAAAACACAAGTGTTCATCGCACGAATGTTTGTCCAGGGTGGGGATCGAACCCACGACCTTTGGCGTAAGAGGCAGGGTCACTACCAGTTGCGCCATCCGGTGCCCCCGTATGGAAGGCTCGTTCTGTACCACTGAGATACTTTAGCCGAGTTCATCATAAGAGTATACACATTATTTACACTCACCGTCATGCAGAGCCTGGTTGTCATAATGAACCTCGAGCATGTAGTACGACACCCCACTCTTCTCGCCCACCGGTATGCCGACGTTCTCCGGAAGGTATTCCCCTGGAATTACCGTGACACATTATAACAAACGACAAATGGAGTGCTTAATCTTCATTTCTCTAATGAACAACATTGTCTGAAACAAAAATGTACTGTGGGAGAAAGATTATAGATAGATAGATTTTTTTTTTTTTTATTATTTATTATCAAATAACATTACAAATTATACATGTACAATAATAAGACAGCACATTAAACCGGATAGATATATATAGATAGATAGATAGATGATAGATATACTTTATTGCACAAAATACACAACTTAAGTACTTACTAGGCATTACAGAAATTTTGTGTACAATTTCGGCGGTCTTATCGCTGAAAGCGATTTCTACCAGACAACCTTCGGGTAAAGGACATTTGATAGTAGATAAGGGGTAGGGGGTGCAATATTCAATAAGGAAAGAAAAAAAAAAAAGAAACTGTAAATGTTAAAATATAACATATAACCCTAATACATAAATAAAATACAGTATTATAAACTAATAAATAAGTTATGCTCAAATATATACACATAATATTGTGAGATTGATATCAGAAAAAGACAAAAATAATAATAATATGATAATCAAATGGATCTAAGATGGACCACAAGGATTATTTATTAGGCGATAGAAAAAATATGGTCGAAGTGACTTAATGCAGATTCGACCAATCTTATTCTGATACTAAATTTATGGTATCGCGCTGTCGTTCCATACAAATGTGACGAAATACCATAGATTTTGCCACGGATAACTCCAACATTTTATACATGTACAGTTAGAAGACAGCACATTGAACCACAGAGGATTGTCTTGTGTTATCCTGAGCCATGAGTTTTACGAACCTATATTTTAGGAATTAAAAATGCTATTCGGCCAGACAATAATAAAGCTACACTAATGAATGTTAGTACATTTAGCGACACTAATTTAGTCATTAGTTTTTTTTTATTTTACAACATCACATACCTACATTGATCTGACTCCGAGATAGGTAGCTCAAGCACCTGTGTTACGGATATCAGAATCAACAGTGGCATTAGAAATACATACACATAATACTTTCCTTTTGTAAATACATACTTATAATATTTTACATAGAATACCTATACAAACAAAAAAACTATCCTAGCAATTGCAAATCGCCCCTTTGGTCTAGTGATGTAAGTACCAGGCCGTGATCTCGGGGTCCTAGGTTCGACTCCGAAGGTGTGTTTCGAATTTTTCGAACATAGCTCGGGATTGTTAGTTCAATGTATGTGATATTGTGAAATATTTATTTATTTATTGTGATCACTAATCCGCATTAGGCAAGCGTGGTGATTAAGACTAATCCCATTATAGTAGCGATGACTTGATTTCTACGATGGAGTCCTTTGCCCTGCAGTAGGACAGCATAGGCTAATTATTAGCCTATGCTGTCCTACTGCAGGGCAAGGATTAGCCGCTAATACTTTACAATTGCTAAGACAGTATTCCCTTAAGTTTAAAATTGTTAAAGAGGCAGTTGTTATATAAATCAAACAATCACCTATAGATCCAATAGCCCAAGCCGCAATAGGCGTGACGCAGGTAGCCCACTGGCTCGGCCTGTTAGGTCCGAAGAAGCCATCGCCCTCCGCCCATTCGTTCCATTGCTGCTGATCAGGGTCCTCTGCACATTCGTACAGCACCATATGATGTACTGGAGACATTGAGTCTTTGTCTATGACTGGTCTGTTGTTCTTGAGCGGCCTGCTGTCGATGATGGGCTGGTAGCCCACGATGTGGTGCTTGCGAGGCAAGTCGGGAGCTTTGAAGATCTTGCACCAGAAGAGGGTCGCCATTACGTGGGGTATGGTGAGCTGAGGAGAGGACAGTCAGAATTAAAAACTAGAATAGATAAAACTTGTGGCAAATTTAATCCCCATTAATTTTGTAGAATACAATCGTGGTGCTAGGACGCATAACCCATTAACGGAAACTTCTTTGTGCCCCCTTCCCTTGGAATCACCTCGCTTTGTTTAGTGCAAACAAATCTTCTAAGTCAAAATTTTTCTTTAGGGTTTTTGCAACCAAAAAGTATTCCTTGGCAAGACTAGAATACAGTTTTGAATATAATCATATTTGTATTTTCATCATCATCATCAGCAACCCACACTCGTCCACTGCTGGATATAGGTCTCCCCTAATGCACGACACTGCTCCCGATTTTCGGCCACTCTCAACCAGCCCACACCAGCCAGCCTTATTTATATTTTATGAGCTCAATATTTTCATTATTTAGCGGATGACTTGATGATAATCATATTAAAGAAAGAGGAGAAAATTCTGCTATTTCATTTTCATTCAAGAATAACGTCCATAATATTTGCATAATATGTACAGCAGCGCCAGATCAAGGTACCCTGCAGTGGAAAAATAGCACTTTTTCCCCAGACATAAGGCCGGTCCAAAGGTCAACAAGGGTAACTCGTCGTGACGTCACAAGTACAGTGGATAGTGGGTCGCATTTTGAAGCGAGAGCTGCGCAAGAGGTCCCGGGTTCGATCCCTAGGTCGGGTCAAAAATTTGTACCTAAGTTTTCAGTAAGAAATTCTTAGTGCACTGTTGGTCCTGTTCCCGATCTCTCTCCGGTCGTGTCAAAGTAGTGTCCCACGGGAATATGAGGATAAGGGAGAGTGCACTTGTGTTTGCGCACACACTTGAGCACTATAATACATCCTGCGTACGTAGCTGATCGTTGAGATTGGCCGCCGTAATCGGTTGAAGGATATTATTTTATATTTGTATTTAAAAATAATACAGAAAACAGTAAATAAAAAATTCGCCACAAGCTATCCCAAAAAAGTCTTTATTTCCATTCAATACAGTTCCAGCCAGATTAAAGAATAATGACATATTGGCATAGTTTTTCATGCTGTTTTCCGCAATACATAATGTAATATACTCGCTTAATCAAAGTAAGCGCAATAAATCGCTTTGCCCTATAAAAGTAAATAAATAACAGTAAGAAACAAAGAGAAATGAAAGAAGAGGGCATCAAAAGAGGGAATTTGTACGAGTGACATGATGTTTTGTTAGCAATATAAATGAAAAATATCATTTATCATATTGAATACGATCATAGTTTGGGAGTACACATCAATCAGATTACAGCTGGACCTATCCATAAAATACGTGTCAAGAATATCATGATTTCAGGATCTCCCTGTGTCATAGTCTAACAATGCTTCTTATACAGGTGAGAGAAATTTTAAAGTTATCTGTGGGTTGGCATTTCGGCAGTGTCGACAACTTGACGGCTAGCGATTTTTATTATTTATTATACTTTGACCGTGGAAGAGCTACGCTTCGGCATGAATGGGCCGGTTCGACCGGAGTGATACCACGGCCTCACAGAAAGCCGGCGTGAAGCAGCACCTGTGCTGTTTCCCTGCGCGAATGAGGGTACCGGAGACCCGATGCGGAGAAAAGGGGGGTATGAATTTGGCACCGCACTTATGACTCTACTGGTGTCGCAGGTATCCATGAGCGGCGGCAACCGCTTACCATCAGGTGATCCGTCTGCTCGTCCGCCACCTATAACATTAAAAAAATATTTTTTACTGGATAAAATGAGACATCAGTATCGCTCCATTCTTTTATTTGCACCAGCGCTACCGACCTAGTTATGCCATTAGGTAAATAGAAAGGTAAAAGAACTCTCAGAGTTGACCTGCTCCACGAATAAAATAACTCTATACAATCTAGTATCCCTCGTAAATAAAATAACACACTTAAAAATTTCATCTCGTGTTCAGGCGGGACTCGAACCCACACCTTCCACAATCCGGGTGAATGTTCTACCAACTATTGCTTTAGCAGTCTCATCTTAACTGGTGGGCAAATATTTGTAATAATATTGCCATTGTATATTGTAAATATACCTATAATATTGATGAGACTATTGACAGCTCATGTCGAATCAAGCACTTACAAATGTCGTCGGCTTACTAACGCGTTCAGTGGTTTAATTGGTAGAAAATTTTTAAGTGTGTTATTTCATCATCATCATCATCATCATCAGCCCATTTAAGTCCCCACTGTTGGGGCACGGGCCTCCCTCAATCACATGAGGGGTAATTGCCATACTCACCACGCTTGGCAGACGGGTTGGCGAGGGTTTGATGTGAATGCAGAGTTTTCCTTCTCTGGGTGCTGATGATCATGCCAGCAGCTTTACCTTAGTCACCTTTTACGACACCTCGGTAAGAGTGAGGGTGGCCTATCCTACTCTGCCGGGACCACACGGCAGTGTGTTATTTACTTAAGAATAAATTGCAAAAGATTGCTATAAAAAATATCAACTTTGGTATACCTCGGTTCACGAGATGTATGAAACTAATTGTAATTTATGCAACGGGCTTTGTGACAGAGGATCTGACTAATTTGGATTACCTGGCATTGGTAGCGAACCGTTGGCACGTCTGCCATGGATAAAAAAGAATAATTTTTTACCAATTGACCGTGGGAGAGCCACGCTTCGGCATGAATGGGCCAGCTCGGCCGGAGTGATACACGGCCGCACTGTGCTGGGTTTCGCTGCGTGAATGAGGGTACCGGAGGCCTAATCCGGGTTAAAGGGGTGTTTAAAGCTTGGCAGCGCACTTGTGACTCCCTTGGTGTCGCGGGTGTCTATGGGCGGCGGAAGTCGCTAACCTACCATCAGGCGATCCGGCTGCTCGTCTGCCACTTATCACATTTAAAAAATCTACGAACGTACTATTACCTACCTTTTGGTGCAAGATCTAAAACTGATGGCTTATAACGAAGCCGTCAAGAATGAGAATATACCCGTCGCATCCAACCAAAGTGGACACAACAGCGTGTGGGGAAGAGGGGAACTCCGATTCGGTCATAACGTCCTGTTAGTTTTAGACGCTCTGTTTTCAAAAGTCTTAAGCCCAAAATTGAGAAGAACAGAAATTCAGTCTACTGGGTACTATTTTTGGAAAATCTTTACAATCTAACCTCCATAATTTTTCTACTACGGCATGAGGAAGATGATATCTTATTAGAAAAAATAATGGTAAAAGGGTTCACTATCCCTGACCTAGACAATAGAGAACGCGGGCAAACAATGAATCATGGAATTATCTGGTAGAAATATTGTTGGCAAACACTAAGCTATTGGTAGGAATATCTTTAGTATCGTCACAGAATAATCTCGTGGAATTTAATCCCATGCATTTTTTGAAACATGGGTAAAAATTTACTAGCCCAATGTCGCTATACGAATGCAATGAAGGTCAGTAGATCTAATATGATAAAGAATGCTCTTCTAAACGCATGCACGCATTCATGTAGAAGAAGTTATCGTTCGTAAAGCTCACCGTGGGAGAGCCACGCTTGGGCATGAACGGGCTGGTTCGACCGGAGTGATACCATGGCCTCACAGAAAACCAGCGTAAAGAAGCGTCTGTGCAGTGGTTTTCTGGATGGGTGCCCTAACCCCGGCAAACAGACGAACCCTGGAGGCCCGACTCCGGTGGGAAGGCGGGTTTTAAGGGGGATTGGCAGAACACTCTTGACTCCACTGGTGTTCCGGGTGTCCAAGGGCGGCGGCGATCGCATACCATTAGATCATCCGTCAGCTATGTCACCTATCACATAAAAATTAAAAGATGATACTCACATTGTTCAACCGAACATCCCAATTCTTGAGAGGAACTTGAGGCTTCGCAACCGGCTGCAAAAGACGTAGAGCTCTGGAGCCGCTCTTGACGTGCTTGGGGAGCTCCCCATCAGAACCCTCAGGGCCCAGAGCCCAGAGAACTTGTACTGTGTCATCCTATAGTAACGATAAATAAATTAATAATGCGCTAGACAATGCACATGGATTTGGAGTTACAAACTAGACCATCCATGTACCATGGGATGTCAGAATAGAACAATCCTTGGAGCATGAGGCAGGGTATCTGCCAAATGAGCCATTTGGATCAATCAAAACAATCTGTAAACCTAACATTTAGGTCAAGGTCAACCTTGATCTTGAACTCCTGGTCAAGCAAGCTTTATATAATGAAGATGAAATGTAACTCATCATCATCATCATCATCAGCCCATTTAAGTCCCCACTGCTGGGGCACGGGCCTCCCTCAATCACATGAGGGGTAATTGCCATACTCACCACGCTTGGCAGACGGGTTGGCGAGGGTTTTGATATAAATGCAGAGTTTTCCTTCTCTGGGTGCTGATGATCATGCCAGCAGCTTTACCTTAGTCGCCTTTTACGACACCTCGGTAAGAGTGAGGGTGGCCTATTCTACTCTGCCGGGAACCACACGGCCAGGAAATGTAACTAATTTAATGCTAAAAGGTTGCATAACTTACACCAATAACAAAGTCTTGCTTATCACAAGTGTCCAACTGCCTCCTGAACTCCACAGTGGTATGAGTATCATTCTGGTACCCTGATATCAGCTCATAGTTCTGGACATCGTCAGCAACCGCCAGGTCATCGAACTCAGGACCGTGGCAATCCTGAAAAATAAAAGGCACCACTTAGGCTTCTGCATTTTTAGATGAGTATAGTAGTAATTAGTTGAACTAATTCATTTAAGGGGTTCTCTACCCTATAAAATACCAAACACAATATCGCGATACAAACTCAATGGACAACATTTCATATTTTTAACATGTCCATATTGTTTTTTTATATGAAAGTAGGCATAAAATGAACAGACCCATATTTTTTCTTTTTTCAAAATATGTCCATTTTCATGCATAAAATAATTATTGAAATTATTTTTATTCTAAATAGACGTAAGCGCCAAATGACGTCATCGGACGGGTGAATACAGCGATATTCCTTTGCTTATCATTGTTTTAATAAAAAAAAGGTACAACTGTCAAAGGTAAATAATACTAGTGTCAACATTGTCAACGTCATTCATACATTCAACGTTGACAAGTTGTCTTTTTTTTTGACAGTTACATGTCATGAGTTTGGCATTACGTAAATTTAAAACTATAATGTGCTAAGCAAAGAAATATTTTACATTCTGCCGTCCGATGACGTCATCTTACGTTTTTTAGTTTTTAATTTTTTTCTCAGTAAATAAGCAATATAAAAAATGAATAAATATATATTCGAGCAGCGGAAAAGTAAACAAAGAATTGGTATTTTTTGTTTCAGAGCTTAGCAATTTTGAAATGTTGTCCATTGATGATAATAATAAACTGTATAGACAGTACCTTAAACACTTACGATAGGGAAAACAAAATGCTAAAAAGTAGCATGATAGATAGATACACTTAATTGTACAAAATTTACAGATCTTAGTGTATGGCATGTGTCACTACTATGAAAAACACTGAATGAATGAGTTGATGATTATAATACCAACTTAAAAAAAAGTAAGTAAACTAAAGCTGATGAGGAGCTAAATCATTCATCCCGATGAGTGACCCTCAGGCTCAGCCCCTCAGCTTCAAATGAACTGAATATCAATCTTTTCACTTGAGTGAACAGTTTTTTGCAAGTCTAATTCCAATTTCATCATCTTCGGGGAGATTTTTTGCCTCGCTTTTTTTGACCGAGGTCTTTTGTTTTTATACCGTCAAGAAGCGCGGTTAACATAATCTCAAAAAAGTCTTCGATCATTCACGGCAGTCCGTTGTTTTTTGGTCACACTCCATCGCACAGCTATTTTGAATTTGCATCAAGTGTTCGATCAACAGTAGTGTTGAACGAAGCATTAAGTACTTTAGTGATTCTTCAACCTTCAACTACCTAGATTTAGTTGGGTAAAAAAAATCAAATTAATGCGGTTAAGGATTACCTTTTGTAATATCATCTGTAACCGCAAGTCAATATTATTGTGTTATCGCAGAAATACCTGTCCAATTAGTATTTATTATGCTTCAACACAAAATCAATTTTAATATTATAGGTTATAGCTTTGATCTTTTTAAAAAGGTTTTACACCAATAAAATACCAAAACCAAAAAAGCGGTTTCGGAAGCTTAATTCCATGACTTGCTAAACACAAATTCTGAAAGTAAAAGATTTACCGATACACAATGTAAGAGATAAACAAAAAAGATCCCTAAAACCCCTGGATATAACAGCGGCAATAGATCGGAAAACACAGAAGTTAACCTTTCAATAGAGGCGATCAACTCCCGAAAAGAGTAAGCGAAAATACATTTTATATCTCCGACGCAATTTTGTACCAAATGAAAACAAACGAAAACTGTCTCTATATCTATAACTTAAGGTTGAATCCTCGAATGGTACGTGTTTAAGTTATATAGGTTTCTATTATGGAATAGATTTTAGAAAAGAGCGACAGATGATCGCGTTAAAATAGAATAGCAGATGTCTTGCAAGAGGTATGCAATAAAGATAAATAATAATTCGTTTTTTTGCATCGACAGATGTCGCCCGCACGTGCCCTGGCACCTGGCTTGTGTAATGATAGGGGGTTAGGTAGACACCAAATGTCAGGGAAGGAAGACTTTTATCTTCGTGCCTTTGTGTCTCGTAGATAATAATAATAGTATTCTCCGATACTTCACATACAGATAAGCAGGGCATTTATGAATGAATGAACGTACCAGACAAAACACTGACTGTCTAGTATCTAACAAAGACATTTCCTCTGCCTACTAAAAATACTACTACATGATGACGATATACCTAGCCAAGCAAGGCGTCTACTAGCAACCCAGACACGGGATAATTCAAATAAGTTTGACCGAGGATCGAGCCTCAAGCCCATGTGTAGAAGACACATGGGCGCGACACAATTTCGTAACAATTGTATTGAGCAAACCTAAGAAGTACCCTCTCTATTCCATTACGCTCACATTCCTATAGGACACTGAGGTTGTTATGGTTACCCGATCGCAAGTCCAACAGCGTGTTTTCTGAGACACGAGGTAACATGATCGCCAACTTACAAAATCCGGGTTGACACTGAGAGCAAAAAACTGAGCCAAGTTTCGTCGGTAACCACGGCAGGGTCAGGAAGCACATCAATAAAATTGAACAAGATACCCAAATTATGAGGTGATAAGATCAATAGGAATAACTTGAATCCGAAAATTTAAAAACAGGCCCATCAAGCAGGAAAATTTACGTCATTTTGTAATGGTTTTATAATGGTAAGATTTCTAGTAGATAATATTATTTTGGCGTGATTAATTTGTGTAATGTAATATAGATTTGAAATCATAATCAGAAGAATAATTATTATTATGTTAGCAATAATAAAATAATGGTAAACGATAAAAAATAAATGAAGTTTAAAATAGAATAGCTTGATTTGATTGTAGACCTAATTAGAATTACACATGTAGCTATTATCTAAATAATAACGGTAGGTTTTTGTGGAGGTTTTTGTGGTAGGTACCACCTACTTATAATTGGAGCACTTACATTTATTTATTATCAACATGGAATGAAATGGATCTACAAAGGAAGCAATTTGTTATAATAATGATTCCATACATATAACGATAGCGACACATAAAAAAATAAATCTCGAAAAGTACGGCCTATTCAGAGTAAAATAATTTACAAAACAGGATTTCGCTTGGATTGATCCAGCCATTATACCGAGCAAGATCCTTTCCCACGTTCAGTCTAAAAACCTCTTTATATCATATCCTGGCTGGCTTTAATTGTCGAGATCCGAAGCCGGCAGACACGTTTGCCTTCGGTTTTTATAACTGTCGCAAACTGTTGGTGTGACATGAAATTAAGCTATGTAGGATAATTTATCCTATCAAAAACATAAATGTGAATTATGAGCCAAGTTCAATTCATGTTAAATGCTGCTTGTCAATCTAATATGAAGTGAGATTTAAATATTCAGTCCTGGAATTCAAGCCTATAGGTCTGACATGGCTCTTCTCATATGCAAATGAAAAACAGTAATATAACATGTCATGTATACTGTTAACAATATAAGTTGGTACATACTTAGGGGTATAGTAGGTATCAACAGTTGCCCATTTCGGGCACAGTACGGGTACTTCGAATATCATACCTAGCCAAATCAGACCTTCAATTCTCGGACTAAACATTGAACTTGGCACCTATTTAGATCCATTAATTTTTGTGATTTTATTTGGATAAAATATTTGTGAGTCAAAAGGAGGTCAAAAGTGGCTCTAATGGTTTATGTAATATTAATTTTACACACGGTGTTGCTCGTCAGTTCGCCCTGCTTGAACTTGGCTTTAAATGAAAACGATATAACACGGATAATTGGGGACGGTAAAGGCATTCCAACTTATGAGAAAGTAAATGGGTCACCTGATGGTAAGTGATTATCACAGACGACCCAGCCAAAAGGCTTGTAGATTAGAGTACAGATGCGTTAACGGGATGAAATATAATAGGTTTACATTACATATGGAGCTTTAAGCTCACGTTAGCTTTACGCTTTAAGTTAACGTGACAGGAAGATTTAAGAAGATGAAATAGTAATTACCGTAGAAAGACTATCATAAGTATAAGTAGAAGTTTCCTAGGGAATAAGCCGAGGTTGATATCGCCGAAGGGAACGCTACGCCTCAAGCCAAGCTTTTTCTAGTCAGGAAGGTTGTAAACGCAGCCTTGTCTATGCTCTGTGTGAGTAAAAATATAAGATGTTTGACAAAATAAACTGTACTAATAGACGCTTCTCTATTCGATGCAAAGTTTGTTAAACTTTCACCACACTCAAAATAAAAGTATGCTTATAAGGGTTCAAAACTTACTAAAAGTTTTGGGTAAGTATACTTGAAAAAGAAAACTTGTAATTGGTGGTTTGAGGATAGTATTCAACTCAACTCATAGTATTTGAATGGAACTAATGCCCGTTCAAAATATAACTTACATAAGGTATGAGTTTACGCTTCAAGACGGGAATCGCAGATGTGGGCAAAAAAACTGCGGAGCTAAAATGGGAGTAGGAGGGTCATGTATGTATGCAGAATAGACCCTGAAAGATGGAGAAAAATGTTCACCCAATGGCAACCGACCGATCGACGTCGGCTACGCGGCAGGCCCAATAAAAGATGGTGTGACGATTTCAATAGATATGTCCACGAATGACAAGTAAGAGCATTGGATAGGGAGGATTAAAGAGACTTGTGGGAGGTCTTTGCGCAGCAGTGGCACTCAGTAGACTAATAAAAAAAGTATGATTAGTAGAGTAGTTCCTAAATCTACTAAAAGTTGTGAGTCAGCTTAAGGTGTTGAAAAATGAAAGATGTTAGCTCGGTTTCACGGGGTCTGGTTTATTTTTACAGATTAAAAGACAATATCTCAAATTATCTGTCTTGTATGAGACGTCAGACCCCTGTTCACTATTTGTGCATAATTTTTGTAATATAATGTTTGATATTTTAGGCTACTATATTAACCCGTCCAACAGCAGCAGTAACTGGATCAAATACCTAGCTTTCTTTTCACCAATTTTTCAAGAAACAAATTCAATTTTATATTCTATAAATTGATCCAGTTAAAAACAAACAATAATGGTTTAAAGATAACATGTACATTAAAGTATTTCCTATACTTTGAAAAAGCTAACATACTCGACATATTTATCTGTACTCGTATGATATCTACATAGTACCACATTTTACTAACGAAACATTGATCTAGGCAAACTCATAAGGTCTAACATAGCATGGGTCTGACAGAGTAGTACAATAAATTATTTTGTATTGTACTAGAAGTGATAAAGCACAGATGGAAGGGTCTGGGCCAAATGGCGGCAATTGAACAAGGGAGACTGTAAAGATTTGCCCTGAAAGGGATAGACAATTTATGCATTGCGTTATATGCCTTGCCACTTATAGACATTATCCTTGAAGAAATTATAAAGATTTAGGATAAATAATGCACTTAAAAAATTATCGACAGTCTTCGGGTGGGACTCGAACCCACGATCTTTAGCTTAAGGATAAATTACGTAAAAAATTTCTGTAGCCAAAAGAAATCATAAGATTTAGGATATTTTGTTAGATCTTTTATTGTACAGTCAACGATGTAGAGATCGTGTTACAACGACAAATTATCAAAAATGTCTCTATTAATACTGAACTACTGAGCATTTAACATAAAGGTGAGAATACACAATTTTTTTTGACAATTCATCCGAGCGAACAGAATTAAGCGGACCGATGCATGACCTGGTGAAAATCAAGAGAAATTCCTTGGGTGCGAGCGACATAGGGCCGATCTGTGTGGAGACAATTGAGGGAGGCTATTGTCCAGCAGTGGGCGTCTATTGGCTGAAATTATGATGTTGATGACTCTTTCAGAGTACATATGATGTACGTACTGCAGTACGTATTTACTTGAATAATCTGCAGATTATTCAAGTAAATAAAACATGAAGCAGAACTTGTGACTTAACAAGAACGTAATGTCACACATACTCGATTGAATCTAAACTATGTCTGCAGAAATTTGTTAATCTACATATGAAAACTATTCCCAGACAATTTATGCAATTGATTCAACGGCTACGTGTGAATCTACCTCAAAATTAGTTTCTGACTTCATTACCAGTCCCTATAAGTCTCATCCTGTCGCTATACCGAGACGCTGTCGCAAATAAAATGCAAACTAGATCAAGGCGCATGCTCAGAAATTTAAAATCATTTACTATAATCACAGTACAATGATTCTCAGTGCGCAAAACGTCTCGAAGGGCCCGGTGCCTTTGTAAACAGAATAGGCTTGTGTACCTTTGTCAAACAAAGGACCTCTAAAAGTAGAAAACTGTTAGCTTGAAAACTCTTCGAATTGTCTCAATTCAAAAATCACATAAAATAGACCTTCCCAAATCGCTTCATACAAACAGCAACCACAACGTGACGTCACGTCGTGTCGCATCGTACGCATAGCAGAAAAGTTATGTTCAATAGCTATATTAAATAATGCGTTTATAAAAATAGTTCCTTATCAAAAGTTGATATGAATGCATTAATTATCGAACTGATATATAATCATTTGGTAATCAATTTTAAAATCGACATGCCCTTCTAACTTTGAAGGCTCATAACAAAAAAATACTTACATAAGTTATCAAGCTGAAATTATGTACTAGTTCTTTTTTACCGTTATTTCGGCTCCCAAAACTTAGTACCTAAGACATCACGGCCGGGTCAGGCGTTAAACCTGGAGCGCCCTACTGACTAAAGTAATGCGAACACGTGCTAATCGGTCCCTGTCTCAATCTATCTGTGTCTGTTTTGAGTGAGTATAAAATTCTTGCAAGCAAGGTGTTGTCTTTAAAAGTGTACACTGTGCATAACGTTACATAATCGCACCTCTTTATTGTGTGATTTTACTTCAAGTTCAGACGGAAGCATTAAAATTCTTTCATCGTACACACAAAAGAATAAGTTTTGAGAATCAACTTGATGGCTCGGGCATGTGAATCGAAACACAATGGGATGCCATGTTAAACGCCATACAAGTTTACCTAGATCCATGTCTGTTACGCAATTTTGACCTCTGTGACTACGCGATAAAAGAGTACCGCCGAATGGTATACAGTTTTGGCGAATGTTTTGCGTAATACGCTGAATTCCTTTGCACATCATCTATGTAGGTGTATCGATGTTAATCTCGGTGGGAAACGCGAAGCCTTGGTATAATCTGCGTACGTAAGATGTTTTATAGATGTGTCTATGTGTTAACAATGTTCTAAGAATTGGAAGGATCTATGAGTTACTATGAATTTTAGCGAAGGTGTGTTATGCAGCGTGGCGGAGTAATTTCAAATGAAGGTCGATGTTAGTAAAACTTTTGTTGCTAAGCAAACGAAATTCTTACACGATTGTAACTTAATATTGTATAAACCTATCATTGATTATTTTTTTATTACAGGAAGGGAAAGAGAATTAGATATAACATGATTTGGCAGGGTCTACAAAGATATAAGAGGCCCGGTGGCAATGGCTTATATATAGTAGCGATTTAAAGTTCTCCAAGGGTGGTGGTTTCTCCTTTGGATGAATATTCGTATGATAAACACTATTGTTTTGTTTTCTTCTTTATTACGTAAGTGTTAATATTATTATGTAATTAGTATATTATGTTACCTTCTTTGATTTTGATGTCCATAACAGAACTGCTTAAAAACTACCTACTTCGCCATCAGGTCGAAGTGTTTTTTCTAATTTAGGTATTCGCAAACCAATACATCAAAGTAAATAACAATTTCGATTGATACAAAAGGATCAAGAATACGTAAAATTACTCGTCTATCTATTTGGTTTGAGAACACTAGAATTAAAGGGAATGGAATCAACGAAATATCGGCAACATTATCAGGGATTTTATGACGATCGGATTTTATGGATCACGCCTTTTAATATCCACAGCGTTGGGTTTTGGCTCCCCACTTTGCCAAATTGCTTGATCCAGTAAACGAACCCAACGTGATTGCCACTTCGCACCCAATGGGAAAAGAATGAACGAATAAAACTGAAATGTGATGCAGCTTATATCTTAATTAGTGAAATAAAGCCGAAAGTGGAATGAGGATTTTGTTGCAAAAGTAAATGATGATTAAGTAGAATACATTTTAAAATAGCATTTAGTACTGTAATTACTTTCAATGTGTCATGTTGAACAGCACATTAGTACAAAGCATACCAGATTTTTTTTCTGCTAAAATAGACAGACGATCATGCGGCATATCTAATTGTAAATGGTAACCGCCAGTCATATCGATGCCTACAGTAGAGATTTTGTAAATAGCTTTTGTTCCACAAATTGCTATGTATCACTACATAGCAATTTGTGCAACAAAAGCTATGTAGTGATACATAGCAAACCACTCAATCAAGAAAAGAAGATAAATGTCTGCAGCTGCTAAGTAAGGAAGATACAATACTACAAACCATATTCCTATCTCGTGGATTCTCCAATCCTAAATGGAAGACTGGAAGTTGGCGGTTCTGTATCTACCCCCGCCTGGTGCCTCGGAAAGCACTGATTACTATTATTAATTATCCTAAAGGCCGTGTGGTCCCTGGCAGAGTAGAATAGGCCACCCTCACTCTTACCGAGGTGTCGTAAAAGGCGACTAAGGTAAAGGTGCTTGCATGATCATCAGCACCCAGAGAAGGAAAACTCTTCATTTATATCAAAACCCTCGCCAACCCGTCTGCCAAGCGTGGTGAGTATGGCAATTACCCCTCATGTGATTGAGGGAGGCCCGTGCCCCAGCAGTGGGGACTTAAATGGGCTGACGATGATTATCCTAAAGGGATAACAGTGAGGTCTATGCCCTAAAGTGGACTGTAACAAGCTAATTATGACATCCATGGCAGAAAGGTCAGCTGTTTTCTTTCAACTATACATGTGTTACATTCACCATCCTTAATGATAATGAAGGCGGGTCATCGTGCAGCAAACAATGTACACCGGTTAGGTATTACGGCACAAGGCATAAGGTGTGTTGGGTATTCATGGGGCAAGGTGCAGTCTGGGACACCTGCAGCTAATGTATACGCGCGGGGAATATGTATGCGGGATGAAAGACAACTGGAAGATTTTTATTATGCCAAACGGATAAGTGTGTGACGGATACAACATCTCATGCATTGACTTGATTCCGTACTAAGTAGCTTAAGAACTTGTGTTACGGATATAAGACTACAGAACTTTGCTATTTATTACGAAATGTATGTTGTATAAAAAAAATCTTCTTCGAAGTATGTGATGTGTGAAGGTTATAGTGACGTATAGTCAGTTCCAAAAGGGAGGTCCGTAACTTTACTCAAAGCAAAGACTTGTAGAATATTTTATTTATTAATATGACAGTTAAGATAAATAAACTGATGGCGGGCCACTACTTAATCAATAAAAGTCGTTGCTCTGAGTATTGTCTAGGTTAATGATTATTATTTAAAGCTGTAGTTCGCCATTTAATCTATGAATGCTATCCTTTGGATATAAACAATCCCTTGTACCCACAATGTGGTACTGTAATGTATTAACTTTAGCCGGTTAGAATTTATTCGTATAAATATGTACGTACAGCCACACATCAAAGTAAACAAAACTGTCAAATTTCTTCATTCGATTCTCGCCTTAATGTCAAACGCGTTTATTTCAATATCAATTGAGGAAAGACAGATTGTCGTAACTAGAGGGCCTAATTTAAAGCAGACGTTACGACCGAATCGGAGTTTCCCTCTCATTCACACGCAATGTGTGTCACCTTTGTTTGGATGCGACAGGTATATTCTCGTTCGTTACGGGACGGCTTTACATTAAGCCTCCAGATGTGTGGCTGTCTGTAGGTACAGTCAAAGAACGAAAAGGTTCGTCAGTTAGATCAGAAAGTTCAGATTTGCTTGTAGCAACTTTGATTCCTTTTGTTGTAAAGAAAATTTAAAGAAGGTCGGCAGATCTTATTAAAACGGTATCCTACGATTCTTGCCTTCAAGCGAAAACTTACCTTAAGGTGACGAACCTTTTTATTCTCTGTACCGTAATAACAGAATCGTCCTAAGAGATATATGATAGGTCAAGAGTGATTTAAATGCGCAATGTATTCAACAGAGTTCAACCACACAGAGATAGCCACTCGTAGGTACTTTATCTTCGCAGTTTCCTCCACCCCTTTCCTGCTCCTTGGTTCGAGAGATATGCAACAGTCTGATTATGTACTTATTTATTAGTTGATAATAGTGCTGAGTGTTAAAAAATATGACCATTAAATTAACATGTTAAAAAAATAACTATTAACACAGTTGTTATAATCAATGAATTGGTTATTTTCAACACGTTTGTTATTTTTAACGAATTCAATATTGCACCACCTACTTACCCCTCCTCTACTATTAAATGTCTTTTACCCGAAGGCTGTCTATTAGTAATCACTTACAGCGATAAGACTGCCGAAATTGTAGTCAAATTTTCTGTAATGCCTAGTACTTAAGTTGTGTATTTTGTTCAATCAAATTTATATCTATCTACCTATCTATACACTCGATTTGTAGTTCATCGCATTTCCGTAAGAAGCTCTGTACTTAATGCACAGTAGTCTTTCAGAAGGAACTACAAATGATATTTTAATCGTAGCATATAAAATTGTAAATTGGATTTAGGTTGAAATAATAAATAAATAACATCAAATTCAAAACGCGCCAGTAAAACGGGTCACTGAAGTGGAGATTCGCTTACATTCTAGACGTGTGTAACACTTTACTGAAAGGACTCAGTGATCTGCTTCAGATAGATGATACACTGATCCGAATCACGAATGCTCGCTCGAATGTATCGATCGATCGGATTTGTTCAATCGATCAGCTCGCTCACTGACTCACTATGTTCCACTGACAATGTTCGAATAAGCCGTACTACAGATGTGTCTATGGGCGGCGGCAATCGCTTACCTATCAGGGCGATCTGTCTGCTCGTCTGCCAATGATAGGTAGGATAAAAAAACTCTCTACTTTTACAAAATGGATTTCCTTTCTTACGACTAGGACTATTAGTGTGTGCAAACATAATGGTTATAGCGACTTTGGATGTAACGTAGAGTTCGGTCGTAGGCAACTGTTTTTAGGGTTCAGTAGCCACATGGCAAAAAACGAAACCCTTATAGATTCGTCATGTCTGTCCGTCCGTCCGTATGTCACAGCCACTTTTCTCCGAAACTAGAAGAACTCCATACATGGAGACCCCCCAATTTTTTTATTTTTTCCAATTTGTGTGTAAAAATCGTAATGCGGTTAACAAAATTGAAAATTTTAAAAAAGACATGTGTTAAAATATATAATCGAAATCTTTGTGACGGCGGCCATCTTGGATCGATTTTTATCCAACATAGCTAAGAATACTCCCTCCTTATTCATCTTTCAAACAAAAATAAACAAAATGCACACACAGACACGTCAAACTTATAACACCCCGTCGTTTTTGCGTCTGGGGTTAAAAATACCTCTATTTGCCAAGTTTCAATAGTATAGTTCTTTTGAGCTTCAGTTTCAAGTATACTTGAAACTGAAACTCAAAAGTTTTTTTTTTCATCAAACCTATGGATAGGTCTTTAAAAATGATGTTGAGGTATTTAACATCATTTTTTTCTAAACACAATACTTTACACAAGAGACGCTCCCAAAGTAATAAATTGTGTCGTCCTCCCCATCTATGGGGGGGCCCATCTAACTTCTATAATAAACCGCAATTTACCTTCCATATATCTTACTTGCTGCTACAAACCCTTCATGGGCGAGTCCGACTCGCTCTTGGCCGGTTTTTATTGAATAGTTTGTAATAAATTATTGGCAATCCCATGCAAATGTTGCGACCGGAGTCGGCCGCCAAAGACACAAAAGAGCTTTCTTATCTTTTGTTTACATCCACACAGATGGTCAGCAACGTTAATGTTTATAGATATTTAGCTAGGTAATTAGATAGGTAGGCGTGTACGATTCCGAGTTAAAATGGTTCAGTTACAAATTAATATAAACCATAGATATTCTTTATTGCACAAAAATAAAATACAAGCATGATACAACAGCAACAGACAGTACAATAACCATGTACATGTTTGTATCTTTTTGACTTTGATTTGATTCATCGTCGTTACACCTGAACTCCACTGTACGAACATACATGTCAAGCCACTTAGGTAGTTATAGTTACATTTGTGATAATTTGCTTGGGTTGTCTGCGTAATAAAATTATGACAAAAATGCGACCTTCAATTTCTGAACTATAAACCATTGCTCCAAAATAATCTTATCAGCATAATTTGACATTATTTTGAGAAGGCCACCCGTCGTGAGCTCTTATTACTGGCATGGACAAAACGGTTTCCATTCAGTATTTTCACGCTACGGTTCTATAGTAGCTTGGTTTCAATGCGGTCCACTAATGAACCAATTGAACGGACCAAACCAGTGCGTTTTATTAACGAATAACGACCATCGGCACGAGAAATGAATTCGGCTTTACACGGATTTTGTTTACAAGCTTAGGGTTGCCCCTTATCCCATTTTAATTCAAACAGCATTGTATTTAATACATGACGTTTGATGAAACCATCAAGAGCTTGAAAAATGTTTTGCGAAAATGATATGAGCAACGTAGATAGGATAGAATATCTTTACTTAAACGATAAGGATGTCCTTAAAGACTAAATTTTTTTTTATAGAGGCTTAGTGTATTGGCTCTCTTCAGCCTGATGGTAAGCAATAGTCTTCTATTTGTAATTACAACGGAAGCGATGTCAAAGCATCACCTCCGTGTGTGATGTCCTCATATTTCTTTCTCAATGACACAACCCTTTTTTTATCACGGAGCGAAAATACGTTAGTAATTAATAAGTCACGGAGGGAATTTAAGTACCGTCCTATCAGGTCGGGGTACCCGACAGGGTGTGTGGGACTCCCTCTGGGACGTAACCCCAGAGGTTAACCCACTAAAAACCCTCCGACGCCCGCCGCTGTTAATATAATAGACGAGGTCCACGGTGCCAACGTCCACCCATGTATAAAAGGAAGACCGCCTCAGAGATGTGCAATATTTATACACCCTCCTACCCCTAGAAGGCGCACCGGCGTGCAGTGCGCCATCCTCCACTGTCAGACCTCATTGTAGGTCAGCCGGTGCCCCCGCACCTGGCGCCCGAGACCTTCCGGGCAAAACATTTCCCTGACGAGCCCCCCTTCTGCCTCACCCCCGGCGGAGTCGGAGAGAGAGCAGATCTCGCTCCCTCTTTAACTCAGCAGCTTCCTTCTGCAACATCACCTCCTCAATGACACAACCCTACACGAAATCCATCGATTGTGGTCCAATCATTGGTAGCTATAAAATTGAATATTCTACGTACCGTAATTTGGTATTAAAGTCGCACCCCATATTTATTTAAATCTGTGCTTTGTTTTTAAAACAGATATTGTTTGATTGTCTGTTGAATTTGATACTCAAGTTCCCAAGGGAATAGTGATTCATTGGAATAATATCTCATTACTAATATGATACATCGTTTTATGAATATTTGATACCCAATCGATGTGAAATTGATACCCGCGCGTACGTTACGTGAAAATAAGTAGGCAGTTGCTTTGATATTTGCCATATAACGAACTATTATGGGATCCAAGTTTATAAATAAATATTAGTAAATTGAATGGTGGGTTGTTTATGGATTATAAAAGACTGTTACTATAAATAAGTAAATGTTATCCATTCCAATCCCGGGTTATATTTTTCGGTCTTAGTGGTGTTAGTTTATTCCTGAGCCTTATTTACTTGCACGATTAATACTGCTATAAAAACATTATTTTTTTCTGAGTGAAGTCTTTCTTCAGTAGCTCAGCGTTACCAAAGTTTACCGGTAACTAATTTGGCCCATAAAGCACGACTGTCCCGACGAAAACTTTTTTTTTTAACTTTGATCCGACTCCGAGATAGATAGCTCTAGCACCTGTAGTACCGGATATCATAATCATCAGTGGGATTACAAATATATACTTTGTAAATACACGCTAAACACCTCAGTGTGCGATGCCATTCACGCCGCTGAAGAGAGGTCAAGCTGGCGGAAGAAATCCTGGAAATAGTGCTACGTCGCGGTCACGACCCTCCCACAAGGAGGAGGAAATACACACTTATAATACATAGAAAGAGCCGGCGACGCATCTGTGATGCCCATGGGCGGCGGTAATCACTTACCATCAGGTGAGCAGTCTGTTCGTTTATCTGCCGTAATGTAAAAAAAAGAAACACCCAAACCAATACAAAACGAAAAGAGAAGAAGAAACATGTTTATGCACACAACTGTTTGTACTGTGTGGGGATCGAACCCGCAACCCTCGGACTAAGGCAGCGTTCACTACCAGTGTTACCAAGGATAAAATTTACCACAAAGAGAAAAGAGCGTCCGCACTTCGAATGCCCTATGGACACAGTATCTATGGGTGAGAGTATGTCGATGGCGATGTTCAGTGTAGTGTTCCGATATCGATAGTAAAAGTAAAATCAATAGTATCAATAGTATTGCTGGTTGTTCATCTAATTTTACTATCAATACTATCGATTCTATCGATAGTATTGATAGTAAAATTAGATCAATACTATAGATTACGCTAATACTATCGATACCATCGATTACACATTTAATTAGGCAGCAATACTATCGAAACAAAGCAGAATATCGATAGTTTTTGATTAATTCTATTAAGAAACACAATACTACCGATACGATCGGGCATAAAACAATCGATAGTTTAGATAGTATTGGCGTTATCAATAGTATTGATCAAATTTTACTATCGATAATATCGATAGTTTTGACCAATAGCAATACTATCAATAGTCTGAATGATTTTCAAGGTTAAATATCGATAGGGAAACTATCGATAGTTCCGCAACAGTAGTTCAGTGTACCGTCTCCCGCACTGATCTCTACCTCAACTGCCACCAGAACTGAAATGTCAAGCTACACCTTACACATCTCTGCGTTCAACCCGATACACGCTCAACCCCAAATCTATACCTTCCACCCCAAACCCAATTGACAAGATCCGCTTCTATCCGCTCCTTCAATTCACTTAGCTCGTTAAAACTCTGTATTATTCAAAAGATCTGTTAACTCACTTACTAATTCAAGAGACGTATCATTTTAAGTGTGTGATACACTCAGCCGGGGCTAATTCTGAGTCTGTTTAAAATGCTGTCTCACTATAGGAATTTCAAGTAAGCCGAATGGGACGTGATGTGAGTAATCAATTGTCTGGATTCATCGATGAATTGGGCAGGCTGTATATCAGAGGTTTTAGGCCTCTCAAAGCTTTCAAACACTAATAAAAGTTGTGGCTATGTTCTTCAAATGTAAGATGTAGAATAGTATTTTTATGAGGATTTAATCTATTTTTAACAATTATCAATTCGGGAGAGGTCTGCATGAAACGATAAAAAAAGAGTTCAATATGTACCTAAATTGAAAGGTGAAGTATCGATTTACCCAAATTGATGATTTTTTATATCTATTGATAAAATTTAATCCTTTAGATCGACTCAAGCACGTTGCGGTTATAATAATACAGAAAGTATAATTCGGTACATACTTTCATTTCATTTACGAAGTTATTTTCCCTTTATTCAAGACTAGTGGTCCGCTCTCGCTTCGCTTCGGTAATTTAATTTTAAAACAAAACATTTAGAAATTGTATTATTATATACGAAAATTGATTTGCAATTAACCAATTATGAGATTATAGGTAATACTGAAATGCCTTTCATTCATGTTGCATATATTTTCATGACTGATGAGCACCACATAACTTTAAACCCCATTTCACATAAAAAAAATGCTAAATAATTTATACCTAAAGACCGATATACTTGTTCATGACTCTAGCTTTAAAATAACGACAATTCTATACGGCGTTGTAACCCCCGTCGCCCTTTCAGGTTTAATTAGCAACGTGCTTAAATTTCTGTGCGAATGTCCAAATTCTAATTTTCATAAACTCGAGCATCAAATATGGCGAATCTTCCATACGACGTTTTAACCCTCGTTCACTCTTTTTAGGGGGTTGAATATAAAATATGCTGAAAGAACTGATATTCATTTTGTATTAACAGTGCAAATACTAATTTTCACGACTCTAACATTCAATATGACGAATCTCCCATACGACGCTTCAACTAGGGGTCGCAAACCGGGATACCGAATTTCGAAAATACCGGAATACCGGAACAAATTTAGGTATAATTAATACCGGTATTCATTTCATAAAAACCGGCATATTCGGTATTTTCGGTTTTAGTAAAATAAATAAGAAACATCACCATAAAAAAGAAACATCACCATAAATAAGAAACATCACCATAAATAAGAAAGATCACCTTACGACCAAGCCGACCAAATGTTCAATGTTCCAATGCTTCCCGCTTTATTTTAATTATGTTTTTTGAGAATGAATTAGAAATGTATTTTTTGGTTCGTTTCGTGTGTGTTGAGACTGTTGTGCGATGTTTATGTATGTTGATAAATATTTTATTTTTAGAACTGATTCCTAGTCGGAATCCTACTTATAGTAAAACATTACATTTAATTAAAGTATTTGAACTTGTAGAGGTCTACAAGTTCAAATACTTTAATTATATATAACTTAGATAAGTTAATTTTTAATAAAGGAATAAATGGGCATTTAGTTACAATAATAGGTATTTGTAAATTTTTGCTAAGAAGTAACTAATTGATTACTAACACAATTATCACATAATAAACTTTGTATCAATGATTTGTGTTTATTTAGAAGATACATTCATTTACCTACTTAGGTACTTTTCCTTCGCAAACTAACTTTATTACTAAATTTGCTAACTTTAATAAGCTTAATCCCGGAAATATTGAAAATACCGGATTATCGGTATTGGTTTAGAGCTAATACCGAAAATACCGGTTTTGTTTGAATGATTCGGTATTGCGACCCCTAGCTTCAACCCCCATTTTACCCTTTTGGGGGTTGAAGAAAAAAAATGCCTAAATCATTTTTCTTAAACTTGAATGATGAGCCCAAATGCTAATTTTCATGACTCTTGTTTTAAAAATAACGAATCTTCCATACAATGTTTCTACCCCCCCTTTTAGGGATTAAATTGAAAAAAAAATTGAAACATATAAATTCTTTTTTTTAATTTATAAACAATCCGAATTTTCAAAACTCTAACATCAAAAATGACAGACTTTCATACTAACGTTAACCCTCCATTTCATCCCTAAAAACCCTTTCTTAGTCCGCGCCTACATAATAAAAACTACCCATGTTCTAATTTTCATTCCATTCGTTTCGGCTGTGCGTTTATAGATCAGTCAGTCACCCGCCGAGGCGTTACCGCCTTATTAATAGGATAGATAATCACAATTAATAAAACTTCAGCACTGAAACAATAACTTTTGTTTCTATAATTTTGCAAAGTAGCCGCATCAAGCATAATTTATAAAAAAGCGTTAAGGCACAGTAGATAAATACGCTAATATCTACTGTGGTTAAGGCGGTCGAACATAGAATGAACTGTTGATTAAGAAAGTAAAGTTTATTCAATGATGTTAATTAATGAACTTTGAGCGAATAAGTTAAACCAGTCGATTTACTTCCCATCTTTAACAGGATCAGATAGATCATTGAGTAATTTCTTAGAAAATGAGTTTATGAACGCTTCTTTGAACTATTATTAGAGCAGAAATTTAAGAGCGCAATATTTCACATATATGGAACATATTAATTGAAATGAGCTCAAGGACGAACTTTTTATAGTGGACTTCACCGACTTCATATAGTTTATCTCTGTCTCATGCCGAAACACACCGAGAACAATGAACTGTTTGTGTGCGGTTGACTGTGTAGCACGCAACGTAGGAAGCCGGTGTTTTGTGTTAATCTATTTTGTGACGGAGGTGTCAAGCAGGAATCAGGATAACATCTATAGTAAGTTCTGCAAACATCATTATCATGGCAGAGGAGGCCCTCTAAACGAGCATTTTAAAAACGTTACCGATCTCCTTTGGAAATCTATACCATTTATGACGAGGTACTCGTAAATAAAGACAAGTCTTATTAGGAAAAAGCGAAACGCTTGCGCGATACAATCGACGCCCAGCACTATCTGACTTTTAAACTTACGTCCCGAAACGAAGCGAGGGCACGCCACTAGTCGGGTAATCATTTCATATGCGTTGACTTAAATAGTCAACGCATACAAAGTGGGGTTAAAATAAACCTCAAATTCCTTGAATACCATGTCGTAATGTTATCACAGGAACCTAAAATCACTGAAGTATGTTAACAATAGGTGATGGGTATTTTGAGCCTCGGGGATACCAATAGAAATTAATCACAACTCGATGTTTCATTATTCATAGGGTTGTCGACTGTTTGTCAAAACAGAGAACGGAGACCTAACGAATTTCCAATTCTTAGCTAAACATTGTCCTAAATGGCAAAATAATACCCGATTCTATTTAAGTACACTAATAACTACAGGCACAAAAAGGAACACATGATTATTATCATTATGAGAAATCACAATTAGCGCAAAACCGCTTTTTTGTTTTGTGATGTGTTGTGAACTTGTAGCTTGTTTTGTGCAATAAAGAATATCCATCGATTAATCTATTATGTATTTTCATCATTTCAGCCAATAGAGGGCCACTACTGTACATAGGCCTTCCCCAATGTTCTCGATACAGATCAGTCATGTGCCGCCCGCATCCAAGGAATTCCCGCGACCTTCACCAGATAGTCGGTCCACCTTGTGGGGGGCCTGCCACGGCTGCGACTGCGAGGAACTTTCCACTCTAACGGCCGTCTGTTCTCCTAGCAATGTGCCCTGCCCATTGCCACTTGTTAAGAGTAGGTATCTTACAGGGTCATAATTTCAGACGACAATATAACAAGACCACACAAATCCTGATATTTCAGGCGCCCAAGGCTATGAACTAAAGAAATAAATAAATAAATATTTCACAACATCACATACATTGATCTGACTCCGAGATAGGTAGCTCAAGCACCTGTGTTACGGATATCAGAATCAACAGTGGGATTACAAATAGATACATATAATACTTTTCTTTTGTAAATACATACTTATAATTACAAAGGATACACCCAGACCAATTCAAACAAACATGTTCATGCACACAAATGTTTGTACTGTGCGGGGATCGAACCCGCAACCCTTGGACCAAAGGCAGCGTTCACTACCACTGATCCAAACGGGAACTAACAAAAACTGCTAGTAAACAAAAAAACAGTGTCACACCACAGGTGAAGACCCTATCAGCAAATGATAGAGGAGCTCCAACCATTGATTATAAATTGGTCTCACTTCCTGCCCTTAATCAAATTTGATATTCAAAGTGTGCATGGAATAAACACTCACATGTGTTTCAACAAAAAATGAACTTAATATGGGAAAAACCATCCTATTGACGTTCTAATACAGTTGAATATATTAGTGGAACTCCAGACACATGGTTCTGTGTTGGGTGAAAAAGAAATGGCAGATGAAAAGTTGATTAGTATCAGACCACGTTCACGGGTAAATGTATTTTGTATTGGGAAAGATAGAAATATGTAATACCATATCTGTTTCGTTAAGTTATAAAGGCGATTATTATTATTAATTCAATAGAACCTATATCAAGCAAAGCTCTGAAGCGTTGTTCTTTTAAGAAATCGCTGCATTTTTTTACATATACAAAAACATAAAATCTGTTAATTTGAATCTAGTTAAGTTAAGTTTCACATTCATAATTTAATTCCTAGTTAGTTAAGAATTATTGTAATTTTTTAAATGCAAAAATAAAAACTTTTATATTTTTACTATTATTATATTATTTATTTAGTTCCTTCAATATATATTTTTTTATGTGATAGGTGGCAGACGAGCAGACCGACCACCTCATGGTAAGAGAATTGTCGCCACCCATGGACACCCACGACACTAGTGGAAGTCAACCTTTAAATCCCCATTTCCCCGGACTGGGCCTCCAGTAAGTAGGTACTCACTCTCACTCAAGCAGCGAAACACAGCACAGTGCTGCTTCACGCCGGTTTCTGTAAGGCCGTGGTATCACTCACACATCATACACGTGGTATAAATATCCATAAACAGATTTTAAAAAAATAAAACTAAATAAGCTTGTGACTAAATTATTTAACGGAGTGCCTGCCTGCCTTACATATTTAAATACATTGAAAGAAAGAAGACAAAAACATTTTATTGACCATCACAATACATAATTTAACAAATGACACTATATTGCTTAATATACCTTAAGTTTGTCTAGTACAAATCACATACTTAACCTAATCAGCGATATGATAATGCCAAACATTATTTAGCTCTCTTTTGAGCAATACATTATCTCTCGATCTACCTAGACGAAAAGCTTCTTAGACAAATCCACTGAGGCACATAAAAGAGAGGTATTTTGAGATCGATCGATAGTAAATAATACAAGTACCTAAGTGAGTCTCCGTACGTGACAGTATTACATAGTGCGACGAATAGGCGAAATACGAGGTGCGTTTGAAAGGGACTCCTATAGGAATGATGGGGGACAAAATTGATTTAAAGGTACTACACATCACACATGCTTTTTTAACGATAGTATAATATATAGTAGAATACAGATAGTATTAATAAGTAGTAAGTAAACCACGGTTTATTTCATTTCAGCAATCGACAGTGAGGTAAGTTTTGCTAATCTTTTACGTAGTTAGTTTCAGTTAGTTAGGTTCGACCGGAGTAATACCACGTCCTTACATAAATCCGGCGTGAAGCAGTGCATGCGCGGTGTTTCGCTGCGCGAGTGAGGGTACCGGAGGCCCAATCCAGGGGAAGGGGGGTTTAAAGGTAAACAGCGCACTTGTGACACCACTGTGTTGCAGGTGTCCATGGACAACGGTAATCGCTTACCGTGATCCGTTAGGTGATCCGTCGGATGGCACATTGTTCCTTACTTATTAATTTGTAAAGGTAAAAGTTTTTGGAGAATTTGTTTCTATTTGACAAAAACGTATGTAAAGTGTAACCTTGTTTTTTGCTGATATAATTCCTAAAACCTTCTGACATAGGTACATATTAGGTCTTTAACTATGAAATTACGTGTGGTATGGCGATTTTCTTAGAAGTTATATTTACATACTATTTTTTTTTGATTTGTAAAGTAACTGTTAATGCTACTGCTCCATAATTAACTGTGATTTAATCACATGATCTGTGGATTTAATGGACAACGTTTAGGAACGTGTAACATAGTATTTCAGATAAATATCTTTTTTAATTAAAATGTAATTCTTCATAAAAACGTCATTTCTGCCAAAAAGGGTCATTTTCAAGAATTTTTTTGTGCATCACAAATACAATAATATCTGATCTCTATTTAATATACACGTTAAATCTTAAATAAAAATAAAATTATAGGTAGGTGACTTTTTGCTTATATGTATAGGAGTTATACATCTAATTGCGTCTAGAAAAAAAACGACAATTTCATAGGTAAGATACCATCAATGATATTTATAATAAGTCTTACCTATTATAAATATCATTGATGGTATCTTACCTACACAATACAATTCTATGCAACAGGTTAACTCACACAACATTTTTGAAAAAACATCTGATCAAATTATAAATATTGGATTAAGGTCCAAACATACAACCAGGTTTTAAAGCTTTACATATAATCAGGATTTACATAAATGATGATGAGACCGGATCAAAAGTCGTTTTACATTAGTTCTCACCTACCTACTGCAAAAATATGACCACCCATATTTTTGCACCAAGATTAGAATTTTACCGATAAATTTCTATTTGTTCGGCAGATATGTTTGCACCTGCCGCGCCTTTATCCGAAGAAAATCACACCTATGGGAATTTAAAGCGGAATATCCGCATATCCGCAGAATACCCGGCCCGATGTTACCCGTTTAAATCAACCGGCAAAAGGGGCTATGTCTCTGGGATCTATTCTTTTAGGCAAATGGTCAGAATACCTTACGAATGTAGCTTTACTTGTACCTGTTAACTATTACCAGTAAGAATAAGACAAAATTTATAGAATTTTTAGAAAAAGTAAATAAAATATGTGTGAAACATAACAAAACATAATTACTGGAATAAAACTGACAAACTACAGAATAAAAATAAACAAAGGAATGACAAAAGGCTTCGAAATATATCGAAGGGAAAAGATATAAAAACTATTACCAGTTATAATGCAAATATGATTGTTTCTGTAAATGAAAATTCCTTTTGTGATGTGAGTTTAACGGACACTGTTGTATTTTTTAAAATATCTCAGAATTAACATACTGTGGCGTGAAATTTAGTTATTGAGGAACCTACTTTACTTTCGATTACCTAGCCCATATTTCTAAGTTTATATCAAAATGCTTTGCTTTGTATTATTTTATCGAACTTTGAAGTCTATACCATGAGATTTAGTCCAAGGTCCAGGTTGGGTACTATCAAAGTATAAAGCATACCTAAGCTTTAGCAAAACATAGGATTGCGCTGAGGTCTTCGGTGGCCTTATTTTGTGTATCAATCTTCTACTTCAGGGCTGACTCTGTGACATAATCAACTAGCGGCACTTCTTAGGAATAGCCCAGCCAGTTGTCACTTCATAAACAAAACAGCAATTGATGCTACAAGAACATTAAAACGACAAAATGGAGCGCAGAATCGTCTCCTTACATCATAGTTTATCATTTATTCAGGACAAGAATTCAAAACCCTTTTCAACTCTAGGCGTCCACTAAGATATTTGAGTTCAGCAGGGAGACTAAAACGAAAGTCGTTTTACTTAGCGGGTTCTTGGTAAAACAGGCGCAAAGCGGAGCAGGGGGGCCTAATATAATTTATGCTGGACTGCCTTAAAAGTACGAGATTTTGCTTTCAGTCTTTGAACCCTCTCGGTTATACTTGTATTTTAGTAGACAACTACAGTAGGACAACGTGTCGACTTCCGACTGCGTTCCGCTAGTGCAAATGTTTTAAACGGAATCTTAAGGTTGCCCAAACAGTGCTTCGAACTTATTTACTGTCTTTACACCCGGCGTACCCAAGTAACGTGATTTAGCTAAGCGTTTAGTCGAAGTCACGGGAGATCCAAACTTGCAGCTTCCTCGCCCAGCGAATGTCCATCGCAATCCAGCGAAGTAATGCTGCCAGCAGTTTGGGGACACTACCACAGGGACCTACTATGTGTTCATTTTTACATACTTTTAGTTCATTGTAGGTCAGGAGCCCAATTCTCGTGCTCGTGATATTTATGTTCATACGACATATATCACTAAAACACAGTTTTTTGTATGGTTTGCAGGTGATATCCGCCATGTTTTCAAAATATCACGAGCACGAGAATTAGGCTCAAGTTATTGTTTTTATTTTCTGAAGTGTTTCTTTCTTTGTTTCGAAATGTGTAAATAATGTAAATAACGAGATTGTAATTTCAGTTAAGCGTTGACCTTTGTAAGGGCACATAAACGTTTACTACCTACTGGATCTTTACTGATACGGTTTTTGTATGACGGTCGATCGTAGTGCATTCTATTTAATTAATTAAACTAACTAGACAATGAAAGGAAGTCTAATGTTCTACAATGTTCTCGTTATTTCACTTATAGCCTATTCAAATGCGACAGCCTTGCCTGTTAGAGAGCTCTCAAGGGCTTCATTGTTATATATGAGATCATAGTTACAAAACCATTTTTTAACTAAATCTTAACAAAAAAAAACTAACCTTGCTAAACATTTGACTTAAAAATACAAACTATAGAGTAACAATATGTAAAAAGGCCAGCAGCGCACTTGTGACTCCTTCGACGTTGCATGTGTCCATAGGCGGTGGTAATCACTTACCATCAGGTGATACAGTCTGCTCGTCTGCCCACTATATAATAAAAAAAATGATTTTTTACCCGACTACGGCAAAGCAAAAGGAGGGTTATGATTTTGACAGGCTATGTATGTATGTATGTATGTATGTATGTATGTATGTATGTTCATCTGTTTCCACGTAACTTCTTAACTACTTATCAGAATTCGACAACAATTTTGGTATCATTTGAAAGCGCTTGACTTGTACATTTTGAATATATATATATATATATATATATATATATATATATATATATTCTATTATATGTATATATTTGTAATCCCACTGTTGATTCTGATATCCGTAACACAGGTGCTTGAGCTACCTATCTCGGAGTCAGATCAATGTATGTGATGTTGTGAAATATATATATATATATATATATATATATATATATATATATATTACTAGCACTTGGACACCAAAATAGTACAAATAAAATAAAAGTAAAAAAACTAAAACCCAACTACGACAAAAAACGTCGCTGAAAAAGTATAAAACAAGCCTTCGTTGTCAATTTATGCAATATTCACTATGTAGAGATAAAATTTCATGTTTGGAAAGGCGTAGTCACACGTTAAATATACTACCCTTTGACAACGTGTGACTGCGGATTTCCAAACATGAAATTTTATCTCTACATAGTGAATATTGCATAAATTGACAACGAAGGCTTGTTTTATACTTTTACAGCGACGTTTTTTGTCGTAGTTGGGTTTTAGTTTTTTTTTTAATCCAGTGTCTGAAATTGATCAAAAGTTTCAAAAGATACAATAGTTATAAAATTACCTAGTATTGTTACAAATAAACAGTAGACCTTCCTGCAGGTAATGTTTGTTACCAGATATAGAGCCTACACCTACAAGACATATACATGCATAAAATTTGAGTTAGATTACCAAACCACTATGCAACGTTAAAACTTAAAACATTTTACATAGAAACATCTGTCTTTATCGTACTTAAAACCAAACAAACATTTATAGACACACCAATTTTATCATACTAAAAAAGGGTATCATGCAAAGCCCGGTTTCCTGAATGTACCGCTAACTAGGCAAGGGTTCCGGCAGGAGTGGTTGGTTAACCACTCCTGTCGGAACGAATGGTTATTCGTTACCTTCGGGCGAATTTATATGGCTTTAAGGAGCTTAATAATGCCCCTGTTTCCATCACCGCGGAAACGAGACAAAAATACTCTCTGATTTAAGCGCGTCTAAAGAAGTAGGCAGGTTAAAATGTGGTTTGCATTCTATTTTAGTAAGTTTAGAGAAATCTGACGGAGAAGGTGCGAAATTTAGCAAAGCATCTTCTATCGCATCTTCAATGGGGAGTGTTTCGGAAGAGCTGTTCTTATTTCAGCTGCAATTTTTTCATCACCGTACATCACATCAGAATGTTAACTTTCATCCTCATCATTTCTGCCACAATAGATCTTCTACTGGTCGCAGTGGCTATGAGATGCAATGCTCACCCTATTTCATTTGATCCTCATCACTTGGATTGATTTATTTCCACTATAAGTGCGTTTCTCTCGTCATTTCCTACCGCGCCCAGTAAGACTGTGTGGTACCAGCTGCTATTGGTGGTGTTCCCGGACAGATACGACCTTCAAGAAAAGGGATAATTCCTTTGTTAAAAGAGCCGCCAATGCATATGTGATACCTCGAGTGTTGCGGAAGTCTATAAGCGGCGGTGATCACTTACCATTTGGTGCGCCGCCTCGTTTGTTCGATATAATGTAAGGAAAAAAGTTTATATTTCTTCTAAAAATCTCTAAATGGAAGATGCTTCAAAGCAATTTCGAAATTCTATAAAGACTGTGATACCACATTTGCTAAAGATTATTAAAAACCATTACCATCGATTTCTTTAATTTCTATTTTGTTGCTAACCATAGAAAATAAATTAGATTGAAACATCATCATCATCATCGTCAGCCCATTCAAGTCCCCACTGCTGGGGCACGGGCCTCCCTCAATCACATGAGGGGTAATTGCCATACTCACCACGCTTAGCAGACGGGTTGCCTTTTACGACACCTCGGTAAGAGTGAGGGTGGCCTATTCTACTCTGCCGGGAACCACACGGCTTAGATTAGATTGAAACATATTTAGTACATACTCACTAAAGTAAATATCCACATTATAGGAACAAACTAGAACTCTTCAGCAACTCGTGATAGGATTCCACGATCCGTTTCGAACAATAATAAGCCTTAACACAGAAAAATAAACCTTGTTATTTCCAAACAACAAGGAGAGCCATTAAAAGTTTCGGATACATCGGATCACAGTCCTTTGTTTTCGATATCAGGGCAAACTATCAACGTGTCCAACTTGCTATCACGGGAGAACCTTGTGTAGTCCATTATATAGTAAAACGGGGACATGAGGTTTAATATAAATAAAGTTTGGGGTTAGGGAAATTCGGAGGAAACAATATTACCTGTTCATTTACATTTTTCTGACCGCATTGCGAAATTATGATAAAAGGATTTCTTCTTTTTCAAACCCTACATCAATATCGGTGTACCTACTTAATGTTCATGTTAGCGTGAAAAATAAAGTTTAAAAACTAATACATACGACCACGGGGATACGGCATAATCATTTCAGCAGAGACAATTTTCTTGTTTTGTACTTTTTAGATCGTGTTTTCGTGTTTATTTAACATATTTTTAGTTATGTAAATATTTGAAATGTGCTAAAAAAGCTCTTTCATTTGATACCCCACACGGTACCGTCAAGCAAAATTTTTTTCTTAGTTCCTTACTCTAAGTCCCCTAGAGGGCGCTGTAATAAATTTAACGTGACGTCATGTTGCCTATAACCAGAAGACAACCAAGACGCTTCTAACGACACCTCATTTGTTCAAATATGATAACTAGTTTAGAAGTCACGTGGAAACAGATGAACATACATACATACATACATAGCCTGTCAAAATCATAACCCTCCTTTTGCTTTGCCGTAGTCGGGTTAAAATACGTAAAGTCATAAAACAGAACTAAACAAATAAGACCATCTTACCTACAATTTGAATAGTAAACGACTAAATAAGTAAATATAATAATAAAACTTGCACAAAAAGCTCGGAAGCATTTCTATAAATTGAACCGGCGACGTTACATCTATCTTCGTCAGATTACCCGGATCCGACAGGGAAACGAGGAGGTCGGCAATAATGAAAATGCTGGCTGTAGAAAAAGGGGGGACTAACAATCTAACATCTAGAATAAATTTGCTAAAGGTTCGCGCATCTGTATGTAAATAAACTTGCGGTTTCAGTGCCATTGCATTCTGGAAGAAAAAAGAACATACTTTACATTTGACGCTCTTACAATTTCACTAGAACAAAGTAAGCTATGTGAAGATGCATTTCGCCGACTTGCTTTTATTTGCATTATGCAACAAGAAAAATAATGGACGCCCGGAAAACAATTGTTCCGCCATCCATGGCGAGTCTTTGTCTTTGGATGCATTTGCTATCTCATCATCACACGGGTAATGAAGAAAACTAATAATTAATAGATTTAAGATAAATCTAATGTGACTAAAGCACTATTACTTCTCTTTTTAGAAATTATAATATAACAGAAAGCAATTGAAATGGGTTAGATCATGATCTAACCCATTTCAATATCTTTACTGTAAATCAAGTCGAAATTAACAGAATAGACTGGAAACGAAACAAATGCCAAAAAGTTTAAAAAATAATGAAGTTCCAGCTTCTATTTCACAAATCGGTGGGTTTTTCTTCCTAGTTGACCAAATCAATCCAATTACCTATTTGATGTCAATTACCTGAACAAGAAAATCACGTAGGAGACAACAAGTAACTAACCGTCACGGTCGGACAATTAGGACGTTGACATGCCACCGAAAACCACGGAGCATTGTCTCATTATGGCATAGAAAAAGTTTTAACTAACCAGATCTAGTTTCAACTGGTTGAAAAACAAAGAAAGCACAAAGGGTACCTGTAACTACAAAAACAATGACACGTGCGGATGCTTTGCGAATGATAATGCAATCTTTATTGGAGAGCCGCAAAGCTTTGTATCAGCATTGTGCATTGCAACAAGAAACACATGAGTTGGTAATGTAATATGCACATATTATTACTAGTGGGCTTGTTTTTCAGCTTCTTTTAGTTCATTTGTACTAACTACTTATTAAAGTGGTGGAAGCGACGATAATTTTTACAGTTATCAAATGTTTCTGTATCCTAATCACTCCAATTTATAACTGCTCTTCATGGCCCAGAAGTCAGAATATAAAACAATAGGTAACGAAAATAAATACGAAATGAACGAATTTCGTGTTAAAAAGAAAAGAAAATTTTTGAACCATTAATTTTATACATTGCTAATGTACGAGCATGATTGGCAAACCTTGTTAGATGAAATATAAATCAAAAAGGGAAGAAGAGGAGGGACATTAAAGAAATGTTTCTTTAAAAAATCTAAGCAATATTTTACTTTTACCTTCATCAAATTCATATTCGTTTTGAAACGTTATCTTTTATGCTAATGTCAAACAAATATTCAAGAGATATTTTAAAAGTCACCACAAACCGTAAATTGGCAAACTTAAAATAGTTAGAATAACATAAATGTAGTTATATGGTATGAAAAGTCGGCAGACTCATAAATCCAAGCTGACCGTAATCAAAGTCAGTTGGTTTAACGTGTACGGTGATATTATAGGACGAAATTGGATGGGTACGTACCAAATAATACTATAATAAGTATTGTATTTCTATGTGCACACGTACTTTGTTAAATAAAATTAGTACAAATAATGTGGTCACATCTTTCAAATTCATTATGACATTTACAAAATATTTCCATAATAACGAAACAAGCAAGATTCATTATTTTAAGATCTGGAGACTCGAGGGTAAGTAAACATTTCATAAATGGAAAGATAATAATATTGTTAATAATGCTAATGCGCACTTAAGAGCTTCGATATCCCAATTAAATCGTTTCAAGTTGATTTAAAAGATGAGAGATTTAAATATACTTTGCCATAAACATTTCTTAAGTGATTCTCAAGATGAACGAAATTCACTTCAATCAAACTTTAAGAGTTGCACCAAACATTATTCCAAAATGATTTATTAAAAAAGCGATTAATATTGAAAGGCAAGAGGTTCTGGTAAGACAATGCGATAAAGATGTAAACAATAAAAAAGTCAGCGGAGGCCACCCTAAATGTCGTCGTGGGAATAAAACAACAGATGTTAGTCCTGATAAAACTCACCAGAACTTGAGCGTTGCCATTCCTGTCGTCAACCCAGGCGACTACCAAATCGGCGCCTCTCATGTTTCTTGCTGAATTAAACCCTAAACCGACGTAACCACGCGTTCTCGCTTCCAATCTGAACGTGATGCTCGAATCTGAATTGACCCATCGTAGTAGCACATCACCGTTTTCGTCCAATCTTTCCGAGTGCGCCCATATTAAACTCGATTCGTAAGATTTCGAATCGAACAGTTCCCGTTTATGTCTTCTCACTCTATACTGGTCGATGATTCGACTCGTTTTCGCTGTCTTTGCTTCTGTTTGTAGGAGCCGCTGCGCTTGCGCATTCTGTGTAGGGTTCTGTGGGAGGTCGTTTGGCTCTGTATGTCGATTTAATCTTGGTAATTTGGCATCACAAACTAAAATGGCGCTTAGAACTAAAACGTATTGCAGATGCATCTTTTGGTTTCTAATGTCGTTGGATCATCACTAATACACCGCCTGAAACAAAAAAAAGGAAAATTGATTGATATCCTCTTCGACAATAATGAAAAGTATTTCTATTTGCACTTTACTTAAGAAAAAATTCAAAGCTACAATTAAGTATCTTCATAAACACATCAATCACCGCATCACGGCTTCTGTCAATTAATAATTACGACTCGTCTCATTCAACTCGTTTGAACACAAAATGCTTCAAATACTGTAGCAACAAGGATGTGGCTAAACAGGTCCCGTTTCCGGTGTGAACCCTTACTAAACTGTGCTCGATAGATCCTCGCATGAGAAAAAAGTTTCTAACACTAGAACTTTATAGCGTGTGCGTATGGAACTGGTTTCGTCGACAAAATTTGGAGTTAAAACAAATAGTAGTAGCTCTAATATAATTATCATACTGGTCTTAGTTAGGCGCCTAGCGTGAGTCAACGTTCCCATAAAACTGGGCAATTTTATGAATTGCCCAATTAGGTGCTGTCACTTGTCAGCAAACACCATTATTTGCACAAACATTTGTTCTAACAATTCAGCTTGTAAAAAGTTTATTAATCACAAACACGTGAAAGTGAGATATGAACATTGAATCGTAGACAATAAAATGTAAATTAATTTGCAAAATGGTTTTACTCGTAACTTTCGGTAACGGAATCATGTATCTAATTTGGTTTGATAATTGCGTTATTCCTCTCAACAATCGTAGGCTGTTCTCATATGCTCAAGTATAATTACAACGGCGGTTTCAAAGGAAGTATGAAAATAAACGTGAGAATTTCGTTTTCGGCAAAAAAATATCGGGATACGCCATCTGTTCCCCGAGGCACTACGGATCTCACACAAAATTTACGAGCGAATCTGTGAATAAATCATACCAGTGCTCTTTACTTATACGGCTTAAACTTAGACGTTCAGGAGCCGTTCCGAAATCGGTTCCGATCATAAAAAACCTTTATTCCGATAATGGTCACAAGAGCTGCGATCTGCCCAAATTGGAATTTCAGATAGAACTATTTTCACGACTATGTTGGCTAGGTTTAGTTAGATAACTTTATGTTCTATAATTTTCTTCAGGCATGAGTCATTCGTGGCCAAAAAATTTAACAGATATGACAAACGTTGTAAAACAATGTACCTATGCTTTTGCAACGTCCTACCAGGATCATGTTATGGAACTCTAAGGTATACCAAGATGTGCAATAAATGAATTGAATTGAAACAGTTGCCCTCTACTTTACATCATTTTACAGATGGTGGTGTAATGGTTGGCTCTTAGAGTTGTCTGTCTCTGAAACCGAGGATATTATACCTACGTGTATCGAAGTGGCCCAAGCTTAGTAAAATATAGCTTGAAATACTTGATTGTCACGCTAGTTAGGTAAGACGTTGGCCCTGTCACTTTTTTTACAAATTAGCAGACAAACAAGCAAACGGCGCACCGACTTGCTATACAACCCATAGGTGTATGACGAAGCGATTTGAATATCTACCTTCAAGGTCAACAACCGACGCGAAAAGATGAAGTTTCGGATACTCCTCGAATACATCTCATCTAGATGTTTCATCATCATTATTCACCGCCAGGTCTAGTCACTAGTAAGTATTTATATTCCGTATATTTACTTCGCTAAGTATTAGGTTCCAAACTGACACTTTCTTTAATTACGGACGCGGCACGACTTTCTAAATAGCTGCTTGTTTAATCTTGTATTACCAGGCCCTTTATATTACCACGTTAGAAATAGAACGGAAAGGCGGATGTCTTAAAAAACCGGCAATTGCGGTCTCACCAAGCAAAACAAGATAACTGATGATTAACCACTTATTGGGAGGAAGTCAAAACCGCTTTGTCCATAGTCGTTATCGTAACTAATCCAGATATATTTTTCGTATCGGTGTTTTGTATTGTAGCCTCTGGGCTATTATGTCACCTCAATGTATGTACGATTTTTTAAATGTTTTCATGATTTATATCCTATGAAATTAGTTTAATTTAATTTCGAACAGTAACAGAAGTTATTTAATTTTCCAAATCCTTATAGTAGTCACGCAGTAGCGTGTCATGCCAAGTTTATGAATCTACTGAACTGTTCAACTGACGATCATTTCATTTCAATAAAACTAAGAGAATGCCCAAATACTTTCCGCGTCTTAAACATTTCACATCCTACGACCACGTTAAACTTCAATCACAACGTCTTTCATATCCATAATTGACGAGCATTTGCAAAGATATGCAAATGTCCATCACTTCAAAGGTTAGGGCTCTTTAGTTTGTAATGAGCAAACTCACAGAGCGAGTCGGCAGACCACAACACCGCGTAGTGAAGCCAAAACTCTGCTACACAAAGTCAAATTTGCGTGACGAAACTTGCAAATTAGGTGTGCCTAACGCCGGTTTCCATTTGGACGCAGAACAGTCACACGGTTATCTGGTTGTTAATAATATCAGAACCAGTGTACTGTGATCCCTGTAGGCGAATTTACGAACGACTTTAGTATCATGCATGAAAAACAAATTGGTAACTAGATCTGAATGCATGCTACTAGTGGTATCGTAATGTTAATTCGCATGCTAATAGACACTTCACTTATTAATGTCCAAAATATTTTTCTTGCCCCATATATGGGAAAAACTGTTGAGTCTCTCGACAAACATGTTCTTGGCCAATGAAATTGTAAATCAGTATGTTTGTTGCTCTTTCACACAACTGAAAGAATTTTGATGAATAAACAATAATACATATAGCTTTTATATCAAAATAACCCATAGGCTATAATTCATAAAGACATATAAATAAATATTTTACAACATCACATACATTGATCTGACTCCGAGATAGGTAGGCCAAGCACCTATGTTACGGATATCAGAATTAACACCGGGATTACAAATATACAGGATGTATCTGTGAACATTTACATCCCTTTAATCACGTGTTCTACCAAACATTCTGAACAACATTTGTTCAACGACTTTTCGAAATTCATCGAAATCCCCATACAAAATGACCCAGTCACGTGACCGACTTTGTATGAAAAGTTGAAATTTTTCATGCGAATTTCCAAAAGTGATAGTGAGTACAAATTTTTTTCAGAATTGTTAGTAGAACACGTGGTTAAAGGGAAGAGATACACCCTCTATACCCACATATAGTACTTTTATTTTGTAAATAAATACTTGTAATACATAGAAAACACCCAGAGCAAAACAAACAAATTTATGTTCATGCATACAAATGTTTGTACTGTGCGGATATCGAATCCGCAACTTGTGGACCAAAGTCAGGGTCAACTACCACTGTTCCAAACAGCTAAATAATATTGCATACTAACCATAATAATTAACGTTAATTCTAATCACCACGAGGGTAACCAGCAGGGCGCAGCTAGTTTGACGATAAGATACTTGGCAAACAATCAATTAATTATATGAATGCCCACATATTAGTCGTCATTATTACTGATTATTTGCTTAAAAAACAATTAGCATAAAGCAGGTGTCCAAGTCATATGAAGATCACCTAAAATTAAACTTCACATTATCCGCTCAACAGGATGCAGGTCAAGCAGAACACGTATATTTAGACAGAGATAACAAGAACAAAACAATAACTGGCCAAACGCATATAAACAAGCGTCGGGCAGATGATAAGGATGATGCTAATTGGTCTGCAATTTGCATCCGAGAAATGATCGGGAACGACCAACTTCCATTTCGGTGGGCACAAGTGGATTTGCATTTTCGATGTTAATTTCGTTCAGGGAAGGCTAACTTTCATTGTGGGATATGTAGAAAGTCCTTAGTTTCTGTATATTGCCAAATGCCTACAGGCTGGCCACATAATAATACGTTAAAGTCTAAAATGGCTAATAAAATTCTAATTATCGCTTAATTTCTGGTACCCCCTCTTGGTTATTTTCTAATTCGTGTCAAATACTCTACTGACTCTTCATTATTTTACTGTTATTTAGTATTATGAGTAGAATAAAAAAATATTTGCGACCTCGACTTACAAAAAAGGAAAGAAGCCATATAGAAATTATTCTCTATAACTCGCTTCATAAGATTTCTGAATCGTTCAAGGTAATTTTTCATTTCATCATACCTATACAAAAATTAATAAAATGGCAATAGGGCTTAATCTATGTTCTTATATTTTGGTCACATACTCAGTGACAGTTATTTTGCCTTCATCTCATAATTTAATAATTAAATAAATGATAGGAAATGTCACAATTCACATAGAAATATAACAATTCAATATTAATGTATTGAACCCTGGGAGATGACGAACTTCTTCACAATGATAGATATATACACTTTATTGCACAAAATTTACAGATCTAAGTCTATGTTATTATACTAAAACAATGTAGGCGGTCTTATCAATTGTCAATGTTGCGCTAGATTGGGTTTCTCAGGTCGTACTTTATGATTTTATTCTTTAAAAACTGATTTCAGTAGCGAAGAGACAATTTAGAAATCGCGCTTCGCTCGCTACATATCTCTCTTGATCTGTGGGTGGGTAGGTAGCCAACCTATGAGTAGAGTAAGTACTGTTTAAGAATATAATGCTTAATGTAGCGTACCGACAGCCATATCAATATTCAGAAGCCACGGTCGAGAAGATTAATGACGGAAATCGTTTTTGTTTTACGAAAGACGTTTTAGTGGCGTACGCTCTTAGAATTTAATCTAATTTTACAGACATACTCACGTAATATTTTTCGGGTTTTTTGGACATCGTCGTCAGAAAGTTAGTGAGTTTGAGAAGCAAATGAAATAATAAGTAGGAACAGCGTAGCTACCTAGACACTTAGACTAAATTTAGAAATTATCGAAGTGTTTTTAGGAAATATACTTATTAGAAGAGAAAGAAAAGTATTTAACTCAGATAAAGTAAATTAATTTTACTGGGACCATAAAAGCAATAAAAGTTATAAAGAAGTAAAGTGTTATGAAAAGTTATCAATATTGGCAACAATATGTAAGATGAAATTGCGAACGATAACAGCCAGTAGGTACTGAAGAGATTTAGCACGGAAATTGAAAAATGCTTTTATAGTAAGGCAATGACTCCTTGTATTAAAAACTTCGACTAGGCAATAGTAATTACTCGCACACGAAGGCAGGAAGTCTGCCTGCCTAATGGAAATTAAAAGCTACAGCGTTAATATTAAAGGAAATTAAGGAGCACACGAGTAAGTAAAATTACCCGTTAGTAAAACACAAAAAACGGAGTTCAAAGTGCTTTGCTTCAGAACAAATGGCTGGTTCTGAACTGCGGTTATGGGATTCAGATCGATTCAACATGAGACTAATTGCAGTTGGAAGTCACGTAATCAAGCTAGAGATGTGAACAACTGTGACTCAAACTTACGATGTGTTAAAAATTTTCTTCTTTTCTTCTAGTGTCTTTTTGCCCGAAATACAGAACTGGACACAACTACCTCATGGCAAAATAAAAAAGCATTGTAATGCTGCCAACCCGGATAGAAACGAAGAACAAACCACTATTTTAAAAGAGTCTATCACCTAGCAATGTTCTATAAACCGACTCATTAACTACTACTTACATACCTACCTAGTTAAGTATGGAACTAAAGAATTTGTTATTTGTTAATTTTTGAGATTTTTTTTAATTAATGGCTGCTATCGTGTCCGGCGGAGACACAATTAACTTTGCTAATGTCGACTAGAACCGATGTGGTGAAAATAATAATAATAAATAAATGTATTTATTCACACACAAGTATCCATTTTTGTAAGTAACATTGACTCTTAATACCTACGTTAGTAAAACACATCAAACAAACAAAGCAAAATAACTTAACTAATTAATGTTGAATGGTGAGTGTATTTTTTTGTTTATTTAGTTTTACGAGTTCACCACTTTAAATAATACATATACAACACATTTTTTGGGGAAGATTCTTAAAATATACAATTAAGGTTTTAATCAGTTTCCATTACTACGTAATCGATTATACTACGACATGTCACATCTCTAAACCTGACTAAATTCAGGTCCCTCACGTCAATTTTGAAGTTCTGCTAATTCATACTTGTTTTAGATGTAGCAGCCTTAATTTTAAGCTCAACGGGTTCCTCGTATTGTTTGAAAAGCTATTTAGAAATTTGGAGTAATTTCACAAATGGATTTGATTGATTGATGGGCGGGTGTAACTGCGCCAGCAACTTGGTATAATCTTTGAGGGAGCAATAAGCATAATTGGATTTTAAGACTTAATTTTCTAATAACACTTAACAACTTGGTAATAGTGCCAGAAGATGGCTTACGATTTTCCTTTATACACCAATATTTTATTATAAAATTGTAAGACCGAGCATAAATTGGTAAAAATAAAATTATATTTTTTTCGTCTGTGAAAACTGGATCGCTTATTATATTCAGACCAATTTTGTGCTACGTACGCCACTAATTAATTATTAACTAATTAAAGGTATATCTGTCCATAAAATGGCATTAATAAACATTTAAGGATTTTTTGGCAAATTATAAATTAATTGTTTGCCAAACTGACACGAACATCAAAGCGCCTCATTGTGTTAAATCTACCGCGTGTCTAATTACATTGAAAATCTACAGAAATATTCTCACGAAGTGGTTAAACGAGACTAAATTTTAATTTGTGCTGCAGATTTATTTAATAGTCACCCACCGATTGTAAATTTGTAACGGTATTCTACATTCAACACAGTCATAAACTTTTATTTGACAAGGATCTAGGAGTCTTGAATTGTGTAAGTTTAATTAGTTAATAAAGAGTCGAAAAATCCTCTTTTGACTTGGTCAGCTTTACTTGATTTGGACTGTCCCAGTGCATTGGACTCAAACAAATATATAAAAGTTCTGTTTCAAAACTGTCCATGTGAGTATGAACCTAATGGAGAATTTCTCAAAACTGTTTGCAACTGCAACGAAATTTTACGAGAACTTCAAAGTCATGTCGAGGTGAATCGTTAATTTCAATCTGAAAACAGATGCAAAGAAAATGTTTGCTTAATATCGCTGCAATATTAAACTTAGTGCACCATTAGAATTGTAGCTAAAACACTTGAGCATACGCAGTATGCACTTTATTGTCATTCAACTGCAAATGATGTGGAAATGACTCAGTGCAAAAACAGACGTGTATTTGTAGATTCTAAGCACATGTTTAATCAAAAATAACTAAGGAGACAGAAGGGCTAAGATGAATAATATAAAGGGGACTCTGTTAGTAATCCCTTATCGGAAACGGATCGGTTTTCATTTCCTTTTGCGATCCTCGTCAGATATCACATTTATCTAAGGCCAGCCTTTATCAAGTGGTACTATGAAAATGGTTTTACGTATATCAACCCGTAATAACAATACCATGGTAACAAGTACCCCACGAAAACGACTTTATCTTTAAGAAATATTTTCCAGGAGCTCGTAACAAAAATATTGTTAAATGTTGATATATGCTAAGTGAATTCAACAAAAATCTTTAAATCACATATTACTGCCGTTCGATAGCATCGCCAAGCATAGAATTTTTAGCAAAATGTATTCTTTCTGAGATTTGTGTAACTCGTAGATAATCAAACATTTTCTCCTCCAACGCAAAACTGAATTATGACCATCGTAAAAACTTAAGCAATTTCGTATACAAAGACTTAACTCGTGAGGATTTCTGAGACAAATTAGTTTCACAGTTCCCGACTCCACACCTGGCACTGGCATTCGAGAAACTTACACGGTAAGCGCTTAGCTTTGAAATTGCACATCACATACCTTTAGAGATTGATGCGTGAGCAGATCCCAAAGTTACAGTACTAATAAGTACTAGCAGAATTACAGTACTATAAAGTTCAACATTATAATGTATCTATCTATGCTTTGGTTGTTGACTTCGTCGATAAAAGAAATAAGATCTAAATGGGTGTCAGCTGCCAAATTCAAGGATCAGAACTTCTTGGCTAATTGTCATAAACGAATAATGGCTAAATGTCATAAGGTCATATACAGTGCGACCACTATTTGTTTTGACATATGCTTAAAGGAGTCATCAAACATGCTACGCGTATGCTACGGTCAGTGTACGTGAAATTAGGGGACCTAATTCATGCGATCCACGCGGTAGAGACGAGTCACCTATCTTCTGCTATTTTGATTTTATCAAATCTGCTATTTAGTTTGAATAATATTATATAAATTAGAAATAATTATAATTATATAATTCTCACAATTCTCACAACATCACATACGTTGACCTGATTCCATACTAAGTAGCGTAAGCACTTGTGTTACAGATATCAGACAACAGAGGAACACAAATATATACTTTAATACATATATTACACCCAGACACTGAACAAACACAAAGTGTTCATCGCACGAATATTTGTCCAGGGTGGGGATCGAACCCACGACCTTTGGCGTAAGAGGCAGGGTCACTACCAATTGCGCCATCCGGTCAGTCAAATGTAATTATATTAAACTTCGCTCCCATTTTACTGTTTTTGACACGGTTTATTACACTGGTCGTCGTAGATAATGGCAAATCAAACACCAATGCAATCGCGAGAGCGAGAATTAGTACCTACACGGAGACAATTTCCGAATAAGAATTTTGGGAGTTCTAAGTTTCCTCGGAAACTTTTTGTCTAGTAGTAAACACAAGTTACGTACCTACATATGTGATAATTGATTAGTCTGTTGTGATATTACATAGGAATGTGTTTTAAATAGTCGTAAATGCAATAGACAATGGACTTTGATTACGTGGGATATTGTCGACATCAGCACACAATACTAATACCAGATAAGTACATGAATACTCTTCGTGATACTTGAAAGATAATATCAAATCTGTATAGCTTTTACTATTGGTAACGAATGCGAAAAATTGTCTTAGCTTCGAACAGAACTTTGGATGTTTCTTTGAGTAGTAGTAATGATTACTACTGACGATCATCTAAATAAATTTGAGTAGCAAGTCACATTGCCTGTCGGAATTTCACAACCTATGTGAATTTTGTCCGGCAGTTGAATGTCGGACACCACATCGAACATCACGAGCCAATTTGTCGTTGAAGAGATCTGACAGAAGTCATTGGCACCAGATTCACAAGTTCGAGTTGCTGTTATCCGGAGAAAGCTTACCCAGATAAGTATTGTTGACGTTTTTGTCTGCTCAGCCAGTGCTCACTGGCGGGTGGAATGTTCACGGTCCGCGGCACCTTTCGTAACACTCCTCTTGAGCGAGTGCAAATGTTTTTGTGTGTATCTAGCTTTATGCATCTGTGTCGACGCCGAACACCCCGTTTTAACAAGAACCGCCCTCATTTTTAACCGCCAATATTGATTACCGTACTTGCAATTATGAACGCTGTTTTCAAAGAAGCCTCTGAAGCGCAGATTTTAATCGGGTGCGCTTTACCTTTGTCACCTGATCAGAATCTTTACAAGTGTACCTACTCGTAATATTCTTTATTGAAATTCGTGAATAACACAAAGTGTGAAAAAAGCGACGTCAATATTCCAAAACGTAATTTGGAATACGGATTTATTATTGCTCATTAAAATAAATTGATGCACCCAAGTACAAGTTCATACACCTTTTATGTAGGTTAAAAATATATTTTATAGTAATACATCAGTGAAAGTACATAATTAATTTTCAATTGGTTTCGTCGAATGCATGCAATCGATGATACCTACAGTTGCTGTTTTGAATGTTCCAATTTAAACGCTCCAATTTAGAACACGCAACCGTTAAACAGAGGTTATTAAGTTTTTTCAATCTATATGTCGTTTCTCGGGTTGATCCAATCGATTTCGTGGATCTGAGAGAACGAATTCGCAATCCCGAGAAACGGAGTCTGGTGGAATGTCAGATCGTGATGGCACAAGACACAGGTGCAGGGGCGTTGCTCCCTCAAGCGCGCGCTGCGAACGCGCACGTTCGGCCGCCTCCGTGATTTTTGAATTAAGAATGTCCTTTTTCGATTGGTCGTTACAAACGATTCATTGAGTATAATTTGAGTTTTTTACAAGGTCGTGAATCAGCGGTTAGTTCTTCGGATTGCGGAGAGATTGGAGCGTCATTCTTGTTAAAGTAGGGTTGAATGAAATAAAATAAGGAATGTTTCAACTCATGATTTGATCAATAACCTAAAATATGTATCTTTAAAACAAAGTTCTCCTGTGTAAAAAATATCGCGCACACAGAATACTCTGACATTTATTCACATTAATTTGAAGTTAGTTGTCATACTATACAGTGGGTACTTACTTGGGATAAGATCTTTGGGTTACTTAGATGAAGTTTGCCAGAGCTCTTAACGTTGAGAACTACGCTTTCGCTAACGCCCATACAGAGTCGAACGGCACGATAAGAAAAATCATAAACGCATTTTCATGGTTGGAGAGAGGCTTTTGTTACCATGAAATTTCCGATAGCATCTCCAACAAAGAGCTCGTCCCATTAACTTTGTATTTACATATTTCTCTCATTCATAACATCGTTGACATGTAACAAAACTATAGCATCAACACTGTAAGTAAACATTCGCATCTTATTAACGGCTCCAGTTTAAATTGTATCATTAACTGTGTAATCAGATTTAATCTGTTGTTGATCAATTTGATCGCTGCAATTAATCAAGTCACTTATATTGTTCAGGAGCTCCCAGAGATCGCATTAGGCTAATTGTACTCCATAATCATACTAATCTACAGTTCGCAGTTGGCTTAACTTATTGGGAAACCTATTGTAGTCAACATTAGAACAATCAGTCTGATTTTGATTGCTCGAACAGCGATGTTATTAATCACGGCTTCAGAATATGCACTTACTTTTTTTTTATATTGGACCTGCTTGCTTAGCTATTTGTAATTAAATCTAATTGAAATGAAATACCGAATTTTATACAAGACTGGTGTTATATATCGCTGTGATTGATGAATTAACAGTTTATTTACAACTCAAATCATACATATATCAAAGGAATTCAATAGAAAAGTTACTTTGATCAGGTAGGAGAAGAAGATAGAACAATGCGCCCATCGATTTGATATTCCCACCCAGTCAATAGGACTAAAATACTTCAAGCCACGTTCTTAAACGGTTGATAAAATCATGTTTCCGAGGAATAGACAACAATACTGTTTGGCCTTATGATCCTTCGCATACAAATGTCTGATTTCATTGAAGCAAATAGCGGTGTTGTATAGAACATTCTCTGACGACGACATCATCAGGGCAGACGCAGAAAGGTTCACAATTGACCGTTTTATATACCTACTTTAGTTAGATATACCTACGCTTTAGTAAATACACAACGAAAGGTTGTATTTGACGTACTCTAGATACGACATGCGATAACTGAGCGAGATTCAATTAAAAAGTGCAACCTACTGTAGTTAAGAATATTAAATTTCAACTTTGACTTGACTTCTTCCTCATCATCAGCATTTTTCACCTACCGTTTGACGTATGCCTCTCCGAAGCATCTCTACAAGGCGCGGTCATTTGTTTTCCTGGTCCATAGGATTCCTGCATGGCTTTGTAGATCATCTGACTTGACTTGTACAGTATTTTTTATTATAGTTTTATGAATGTAATTCAAATTAAAATTTTGAAGAATGTACTTTTGAAAAACAAAGGGGCAAATCACATTATTTTTTATTATTTATATCTACCTACTTCAAAATGTAGTTATTAGTTAAATAAAGTTTACAAAAAACAAAATAAATGAAGAACCTAACTGGAAAAAAACGGTAAGATATATAACGGAACATTCTGGTATCCCCTTAAGCAAAATGTGATGGATTTGTTCCAGTAGTGTCTGACGAAGTGAAAGAAAAAAGTAAACTTGAAAGAATAGACCGCTCGAGCGCTTTGCGTGCAACAGCTGTCATGCGCACGCGGCTTCTAATCCCTCCAGTTCTCCACGGGCACCGTTAATGACCGCTGCCGAGTAGACTTGTGTAGTTCCTGGGTATACTCAATATTACAGTTCACTCCACAAATTAGTGAGTGAGTAGTTCAATTTGTTCGCGGTTTTTTTTGCCGCATGTATGCAGTCTTATGCAAGTATATATTAATACATTACACTCAGACTGAAGAAACGAATTTGTTCGAACTCTTGTCTGGATTGGGATTTAACCGACGACCTTTCGCGTACGCTAGGGTTCGGCAGGGTCGCTACCAGATGCGCCATTGGGCCAGTTCGCTAGCATCATCATTAAGCACTCACGGCTTACAATAAACTACTAATTCAAACGAATTAATGAACAATACGAGTGATACAGTTTTTAAATATCAAAAGAACTACTGCTGTTCAGTCTAGTGAACTGTTTAGCACAAGCCTACTGTTGAGGTTCCGTGGCAAAACGGACACAATGTTTCCGTAATTAACCACCATTCGGACGCATCATTCTACCAAGACGGCCTTGTTTCCGATTCGATTCGGTATACCATCGTGAATCGTTTACAGAAAGGGGGGCTAATCGATAGGTGAGATTGGACAATCAACAGATTCGAATCAGAAATATTTCTAAGCATTTCCGTAGTGTTGAGACTTATTTCTGTTTCTATTACTGTTTAAGCGTTAAGGAAATTAATATTGGATTGTTGTCAAAGATCAACTATAACATGTCTAGATATTCAGTTAATCTTACTGTTAACAAATTCAAAAGGATGAAATTATTCAGTTCTTAAATTGCTAATCCGCTACAGGCCGACGATCTAAATCTAAATATGAAAAGGTTTAATAAAAACGGGTTTAATAGATTGGTTCATCATCAATGACTTTACGTAGGTAGTATTTTTAAACTCTAAGTTGTGAATCATTTCTAGATGTGGTAACAGATAATTAAATACGCAAGCCCAGAGTGACAAATGACACGTGCTGGATAGTAATAATAATACTTCAAGTTTATGTTAAAAGTCATAAAATGCATTCAAAAGAATGAATCCGTAAGGTGAAAACGGAACAGGTCTAAAAGAAATAATTTATAACGAACTTGTTTGAGCACTTAAAGGAAATCTCCTGAGATGGAAAGAGCCCAATTGTCATTGTAGAGAATACTCTCATTTGCCTAATCTTAAATTCTTATTCAGCCTTACATTTCACTTGCTCCAGGGGTGGGCAAAGATAATGTATCGACTGTCGAGCCTTTTACAGATAGATCCGTAAAAAGAAGTTTGTCTTTCTCGTCGAACCTTTTTTTATATGAAAAAAAGTTATAATGAAAAAAACTTACAATAATTGCATAAATTGTACTGATTGACATCTTAATGATGGAAACTATGACACTTAAGGTTTTTTAGTCTCAGAACTATTTCAACACTAACTAACCACTTAGACCTTCGTCATACTGTTAGACAGGTGTACGAAAAAGTACTAAGAAAATTAAAACCACAATTTTAATAACTTTTCATGTAGTCATAAAACCAATTTTTGGGCTCATAATGAATTCTGTTTAGTTTTAATTATATATTTTTGCATGCCTTCTCTTCATGTCAAGAATTTTTGAGCAGCAGATATATTAGTTTTAATCTTTTCTAGAAAATACTCGTCGTGATTTTTTTAACACCAACATGGAGTCCGTCGATGGTCTAGCTAAGCTTGAAAATCAGGATATGATTGTCTTGCCAAGTTGCCACAATAGAAAAAGCAATTCTCACACTCTCAAGTCTGAAAGGCCATGAATCTTAATTTATTGCAAACACATAAAATACCACACAAGCATGGCATATAAATGCTAACTATTTTAGCATACGTTTAAACTTCCACGGTTGTAATCAATAATGGAAAGTGCGAAATAAAATCCTGTCTGTTCTCATCGTTGCGGTGTTACGTGTTTTATTTTTATTATCTGACAGCTAGTTATACTTCATAGTCATGAATCGACAACTGGCTTGGTTTCTTTGACTCATACGATACATATTTTATGGACTGTCTGAAGAGGTTATCGCATCCTTTCTTTTTTTATTCTCGTTCGTCTAATGCAAATGTATTAGGCGATCGTTCCTCCCACGTAAATTATGGTTTCATACTACTGAGTTTTTTGTTTCGGCGTGGCTCTTTGAAGCTGTAGTAATGATGTTTGAATTCTTCGTGCTATGTTAACTGAGATTTTCATCATTCAATCAAACGTAAAATGTGTATTTATGAATAGAGGTCGTGTTCTTTTTATAATGTCATCTCCTTTTTTGATCCTTCCAAACACCACAACGCTCCAGAATAAAGGTACTATTTTATTTTATTGATGATAGGTCTCTCTCTTGGTTAAGTAAATAATGCACTTAAATTTTTTTCAACAGTCTTCGGGTGGGACTCGAACCCACGATCTTTTGCTAACCAGGCAACTGCTTTACCGACTAAGCTAGCGGAGACCTTGGTATGTCGACGAATTTTGTAAGTGCTTTTTGCTCCGTGAGCCGACTCTCTCTTGGTTTCACTGAACCCTAGTGTTGACAATGCCTAGGATCTTTTCGAATTTACTTTTAAGAAAATCTTCATTATATGTTATATTTTAATGGAGTTTTACCTCGAATTTTCCCATATATTTTTGAATCATTTAAACTAAATGTCTCATCAAAATAAGCGGATTTCATTATATCAGATTTCCCATTTGTGTCAAACTGTGCAAGATTTTATCTTTTGTAAGTATTATCTCTGGATTGAATAAAGAAAGATGAAGAACTAAACAAGTATTTTCACATCAAGAACGTGAGAACTTCGGTGGAAGAGAATTGCATTTATAATGTGTGAAGACGATATCGATGTTTCCTTATAAAAACGAACGAATCAAGAAAGGTTGCGATCCACACCGGAATCAATCTTTTTACAGCCAATACTAATCTCATGATTCATCATACTTTTATTGAATTAATAATTCGTTTTTGCATTGACTTTAAGAAAAAAAATATTTAATTTACAATTCAACACGTGCTGATACTGAAACTCAGGTCAAATGTAAATTTATTTTTCTCATTTGAAATTGGAAAATTGCAGTCTACAGACTACATATTTCTGAATAGGGCCCACAAAAAAGAAAGAGAAAGTAACGTGAATAAGAGTTAAGTGTATTGAGCTTGCACGCACTGCACAACTCACAAAGAATCACGCTTCGTCATCATCACTCAATAGGTATTTCCCAGCCGGTAACGAAGGTAACAGAAATGATGGATAATCCAAAATGTGACTTATAAATACCTAGTATAGATTTTCTGGGTAATAATAAGTAAAAATAAGTTACCAAATATGAAGCAGTTGAATACCAGATGATACCAAAAACCGTATGCATGCATACTGAGATTTCGTAAATCCCAAAAAGAGTCAAAACAAAAATTAACACAATTACACCCGATATAATCAATTCTGCGCATGCGAAATTAAATCTTAACGCTTACAGTATACGAATAAATTTTCAATGACCAATACTTTTAACCGTTGCAACATATTGTAAGGGAAATGATCCATTCATTGTTACTATTGTACCACTTCGGATTTCTTTCATCGTAATCTCGACTCTAAACATTTGTGAACAGTGTCTGATTTTAAATGTCTTGATGGTTGTTGGATAAGATGTTCTCTTTGGTGGTTTGGCACGGGAACGGACGTTAAAAAAAGGGGCACGACGGGAACACACCTGTCGGTAGTGTTGCCAGTTTTTGAAGAGAGCGGGTGAATGGCGGTTGGTACAATGCCTCGTTTGAATTTGGAATTCGGAAGAATTATGAAAGAGCGGTTCTTGAAATCAGTCAGTTTACAAATCTTGGCTTGAATTAAGGGCGCAGTTCTCCAAAATCTAGATAACAGACAGTTACGAAAACGGGCAGCAATAGTTTGATTAAATATTAACCAGCCGTACTGTTCACCATAAAAATGGATACCCAGTTTACAAAACGAAATTTAATCAGTTAAACAATATTTAAACTTAACTAAAACCAAAAGTCGGTTTTTCATATTTTCTAACACGCATTTTGGTATCATTCATATTTGGTAGAATAAAGTAATGCCTTTAAAATGCTTTTAAATTGAAAAATAGGCACGCACACGTATTTAATAAAGTTCATTAATTTGAATGTACTTTTTCACATGGTCAGGTAATACCGTCAAGCAGCTGTCACTGTCAACTCTATGAGAGTCATAGAGTAACTTGTAAATACTGAGATCGGCATCAGTCGGCAAGACGGTGCTAGCGCCATCTAGAGGTAAACGCCCGATACTCAACGGCTAGTAGGACGGCCATCTTTCAGTGCTCTTTGCCTTTTTTTCCATTTTCAGTTTAAAACAAAAAATCCTCAGTAAAAGACGTTAAGGCGACGGGTGGCCACACTAGCGGCGCCAATCGATTTAAATTGATAGCAACTAAACCGGACATATTTTTAACAATTCGAAGATCGAGCCTCTCGGAAAGAATATATACTATTTATTTAATACTTATAATTAACTTTTTGGTCTGTTTTTGCGCTCGAAATTTGGATTAACACCCTAAGTAGCCGTTTTTGGCGGTAATTCATATTTCGAGTAGGAAGCAGACCAAAAAGTTAATCAGAAGTATTGAATAAATATTATTAAGTTCTTTTCGAGATGCTCGAACTTCGAAATTGTTAAAAATATATCCGGTTTAGATGGTAACAATTTAAATCAAATGGCGTCGCTAGTGTGCCCTACCCGTCACCTTAAACTACTTACATCGCCAGTTCGGTTAGAGTAAACGTCAGTTAAGCAGTAATAACCACTGCTTTTTTGTGGTAAACATGAATAACCGTCACTCAGCGGTTAAAGCACAGTAGTAAGTGCGATTACCGTTACTTGAAAAATTGGTGAACTCCGGCCTATATCTTAAATTTGTCACTGGACGAACTTGAGACTACCATCGGACTTTTCGGTTTATTTTCCAGTATATCGTTTTGGATCGTTATTGAATAGAATTTCAGACCTAGTTAAGTCAGTAATAAAATAGTAAGGACAGAAATTAAAAAATAAGTAGGTATAATTATTAGTTATCGTCATAAACATCAATCATAAGTTAACGATTCATAATATCTACCCTTCAAGGTCAAAGCAGTTGGTTAGACTGCATCCTACATAATAAAAAGACAACGAAACGTAATATCGTTAAAACCAAAAACATTTTTACAAGCTCGCAACAAAAAAATCTGACTTAGCAAGTAGCCAAATAAGAATACGCCAAAAACCTCATAAATTACGAGGATCAGTTTAATAGGCATCACCACGTAATAGCCATGTCATTCACATTACAATCCGAACGTTTAGTTACATCATAACCAGTCCGGTGACAGATCAGTCAACTCCCGCGCAGCATACGTGGGTACGAGTTCCGAAACTCGACCATAGCTTGAAATGACAATGGAAATTAAACCATAACTTGATATAAATACAGACACCAATAATAATGACCTTTTTGTCATGTGTAATGTTAATAAGATTTGAGAACAATGCAGTCCATACTGGAACATAATAACATGTCATCTTTTATTGAATACTTTGAACCGATGCACGAATCAAGTTTAACTAAGTCCATAGACTTATTCTACTATTTTTTTTGTGGATTTTTAAAGTACTCCGATGAAATTATTATTAATAAAACACTATCTAGCTGAACATCAACAGAGTACTCTGTGGTTTTAGATCCGTTGATGGTTAATAGAAGAAAATAATGTTTATACGAGTAAATTTTAAACGTACGTAATGAAAAAGATAAAGAATTCTTTATAAATCTAGAACCATACAATATAAAAACATAGAACACACGATTCTGATAGTGAGCCTGATCTTCCGTGAGGACCAATGATTTATCATTACTTATCCTTATTAATTACAAACGTCGAAACAAATAAAATACAAGATAGCGATATCGCAGTACTCTCCATTATTCAAAACGTCGAAGTAAGATTACATATTTCATTAGAGTTCACAAAGTAACCAAAGTAAAAAAGTACGTTTTAGAAGCATTTGAACCAGTCGTTTTATCTTGTCAGTTGGAAGCCGGAGCCATCATTAAATGAAATCTCAGCAATCATTCATCATCAACAGTGATTTGACCAGCAGTTAGGCTGCCAGAAAGCGGAGCTCCCGGGAAGGCAGTTATTACAAAAGAAAAAACTACCTTTATGATATGGTGAGCTTTTAAAAATGTGCCTTTTGAATATTGAAAATTACTGGCGCATTGTTGCTATTATATTATAAAGAAAAAGAAACCAATTGAAACATCTCATATCTCGAAATATATTGTAAAGCTTACGTATAAGACGTAATAAAATCATAACAGCCAATTTTAAAGCCAGTGATGGTTATTCAAATATTGACGGATCCTGTTGAACATGAATAGCATACAAAGCGAGATTACAACAGCAAGTTAATAGCATCTGTAATGAAATTACTAGACACACTAAGTGTATTTACTGCAAATTACAGACATATGCTATTTTTACGATATCCTTTGCTGTTGAACCATTCAATTTGCATAATATACATACAGTCCAACCAGAGGTTTTGACTCGGCGGGAGTCGCGTGCGGCATAATTATTTACATCATAAAAGGTGCAAAGCATTTGAGTTTTGTTAATTGAGATACTTATCTAATTAATCTGCAGACTGCTGCTGAGGGACATCCACACGGTAGACAACTACACAAACCATATCCGATTCTTACCTCAATGTCGAATCGGCCACAAAAGATTTTTTTTCATTTTATTCAAAATTAGATTTTCTTATACGAGACAAGAGATTTTTATATATGATAGTACTGGCTCTCATAAGACTTTAATACTGATTTGACTAACGTTTTGTACGTGATGTGCATTAGGATTTTTTATTATTGAGACTTTTTTTATTTTCAGGATCACATCACATTAAATAAGTTAACATAATTTGCACGAGGCAGAATTATACAGAAAAGGTTTCAATTTAATAGGTTTATTTTGGCAAAGGGATTTACAATAAAAACTTTATGGTCTAAATTACACATAAGTAATTTATATCCTACGGCAAAGTGTAATAACTACGTAATAACGATTCCAAATTATTTGAATATACAGTCTTAAGAACTTACAGAATAAGGTTAAGCGCTGTGCATAATTTTCGGCATGCAAACTCAGCCCTTAGGCTAAAAGGCAAACGGTAGCCCGATATACAACATGTTCTTTTTATTTCCTCTAAACACATGTCGAGGATATCCGGTATTCAGCAGGAGTCATTAAGTGCGGAGTATCCATACTTTTTGCTAGCATTTTAGCGGATCGGTTATTAAGTCAACTGTAAATATGTTCGAGACAGTTAATAATATAGCTGCTTCAGATGATTAGTATACAGTCAATAATTTACTTAATAAAGCTATGAATAGTGATGAAATTTTAAACCATTAAGGAACAGGAGAGCTAATCATTTAGAATAATTTGTATGTATATCCTTTGCGAAATATATAATTCCCACTCAATACCGTTTCGCTCGAATTCTAAAAACAAAAATTATATTGTTTTTAAAAGATCCATTTGTTTTACAGGTAACATGAGTTAACCCTTTAAGTGACCCCTTTTAGATATTTGTTCGATTCATGTAACCTGCAGTGTTAACAGGCATAAAATTAGTTTCACTTACAAATCGTTAGCTGTTGAGGCTTGTTGTGCACTGGTGCACAGTCATTCAGATAAACAAAACCTGTTAATAACCCGCTTCCTCTTAAAGAGATTAAAACTTGCACGAAACATCGAAATTGGTCTTGACTTCGGCTCATTTTTGCAGAGAAGAATTAAGTGCATGTGTGTATCTTCCGTTAAATACTGATTCGGGGTCGGGCAATTTAGTGGATCCACTATAATTTAATTTTTATGTTAAGATTTAGCTAAATTTATAATTTTAAGAAGATAAAAACATAACAAAACTTAAGTTAATGATATACTCAAATTTTAGTTTTAGAATCAGCTTCACAGCGAAATTTAAAACCCTGAGTAGCCAGCCAAGGAACATACTTGTTTAACCAACATCTGCTTACCAAAATTCTTCAAATAACGAATATTTTTCAAAAACTTTAAGCCACGCTTGAAATTTTAAATACATATTTGTTCAACATTCACACGGTAAGTTGCTTCCTCCGGCAACGCCATTAATTTCAGTTCTCTGTCGTACGTCAACGCTTAATTTAAGCTAATTATTTCAATCCATACAGTTTTATACAAGCTACATCCGACTAACAAATGGTTAAGATCAGTCAAGTTCACGACATGAATCGACCGGTCACGACATGTCTTCTAAACTCAGATGTTATGAATATGCTGGGACTGAGTATGACTAAGAAACGTCTGACGGTAATGTTTCATAACTTACTAATTTATGAGCGCTATTTGCTAGATATTCCCAGTGTTTATTTCAAGTACTAGCAATTGAATTTATGTCATTATAGGATTTTGAGTCGCCTCTAAACAATATTTTTTCAAAATAACCACTTCGAACGATTCTTCTAACCCTAGCTTAGGATAATGAATGACAATCGTTACGTTGCATTCTTGTCATTTCACATTCAAAGGATTATAACGAAATGTAATTTTGAAATACTTACTGAGTTTTAATTTTCATAATAACGTGTAAATTGGAACAGGTCCCAACGTTGTTAAAATGCGTTGGCACAAAGAACGCTATTCAGTGTAGTCGACAGGAATCGGCAATTATAGCTCCGACAGAAGGGCCCTCGCCCTTTGATACATAACATTAGCGTCTGGGTTTTTTCTTAGCTTCCAATTTAGTAGAGGCACACTTAATAGAGGTCGAGCTGGAATGCTTGCAATTTCACCTCTCTGACCCTGCGCTCTTGGCTATTAACTTTATAAGTTTGCTGTAAACAGCTTAATGCGATCCAAAATAGGCAACGAAGGTGTTTCAGAAGTTACTCCATGGAAACGAGTTTTACGTCCAACAATAAAATCGAAATAACTTTGATTACAGGAGCACCATTTACGAAATAATCGTCTTAACCGTTTTTGTCCTAAGTTATCAATTGCATCATTAAATCTTGTCTCGATATTCGTACCTTAACGATCGTTCGGTAGAATATACAAAATTCAAATATCTACGTTTCTATAGGCATTTGAGGCTATTCCATAGATGGTGTGTATTGCTATCTTTGTTTTACTAATGAGGGAATGTCATTAGCTATCCTGCTTGCTCGTTGGTTCTGAATGGTCACAGTATCTCGGCGCTGCGGGCACAGATCCTTCGCTAGTTACCATTAGCACCTCACCACTCCCACGGAATATTTCCAAATACATACCATTCCGTCCTGGGAAACGTTCTGTTTGATCTGATTTCGTGTTTGACATGCCTCGAATGTAAACTAAATCTTAATGGAAGGTTCGAGGAATGGGACTTTTTATTTTCTGATGTAGGAGGGATACAAAATTCAAATTGTAATCAGCTTAGAGAAAAGACTAAAAAAGTTATTGTAAACTAAGAGCATTGCCGAACCCACGGAATCTTATTAAGCTACTAATTAAAAATGTAATTCTTACCTTTCCTACCTTTTAGCTTTAAACATTATTTTGTCTGTAAAGTAAATGAGCATGGTGTAATGTAATGAGCAAGATGTATGAAGCCTAAATGACCATCGTCATATTTGATAGTTTAATCACTCAATCTTTAACTTCCAGAATGATAGTTCTTATCTACTTCATTGAAATCCTTGCCTATCCTTCATCATCCTCCTGCCCTGTTCTCACGTTACCTGTGGTCGCAGTATGTCTTCCTTTTCCATACGTCACTGTCATCTAATTATCCACCCCTATTTTCCATAATGTCATTTTTCACACAATCCATCAGGTGATCCGTCGGCTCGTCTGCCACCTATGCCATAAAAAAATCCATCTTTCTCTTTTTCGGCCGTCCTGTGATCTTCCTTGAATTCTCACCTATTTTTATCCTACCGTATTCTTTTATCAATGTGATAATTTTATTTCACAAATAGATTTTACTTATTTATTCATTCGCTTATTTGCATTGCATTTGTCTCACAAAGCTAGTTCGATTTAGCTACACAAGCGGGCGTACGAAAGGAAACGCAAATACAAATATTTGTCAGGCCAAATCCTTTGGTGTGTGTGCGCCGAACACCTGACACTTTACGAGTCCAATTTTCGCTTTGGTCCTGGCTTAGTTTGCAAACTATTGAATATATAAAATGGTTTACGAGTTTTAGAAAAAGATGGAAAAGTAAAGGCATTTTGTATGTGACCATGGACACTCGAAACACCAGTGTAGTCACAAGTGTTTTGTCTACCAACCTTTTAACCTCCCTTTCCCCCGGATTGGGCCTCTAGTGCCCTCAACTATGCAACGAAACACAGTGACAAATAACGAAGTATCACTCCGGTCGAGACGGCCATTCAAGTCGAAGCGTAGCTCTCCCACGAGCTGCGTGCGGGAGAGACACGATACGATATATTGCCTAGTGCGTGGGTCAACTAACTTTTCGATGTTAATGTCAACTAGAGCCGACCTATGTCTATTTGTCATATAAAAAAGGTCTAGACTCTAATGTCTTGAAACTGGCCATGTACATATACCTATATATGGCTGCAATGATGACCTTTGGCTACTATAATTATCATATAAAACCAGACGCAGAAGAACCTATGTACTGAGACAAAAGTGAGCTCTAACATTTTTTACAGAGTGAGCAGTTTCCACCATGCAGCTGGCAGTGGCCTGGTATGCCAATTCCATGGATGTGAAATATAGATATTAATTTGTAAGTTGCACCGCAACATGTGAACTTTATAATTGACTACAACATAGTCGCATAATTTTATATAATGTTTTAGATTATACGTTTTGAACCATTCAATATCCGTCTTCGAAGCCGTACACATGTCTTTTCTTTAAACGTCGAATCATCCCTGCTACTGAAGATACTACAGATGCGAGACCTCCCAAGGATCAATTGCAACCCCACTTCTTGTAGGATTAGCCCCCCATTAAGTAATGCAGGGGTGAAAGTACTCGACTGATTGGAGTGCGTGGCCTTTGTGCCATGATTTACCTCAGGAGAGTATAATAATAAATCAACATACTGCATCGCCCTACGAATTAAATGCTGGTAGAGCGTATAACGTTTACCAACTTGCCGCAGGCCGATCTGATCGTATTAAGAAGCTCACTGGTCTGCCAGCAGCTCTTTAAGATTTATTTTGATGATAGGTTATTATAACGTAACTTTAAATTTAAGTGGATTAAGTCATGTACACATGAGATTCTTTTTAATGTAGTTACAAATTATATGGTGGTTTGTTCGATTTTTCGAAACATACCTTTCCGCATCAATCCGCATTTGGCGTGGTGATTAAGTCTAATCCCATCATAGTAGCGGTGACTTGATTTCTATGATGGAGGCCTTTGCCCTGCAGTGGGACAGTAAGTAGGATGATACTACTACTACTATGTAAGGTAACTATAGGACCGGATAATGACTGCGCTGATATACGGTATATGGTGACATCATGAGTACGAGAAGGTTTATTTGCAACACAAAAATATCATCTTTTACTTCAAATGGACTATAGATTAGTGTCAGAAACAGTGACTCTTAGTAGTAGGTACTACTTAAGAAAACAGCATGTAATTAAAAGAAAAATCTATCGTCTTTGGCAACTGGTTGAGTAGCAAGAATGTTAGTTCTTCTTCGGCAACTGGTAGTGAATCTCAGTTGCCAAAGTGGCCGGAGGGGAATTATCGCACTGTATGGATGTAAATAACTCAATGACAAAAACACTAAAAGTCATACACTTGAACGGTGACATGGCTATATGGCGATGGTGTTGCCAAATGCGGGTACCTAGGTGACCACACACTAGGATTTACATAGGATTATACATTAGAACGAATTATTAAAAGTTGTGTGAAAAAACCTCTCTTTGAGAACTGTTTGAGTAACAGTTACTATAGTTTAGTACTATCTGAAGAACAGTTTGATAATTGGCAAGCTTGCAATTCAAAAATGAATCTGGCATAATTTATAGGATAGGTAAGCCTACCTTACTTATACTATTGATCAGCCGACAATTTACAATTTCAGACGAGTTATTCAATTGGCAAAATAACTGATAGTACACATTTAAATAAATAAAATGGACGGCAGGTGCGGAAAGAACAATAGCAAAAATAATACTCGCATTTGTAAGTAGAGTTTCTCTCTCAGTTTGTACAGATTGACCACCAACATAAACGGGAAACGCACGATGGGAAAGTTACACCCAAAATGGGCCGGAAAATATGTCACATTAACATGACGTCACAAATTGGGAGGCCTGTTTTTCATCACTGAGCAAGTAGGACGGTCTGATACAGACCACTTCAAGAATCAGGTCAACATAATAAAATCAGGAAATAACAGTATGAATATTTATTACTATGTATTTAGTGATTTGTAAGACCTCGTCAAGACTTCAAAGGAGGAATTTTCCCACAGGTAATAAAATACGTGAGTCGTACTTCTGACTAGCCAGTGAGTCATGTTGAGTAGATATACTTGGTAGGTACTGAGAGTGCAAAATATTGGCATTGCGTTTTTTGTCATGCACGCGCTGGACTATTACTATTTGACGCCGTAGAAATATTCAAACAAACAGTCCATTTTTTACTACACAGTGTGTGTAAAAGTGATGCATGGATAATTAAATTATATTTACAACAAACGACATAACATAAATCAGGAATAAAGTGGGCTTGTCTTTTGCACAACCAAAGCATTTAAACTACTGATAAAACGTCTATGTGACCTATACAAAATGTTAGCTGTGTCACTATTCAGCGTCTAAAATTGTGTACGGACTTTGTTAATTTAACATATTAAATAGGTGTTGATAGTTTTGCCCAAATATTAGTTTGTAAGTAACTAGGGATATCTCAAATAAATCACGAAGTAAGGTATTCGAAAACCAGCATTTAGAGTATTTTTGACTGCACTTGGACACGGGGTACACTGTGGAGTTGGAATTAAGCTGCCAACCTTTTACATCCACTACCTTCGTTTTATCAGTTTTGTGGAGACTTAGAGGTGCGTGACTAAGGGATCGCTCTTACTAAGTACGATAACCATTTGTTTCTCAGTTGCCAGCTCATTTGAAAATAAAAGAGACCCTATGCTTAATTATTCTGTGTTAAGTGACATCAAGTATGTTAAATAATAGGCGCCTAAAACCAAAAACCTATATTTTATAGAAGGGCAGGACACCCGGCAAGGCGTAAAGATGATAGGTGCCAATCTATTAGGCGGACTATAAAGCTTACCGAATGGCAGCCAAGAATGAGACGACATCCTGTGGGTAGACCACCTGCCCGATGGTCCGGCGATATTGTGACGGCAGTGGGGAAACCATGGATAAGGCTGGCAAGGGACCGAAGGGAATGGCGTGATTATGAAGAGGCCTATACTCAGCAATGGGTGGATGTGGGCTGATATGATATTATATAGTTAAAAAAATCAACTTAAAACAGTTTAGGTAGTTCTTTTTTTATTCTTTAATGTTGACTAGGTAGATATGTAACTTCATAATAGATATGTAACTTCATAAAAAACTTTAAACACCAGTCCTTTAACAAAATCATAAATATTATCTTCGATCAATGACAATGTTTTGGTTTCCGTACCTAGACAGTGATTCAGACTAGTTAGTTATGCAACAACTAAAAATACTACGTTATTTTAACTTGCAAGGGTCGCGGCTTGAATTCAACAGTCGATACTATGACCACCTGTGCCAAAAGAAATTTATTACCATGTGACACTTCTAGAACAATGAAAAGAGAGTAGTATTTTTTTGAATTCTTTCTCAAATTAATAGTGGGCGGTAATAACATTGACGCGTAAGAATAGTTTATTTGATCAGTGGATATTGGCTGAAAATCCAATTCAGCGTAAGTTGGTACCCACTAATACACGTTATTTGTTGAGAATTTGGGCCAAATTTCGTATCAATTTCAAAGAATAATTTTCTTAGAATACATTTGAGCTGAACCTAAAATAACTTAGGTACCTAACCAAAGAAAATACCAAATATAATTTTGAATCCGTCGATTCGACGTATTATAGAAAGGATAACAGGGTTAGGTTCAGTAATTTTTAGGTATACCCCTTCATTCATCATCATCATCATCATCATCATCATCAGCCCATTTAAGTCCCCACTGCTGGGGCACGGGCCTCCCTCAATCACATGAGGGGTAATTGCCATACTCACCACGCTTGGCAGACGGGTTGGCGAGGTTTTTGATATAAATGCAGAGTTTTCCTTCTCTGGGTGCTGATGATCATGCCAGCAGATTTACCTTAGTCGCCTTCTACGACACCTCGGTAAGAGTGAGGGTGGCCTATTCTACTCTGCCGGGCACCACACGGCTGACCCCTTCATTCATTTCTGATTAATCGAACCCGGAACCTTCCACGCTTGGGCGCTTTACCTCAGTTCCTGACACGGAGGTCGTCATCGAATTACATGTAATAAATATATAAAGATCTAGGACATCTCATTGAAAACTGAGTAATTCCTGCCTTGAAGAGATCAAACAGTCACTTATTAATAATAATCAAAGAGCGATTATTAATAATACTTTTGGATTTTAAAGGGATGACGAATTTTTTTTACAAAATTCGTCATGCGTATCCGGGACAAGATGTCAAGATGGTCACCCCAGCAGGAAGTTCCTGTTTAGGTTATCTGAGGGCGACGAAGTGGCAACGGAGACGCCTGTTCATGTTTTAATTAAGACAAGATTGGATTGGCTCGTGTCTGGGTGTTGTGCGTAACGACCCATAAGCCCTTGAAAGTTGGTCTTATGTATATTACCAAGGAGATATTATTTATCAAAGAATATTAGCTATTACTCAGATAAATAAATAGCCAAATTAGAGAAAGAGATCAAGGGTAGGTAATAGAATATATATAGGTTACCTAGATCTTAAGTGGATGTTTATTAGGTAACCTAGGTTATTAACATGAATAAATGTAACACACAATACACACTGATTATCTAGTCTAAAACAAAACTAGAACATTCCCTATGCCTAGGGAATCTCCCACCACACCCAGACCCGCAACACAAATATATAGAACAATCCAAATATTTGTGGTTATTTGTGTTACGGACAAATGAAAATTTTAGGAAACAGTGTCTAGGGGTAATCTACTCAAGTAATCCCAATTAAATAATATAAAGATATGATTTGCAGGTCTCTTTTAATATTAATTTAAATGAAAGTTCTAAATTAACTATGATATCCTTCTAAATAAATTATATAAAATTTCATTTGTAAATGCCAATAATTTTATTTCATTTATTTTCTTTATTAAGGAAACAATACAGCTGTTAAATAGTACTCTGTCTTAAAATTACTTAATAATACATACAGCGACAATAAAAAAAAATTACTACAAATTGTTACATTTAATCATAAGTGAAAAAAATATTTGTTAACACATTAGGGTGCTACATCTATCAAACCTTTACTGATATTGTACAAATCATGTTTGACATAAAGTTCCATAAAAACTAAAGTTTGATAGATTTGTTTAAATTGATGTTGTGTCTTCAAACCTTTTAGGCTAGGTCTCAAGAGAGGTTCCTTTTTCTTTTTTTTATGATATAGGTGGCAAACGAGCCGACGGATCACCTGATGGTAAGCGATTACCGCCGCCCATGGACACCTGCAACACCAGAGTGGTGTCACAAGTGCGCTGCTTACTTTTTCCGGTACCCTCACTCACGCAGCGAAACACAGCGCATGCACTGCTTCACACCGGTTTTCTGTGAGGATATGGTATTACTCGGGTCGAGCCAGCCCATTCATTTCCCTTAACTATTTTGTATATTTGTGTACACTTTGTATACCACCTTCTTTGAAAATAAATAATATTTTTGGTGCCACCTATTTACTTGTAAATAAGTTATAGCAGTTTTTTAGTAAACTAAAAAACTGCTACCTATCTTTAGGCTAGTAGAGCCCACAGTGAGGCGTTATAGCTCACTTTGATAAAGACTGGGCTAGGTAAGTACCTACTTGGCTATAATATTATCCTCAAACTGATTACGGCTACAGTGGCCAATCTTAACGATAAACCACTTATGAGGATATATTATAGTGCTCAAGTGTGTGCACAAACACAAGTGCATTCTCTATTCCCTTACCCTCATATTCCGGTAGGACACTACTGTGACACGATCGGAGAGGGATCGGGCGCAGGACCAACGGCTTAACGTGCTTTCCGAGACACAGGGGGGCACAAGACCGCCAACTTCCAGATTCCGGGCTGACACTAAGAATTTTTCGCCAAAAACTTAGGTACAAATTATTGGCCCTACTCGGGGATCCGTCAGACGGGACGGGCAGCCGTCGCTTTAAAGTGAGACCCGCCGAGGAAGTTGCCTATAAACTTACCGTAAAATAATAAAATATTCAATTTAAACCTGCATAGTCAATATTAATATCTATGAGAAGAATATTTTAATGTTAAGCCTGAAATTGAATAAGTAGTAGGTAGGTACTTATGTAGATTTACTTTCTATCCACTAGGTAGCCTTTTTATAATTTTCCAGTAGCAATTAACTTTTTATAGCTTTGTTCTTCTACAAGTAATTATCAGACTACGAGTAACTTCATTACAAACGAGACTTTTTAAAAATAAAAGTATCAAAATAAATCTAAGTTATTCATCTGCTTTCCTATTTTATGTCGCGAGTTCAATGACCTAGAGTTCCTTGCGTTAGATAATTCGTAACATTGCACATTATTTTGTCATAGGTCCTTGACTATGCGAATACGAACCATTCACTATTATACTCGTTTAACCTGCGAGTATTCATTGTGAAGATTTTCCCTGAGAACGTATAAAGATATTCATGATGACCTTAGATCTTAGCATTAACTTAATTACTTAAGCCGAGATTATATCCTACAGGTCACGCAAATATTCCACAATACGAACCGCCGTGAAACAATGCATCACCAATCAAGAAGATAATGAATATCTAACTAAAAAAATCCAAAAAGATTTGCGGATAAAATCAGCGCCGCTCGCCGGCATGGCATGCGAAAAAATACAAAACGAAAATTACACATACTCACTCGCAAATTCGTTGCACAAATTATCACACGATAATATTCAGTCACTTATCGTCTTTGTTTGACGAAAAATAAGTTAAAACAAAAGAAGGTTTTGGCACAAAATGTCTCACTTGTTTATTTACGTTCGTTCGAAATTTGACAGCTTGCCGAGGTTACACGCATGCGCAAGGTATACGCTCACTTCGCAGACGGCTCGCGCAAGACTGATTGAATTGACCGGCCGGCCGGCGAATGAGCGAATGGAATGTTTTGGTTTCGTTCGGCGCGCGGGCCGGGAGGGAAAGAGCGAAGCGTCGTTTGAATGAATGAGTAAGCGAGAGGCACGGTGGGTTAAAACGAATGAATGCGATACATTTTGGGGTAGTATTTTGTTGAGAGAAAAAAAGTATGAATAAAAATCGGTCAAGTTGGAGTTGAAATACAAGTTCATTAGAAAGGGAGTTCCGTCGATTAGTACCAGTAACGTCGATTAGTTTGATTCTGTATTTTGGTGTGTATTTTATTTAATGGAATAATTCTATAAAATAATAAGTTCATTATCCTGTGCACAATCCTATTAATTACTCAGAGCAAAAAAAATCTAGGTACCAATTATCTAGGTTAGTAATAGTTATATTACATAATACATGATCATAGATAAGATAGATTAACTATTAGTAGGTAAAAAATATATACCTATACCTACAACGGTCGTTTACGTCTCTCCTAAAACAAACAAAACTAGCACTTAAGCTTAAACTAGTGGCAGAATTGTTAAGTTAGAATGAAAACAGATAGGTAAGTCAATGTATTAATCTGGTTCTGATATCCGTAAAACAGGTGCTTTAGCTACCTATCTCGGAGTCAGTTCATTGTATGTGATGTTGTGAAATATTTATTTATTTTATTTTATTATTAATGTAAGAAAAGTGAAAAACCTGTAGAACTGTGTAAGTTTTTGAAAGGAGATGGATGGAAGTGGTTGACTTTAATCTTTAATAAGTTGATGCGTGAAGAAAAGTTCCTGACGTATGGTGCAACAGCTTGTTGGTGCCCATCTTTAATATGATGCACTCGAGGTCCAGAACAAACTGGAGGAGGAACTGGTCTCTCTAGTCCAATACCCATAACTCTTGCTGGAATGTCCTTACCGGTCTGTCTTAACTTTCGGTACCTCGGATCTCTTGTACAGGGCGACGGTGAAATTGATAGGGACGTTAAGCATCGAATCAACTCAGCATGGAGGAAATGGCGACAGGTCACGGCAACAACATGCGATCCACGGATGCCCCTAAAACTAAAGGGCAAAATTTACAAATCCGTCATTAGACCTGTTGCCCTGTATGGATCAGAATGCAGGGGCGTTAAGAAGACGGATGAAAGACGATTGCATGCGACAGAGATGAGAATGTTAAGATGGATGTGTGGAGTGACGAGAATGGACAAGATAAGGAATGAGTATATTAGAGGAAGTATGAAAGTGGCCCCCATCATTGATAAATTGAAGGCAAATTATCTTAATTTGTATGGCCATGTAATGAGAAGAGGGGAAGAGCATGTAACCAAAAAAGTGATGAGTTTAAATGTAAGTGAGTGGAGGAACAGAAGACGGCTGAAAAAGAGATGGATGGATTGTGTGTAGAATGACATGATGGAAAAAGGGATGGATGATTCGATGACGAATGACAGGGACGTATTGAAAAGGAAAACATACTGCGCCGACCCCAGATATCCTAGGAAAAGGGCAGGAGGATGATGATTAATGTAAGAAAAGTATTTTTTGTGCGCGGAGAAACATATCTAGGATAAGCAAGTAAACAAACTCTGTAATTAGCAAACAAAGGCACGGACTTAAGGTCTGTGGTATGTAACTAACCAATAAAAAATCTATTAATATCTGCGGTAGGTACCTACTTATGTCACATTTTGATATTGTATTCTCTTATCACGAGCGAATAATTTATGCTAAGTCAAAGATCATCGATTTTCACCAAGGAATTCCACCATAAAGTTGGTAAGTACGGCCTACAGACAGCCACACATCAGTTCCACAACACAAGGGGTTTACGGTTCGGCCACGGCCATTCGGTAGTATTTTCACAATGTTTGGAGCTGCTACCGATGCATGGGGTCCTGGCGTTTCTGCTATGGGCAACGGCGAGAAGTAATTTGGCAGCCGCCATATCGCTAGGTACCTAACGACGGCTGCTGACAGCTACACAAATGGTGGGGGTGGTGAGGTTGTCATTAGCAGTTTTGAAGACTCAGCTAACCTTCGCCCCCACCACACCCACCACCACCGGAAAACCCACCACTCTGTGTCCATTAGGATTTCTTGTTCGATTGAAGAACCCTATTAAGTGCAGCAGGCGGCAGCCTGTTTTACGATTATTGCGTTTTGTAGTTTACCTATTCCGAACATAAACATTGAGAAACTATTGAGTGACTGTCTTTAGGCCAGGTACGGACAACCACACTTCAGGTCTCCTACTATAATCTGTCAAATTTACGCACTAGATTTTGGACAAACATTTTTGAAATTAAGATTAAAGTGAGGAATAAAACTGTTTAATTTTGCCATTTTTTCTTTTTGCTCTAGCGCTTGTCTAAAAATCTTTGGCATGCCTTTTCCATATTGCCGTACCTAGAAAAGCATGATGCAATTCTACAAAATGGTAGATGTGGAAGGTAAGTCGACAATACCTATTCAGAAATTTCACGAGGTTTTCAAATAAAACCGAGCACTCACATTCATTGATCTCTAAACGACTGTCTACGACCTTGCGTTCCCATTGTAAGCACTATCACAATGGAGTAAAGTTTAGAATCATTTACAGATACCATACCAACTACCATGAAGGTGCAGGGCAGCTCTTTTATTTTCGAACAGGATATCCTGGCCAGGGTTTCCGAGCTTACGGTTCATTAGGGGCGACTAAAAAAACTCAGTAGCACGTGTATGTACGCCCAAGTGGGGTGGGGTTATTTGAAAAAGAAAAAACAAAGTCGCGCGCGCTTTTTTTAGAATGAATGAATGATCGGTCTAATGAAGTTTGTATCAACGGCCATCATTTGTTTAGGTACACGTCCTAACCTACCTACTTTCACCCGGTATGTACGGTACGGTAACTCTACTAAACTAACATTGGACCAATATTGGTTAAAATTTTTTTTTGGTTTGTGTAAGTTAGATTGATTTATTCCTATTGATCAAAATTTAACCTTACATGTATGTATAAAATAAAACTATCGAAAGTTAGTAATGTAAGTAGGTACTTACTTAATATCAAAACTTTTTATGGTAGGTTTTTTTTTTACATTTTTGGTGGCAGACGAGCAGACGGATCGCCTGATGGTAAGCGATTGCTGATGATGTGAATGTAGGTAAACTTTACTTACAAAGTAACTAAATAATTCCCATTTAAAAAAAAAAAATATTTAAAGAAGTAGATAGGTTAAAAAAAACAAAAACATCAAACAATCGTGATAAATTTGATAGGGACAAAAAACAAAAAAATATATATTTGTAGATAAGTAATGCATAATATTATGTTATGTACGAGTAAAGGTAGACGACGCGACACCACCAACTCAAGTTTGATAATGTTTTTTTTTTCTTTGATGAAAGAGTTTGTCCATTCTTTTTCCAAAACTCTCAGCTGTCATCGAAAGGAGTTCCCACAGCCGGCGGCCAAATAGCGCATCCTGACTAGATCCCACTCGAGAACAAACAAAGAATTTCTACACCCACTCGAACGGTTTACGGCGTCCCTCAGGGCTCTCCACTTGGACCGCAATTATTATTAGTCTCATAATGGGATCTTAGGTGTTTGTTCTACGCTACTGGATGTTTGGGACGAGAGGCCTTCGGTTGTTTTGTACGTGAACGTATTCTGTTTTAGAGTTATTCGTGACTTGGCCAGTTTTTATTATGACTAAAGTACTTTCGGTCGTTTTTCTTTTTTTAATCGACAATGAGCTCCTCAGTATGTACGTAATTTCGAAGTTATTAATAATATAAAAATATACGTTACACCATCAAGATATTCCTAATTAACCATGAAATAATGACATTGTTTTATCACCTCCTTGGTACTTTAGATGGTTTAACTACGAGTATGTAAAAGAATATATGTATAGGTAAAGCGTGACAGAGGTGTGTACCTACTTAAATGGCACTAATTTCGGGGGACCTGACGGAGGTGTTCAATTCAATCAAAAGTATTCTTTATCAATTAAATCGTATATCGTGTAATAGTTCATCTGTAAAATAGTACATAAATGAATATTTAGGACATACTATTTATCATTTGTAGTCTGTTATATAAAAGTTAAATGTTGATTTGTAAGTTTGGCACATTGTCGATACAAAAGAAGAACGACCCACGTATCTTTGCATTAAATAACCGGTATGGGTGGTAGTCTATTGTAAAAACCGTGTGATTTTGATTGAATTATGCTAAGATTAAGTAGTAAAAACTCAGTAGCACGTGTATGTTCGCCCAAGTGGGGTGGGGTTATTTGAAAAAGAAAAAACAAAGTCGCGCGCGCTTTTTTTAGAATGAATGAATGATCGGTCTAATGAAGTTTGTATATAAAAGTTAAATGTTGATTTGTAAGTTTGGCACATTGTCGATACAAAAGAAGAACGACCCACGTATTTTGCATTAAATAACCGGTATGGGCGGTAGTCTATTGTGAAAACCGTGTGATTTTGATTGAATTATGCTAAGATTAAGTAGTACTTGGTAAGTACTTACCGTCCGTCCTTAATGTCCGGGGGTAGACAACTTGACGTGTTGCTGACTACGAGTTATGATGAAGGATAGAACTGGGTAAGTAGGTACTGAAGGACGTCCGTCATCATATAACATCCGATTTTATTTTTTGACTGTAACAACTAGATGAAAAACCGGCCAAGTGCGAGTCTGACTCCCGCACCGAGGGTTTCGCCGTACAAACGTAGCGGTTTACAATCGAAGTATTGGTATAAACAGCTGTATCTTTTTATTGCGTTAACTTAGAAGTTTGATTTTTTCACAACTTAAAAGGACAGTAGACCTAGGTATTTGGTATAAATTTCAATTTGATACTTTTATTCGTTGGTGAGAAATAAGGTAGTAAGTTTCATTTTATTAAAATAGTTGTATTATATTATATAACTTTCGCAATTTTTCCTATATTATGACAATGCTTCATGCCAAATTTCAAGATTCTGAGTTTACGGGAAGTACCCTGTAGGTTTTAATTCCTTTGCAAGTATCGAAAATTTGTTGAAAATATCGATATAATCGGCTGTATCTTTTGATTGGCTTGGCTTAGAAGTTTGATATTTTCACCGCGTAAAGGGACAATAGACCTGAGAATTTCATGTGAATTTCAGCTTGATATGTCCACGCGTTCTTGAAATACAGGGTCTTGACAGACCGACAGACAGACAGACGAACAACAAAGTAATCCTATAAGGGTTCCGTTTTTTCCTTTTGAGATACGGAACCCTAAAAATGAATGTCCGACCGATATGCACCAGATTGCAACAACACATACTAAGTCGGGTTTTATAAGTTTCCATGTACCAAGCTTACGCCCTGTTACTAAGTTCCCAACGACCGCGACAAGTTTAAAGTAAGTAAGGTACTTAAGTACCTACCTAATTGGGCAAGTTTTGGTTGTTCCGTGCAGGACTACAGGCACTACAGTTTGGTTTCTGTTCTTACGTGTTAGTAACACTACATACGTCATTATTGGAGACATCATTTGACTGCCTCGGTGGCGCAGTGGTTAGTGGGTCGCACTTTAAAGCGCGTCGTCGTTTATCGTCGATACCACAGTGCCTAAAGACGAAAGTCTTCAATCAGTGCGTCCTACCCGTCATGACATACGGAGCCGAAACGTGGACACTTACGGTACGGCTGGTCCACAAGTTAAAGGTCGCTCAGCGGGCTATGGAACGAGCAATGCTCGGCGTCTCTCTCCGAGATCGAATCCGAAATGAGGTGATCCGGCAGAGAACCAAAGTTATCGACATTGCTCACCGGATTAGCAAGCTTAAGTGGCAGTGGGCTGGCCATATTAGCCGCAGAACCGACAACCGATGGGGTAAACGAGTTCTGGAGTGGAGACCGCGTCTTGGCAAACGTAATGTAGGGCGCCCTCTGACTAGGTGGGGGGACGATCTGCGCAGGATGGCTGGCAAGAGCTGGATGCGAGAACGGCTTAACGTGCTTTCCGAGGCACATGGGTACAAGACTCGAGGTGGTCTTGTACCCATGTGCCTCGGAAAGCACGTTAAGCCGTTGGTCCTGACCCAATCCCTCTCTGGTCGTGTCACAGTAGTCTCCCATCGGAATATGAGGGTAAGGGAATAGAGAGAGCATTTGTGTTTGCGCACACACTTGAGCACTGTAATATATCCTGCGTACGTGGCTGATCGTTGAGATTGGCCGCCGTAGCCGTAATCGGTTGGAGGATGTTATTGGAGACATAGAATAAAACGAGAATTTGAGAGAGGGAGAGCCACGCTTCGGCACGAATGGGCCGGCTCGACCGGAGTGATACCACGGCCTCACAGGAAACCGGCGTGAAGCAGCACTGTGATGTGTTTCGCTGCGTGATTGAGGGTACCGGAGGCACAATCCGGGGGTAAGGGGGGTTTAAAGGTTGGTAGCGTACTTGTGACTCCACTGATGTCGCGAGTGTTCATGCGGTTACCGTTTGGTGATCCGTCTGCTCGTCTGCCACCTATAAAATAAAAATAAAAGAAAAAGTTTTTTTTTCTAAATAGAGCTTAGAGACCGCAGGTTTTTAATGAGAAATTGGTAAGGGCATAGAATATAGCAAGGACTACCTTGAGGTAAGGGGTCCCCCGGCGGATGGGATGGTAGGTATGCGTAATGCATTTCCCCTAGAAAAACTAAAAAGAGGTCGCTTGAGAGGAAAAGATCACGGCTGCCCATTGTATGAGCACTATTTGGTTCACTACATGGAGTGGAGCCTTGGAAGTGTGTTACCTGCCTTACATGAAGATGTAGAGTTACATATATTTTATCGATTTCTTCAATCAAAAATAAATCGATGAGAAGCAAAAATTTTAGATAGCTAAGTTTATTTTTAAGTGATAGTTGGCAGATAAGTAGATAAATCGCCTGATGGTAAGCGATTGCCGCCGCTAATAGAAAGAAAGAAAGAAGAAAGAAATGGGCCTCCGGTACCCTCACTCACGCAGCGAAACACATCACAGTGCTGCTTCACCTAAGTACCTAGGTAGGTACTGTTATTGAACGAAAATTAAACGAAAATTAAAATATAAAATTAATTAATAATAAAGAAAACAAATTGCCTCAAATAAATAAAGTAATATAATATGTACATCAAATTATAAAAATATGTTACTAATATTATTAAAATACTTATTTATGTATTTTATTTATTTATTGATTTATGTATTTATAGAATATATATTTATTATTAAATATAACTACCTATATTATTTCTATTGTTTTTAGCACATAGTTTAAATACTCTAAATTTGACAGTATTGGTAAATTTAAATGGGAGAAGCCCCTGACTCTTGAGATACAGGCATCTTAGCCTAGTTTGAGTGTCAGAGTCTTCATAGGATGGTGTATATCAAATTATGTCAATAAAGAATTATTATATTATATTATTATTATTATTACTATGAAGTATTACCAATCAAATTCATAACTGCTCCTCGTATATTTGCTCCGTATATTCCGTCCACATAAACTCTAGAGAGGCTAAAGCTTAGTGCACTTGAAACTTGGTGCACATGAAACTTGTTTGAGTTAAAACTTGGTGCACTTGAAACTTGATGCACCTAAAGCTTGGTGCGTTTGAAACTTGGTGCACTTAAAACTTGGTGCTCTTAAAACTTCATCGTCAGCTCAATTAAGTCCCCACTGCTGGGGCACGGGCCTTCCTCAATCACATGAGATAATTGCCATACTCACCACGCTTGGCCGACGGGTTGGCGAGGGTTTTGATATAAATGCAGAGTTTTCCTTCTCTGGGTGCTGATGATCATGCCACCAGTTTTACCTTAGTCGCCTTTTACGACACCTCGGTCACTTAAAACTTGGTGCACCTCAAACTTGGTACGCTTGAAACCTGGTGCATTTAAAACTTGGGGCACTTGAAACTTGGTGAACTTGAAACTTGGTGAGCTTAGGCTTGGTGTACACGAAAAACGTAAGTGCAGTTGAAACTTGGTGTGCACGAAAATTATGCGGTTAAATCTTGATCCGCTAGAGACTGAGAGCGTTGAGGAATGTAACATACGTAACTTGATATTTGAGGTGTTTTAATAATTTACGCACACTTGTTACGCAATTACCTACAAATAGAGCCCCACTATAATGGTGTCGTTCACCCGCAAACCTAATTGTCTATTTTAATTTGCACTCACAAAGCGCGCTATAATTCGAGTAGCCTTGACAACGTTCATTTACGATGTATCCGCTTGGGAGTAGTTGAGTAGAATCCGCAGTTTCTTATAGTGTAAATCCAGTGCGGTAGATAGATAGATAGATATACTTTATTGCACAAAAAAAACACACTTTAAAAGGCATTACAGAAACTTAATTGTACAATTTCGGCGGTCTTATCGCTGGAAGCGATTTCTACCAGACAACCTTCAGGCAAAGGACATTTGATAGTAGAGGAGGGGTAGGTGGTGCAATATTGAAAAAGGGAAATAAGAGTGAACTGTATATATATATATATATTAAAATATTTATAATGCTAATACATAAATAAACAAAATATTATATACTAATAAATAAATATGTTATGCTTGGATAAAATAATATAAAGTACTAGATATACATTCATATAAATTAGGATCTTAGACGGACCATCGACTACTACCGATGACTGGACCTATATTATTTTATTTAAATAATTTTTACTTAGTAAAATTGTAATTTGTTTTTATTTATTGCTGTGTTTAAACATCTCCTTGTTTTTTTTAATTCTTCTTGTCACACTAATCTTACTGTGCTACACCTCTGTTTTATGCGCTGTTGTACATCCCAACTATGTTAATTTTTATGCATCGTGCCTCTGTAACCTACCCGTAGGCGCCCCTGAAAACCAGCGCCTCGGCATTATCTATGTCTTGGCATGCTGAGGGTCATCTTTTCGGCACAAAACATTATTTTACTAGTTATGTAAGGTTAAATTGTAATTATTGATAAGTTTTTGTTTGCTAAATAAATATTTTCTATCTATCTATCTTATGTCAAAAAAGAAATGGTTCAAACTCCAAACTACGAGACCAACTACAAGAAAAAAATGCTTTTAACTTGTAAAATTGCTTTATAAATTTCATGAATCGGTATTTAGATTATAAAATATAGAAAATCAATTTGGGTAATGATTTATAACTGAGTTTAACCATGATGTGTATCCTATGCCTGAAAAGGTAGGATCAAGTGATACTATACATTATGTATTGTATATGTACAGTATTTTAAGATCATTTTGTTACCTTGTTTTATATACACAATAAAGAACTTACTTAGGTACTTACATGGCACACTAAGAATATACTTACCTAACAACATTTAGCGTAAGTTTGTCCCATTATCTCCTAGTGTACAACGTATCAAATATTACTACAACACGATCAAAGCTTATGTAATTGAATAATTTTGCAGGGAATCCAAGGAAGAAAGTATAAATACGTGAACATCATCATTATAACCAAGGAGGTCCAGCATCGGTCTCCCTAAAGGTACTCTGAACTGATCCTGTGCCGCCCCCAACCAAGGAATTCCTACGATCTTCAATAGGTCCACATTGTGGAGGGCTTCTGCGACTCCTTGTACGCGTAAAACACCAGGTAGCCTAAAAAACCAACGAAGGTTTATTTCTTGTCGTGTCGTGCCTTCCTTCAACTTGTAACTTATAGTGCGTGTATTTGACTGCCCTGGTGGCGCAGAGGCTAATGAGTCGCACTTTGAAGCGACAACTGCAATGTCCCGGTTTGGATCCCAGGGTCTAGCCAAAATTGAACTCTGAGTCGTTCTGTCAAGGAATCTCAGTGTCACCCTGAAGCCTGCATTCACGCCTGTACCTCGCGAAAAGCGCATAGCAGTTGGTCCTGTCCTGCGCCTGACCTTTCATCGGTCAAGTCACACTGGGGTTTCAAAGTACTCATAAAGAAATGTGGGGGTACGTGAATAGAGAGAGAACCCTGCAAGGGTGGCTAATAGTAGAGATCGACCGTGCTTGTCGAATCGGTTGGAGGCCATATATGATAATATTACATTCTATGACTTGTTCTTAACATGATTCAAAGTCACCACTAAATTCACCATCGGGATAGTCAAAGCCAGTTTTAATAAGAACTTCGAGCGTCAAACCTCACAAAGAAGTTCAATTTCGCCGCGCGCCAAACTCAGTTATTACAATGTGCTTGACATCAGAAATTCCTTTCATTACGTGTTGCGATATTGTATGAGATCGTTTTTACCTGGACTTGGCCCTACTCGTCCGAGGGATTCCTTTGTGGACTGTAGGGTCAGGATTCTTTGGAAGTTTTGCGTGAATTGTGATGGTATGTATGCCATTCAGTATCGGTGTACATGTACATGAGGGTTCGCCTTTTGTGAGCGTAGGGTTGGCAGCGGGCGGTGTCCGAAAGTCGGGCTTCTTGTTTGGTGCCCTTTGTCTTTTGTGACAACGGCGATCATTAGTCTAAGTGTTGTTTCGACATTACCAGTTAGAGAGAGGACGTGAGAGATATCTATATAAAATTAATGCGCTAGGCAATTCACTCTTCTAGTCACAAAATCGGCGAATGGCGATGACGATGGCGGGGTGGGCAGTCAATTCGATGAATATCTCTTAGCACCAAAAATGTGTCAGAGCTGTTCGTCAGATTTCATAAATCAGTAAAATTACCTACATTTTCAAGTAAGAAGACAACATTTTCAGTTTTTTCTGCAAGATCCAAAGGTTGACTGGTAGAGAATGCCTCTGGGCATAAAGTTCGCCTATTGTATCGTTTTGTGCAATAAAGTTTGAAATAAACAAAAGTAAATAAATATTTTCATTACCTATACTTATTTTGCAGAGCCCCAATATCTTTGCCCCATTAGCTTTTCCTTGCACTAAAGTTTCATTGATTCCTCAGTGTGAGAATGCGGGTGATTATGTCATCAAAATCGAAGACATTTCCACAGTCAATGATAATTTCTCTTAGATGTTGAGTTTCTTCGCAGTCTATGAGACTTTGTACGATTTTGCTGCCTTGCTGTCATCCATACAAAAATATCCTCCAACCGATTTCGGCTAAGGCGACCAATCTCAATGAACAGTTACATACTCACGATATATTATAGTGCTCAAGTGTGCGCGCAAACTTACCAAGTTGAAGGTGTTTAGCGCCGTTGTGTTTGTCTCGGAATATGAATTCCGATGGGATACCAGAGTGACGCACCGGAGAGGGATGGCTTAACGTGCTTTCCGAGGCACGGGGGTACAAGACCGGCAACTTCCAGACTCCGGGCTGACTCTGAGAAACTCGAGTACATATTTTGGCCCGACCCTGGGAGGGAACCCGGGACCCCAAGCGCAGCCGTCGCTTTAAAGTGCGACGCACTAGTCACTGCGCCAACGAGGCAGTCAATCCATACAAGATGATGGGAAATGTCGATCAACTAACCAAACAAATTTTAAGGTTTCTGGTTATTCAATTCGTTACTTAAACTTTGTGTTTATTTTTAATACATATTAGAAGCACAGAGTTCACTGAGACAACCCTGAATTGGATAACGCGCTACTGCTGCGGTAACTATCTTTATTACGAAATCTTTTTAACTTGGCCATAATGTTGCTTACGTAATTATATTTTTTGATATATCTTACTTTTTTGCTCTGCTCTGATTTTTGTATATAAAAATACTCCTATCATTTTACACCTACTCCCTCAAATAATAGCTCCTATCAGTAAAAATAGTTATCATTCTTAAAAAACAAGGTTGCGACCATGGCAAATAAGCATAAGTGTTCTTACTTGTAATCATGACTTTTGTCTTTTTTTATGTCATAGGTAGTTGGCAGACGAGCAGACGGATCACCTTATGGTAAGCGATTGCCGCCGCCCATAGACACCCGCGACAACAGTGGAGTCACAAGTTTCATCTCATATTTTAAAAGTACGTTTAAATCTTTAAACTTTGATGATGATGATTATGTATCTACATAATCATCATCATCATCATCATCAGCCTATCGCAGTCCACTGCTGGACGTAGGCCTCTCCAATTGTTCGCCACTGTGATCTATCCATGGCTTCTCGCATCCAGCTCTTGCCAGCCATCCTGCGCAGATCGTCCTCCCACCTAGCCAGAGGGCGCCCTACATTACGTTTGCCAAGACGCGGTCTCCACTCCAGAACTCGTTTACCCCATTGGTTGTCGGTTCTGCGGCTAATATGGCCAGCCCACTGCCACTTAAGCTTGCTAATCCGATGAGCAATGTCGATAACTTTGGTTCTCTGCCAAATCACCTCATTTCGGATTCGATCTCGGAGAGAGACGCCGAGCATTGCTCGTTCCATAGCCCGCTGAGCGACCTTTAACTTGTGGACCAGCCGTACCTTAAGTGTCCACGTTTCGGCTCCGTATGTCATGACGGGTAGGACGCACTGATTGAAGACTTTCGTCTTTAGGCACTGTGGTATCGACGATACGAAGACACGACGTAGTTTTCCAAATGCTGCCCAACCTAACTGGATTCACCTCATCCTCGAGGTTGTTTTTACCTAATTGCAAAGTCTGCCCGAGGTATACGTATTTTTGAACAACTTCGAGGACGGCACCGTGAATTGCAATCGGTTCCGGTAGAACATGTTCATTGAACATGACCTTGGTTTTGTCCAAGTTCATCCGTAGGCCGATGCATTTAGAAGAGTCAGCCAGGTCATTCAGCATCTGTTGTAGGTCCTGCAGCGTTTCTGCCATTATGACGATGTCGTCAGCAAATCGCAGGTGAGAGATGTATTCGCCATTGATGTTGATGCCACGTCTCTTCCAGTTCAGCGTCTTGAACATATCCTCCATTACATTTGTGAACAATTTCGGAGAGATGACGTCCCCTTGACTCACTCCTCGATGCAATGGTAAGATACATAATAGGTATGTTCAATTGTTTCATATTTTTTCTTTAATTTGACGAATTAATGAAAATAAATTCTACATTTGTATTTTTGAAAGTACTTTTCAAATATGATAGAATCGACGGTTCGACGAAGTAAGACCACTTATGCTAATTTTCCACCGGGGGTGTGATGTATTCACTGAATTTTAATCGTAATATCACGTGTAAGTACTTCAGGAAGTCTGGTAAGGACAATGATGGATTTTTTTTTACATAATGGCAGACAAACGAGCAGACGGCTCACCTGATGGTAAGTCATTCCATCATCGGACGACAAGGCGCCGCGAGTGCTTTCATCCTTATGTGGTAGAAATACCCCTTATCCGCACGAAGCGATTTGCTTCCACATTTATAATGCGGACGGCTAAGGAATGGAACTCTCTGCCGAGATCTGTTTTTCCTGACCACTATAATCTGGGCATCTTTAAGGCAAACGCGTATCATCCTAGACCTCATCGTCGCTTTCCATCAGGTGCGATTGTGGTCAAGCGTTGGTTATTGAACAAAAAAAAAAGTGAATTACCGCCGCCCATGGACATCTGCGACACACGGGGCATCATGCGTTGCCGGCTCTAAAGAGAGGAATAAGCTCCTCCATACTGATCTATCTGACCTCCGAAACCTTTAGACAAGGTCTGGATCAGGGTTACGTTCTTCTGAACAATCCTATCCCTAACAATTACCTATAATTCAAGTTTTCTCACGATGTTTTCCCTCACCACCAGCAAGTGGTAGAAATACGTAGGTGCATATAATTGTTCGAGAGGTGCATGCTCGAATTCGAACCTCGTGTTTGGAATGCGCACGCTCGTTTTAAACGTTACGTGGAGGTAGAGTATAACAGGTCCATTTAAGGTGACGGGTAGGGCACACTAGCGACGCCAATTGCTTTTTAATTTTTAGCTACTAAACCGGATCTATTTTAAACAATTTCGGGGTTACAACCTCTTGGCAAACATTTATACTATTTATTAAATAACCATGCACAAATGTTGGGTCCGTTTTTGTACGCGAAAAATTGATTCACACCAAAAGCGGCCACTTTTAGAGGTAATCCAAAATTCGAGTGCAAAAGCAGACCAAACAGTTAACTATAAGTATTAAATAAATAGTATAGGTGTTTGCTGAGAGGTTGTAACCCCGAAATTGTGTGAAATAGATCCGGTTTATTAGCTAAAAATTAAAATCGATTGACGTCACTAGTGCGCCCTACCCGTCACAATAAACGTAACGTAGAGTACATTTATTACGAGGCTGGCTCGAGTGTAACAGGTCCATTTAAACAGGTCCATTTAAATCGATTGGCGTCACTAGTAAAAATTAAAATCGATTGGCGTCACTAGTGTGCCCTACCCGTCACCTTAAATGTAACGTAGAGTACATTTGCTACGAGGCTGGCTCGAGTATAACAGGTCCATTTAAACAGGTCCATTTAAATCGATTGGCGTCACTAGTAAAAATTAAAATCGATTGGCGTCACTAGTGTGCCCTACCCATCACCTTAAACGTAACGTAGAGTACATTTGCTACGAGCCTGGCTCGAGTGTTAACAGGTCATTTAAACAGGTCCATTTAAACGTGTTGACCATTTTGAACATCGTAACCAACTGTTATACTCGAATATAACTCAATATTAATAAATGAAATACTGTAGCGTCTGCCCCGAGTCTTTGCGTTTCAGTAAGTATTAACCACGTGTTCTACTAACCATTCTAAACAACATTTGTTCTAGGACTTATGAAAATTCGCAAAAAAAAACTTTTCATATATTATGTACAGTCGGTCCCTTGACATGAGGCCGTATTCTGGAGCACTCGACATTGAAGTCGAATTATTATACAAATCTCTATCGAGAATAGGTATGGTCATTTTGTATGTATGGGGAGTCGAAAACATTGACCAATTTCGAAAAGTTTAAAACTAAATAGTTGTAACTAAATGGTTAGTAGAACACGTAGTTAAAGGGATGTAAATGTTCACAGATAATAATAATAATACCGTCTGGTCCCCGGCAGAGTAGAATAGGCCACCCTCACTCTTACCGAGGTGTCGTAAATGGCGACTAAGGTAAAGCTGCTGGCATGATCATCAGCACCCAGAGAAGGAAAACTCTGCATTTATATCAAAACCCTCGCCAACCCGTCTGCCATATTATAGTGCTTAATTGTGTGCGCAAACACTAGTGCACCTATTCCCTTGCCCTCATAATCCGATGGAACACTAGTGTGACACAACCGGGGGGATCGGGCGAATCGTGCTTTCCGAGGCACGGGGGTACAAGACCGCCAACTTCCAGACTCCGTGCTGATACTGAGAATGTCTTAACAGAAAAACTCAGGTACAATTTTTGGACCGACCCGGGGATCAAACCCGGGACCCCAAGCGCAGCCGTCGCTATAAAGTGCGACCCACTACCCGGTGCGCCAACGAGGCTGTCACACAGTTCAAAACAACACCTTGTATAATTATCTTGATTAGGTACAGTCAACATCAAAAGTTGATGCACTATTTTGGTAGCTATTGACTCTTATACTCCTCGGAATAAGTGCCAAACGATGCGAAATATGTGCAGCTACTTCTGCTGTTGACTGTACGTTGTAAAACGACTCGTAATTTGCAGCAGCTTACGAATCAGGCCTAGATGTCGCGTTACAAATTAATTAGCCGGTCGGATTAGACGGAGGATTACTCCTAGCTGAGGGGTCGCCAAATTTACACGAACCGGTCCAAAGAGATTGTTAGACTAGACTACTAGAAGGGTCACCAATTAGTTTCTCTTGGAGTCCGTTTTGAGAAATAAAAATAATATCGCGGACCGCACAACAATTAATTGAATTCATCATCATCATCATTTCAGCCAATGGACGTCCACTACTGGACATAGGCCTCCCCCAATGTTCTCCACACAGATCAGTCCTGTGCCTCCCGCATCCAATGGATTCCCGCGATCTTCACCAGATCGTCGGTCCACCTTGTAGGAGGCCTGCCACGGTTGCGAGTTCCTGTACGTGGCCTCCACTCGAGGACCTTTCCGCCCCAACGGCCGTCTGTTCTCCTCGCTATGTGCCCTGCCCATTGCCACTTGAGGCATGCAATCCTTTGGGCTACGTCTGTGACCTTAGTTCTCATGCGGATCTCATCATTCTCCTGCGGATCTCATTAATTGAATTACAAAAATACAATAATAACACCTCATCATCATCATCATCTTAGCTTTTAGTCCCGGTTGCGTCCCAAGCCGTCGCTTCGAGCCCGGGGTCCGCTTTCTTCTACTCCTCTACTTCTCACGATCTTGTGCATCCAATGTAGTCAATTTATTGGCACGCATGTCCTCCTTTACGACGTCAAGCCACACCTTTCTAGGTCTACCTCTTCTGCCGGGGCCCGGAGGTAGTTTCATGACCAGACATTTGTTTCCCACGTCATCATCATCATCATCATCATCAGCCCATTTGAGTCCCCACTGCTGGGGCACGGGCCTCCCTCAATCACATGAGGGGTGATTGCCATACTCACCACGCTTTGCAGACGGGTTGGCGAGGGTTTTGATATAAATGCAGAGTTTTCCTTCTCTGGGTGCTGATGATCATGCCAGCAGCTTTACCTTAGTCGCCTTTTACGACACCTCGGTAAGAGTGAGGGTGGCCTATTCTACTCTGCCGGGGGCCACACGGCCCCACGTAGCTGTCTGGTTTTCGCATGATCGTACAAAGTCTCATAGACATGGCCATACCATAGGCGTCTCTCCTGCAGTTTCTCTGCTATGTCACGGACGTGGAGGCTTCAATGCGTGCGTGGTTTCTCTCGCGGTCTTTCCGCGTGACAATAATAACACAGTAGGATCGTACAGGTGCACATCAAAGTAAGTAGGTATTATATTCATTTTTGGTCCATGTGCCGGCTTAATTTAACACCAAAACTGTAGGGTCATTATCCATGGTCTTATTTGAGTTTAAAAATTAACATCTTCACACATTGTCAGAGAATTTCTTATCTACTCGTACTTAACAAAAAAAAATTCGGTGTACCTATTAGGAAAAATAGTTCAGCGGTTTTCGTTAAATGGAGCTTGTAAAAAGCAAATGTAACTCTAAAAGGCAATCAAGCAGATAGTTCGACGTTGTTTCGGTAGATGTCACTATGCATTTTTACATCGCGCTAGTAAAGCGAGTTCCCGATACAATTACCTCAAGCCGCTGCCCACATTACCAATTTCATAAAAGTATGGGAAATATACCAGAGATCAAGGAGCGACGATTTTAATTAAAAATTAAAATTTGTGCATGGTTATTTAATAAATAGTATAAGTGTCTGCCGAGAGGTTGTAACCCCGAAATTGTTTAAAATAGATGCGGTTTAGTAGCTAAAAATTAAAATCGATTGGCGTCGCTAGTGTGCCCTACCCGTCACCTTAATACAGCAAGTATTTTACTTTTTATTTCTGACATTTCATTTAATCGTTTCCAGTCAATTCTCGAAGGTGCGACCGTAATACATAGCCGCTTTCATCTAGATAGCGCTAGATAGCTTGGTCGCTTTCATCTAGATAGCGCTAGCCCTATCTTGCCTACTGATGCCTCTTATCATCATCATCATCATCATTTCAGCCAATAAACGTCCACTGCTAGACATAGGCCTCCCCCAATAATCTCCACAAAAACCGGTCCTGTGCCGCACGCATCTAAGGGATTCCCGCGATCTTCACCAGAACGTCGGTCCACCTCGTGGGGGGTCTGCCACGGCCTCGACCTCCTATACGCGGCGTCCACTCAATGCACATACTGTTACCTCTATCTCAGTGTAAGTATATAAGTATGATGTCTGCAATAGCACAAAAATATAGACCTGACACGCTGACACCAAACCCTTTGCTAACTAAAATATTTCCTGACATGTCCATGTAGGTGAATATGATACCTCTTGAAAAAAATTGTGATGATTTTGATGTGGAAAATCCTTTTTTTCCTTTACACAGCTGAAACTGACGGGAATGTAAGCGATCTTCGCCCTAGTGGCGCCTAATGGTTTCTTAATGCATATCCTCACTTATGGGGATGAACGCGTTATGAGGGCTGTTTGTCTTTTTGCTAGTTCCATCTTAATTTACAAATTATATGAAGGTTTTTTTGCGACAGGAATTACTGTGCATCGTGATTTTTGTAGCAGTAGTCTTTCTTATTCTTCCTCGCCTTTTCCAGATTAATAATATCCTCCAACCAATAACCGACCGTAACGATCAGCCTCGTGCGCAGGATATATTATAGTGATCAAGTGTGTGCGCAAACTCAAGTTGTTTTTTTAATTGTAGTTAGGTAAGCGTTTGACCATATTTCACCTGATGGTAAGTTATAATATGGTCTACGATGTAGCACGATTACCTAGAAGATACATATTGACTCGCGCTTTGAAAACCCCCAAATAGTAGCTTCTAGGGAACACCTCCTCAAGCAGCTGATTCCATTGTTTCGCAGTACAAGTGCACTCTTTATTCCCTTACCCTCATATTCCGATGGGATACCATCGTGACACGACCGAATAGGGATTGGGTACAAGACCAACGATTTAACGTGCTTTCCCGATTATTACTAAACGGGTCGGCTTTCCTTATGTGTTCTGTTCTGTCGAGTGTTTATAGGTTTAAAAGTGACTTAATTTCTTGAAAATGAAAATGAAAAATGCTTATTGTTAGACAAAAGTTGTTTAACTATATCAGAGTTTGAATTCTCCTATTAAGCGTATAAAACACTTGTGTCAGGACAATCCGCTCTCCTATAACAAAAAGTGGTAACTTATTGAATAACATTAATAGCTTTAATAATTTACATAAAAAAGAAAGAAATCTTATCTATTACGTGTGTGTTTTTCACTACTATTTCTTTAATCAATGTTCATATATTAGAAGAGTTGCACCACCCTCCCCTCTTCTATCTAACTTCCTTTACCTGAAGGTTGTTTAGTAGATCGCTCCCAGCGATAAGACTGACTAAATTGTACACTGTCTCTGTACTAGTCCTAGCTTTTAAGTTTTGTATGCTTTGCAATAGAGTATCTATCTATCTAATGCCGCAGGGAGCTCTATTTTAAACCCGGAGGTCTAGCTAGGGTTTGAATCCTACCATGGACTGATTATAAAATTATAGATTATTAGTCCATGTTCCTACTTAGATATTAATCGTCTCTCGTTAAGATATTGTGAGCTTAATTATTCATTATATAAAATACCTATCGCCTGATTTTTTTGGGGGCGCTTCGCGTCCGTAGATAATAGTGGTCGATATTCGACCTACTGATAGGTACACTTTTTTGTCGCTGGGTAATGCCGCCAGCCCGAAGTGCAATGGGCCGGCCATTCGGCGCCGCCTTATGCTAGAGAGTAGAGGGTTATGTCGGGCTCTCCTCTAGAGAGGGCTTCTCCTAACGAGAAGTCGGCCAACGGTTTTCCCTCATCACCATTGAGTGGGGAGGAGTCATGGAACTTCTGATAGGTACTCTTACCACAAAATCCATTACGGAAATTTGAAATTGTGAGGAAAGCGTCTGTGCTCATTAAGAATTACAGGTTTTTTTTGACATTACACAATCTACTCTACTACTTACTACTTTGCTATATTTTAAGAACGCTTTCAATATTTCTTCATTCAGTCTTTTTTTTACGGCCAGCTTCAGTAAGGACTTGTATAACAAACTATGTCAATTGTAATTAAAATTCACAAAGCACTTACGGACTCGAAATTCTGTAATAAAGGATGTTAAAATTTCAACTTTAGGTAGTTACATTAAGGTGAACTTTTACATCACTGATCTGACAATCCTGGGGGTCCTTCCAAAGTGTCATCTCAACAAACACATAAAAAAAGCACTTGAAACTATTGTTTGAAGATTCCTAGCGTTGTTCAACCTCTTTGTTCGTCTTTTGTCTACCAGTGTGAAGTGGACAGTAAAGTTCATTGGACTTTGCACCTTAAGAGGATCGGTTTAGAATAAAGGGTCCTTTTAACAGCCATTGGACTATCCTAGTGAGACTCAAATTTATGACTTTCTTAAAACGCATTATGTCTCTGCTCTTTTGCAATATTACGACATGCTTCACGAGTATTCTTGAAAACTGCTACGCAGACATGGTTTTATAAAGTACTTTCTCTACCCTAGTTTCTTTTGCGGTGTCCTTCATTAATATTATAAAAACCTGACGTTGGTCCTTTTTTATGCGGTAAGTACGGCAAAGAAATTTGCAGTTACGAGTAAGTCTCTCGGTGTTCTAAAACCTTAGAAATTTGCGGTGGTGCGGTGATATTACAAAGAAATGCGGTTATGAATTATTGTACCTACGAAACTACGAAAAACTTTTTAAGCTAAAAAAGTTAAAGTTTTTATGTGTGATAGGTGGCAGACGATCAGACAGTTCACCTAATTGGTAAGGTAGGTACATGGTAGAAATCCCGTAAATAACTATTTTAATATTCATTGGTATATTATATATATGTCACCGGAAAATAACAAGATCCGTAAGATTATCAATTTACTAGGAAGTTTATAAACTTTCGTAGGATTCTAAACGGGAGATAAATTGTATTGTATTACGCCTACACTTTCGTGAATTTGTCAATTTCCGACGTCACACGGTAAATTTATAAACTAACGGATATCTATTCGTAAAATTCTATATGGTTCGACCAATCACTGAAACTCTTTTAAATATACGAATCTTTGAAATACGTAAAATAACACACTACTCTCTGATTGGTCAATGTTCATAGTGGTCATGCCAATCAGATCGCGTCGCGAAATCAATAGCATTTGGATATTGCTTACTTATTATTTTACGAGTGAGTTCAGTAAGTTTATCAATGTACGAAAATGTGGACGTAAAATATTATGTATTCCCGTTTAGAATCCTACGAAAATTTATAAACTTCCTAGTAAATTGATAAACTTACGGATTTGTTATTTTCGGTGACATATACAGTAGAACACCGAACCTCCTCCATTTTTGAAGTCGGTAAAAAAATTAAAGCTACATCCGGAAATCTTATAAAAGGTAAGCGCATCCGTCACCACACCCTCGCATCGGAGTCCGGACAAAGGACTTCGGAACTGCGCTCAGCGGGCCACGGAAGCCATCTTATTGTGTCCCATATTTTACTAGGGGAACAGATTGCATTAGCGGAATACGTATTGCACTCAGATCTTCTTGGTGCGTTGATTTTGGACTGGTAGAATTTAAGTGGGGCATTTGAGAACAAAAAGCTGTGATAATTTATTTGTGTGATAGGTTGACTGCCTCGTGACGCAGTAGTTAGTTAGTCGCACTTTAAAGCGAGCGCATCGACTATTGCTGTTGACTGTACCTAATCAAGATAATTATACAAGGTATTGAACTGTGTGATCACCTCGTTGGCGCAATGGGTAGTGCGTCGCACTTTAAAGCGATGGCTGCGCTTGGGGTCCCGGGTTCGATCCCCGGATAGGGCCCAAATGTGTACCTGAGTTTTTATATTAAGAAATTCTCCGTGTCAGCTCGGAGTCTAGAAGATGGCGGTCTTGTACCCCCGTGCCTCGGAAAGCACGTTAAGCCAAGCCGTTGGTCCTGCGCCCGATCCCTGCGGTCGTGTCACACTGCTGCACTGGTGTCCCATGGGATTATGAGGGCAAGGGAGATAGAGAGTGCACTTGAGCACTATAATACAGGTTGTATCTGTGAACATTTACATTCCTTTAACCACGTGTTCTACCAACCATTCTGAACAACATTTGTTCAACGACAATTCGAAATTCATCAAAAAAATGTTCGACTCCCCATTCAAAATGACTAAGTCACGTGATCGACTTAGTATGAAAAGTTGAAGTTTTTTTTAATGCGAATTTCCAAAAGTGATAGAACAAATGTTGTTCATAATGGTTAGTAGAACATGTGGTTAAAGGAATGTAAATGTACACAGATACCCCCTGTATATCCTGCGTAAGTGGCTGATTGTTGAGATTGGCCGCCTTAGCCGAAATCGGTTGGAGGATATAATTATTATGTTACGAGAAGAAGGATCACCTGATTGTATTCGATTGCCGCCGCCCATGTACACCCACAACGCCTAATAGAACTACAAGTGTTCTGTCAATCTTTGAATGAAGACCCGTTTGGAACAGTGGTAGTGAATGCTGCCTCTGATGCAAGGGTTGCGGGTTCGATCCCCGCACAGTACAAACATTTGTGTGCATGAATATATCTGTTTGTATTGGTCTGGTTGTTATCTATGTATTTAAGTTGTATTTACAAAAGAAAAGTATTATATGTATATATTTGTTATCCCACTGTTGATTCCGATATCAGTAACACAGGTGCTTGAGCTACATATCTTAGAGTCAGATCAATGTAAGTGATGTTGCAGTTGTGAAATATTTATTATTATTGTTTATTAATTATTTTTAAAGTTCTTTGCCCGCGATTGCGACACTCACTAATAACTTGGCGTAACACGGCCCAGGTGCTGTTTCACGCTGATAAAATAAATAGTATATGTGTTTGCCGAGAGATTGTAATCCCAAAATGGTTTACAATAGATCCGGTTTAGTAGCAAAAAATTAAAATCGATTGGCGTCGCTAGTGTGCCCTACCCGTCACCTTGTGCTCAAGGCAATGTTATCACACTGATTGAGCTGGCCCATTCATGCCAAAGCGCGGCTCACCCACGGTTAGGTTTAAAGCTACTTTCGGAAATCTTATTACAGGTAAGCATGTCCGTTATACCCGCGCCCGCAGCGCTGACAAAGCACTTCGGATCTGCGCTCAGCGGCCACGGAAGAAGCCGTAATTGTGTCCTATGCTTTACTAGGTTAACTAGGTTGCATTAGCGAAATTGATATTGCACTCAAATCTTGCAGGTGTTTTTAACCCCGACGCAAAAACGACGGGGTGTTATAAGTTTGACGTGTCTGTGTGTGTGTGTGTATGTGTGTGTCTGTGTGTCTGTCTATGGCATCGTAGCTCCCGAACAAATAAACCGATTTTGAGTTTAGTTTTTTTTGTTTGAAAGATGAATAAGGAGGGAGTGTTCTTAGCTATGTTGAATAAAAATCCATCCAAGATGGCCGCCGTCACAAAGATTTGGATTGTATGTTTTAAAACAACTCCCACAATAAGGGTATCATATAAAAGGGCTTGAGTAGCAAATTATATTAATTGTAAAAAAATTCAAATTCAAGATGGCCGCCGTCAGAAAATGACGAATAACCTATTTGTTCTTCCAACTGCCTCAATAAAGGTATCAAATGAAAGAGCTTTAGTTGTGTCGGGGGCTTATTAAATTTTCAATTTAATCTTTTTTATGATATAGGTGGGAGGCGAGCCGACGGATCACCTGATGGTAAGCGATTACCGCCGCCCATGGACATCTGCAACACCAGTGGTGTCACAAGTGCGCTGCTTACCTTTTAACCCCCCTTCCCCTGGATTGGGCCTCCGGTACCCTCACTCACGCAACGAAACACAGCGCATGCACTGCTTCACGCCGGTTTTCTGTAAGGATGTGGTATTACGCCGGTTGATCCGGCCCATTCATGCCAAAGCTTGACTTTAAAGGTTTAAAGAGATGGTGGTGGGTTGTGAGGTTGGTGGCGCACTTTTGACTCCAATGGTGTCGCGGGTGTCGATGGGCGGCGGCAATCGCTTAAGTTCAGGTGACCTATCTGCTCGACTGCTACCTAGCACATAAAAAAAATATATCTTAGCGTGTAGACGAGAGAGTGAGGATAAGAGGCCTCCTATCCTCACTAACCTGGCAAAACATAGGTACTACATTATGAGAGGCCTTGGTATCACTCCGATCTAAAAAAAGGGTCTGACACGCAGACAGACAGACAAATAAATTAAATAATTGATCTTATCAGTGTTCTGTTCCTACACATGTCTAATTATCTGTGATCGACCTTTTTTGTAGGAGTAAAATAAAATATAGGTACTCTGTACTGAGGCTTTAGCGCCATGTACACGTCCTATAAAAAGTAGGTCAGAAATAAAAAGAAAAACCTGCCCCGACTATTGATCCTACAGAATATCTGACCTGGGAGAGCAGCCTTAAGGTGACGGGTAGGGCACACTAGCGACGCCAATCGATTTTAATTTTTAGCTACTAAACCGGATCTTTCCGCCCCAACGGCCGTCTGTTCTCCTCGCTATGTGCCCTGCCCATTGCCACTTGAGGCATGCAATCCTTTGGGCTACGTCTACGTTGGGGCGGAAAGATCCTCGAGTGGAGGCCACGTACAGGAAGTCGCAGCCGTGGCAGGCCTCCTACAAGGTGGACCGACGATCTGGTGAAGATCGCGGGAATCCATTGGATGCGGGAGGCACAGGACCGATCTGTGTGGAGAACATTGGAGGCCTATGTCCAGCTGTGGACGTCTATTGGCTGAAATGATGATGATGATGATGACTAAACCGGATCTATTTTAAACAATTTCAGGGTTACAACCTCTCGGCAAACATACTATTTATTAAATAACAATGTCGGGTCCGTTTTTGTACGCGATAAATTGATTCACGCTAAAAGTGGCCGCTTTTTGCGTGAATCAATTTTACGCGTCACCTTAAGTAGGGAACCCTAAAAGTATCTAGTGTTGAATTCACCTTTTTCATTTCAGCCTGTCAAATTATTTCACCATCATCGTAAATTTGACAAGTCTGGTAATTTATTACATTCAAGTGTTCCCATCCCTTCAGAACACCACGCTACATCCCCTCTAAATCTGCAGCACAATCCGCACTGTGAATAGGGTTGCCGATATCTATAGATATTTCCTGTATGTTATGTCTGTGACCTTAGTTCTCCTGCGGGTCTCATCATTTCTGATACGATCACGCAAGGAGACTCCGAACATAGCCCTCTCGGGTGGCAGGGCCCCCGAGGTGGACTCACGATCTGATGAACGTCGCGGAAATCCATTGGATGCGGGCGGCACAGGATCGATCTGTGTGGAGAACATTGGGGGAGGTCTATGCCTATGGCCAGCGATGGACGTCTGATGGCTGAAATAATGATGATGATGATCAATATCAGCCATCACATACATCGACCTGATCCCAAAAAATGTTGATTGGATTTTCCTGAGGATTCAAGGGTTGAAACTAGTTTTCTAAAAACATTTTAAATCATAATTTTTACTCGATAAAAAAAATTATAAACAGATACTTAAATAAATTTACAAAACAAAATAATCTCCCTAAACACGATACAATAATTCATTAGGCAGATGGTTTAGTATAACATAAAATATTTAGGTAATATTTTTCTACTTTTGAGATCCAATTAATATTATTTTCAAATACCTATTTTCACTTACCCGCACGTTGGGTCCGACTTTATCGTCTCTACCCAAATAAATAAATTGAGATGAAATCACAACTCTGGTTTTCCATACTATGAAATCCAGAAACAGCAGAGGTACCTAACACAAACATCCAGATTCAACACAAATATTTCTTCCATCAACAAACATTTTTTAGACTCGGGTCTACTTAATGAAATCCAACGGTTTTTCCATTCACTGTGGCTCCCACAGATCATAGTAATGGTGGCCTCCATTGAATCAGCTTATTTAAGTCCGTGCCACGAAAGAAGTCTCGCGGAAAAACACGGAACTAAAATTTGAGATTCCTTGTGTCTATGAACATAGTGCTCAAATTTGAATATTGATGGCGACTCAAGCGCGCTTTTCACGGGACTTCTTTGATGACGGGGACTCTATGTGGCTATATTACTCTATGGCTTCACCAACAGAATCTCTAGCATAGTATGGCATAGCATAGTAGACCTGGCAAAAAAAGTATCATTCAAATGATTGGAACATTTGCATCTGGAACAGTGCAGAGATGCGGAACAGTGAAACGCTTCATTTGGAACATGTCAGATAGATCCGTGATTCATGCCGCTCATTCGGATCATTCAGCTCACTCGCATCATTCATCTCATTCGGATCATTCGGCTCATCGGATCATTCCGCTCATTGGGATCATTTATCTCATTCGGACCATTCGATTCACTCGGACTCGAGATCCATTTGAGTCGAATGATACATTCGGAGAAACATTAGAGATTCGGAACAGTGTTTCATTTGGCTGAGTCGAATCACTGAGTCGTTTCAGTAAAGAGTTACACACGTCTATAGCATAACTATTACATAGGATAGTATGGTACCTATACCCGATATACTACCTATATCAACAAAAAAATAACTCATGTAAATTAAAATCATAACATCACTAAACTGGATCTATTGTAACTTTTATTTGAATGAATGAATAAATAGATAAAATGTTAAATAACATAACGCATTTTACAAATTGCCACAAATATTGTAGGGCCCATGTCAACACTGAAAGCACTTTAATTCAAGACCTAGATTTGATCTAAACTTTACCTTTAGCCATATCTTCATCATCATTTCAGCCAATAGACGTCCACTGCTGGACATAGGCCTCCCCCAATGTTCTCCACACAGATCGGTCCTGTGCCGCCCGCATCCAATGGATTCCCGCGATCTTCACCAGATCGTCGGTCCAACTTGTAGGAGGCCTGCCACGGTTGCGACTTCCTGTACGTGGCCTCCACTCGAGGACCTTTCCGCCCCAACGGCCGTCTGTTCTCCTCGTTATGTGCCCTGCCCATTGCCACATGAGGCATGCAATCCTTTGGGCTATGTCTGTGACCTTAGTTCTCCTGCGGATTTCATCATTTCTGATACGATCAGGCAGGGAGACTCCGAGCATAGCCCTCTCCATTGCTCTCTCCGCTTACAATGTGCCGATAAGGGAGGCTCAAAGTCACCCGACTTTGAGCCTTCCTTATCGGCACATTGTAAGCGGCCACGTTTCGGTTCCGTATGTCATCACTGGCAACACACACGCATTGAAGACTTTCGTCTTGAGACACTGCGGTAAATGGGCCGAAAATATGCTGCGTAGCTTCCCGAACGCTGCCCAGCCGAGTTGGATTCGTCGATTGTGGATAGCTTAAGAATGTTTTTTAAAAAAGAGCCAGTTAATTTAGTTCCATTTAATGTAATTGTCTTACCTACATCGAGCAATAAAGAATATTAATATGAATATGAATAAAACCGTTATTTTGACAGCCCTGCCCGTGACGGACGGATGTAAGGTTTTCTCTTCCTTTAGTTAGAGTGTTCGGTAGCCGCAGTAAACGCTCCCCGCATACAAATAGGCTGGAATAAAGGGGGAATCAATATCTTCCCGCTCAAATCCACTGATTTTCCCTTATTTCCCTCTGGATTATTTTAAGGACAATTCTCTGGTTCATTGTTCTTGTACTGGGTGTTTTACTAAGGGTTCTCCTAATTAATTGGACGTCGTTCGTTATAGTAAATATTGAATAAAGCAATGCCTACTCCTGGCATATTTTTGAAATATTATATTACACATTATGTTACAAATTAAACCAACTCTTATACATAGATAATAGTAGGTACACCTACCTATCAATCTTTACGCCTATTTAATGCTAAGTTTGTTGCCACGGCTAATAAAATTACTTTACGCCCTGGTTGTCTAGTGGTTTAAGTACCGGGACGTGATCTCGGGGTCCTGGGTTCGATTCCCGGGTCGAGCAAAAGTATGTTTCGAATTTTTCGAACATAGCTCGGGTTTGTGATCATCAATCCTCATTTGGCAAGCATGGTGATTAATCCTAATTCCATCATAGTAGCGGTGACTTGATTTCTATGATGGAGGTTTGCCCTGAAGTGGGACAGTAAATAGGCTGATACTTTACTTTACCAATAAAAGTAAAAAAAAATCCTGATTAAAAATAAAAAGTGTAGATGTTAGATACTAATTTTAATTAGAGGTGTAAGGTACCTAGGTTTTTTTTGTTTCTATATTTTGTGTTTGCCGCCGAAGGATCACTGTAATATATATTTCCAATGTAATAAAGGTGTTGTAATAAAATGTTTATTTAAGTTTAAATTAGTAACCACCTACAACTTACAACTTGTACGAGGTTGAAACGCCTACAAAAATATTTACAGCAATGTTTTACTGCTGCTGATTTACTTCTGAATTACTTATAAGGGGAGAGAATATGAACCACAGAACTTAGAGACATTGTACAGTGACACACTAAACGATCAATTAATAGGATTGTCGATTGTTATAGAATAGTATCGGAAGAATTTTTTCCGTACCTGGGTTTAATAAAATATTTAAGTATTTGCCCATGCTCCTAAATGAATAGGCTGTTTCATATCCTACTACCTACGTCGCGGTAGCGTGATCGGTGATCTAACTCTGATTGAATGCAAGTAAAAGGAAAATGAAGAGTTAGTATAAGATGAAATAATATGATTAATGTTCGGGTCTAGGGTTTAAATTTTAAAAAATATTAGTGTCAGTGGGTCCTCTTTCTCCTGATTTAGGCTGTATTTTGGGTAGGTAGGTACCTACTTATTTATGTAATTTCTTTACACTTTATCAGGTGTCAACTATTATCTAAGAATGATATCTCCATTTCCTTCTTTTCGTAAGTGGATCCCGGGCTCCAAAGCGACAGCTCGGGGCGCAACCGGGACAAAACACTCAGATTAGGATCTTTCTTACCTCACTGACACCCACCAGACAGGTAGACGGATAGACAACAAAGTGATCTTCTTATAAGGGCTCAGAACACCAAAAACCACTTTCCGAAAGGGATATCACCATTTAAGGTGACGGGTAGGGCACACTAGCGACGCCAATTGATTTTATTTCTTAGCTACTAAACCGGATCTATTTTGAACAATTTCGGGAATACAACCTCTCGGCAAACACTTATACTATTTATTAAATAACCATGCACAATTAATGTAATCAATTTTTCGCGTACAAAAACGGACCCAACATTTGTGCATGGTTACCTATTTAATAAATAGTATAAGTGTTTGCCGAGAGGCTGTAACCCCGAAATTGTTTAAAATAGATCCGGTTTAGTAGCTAAAAATTAAAATCAATTGGCGTCGCTAGTGTGCCCTACCCTTCACCTTAACCACAATACCTATAACTCTTGTTATACTTCAAGATCTAAGAAAGGTCAAAACCTAAGCTTGAGAAAACCTTCCGTAATGTCATTTTTGTAGAAAATGTTCTCTTTGCATTACCTACTTACAATTTACTCGCTATCTCCTTTGAAATATTAATTTTCGCCGTTTTTTTTCTCAAAAGCACCTTTTATTCTGATCGGGGCTTGGGGACCTGAGTGCCTTAAATACTGAAGTGGCCAAGTAATTTTGAGAAGTTTTCACGTGACTTGTGGAAAATAGACTAACAGAATGTAGGCAACTTTCGGCGTTTGTGAGGAAAACGCATATTTCCGTGCAATATTAAATATTTGGCCGTGAAACGAGAGCCCTATAGTTTGTGTCTGTTTCTACGGGAAAAGTTGAGAGGTAAGTTTAAGATGAATGTTTTCTGTTCCTCTATTTACTCAATGGACTAATCATAGACTTAGGATGTAGCTATTCTATGGGCTAAATGGAGCGTTTCATTTCTAACTGTCGACTACAGGCTGCCTAGGAAACTTTTTTACCCGACTACGGCAAAGCCAAAATGAAAGGGCTATGATTTTAGCTGTCTATGTATGTAAATATGTTTGTGTGTTCCAAGATTCTGCCTAAGCTACCCTATTAATTTTGATTAATGACTTATTTAAAAGATGTATTTTTAGACATCTTGGAGGATCGAAACACATACAAAGTATAATACCACCGGAATATAAGAACCATTATGGAAAACCAGAAGAGCTTACAATGAAGAATGTGTGTAACAGCAGTATGAAATGGTAACAGCTCAGCAAAATGTCCACTTGACTAGCAAACTGCATAAAATTCAGCCATTTCCAGAATTGAGGGGTGTGTGTGACGGCACTGAAATTTATAACAATATAGATATGGCGATGAAATAACAATAGGTGGCAGCACTTTACTCGTATTGACTAACAGAGCAAATTTAATTCAAACTGATGGCACCAGTTAGCAGCACTGTCTATATGGCAGTAACTATAGGATAAGTGGCAGCACCGTCTATGTGGCAGTAACTATAGGTGCCTATATCTAATGATCAATGAACGGAATTGAATGTGCAATTTTAGACGAAATCTTAACATGGATACGATAACGGCGTTTAAAAATGGATGAAAATTTCGATAAGAGTTGCTTATACTAAATGTAACGTTTAACTTACTTTAAATACTTATTTAATTTCTGATAACAGATGATGTATTTTACACATATATAACCTTTCCGAAATCTCGCTAAGTCGCTGGCGTATCCATATTAATGTAATGTTTGAGGTTGTTGACCCTAAATGGACACTACCTATTCCGATCACTGCTAATGATTTTGTTTCTGACTTTATTATGCTTTAAGTACATAACGTAAAAACGGTATTTTGTCGATTTTCTAATAAATACATTTTTATGTTAATATCACTACATAGTATACACAAAACCGCTTTCGCTCTCTGCCCCCAACGGATTTTAGTGCGGTTTTTTAGTAGATAAAGTAATTCAACAGGAATGTTTATTATGTATAATAATATTACACATGCATAAGATTTCTCCCGTGCGAAGCCGGGTCAGGTCGCTAGTAAACAATATTCTATACAGTCCACTCCTGTAACTCACAATACCGTTTGAATGAATGAGCTCCGGAGACTGGCAACATTAGTCCCCATTGCAGGGCACGCGCCTCACCTCATCTTTAAATCAGCGCTGCCGGGCGAAGAGGTGCGGTGCATAAAAGCTGAGTGTAACGGTGTAGTTACACCGAGGTTTTAGTAGTAGATAATGTTCTCTTACTACGATAAAGCACAGTGCCGATAAAGGACTAGGAATGCAAGCTGCAGACCGATTTTCTTTTGGATACATACGTCATTTTCGGGCGCTTGTCTCTTTCACTACTTTTCCGTTCCTGCTATAATACGTCTTATTATTCTTTTGTTTCCAACTGAACATATTTTTGAAAAATGATTTGACTTTTTACGCGACTACGGCGAAGCAAAAAGGAATGTTATGATTTTGACCTGTATGTATGTATGTAAGGTTGTTCATCTGTTCCCTCATAACTTCTAAACTAGTTATCATATTTGAACAAATGATGTGTCGTTAGAAGCGTTTTGATAGTCTTCTGGTTGAAGGCTACATGACGTCACGTTAAATTGATAACAGCGCCCTCTAGGGGACTTAGAGTAAGGAAATAAAATAAAATTTTGCTTGACGGTACCGTGTGGGATATCAACTAAAAGAGTTTTTTAGCACATTTCAAATATGTAATTTTATTTGCATAACTAAAAATATCCTTACTAATATTATAAAGGCGAAAGTTTGTTTGGATGGATGTATGGATGGATGTTTGTTCCTCTTTCACGCAAAAACTACTAAACGGATTTTAATGAAACTTTACAGTAATGTAGCTTATAGATCAGAATAACACATAGGCTATAATTTATAAAGATATATAAAGACCTTGCTTTTATTCGAATTACACGCAGACGAAGTCGCGGGCAAAAGCTAGTGTTAAATAAAAATAAAGTTTCATAACTAAAACCCGACTACCAAAAAAACACGCTCTAAAAAGTACGAAACAAGAAAATTTTCTCTGCTGAAATTATTATGCCATATTGCCGTGATCGTATGCCACATTGATTTTATTTTATTATTATAATGAATCTGTTTTGCTACAATATGTGGCTTGCGACAATTTTCTTGTTTCGTACTTTTTAGAGCGTGTTTTTTGTTTTTAAACGGTCGGGTTTTTAAAACTTCATTAGATTGAAGTCAAACTTACAGAAGTTAGTATGCCTGGTTTTACTCGTAGACCCCACTGAGTACAATATGCATTGTGTGTGTGTACCCACCAGTGGGGTATAGCGGTGTGGGTACGATATGTAATATCTTGTTTTACTGACTTTTTTTATTGTAAACTTTATATCACACTAGAATAATTAAAAAAAACATACTATTGCCCATTGGAACATGACTTATGTGTATGTAACACAGAAGTCGCTTTTCACAAGTGGAAATTGAGGGCAAGTGCAAGGTTGTTTTTAGTGCTATTTATGGTAGAGGCGACAATACGAGATTTGAGAAGCCGATGACAAGCGCGGTTGCAGCCTGATATTTTGGAGGGGTTCACTGTTGAGTATCAGTGTATAGTAGACAGGTAAATTCCTCGAGATTCTGGCGGTAGGAATCAAACACTCCGCGTGGGCTGATGCAATTCAAAGGTTTTAAATGAATATCTAGTGGATTTTAGTGAATAAATTTGTTTTTTATTTGTGCAGTGAAGTGCCGCCAAGTGATCCTGATAATAAGAATCGTTGAATTGTATCGTTTTTAACACTGCTATTGTGTGTCAAGTGCGTTGTCACGGACAACTTGGACCTAATAGTCTTAAAACCCACGATTGTGTTTAGAGTGATATCGGCAGAATCCGTAGGTCAGTAAAACGTAAAAAACCGGCGTTTAATTCAGTAACTATGACTTTGACTGACTTCGACTGTGGACTACCCACTTATTCTCAATAATTTACTTGACATTGGCAAGATATCTTCGGGTAGAGTTATAATAAAAAAAAAATTAGACAGGTATCTACCCGGCAGTACGGCAGTTGTCAAACAGTGTTATCGAGTAGTTACTCGGCAGGCTGACTCGGACGCTTGCTAGCTATGTACGTACAGTCTTTAGTTATGTGGAAGGCTTTTGTCGGACGGTGAGGGAGGATACCGCAATGATATTCGAGGGGAGGAGGTTCATGGGGAGGAATTTTCTTCCGACGACCCGTTCTTTGATGACCCGTTTGGAACAGTGGTAGTGCCCGCTGCCTTTGGTCCAAGGGTTGGGGGTTCGATCCCCGCATAGTACAAACATCTGTGTGTATGAACATGTCTGTTTGTATGTATTATAAGTATGTATTTACAAAAGAAAAGTATTATATGTATATATTTGTAATTCCGCTGTTGATTCTGATATCCGTAACACAGGTGCTTGAGCTACCTATTTCGGAGTCAGATCAATGTATGTGATGTTGTTAAATATGTATGTATTCCTTCCCCAAGTCAACAACAAGCATACCGGGGAAAAACACAAAAAAACTACATTATAATAATAGTGGGAGAAAGGAGGGTCATACCTTTTGATTGCGCATTGTCGGCCTTTTAGGAACGCTAATCTATGAAAGATTCCATTCGTAATTTCAATGAAAGGCGGTCATCACCATGTAAACGAAAATATATAGGTACCTCAGCACATACGCCTATTAAGGTGACGGGTAGGGCACACTAGCGTCGCCAATCGATTTTACTTTTTAGCTCCTAAACCGGATCTATTTTAAACAATTTCGGGAACACAACCTCTCGGTAAACACTTATACTATTTATTAAATAAACATGCACAAATGCGGACACAACATTTGTACGCGAAAAAATGATTCACGCTAAAAGTGGCCGCTTTTGGCGGTGTGCATGGTTATTTAATAAATAGTATAAGTGTTTGCCGAGAGGTTGTAACCACCAAATTGTTTAAAATATATCCGGTTTAGTAGCTAACAATTAAAAACGAATGGTGTCGCTAGTTAGGCTACCCGTCGCCTTAAACGCGTCACACAGCGAATATGGGTGTAAGCAGTTAGCTCCCGGCCAGCCCTTAAGGTCGTTAGCAAGCATCAACTGTTTACTGGACCTTTCGAAGTACGAGTACGTACTTCAAAAGATACATTTAACTTAAATAGGTACCTACATAATGTAAATACCGGGCAAAAGTCATTATGATTAAATTAGTTTCGGGTGATAACCCACTCAATTTCCGCTTGTGGAAAGCGATTTCTGTATTACATGTATGTAATACAGAAGTCGCTTACCATGTTTACATATAAGTCACGTTCCACATGTTAGGGAGGTACTTAAAGCCAATATCAATAGGCAAAGAGTATGTAGAATATAGGTACTTGTTGGTTTTTCAAATTATTCTAGTGTGAAATAAAATTTATTGTAACAAATAAAACATTTAAGGTACCCCAAGATAAGTCAGTCAGTCATCATCATCATCATCATTTCAGTCAATAGACGTCCACTGCTGGACATAGGCCTTCCCCAATGTGCCAAAAAATGAGAACCATCAAATTTTAGAGGCACATGTAATGTTTTTGTATCTTTTCCAAAACCGCACCACTATTTACGACTGATTGTAATAATTTTGTGGCTCTGCTGATGATGAAAGGTCAACTCCTCAACGGTAAGGAGTTAAGGATAACTTTTTCAATACTTATTTTTGTTTGTTAGTTATTTGGCGGGGGTGGAAGGGAGAAGAGAGGGGGGGGGGGTCCAACTAAAAAATGAGACACTAAAAAGCTATAAAAAAAATCTGCGAAAAAAACCGCCTTCAAAAACCACCAACTAAAAAGAGTTAGAAAATTTTTCAAAAATATGTTCAGTTGGAAACAAACAAATAATAAGACGTATTATAACAGGAACGGAAAAGCAGTAAAAGAGAGACAAGCGAAAATGACGCATGTATCCAAAAGAAAATCGGTCGGCCGCTTAACCTACTTTAGAGCACTTGAACTTTCAGCTACGTTACATAATTCCCAAATTGCGCCACCTAAAAGCCGTGAAACAGGAAAACGAGGAAACGGAACGCTCAATTGTCATCCCGCAAAGGATTGACGCTTGACAATCTGCGGATTGCGTGCACGCAAAATAAATTGACAATAAAAACAGTACCTTATCTCTGGCGATTGCTCTCCATTTATAGCCGACGCAGTACCCTTTGAAGTACTAATTAACCTTAGCGAAAATTTCACGGCACACGATTACGCAATTAATTTGCTATTTTTGTTTTTATACGCGAGAGGACGAGGCAGATATCGCCCGGGACCGTCACCATGGCGACGGGGGGCGCCGCGGCGCGCGCCGCATCCATGCCAGAAGGGAGCCCGCCACCGCCGCGGCCGCTGCGTCGGGTCAAGTCGCCCCCTTTTCACGAAAACGCTACTTACGTCATGACGATAAACGTCTGACAACTGTCAGTGCAACACGATACATCGAAACGGTTGTTAGTATAGTGGTAGTGCTGTGTGTGTGTGACGTGCAATGTCGAGGGGTGGGACGAGTCTGTGACCGGGATAGGCAGAGGGCGGTTTTCAAGCTTCATCATGCCTTTCGAACAGCGAACAGGTAAGCTTCTCTCACTGTGCAACTTTTTGACGAGATGCCATTGTTTGGATGGACCTTTAGAGGTTAGATATTCTAAAAACAGAAGCACATCGAAGACAACGTCAAACGAACGGTTGCTCAATTTGATTTATTATTTTCACTGCAGATAACTGCAGATCATTTGCATCTGGGTCATTTGAAAATGTTTATAAAATCTGACAGCTGCCATTTCCAATACAAACAGCTGATTTAAATACATACTTTCGTACTACATATTTACATTTAGACCTGTCGACTGGTGAATGAAAATGTGCGAAATAGTACTTTCCCATTCAAATCGAATCACGTTAATACTCGACTGCAGACATCTTTTGTCTAACGCCTCAGAATGTGTTAATCGAGAAAATGAAAATGTAGTCCAAAGCAGGAGCTTTACAGGGGTATGTACATTATTGAATTAGACAGCTAACCTTGACTGTGACATTTTGTCTATTACCGCATTCTAGGTTACCAATTCTGCACGGTATTCATGTTATAAGTATTCTACAAATGTAATGAAATATAGGAGACAAAAAATAAGGGTCACCACAAGTCAGCATTAGATGGATACATAAGAATTGGCTGTTTTAGTCTCACAATCATCATCAGTTAAAACAGCGTCCCCACCAAGACTGGCCCTAAGTTCTTCCCACAAGAGGTATGTATGTAGATGTATGTAAATTTTTTTACAGACTACTCAATATGGGTGAAACACAAAAATTGGATATTACGAAAAATTCGAAATAAAAGTTCTCAGATCGATTCTAGCTTTTTTAATTAAACAAATCGTGTTATTAATATCCGTATAAAAATATTATATGAGATCAGTCAGCAACACTTGAGCAAATAATCACATTTTAATTTTTTTTGCGTCTACAGAGGAGATATACATGTCTACAGAGAAGTATAGAATACACATAAATAACAGTAACTAAACTTAATTATAAATTTTAAATGTAACAAAAACACTTCTTAATAAATAATTTTAACACACGGTTAAGTGTAAATCCACAGCATTTACCATTCACAAACAAAATAATTCTTAACTTGTGACCACAGAAAAGACATATAATTCTGTGGTCATTTACATAAAACATTTCAAAATATCTACATCATCAGATGAAAAGAAATCCATAGATTTATTTTTCCATATAGGTACTACGTATTTTTCATTAACACTATGATTTGAGTAAATGCGATATTTTCTTTTTGTGGGCCTAGAAACTTGCGGTGTAGTAATATTATCAGGTGTAAGTCTATCCACAAATCCGGGTGAAATGGACACAGTCGAGGCATCGGGAATTCCTGGAGCTTCTATGGAATGAAGTGTATTAGATCGAGATCTATCCAGAAAATTGGGTGAATTAGATGTAGTCAAGGCATCGGGAGTTCTTGGTGCTGCAATGGAATTAGGTGTAGTAGCTCTGGATAAATCTGCTATTATCTAATCTTTAAATTTTATGGGTATAAGCCCAATTTCATAATGAGCACAACTTATATAGGCATTACATTCTAAGCAACTTAGGCGCTTAGCGTGGATAATATGAGGCTCGTCGACACTCCATGTCAATTGATGGATTCCAAATGTGCCTCTTAAGGGTTGTGTTGCACTACTCTCTCATTTTTGTTGAATTTCAGTTATAAGGGATTCATTTATCCTATATACTTCAATGCCACTGCAACCCTTATCAAGACATTGCATCAAATCATCCAACTAGCAACATCTAACTTACTTCTGTAGACTTATGTCTCTTCTGTAGACCATGTGTCTACATGGAAGATGTCTACAGAAGAGATGAATCAATGATAAATGTAATCGAGCAAGCTAGCTTTTGTGGTTAGCATTGAGGGGCATTAATATTTGATTAGTAGACCCATACTCGCACAAAACCTAGATATTTATAAATATTTGTGCACTATACTTACCCACTTACACTTTGCACAGGAAAGAACCACCGATCTTGACGAAAATGCCGTGTAATTGAATATTTTATTTTGTTTCACCGTCTCATGCGCTTACAATCAATTTTTCGAAGAGGCAAATAACAGACTATACAGTGCTACCAACTAAAAAAATGAACTTATTTAGGCTGCTTTCCAGTTATTCAAAATTGGGACTTTTTATGCGTCTACAGGAGGATACCTAAAATTTGCGAACAATATTGTAATGAATATAAATTGTAAATAAAACCTGTAGATTTTTGGTCTTATTTTGGATTGTACACCTATTTATATGAAAGTTAATATGAAATGAGATTATTAGACATAAATCAATAAATGCAATTTTAACAAGTTTTCAAAGTTCTACATTACGCATCCGAACAGTCTACAGAAGGAGACATTTTTTGTTTATTAGAATTAAAATAATTCTCAAAATACTACTAAATTGCAAACCGTTTTCTAAATGTAGTAGTTTTTTGGCCTAAATAATAAAATAGAACCATTCCGTAGTACAAAAATATAAATTAATAGGATTTTATTAGCCTGAACACTTATTTTCCACTTTTTGTGTTTGACCCATATCTCCTTCCAGGCCATAAGTTGACTCGCCATGTTTCCAGTATGGTGGGATAACCTATGGAGCAGACGGGTTTATTTACTTACTGCTGATTTTTTGAAGATCCTTTTCGTCGTAACGGTACGGACAGCCAACCTTCAATGTACATAAAGATAAGATGCTGAATTGATGAAATTTTTCATTTTGTGGTTGTGACAACTTGGCTAACTAATAAGTGATCTCCTCCAAAGACTGAATACTCTTAGAATAATAACCATTCTAGGTGAATACTCTGCTCCTGTACAATAAAGTTCAAGTTTAAGTGAAGAAATTTGATTATAAATTGCGATAGCATGTCATGCACTTGAGTGTTGACCGGACAAATGCGCAGGTCCAGGTGTGACAAGGATATTTAGTTTAGGTGGGTTACGATCATTATAGAGAAAAGCTTTATATAATATGGATGTCAAAGACATACTATTTATTGCAAAAAAGGTTACAACTAATACTTTAAGCGGTCTTTCAGTAATAGCGTCCGCGTAATCTCTTCCAGACAACCTCAGGGTGGAAGAAAAGTATATCAGTGTTACTCGTGTGAGACTTCCTACGGAGACAGGGTAGGTTACTTTACCTTCCGACAAATCAGCTTTGTCACCCTACAAATATCTATCTACACTTGGTAAGGGTTACATTTTGATCATTTAGCGAGCTGCGGATCACTGCTCGCAGCTTCTATGCTAATTTGTGATAGATGAGTGCTATACTCGTACATACAAAATTTATGTATGTATGTATATTGTACATTCCCCGCGTGGGCGACTCGTCGGGTTGAACCTTCGATCATTTTAATGTTCACATTCAATATTATATTCGTTATTATGAAACAGCGTGTTTCTTTTCAACCCACAAGAAAGATATTGTAATATTTATTATTAGATACTTTTAAAGCCCTGTTGCTCTAGTGGCTTAAGTACCTACTGGGCCGTGATCTCGGGGTCTTGAGTTCGATTCCCGGGTTGAGCAAAATTGGTGATCACAAACCCGAACATAGCTCGGGTTTGTGATCACCAATCCGCATTTGACAAGCGTGGTGATTAAGCCTAATCCTATCATAGTAGCGATGACTTGATTTCTATGATGGAGGTCTTTGCCCTGCAGTGTGACAGTATACGAGTATAAGCTGATATAGGTGCGTGACAATAATATATTCCGGAACCTTTTAGCGGCTTTTATATTCAAAGGACAGAAACGCTACGCACAACTCGTGATTTAATGATGAACCTGGCAATTCCGAAATCAGGACGATGTACACCCGAACTATGTAATTCACACCTGCCTCAAATTCAGTATCGTCCTTTATTTTTATACAATTAGTTCGAATTTTGCGTGTGTACCAATATTTTTTCAAGCGAATTATTGCGATAATGGTCCTACGGTTCCCGAAGGTAAGTAAGGGTGCACGAGTTATGAAGAACATTTGCCGAAATATGTATGTATCGAGATTTAAAAATCGGTGAAAGTTATTTAGTAGGTTTTCCTTTCTTTTCATCAGACATTATTATTCAGCTATTGCAGTGCAAAAAAAAACATTTTTTTAATGTGATAGTTGACAGACAAGCAGATCGATCACCTTATCGTAAGCGATTGCCGCCGTCATGGACACCTAACACCAGTTGAGTCACAAGTTCGCTGCCTACATTTCCCCCGGATAGGGCCTCCGGTACCCTCACGCACGCAGCGAAACACAGCACAGTGCTGCTTCACGCCGGTTTTCTGTGAGGCCGTGGTATCACTCTGGTCGAGTCGAAGCTTGGCTCTCCCACGGCAAAACTGATAAAACTGATACTAAAAGAAGATGATGATTTTCGTTTTTTTATAAGCTATTATTGGCCTCTCTTTCCTTTGGGCTTCTAATATTGTTATTCGACATCATCGTCGAAGATATGATAGCAGGGGGTACTTTGGCAGACCACCAGCCAGGTTATTTGACGTCATTGAAAGCCAGTTGGCTTTGTCGGCACAGCTTGTGGTTCAGAAACACCGACGATAGAGTGATGTGACCGAGGCTTGGAGTTATGCTAACACGTTGAAGAAGAAAAAGAAAGTAGGAAGGTGATCCGTCTACTTGTCTGTCGCATAACAAAAAGAAAGAAAACTGTTGTTCTAGCCAAGAGATCGAAAACCCTGTGACTTTAGTTCTGTACCTGAGGTCAAACATTCCTCAGGTGCAGATCTAAAGTCAAAAAGGTCACGACATTTACGAGCTCTCTCACAAAAGATTCGAAACTTTAAACTAACTTACGATACTTTACTATAGAGATACGTAATTGGTATTTAGTTTCACTGTTAACACGTTGAGCGCCACGTCGGTCACCGGTGAGCCAAACAAGACAACTTGTTGGGGCCATCCGGAATTCTTAGGAATGACAATTTTTCACAATGTTGAATTTTAATTGTAATCGATTTAAAACATGCTAATTACCGCTATAAACTAAAAACTTTGATGTTTTTCTTAAAAAATCATAAGAATTTGTATGTTGGCCCACCGGTGTCCCCCGTGGCCTCCGCGGAAGGAATTACGAATTGCCTTCCGCGGGGGCCGCGGGGTCACGGCACGGCCCACCCCCCGCGTACCCGGCTGCCCGTGCGCCGCGCGTCTCACTCGGCCATTTATTTGCCTATATTCCAGTGACGCAACGACAGCACTCTTGGTACTTTTGTTATTGTTTTTCGTTGTTATTATTAAGTTTGTGCGTTATGGATGACTTAGAAGATTTTGAGATAAGTCAAGAAGATCTTGCGGAGATCGACAATATTGAAATTAATCTTCTAAATAACAGTTTTCAACTCAGTTCAGATGATGAATTGTGTGCTGTGCCAATGCATAGAAGAAAAAGACAACGTATTTTATCTGAGTCTGATGATAGCGAGAACGAACACAGGGTTGTTCCCGACACATCAGGTAAATAATGTTTATTTTTTTTAGTCTCGTTTTCACCAAAACACAAAAGAAACTGATATATATGTTTCTCTTTTCGTTTCTATGAGATTTGTACCTACTACCTAACACCTACTACCCAAATATATCTTTTGATAATAAAAATATGTATATGTACGTTAGTATGTTCCATTTCTACGGCATAATGGCTGTATTGATCCAAAATAAAAATTATACCTCGACAGTTTTGTCTCAATGATGCAAACAATACCTAAACTGCTCCCTCGAATAGCTACAGTTATTTTTTACAAGTTTTCGTATGAAATATGCCAAACAAACCTGATAAATTAGAAGCAATGATTAATTATAGATATACTAGCGGCCGCCCGCGACTTCGTCCGCGTGGAAAAGTAACTTTTAACCCCCCTTTCAACCCCTTACAACCCCCTTTTCGCAATAAAAAGTAGCCTATGTTCTTTCTCAGGGTCTAGATTATCTGTATACCAAATTTCATTTAAATCCGTTGAGTAGTTTTGGCGTGAAAGAGTAGCAGACAGACAGACAGACAGACAGACAGACAGAGTTACTTTCGGATTTATAATATTAGTATGGAAGTAAGGATAGTATATATTATAGTAAGGATAAGAAAATATTAGGTATAAGAAAAAAATACATAAACTTACCTACTAGAAATATATGGTACTAGCGGCCGCCCGCGACTCCGTCCGCGTGGAAAAGTAACTTTTTACCCCCCTTTCAACCCCTTACAACCCCCTTTTCGCAATAAAAAGTAGCCTATGTCCTTTCTCAGGGTCTAGATTATCTGTATACCAAATTTCATTTAAATCCGTTGAGTAGTTTTGGCGTGAAAGAGTAGCAGACAGACAGACAGACAGACAGACAGACAGACAGAGTTACTTTCGCATTTATAATATTAGTATGGATTTACATTGTTTTCTTTTTTAACTTGTTCTCAATAACTATATGTTAATTTTTGTTAGAGTTTTGTATGTCACTGAAACCATTTCGACAATAATAGAGTGCCTATAAACTGATAGAGTGAAAATTGTGCCATGTTTATTAAGGAAACCTAGTTTTGATTATGCTAATTATACTTAGGAACTGTAATAACATTTATAATTTTTTAATAAAACTTTAATGCCTGAAATTGTCTTATATTTTTCATAAACTTCATATCAAAATAACAAATATTTATAATAAATCATATATCTCATTTGGTGCAAACTGAAGCAACCCTTACGAAAATCAGATATAAGTAAAAAATTTCTAAGTCTTTTGAGAAAAATGAGAACCAAGCGGACTGATTGTTCTGGCAGGCCACGCGGCCCACCTCACTAACAATTTTCTATGATAACTATGACCTGTGGCTTGTAAATCGCATTTGAACAGAAGCCTTGCTGCGGCCCACCGGTGACCCCCGTGGCTTGAATGGATTAGATGGGTTTGGCCCACCGGTGACCCTCGTGGCTCAAATGAAAATTCAACGATTTTTCCGTGGCGTTCAACGTGTTAAGCATATTTAAGTGATGCTCAATATCTGATACTCATAGTATGGATGACATCATTTTCATTTTGGAACCAAACTCTGGTTGATAGGCAATCTACTTTTCGAGTACACTTTGCAATTAAGATGCATGTATAAACTGATTGGACGCGAACAGATGAGAGAAATGCTTTTATTATGGTGATAGGGGTTCTGGTTTTTGAGAGAGGGCGGGGCATGTATGCAGAATGAACCCTGAAAGTTGGACAAAAATCGTCACGCAATGGCAACCGACCGATGGACTTCGACTACGCGGCAGGCTCAAAAAAAGATGCTGTGACGATTTCAATACATAGGCGGGAGACTTGAGGGAGGTCTTTGCCCAGCAGTGAAACTCTGCAGACTAAATCATAACATAAAAGGTATTTTGGCTGTTGTGCTATCAACGGATTCTTGCATTTTTTGTGAGACATCTAAAACATTTTTGGCCCTCTGAAATTGGGCAATCCTATATAAAACTTTAAAAGGAAAAACTTTGCTATTTTCAATTAAGGTACCTTCCAATAAAATTCGGCGTCCGGAAAAACAAGGAGCCAATCAAATAGTTTTCCAATTAGGATTTTCCGTACAATACTTTTTGTATTGTAGTGTGTATCCAACGACATAGCTTTTTACCCGACTACGGCGAAGCAAAAAGGAGGGTTATGATTTTGCCCTGTATGTACGAGTATGTATCTACATATGGTTATTCATCTGTTCCCTCATAACTTCTAAACTAGATATCACATTTGAACAAATGAGGTGTCATTAGAAGCATTGATTGACTTCTGGTTATAAGCGACATGACGTCACGTTGAATTGACTATAGCGCCCTCTATGGGACTTAGAGTAAGGTACTAAAAAAATTTTTTTGCTTGATGGTACCGTGTGGGGTATCAAATGAAAATACTTTTTTAGCACATTTCAAATATGTAATTTTATTTACATAACTAAAAATATGTTAAATAAAAATAAAGTTTAAAAACTAAAACCCGACTTGTAACACGTCGTTACCTATATTAGCTATGTTTATGATTTTATCCTAAGATTTCTTTACTTCTAACGCCATCTAGCGAGAACAAACCTAACTTCTTTCTAATCTTTGACAGCGATCACTCATTTGAGCATTGGATTTTTCTGTTGTCGATTTCAATATATTTTCGTCAATTTTCTATAAATAAATATTTCTCATATTAAAGTAATTTCATTTTCAATAAACCTCGAAGTTGGTAGCCAATTTTTATTTTTCTGCATTGACTGCGTTTACCTTTTTGTTTAGTAGACATATGATCTTAGATATCCAATACCTTCAGTCTATGGTTTAAAAAAAAATATAGATTCCTTTATGGATTTTTGACGTCTGCCATTTTTGGAGCTTCTAATCTTGTGGTGCGCTGAAGCAAATTTAATTTTTTTTTTTTTCAATTAAACTCTTGAATTGCATCCAAGATGGATTGGGACACCTGGCTCTCAATATAATGACGGTGAATGCCGCATTCCTTTTACATTTTTTCATATTTTAATGTTATATTTTCGGTGACGCCATGTGTTGGTAAGTAGGATTGGTTATGTAACCTAAATTTTCATATTTTACTATATTCCTCGCACATGCTAAGCCATTGTCTGTTGTTTTAGGCAAATGATGTCACCCCTTTTATATTTTGTGATGGGCTGAATACCTCCTGCACCACGTCTTTTCATAATGGGTGAGCATGCTTTCACATTTTCTGTTTTCTTTTTTTATTTGCCGCCTTTATTGCGCCTAGAAGCTCTTCACGCATTTGCCTATGTGTGCTGAAGACCATGGGTCGTTTGCATACCACGTGCTATGACATTATATAACCTCTTTTCCCAACAAGCACTCCATCTTGTGTTGGCTGGACTTTCTAAGGCTTCTTGTGTGCACATTTCAGGCATATAAAGCCCTTTATGCATGAGTGTCCCGATCTGCCGAGGCAAGAAACACGCCAGGACTTATAACCGCGTAGCTGCTGCACTCCATGCGTGACTGACACTGGAGAGGTCTCCGTTGCCAGTCGCAGGAGTGCAACCCCAGGTTGATTTAGTTTAGTATAATGCTTTATTAAGGTACAATTTTTATTTATGTTACTCCAGAGTAGAGGTGGTAAGCATATGATAATGTAACCTCATTTTATCTTGTAACTTTTTTCTAAGAGACTATCTCTGATAGAGTCTTGTTCCTTGAACTTTTTCAAGCGGCATAGACATAGGCTGTAATATTGTATTTTATCAGGATAATCCTCGGATAGAAAGAAAGAAGAAAGAAATAATATTATTTCGTGACACAAAAATAAAGTAAACAAATACAAAACATTATTACATCTATAAAAAATTGGATAGTGAGTCCTGTTTAATTAAATGTAATTTTGATACGGCCTAGATTAAGCCTGAGCTTTAATACATTACTTGTTTAAGATCATGTAAGTTCTACATAAAAATTTAACTTTAAAAAGCCTAGAAACAAAAATCTCTTTTTAAAAAACATGTGTTTTGCATATTTTTTATAATAAATATCAGCCCTCCATACTTAAACTCTTTTATTTTAAACTCTAACTTTCTAGCTAGGTGGTTTAAAAAGCTAGTGGCGCCCTCTCTCAGCTCTCTGTTAGAATCCTGCGAGCGCCTCAGGACCCACGGAGCTAGCATTACCATCAGCCACTCAACATCTTTTCCAATAGGGTTACAGACTAACAAAAAAACACGCTCTAAAAAGTAGTTGGTAGTCGGGTTTTAGTTTTAAAACTTTATTTTTTTAGCTTTCAGGTTTCGATGCCATAGCATCTATAAATTGTTAATTCTTCGTTAGGTTTACCATCTCGTCAGCCCATTTAACGTCCCA